>OY728157.1:1816207978-1817457978 GCA_963277665.1 Viscum album
TAAAAAAGATGTGCTAGAATGTTAAAGGGGCCGAATATACATGCCCTACCGGAAAGTAAAATTACAACTGAAAGCAAGTACAACTGATGAAATGTAAAGAAACTACTGGGTTGTCCTCCAGGGTTCCTACCTGAAGGGTAGGTACAGATGGTCTCCTCATCAATACACGTCTGTCTGGCTCCTCCGTATACAAACTCACCATAAGGTCCACCTCTGGGTACCGTCCAGTCCTACTACCCTCGGCCTCAGTCAGCATTGTCCATCGTCTATAACCAACACAACGAGGTATGGGAAAACCCGTGTAGGGGTGAGTATAACGATACTCAGTAGGGACCCCAATACCCTCAATCTCTCACAAAATCCAACAAGGAAAAAGAAAAAAGTTTGAAATCAACGGATAACCATTACTTAGGTATATGTCCATACATATACCGAAGTTATCTAATAACCCATCTCAATCATGAGGAAAACACAAAAGTCACTGACTCATCTTAAACCATGATTTTATTCTAGGGGGTTAGTATCATGTAACAACCCCAGTCATACTATTAGAACCTCAGCTGATGGTGTAATCCTCCTCTATCGAGTACAATAGGCATGTCGCATCACACATATGCGCTTCCCACTACCCTTGGACTATTGAGGTACACCTCCCGTCGAGTACCCTGGGTCTGCTACGTCACACAGAGGCGCTTCCCATCATGGGTCTGCCGCGCTCACATAGAGGCGCTCCCCCTCATAGCCTGCTGAGGTACTCCTCCTGCCGAGTACTGTGGGTCTTCCACACTCACACAGAGGCACTCCCCACCATGGTTCTGTAGCATTACATAGAGGCTCTCCCCACTGGGCCAATCGAGTCACTCTGAGTCAGATCGGTCAAGCATTCATCAGGTCTCAGCCAGCTACTAGGTCTTCGTACTTTGTCCGATCACTTTTGGAAGGATCCATTTCATGAGCTACTGGTCGATACTCCAACTATAATTAAGTCCCACATAGAATTATCTCAATGGCCTGCCTCATCATAAGGGTATCAACGCAATAGACGGTGCATCAATCGGATGTGCGGTCTGTGAGTTATTGGCATTTCCGTCCCAGGGGCCCGGTTGGATTTTAGGTTCAAACTAACCCGACCATACCCCAACTATTTCCAAACCTTAAGTGTGTTATTCCAAAATAACCTTCTCTCTCTAAAATTTTTGTCACCGTACACGGTTCGTCGATCAGACACTCGTAGCCCATGTTATGGGAAAGAAGGTAAATTCGGGTCAAACGGGTCCGGACTGGGGTGCGGCTTAGTCCGCGGGTCCAACCCAGCCCGAGGGGAGGCTCTGCCCGAGGGGGTAGACCGACCCGTGTTGGGTCTGGATCGCACTGGGTCATGCCCACGCTGGGTCAGGCCTGGCGGCCGGCGGCCCGTGTGGCTTGGCTGGCCAGCGGCTTGTGGCACCCTGTGGGGCCCTCCCTAGCCGCGTCCAAGGGGGTGGTGCATTTCCACTGAATTCCCAAACGAATGAACCATTCTATTGGGGACCACACCGGTGCCAGGTGGTGCCGGTACAAGTAACACGGGACCCAACGGGGTCCCGCTCCTCCCAGCTGGCCGAGCGGCCCGCCGCTCCGCACCGCCGATGGTCGGCCTGACGTCGGCCGCCACTGCTCCTCCGGCGCAGCCCGACCTGGCCCCGAATCACCTCCTCCACACAGCACGATAGCACTGTGCCCTTCCTCCACGGCCCGACCTGGTCGTGATCCTTTCTTCTGCATGACACGATGATGCCACCTCCTTCTGGCGACCTGGTGGCCTTACGCTGCCGATTTCTTCGCGATCGGCCCGACGCCGACCACCGTTGCTTCACCTCTCCTCCGGTGGAACCGTTCCACCACTGCCATCATCGACAAGAAAGGGTAAATGGAGAGGTTTCATGCCATATTCATGTATCCCACACCCTCCTCTTTATGGTGATAACAATTGGAAAAACACAAACCATGTTTTGTACAATCAAGGATACAAACAATTTAAAACGTAAAATCCCCTACCTCGTATTGTTGTTCTTTGATGATGTTGCCGAAAGGCGAATGTCATTCCTTGACATCGTAAGGAATATTAAGAATTTGAAGACAACATCATCGGCATTCCTCAAGGAAAACGCTTCCCTTTCTTGCCACGGTTGAAGATCATTCTTCGTTGGCGGAAGAGGCGTTCATCGTTTTGAGAATTGGTTCCTCCAAGCTCTTCTAACCCCTCTCCCAATGATCCACCAAAAGAATATGCCAACCCAAAATAATGGGTTAAGCTAACCCAATATTTAATTGTTGTCCAAAATATTCAAAAGATTTCAAAATAATTAATTAATTCTCCATTAATTAATTTGGTTGGATTGGCACATTTATGAGGGAAGTTCAAGGGTTTCCTCAACTTATGGAGAGTTCAAGGGTGTTTAAAGCCCATGTGGTCCCCACCTCTTTAGTTAATAAGAGGTTTTTAGACCTTGGGTGGGACCCACCACCATAACCTCTCATGGGAGGTTATGGTGTGGTGGCCCCCACCTCTAACCTCCACTTGGATGTTTTAACCACCAAATAAAAATAATCTACACACTTGTTTTTATTTAATTTTATTCTTAAAAACTCTAAAAACTATCCTTCATTCTTGACCACCAGGCACATCGGGCCTCAGAATCAAGTGCCCTAAAAATTTTAGGGACTCTTAAATATCCATGAATTTGTGAAATAAAATTTCCACCGAATTTCTGGGTCATTACATTCTCCCCACTTTAGGGCTTTACGTCCCCGTAAGCTACAACTCGAACTATGTGAACAAATAGGGGTAATGAGCATGCAAATGAGTCTCCCGGTCCCATGTGCTCTCCTGGACGTTCATGTGATTCCTGCGTACGTGCACCAGAGGTATCAACCATCCACGCAGGACTCACTCCTTTCGATCCTCAATCTTTACTGGAACATCCATAAAAGTCACCCCATCGTCAACATCCAGCTCTCCATGGTCAATGATGTGGGAAGGGTCGTGCATGTATCTACTCAGCTGAGATATGTGGAAGACGTCGTGCACCCGGTGCAACTGAGGTGGAAGAGCTATGTGGTAAGCCACCTCGCCTACTCTACTGAAGACCTAGAACAGACTGATGAATCCCGGAGATAACTCGCCACCTCTTCCAAATCTCTGTAGACCTCATCTAGGCGAGACCCATAGGAAGACGTGGTCGCCATCCTAAAAATCAAGAGGTCTCTGCCTCTTGTCAGCATATGACTTATGTCTACTCTATACAGTCTTCATCCGCTCTTGGATGATCTACACCTCTCTATGGTAGTGGGTACCATCTCTGGTCCCACTAGCACTGACTCCCCTGGGTCTATCCAGCACATTGGCGATCTTCAAGGTCGACTATACATGGCCCCAAAAGGTGTCATACTAATGGTGGAGTGATAGTTGTGGTTGTATGCAAACTCTAGCAACAATAAGTGATCCTCCAAACTATGACCAAAGTTGAGCACACAATCTTAGAGCATGTCCTCGAGGGTCTGAATGGTTCGCTCAGTCTGACTTTCTGTCTGAGGATGGAAGGTAGTGCTCAAGAAAAGTTATGTCCCGAAATCCTCCTACAACCCCTTCCATAGTCTGAAAGTAAACCGTGCATCACGGTCGTGGATAATAGAAGAAGTTACTCCATGTAAATGCACAATCTCATACACATAGAGGCCTCCCAATCTCTCTACTAAACCCTGCTATCTGATCAGTAAAAAGTTGGCAGACTTCATGAGTCAGTCAACGATCACCCATATCGAATCATGACTCTTGGATGTATGTGGAAGACTAGTAACAAACTCCATGGATATCCCATTCTACTTCTACTCTGGGACCTCTAAAGACTGAACAAAGCCTCCTAGTACCTGGTGCTCTTCCTTCACTTGCTGACAAGTGAGGAACTGTGAGACAAAATCCACTACTGCCTTTTTCAAACCTAGCCACCAATGCTGTTGTCGAAGGTCCTGGTACATCTTCGCCACTCTTGGATGTACCACTAGAGGGGACGTGTGAAACTCCCTCAACACTTCCTCCTAAAGTTACATTGGAACCATAGTACATCCTTTGTAGAGGATGACATGCTACCCATCTTCAAGAAATCCATTAGGTGCTTGCCTGGTGGATATCTAAGCATGTCACGTCTCGCAGTCTGCATCCCCATGCTACGCCTCCCTAACTCGTTGAAGAAGTGGAGGAGTGACCATAAGTGATTGTAGATAGGCTGCACCATCTCTATCCACATAGGATATCTGTAAGGCAGCCAGATGCTCCTAGCAGTTGTATACCAGATCTTCTTTCTAACAACATCTACTACACCGTTCCAATTCTCAGGTGTATAGACTATCTAGAATTCATAGTTTTGGAAGAACTCAATCCATCGTCATTTTCTCAGGTTTAGGTCAATCTGAGAGAAGATATACATGAGACTCTTATCATCAGAGTATACAGTAAAACACTCACCCATCAGATAGCACCACCCCATCTTTAAGGTGAAGACCACTACTACTAACTCCAGGTCATAGGTAGCATAGTTCTACTCGTTCTGTCTCAGCTGCTAAGAACCATAAGCAATCATTGCTTGCTCTTGCACAAGGACACACCCAAGTCCTTTCCTTGATGTATCGCAGTAAACAACGTACCCTAATCCCTTCTATAGATGCCTTAGGGTGTGGCCACTAGTCAGCCTTTGCCTTAGCTTCTAAAAGAACTATCAACATCTCTCTATCCACATGAATGTTTTCCCCTTCTTCGTTAATCTGGATAGTGGTGATGAAACTATGGAGAAGTCTTGAACGAATCTCCAGTAGTATCCAGGAAAGCCTAGGAAACTCCGTACCTCCATCACACTCATGGGTGGCTCCCAAGAATGTACCGCTTCAATCTTCATTGGATCCACTTAAACTCCAGCCTACGAGATAACGTGTCCCAATAAGTGAACCTCTCGAATCCAAAAGTGTCACTTTGAGAGCTTACCATAAAGCTGGTGCTCTCGGAGTGTGTCAAGTACAACCTGCAAATGGTAGGCATGCTCTTCCTTAGTATTCGAGTAGATAAAAATGTCATCTATAAAGACCATGACAAAGCGATCAAGGTAAGGATTGAAAATCCTATAAATTAGACTCATGAACACTTTTAAAGTTTTGGTTATGCCGAAGGGAATATCCAAGAACTCGTAGTGGTCGTACCGACACCTGAAGGCCGTCTTCTGCGCATCCTTGTCTCGAACTCTGAGTTGGTGATAGCCTGATCTGTGGTCTATCTTCGAGAACCACCATGCTCCCTTCAGCTGATCAAAAAAGGTTGTCAATCCTCGAGAGTGGGAACTTGTTCTTCATGGTCACCAGGTTCAGGCGACGATATTCAACAAAGAGCCTCAAGCTACCATCCGCCTTCTTGGTGAATTAAATAGGGGTTTCCCAGGGAGAAACACTGGGCTGGATGAATCCCTTCCCCTGTAAGTCCTCCAGCTGTACCCACAGCACACTAATCTCAGCATGAGCCGTCCGATATGCTGGAATAGATATCGGTGTCATCCTGGGGTACATGTTAATATAGAAGTCCAAAAATCTGTGAGGGGGTAGTCCTGGGACATCACTATGGAAAACATCCGCATACTGGTCCACCACTACAGGATATGTTGGACTCTCAACATCAACTAATCTGAGGGTATGTCAAGCCAAATGATGAGTGATCGGTTCCACCATCCTTTGAGTAAGTCTGTCCTGTGTTGCAATGGTTCCTTTCTCACTGGTGAAGGTGAATTTGGTCCCATCTTTGCGAACACACCGCACTTTTCACCTAATACATTCATTCTGATCACGTACTATAAATCACCAGTCAAACCCAAGATGGTGTTGTAAGGCCTCGACGCCAATATGAGGAGATCCTAGCCAAAGATCATGCCTCCAAGAGTAAGCTCACACTGCCAGAACCAATGCGTAATCATCGAGTCTGCTCCTGTAGAAGTCTCTAGCCGTAAGGATCGAGCTAGTGGGTCCGTCAGAATCTACGTGTTCGAACGAGGGTAGTGGAAATAAAAGAATGACTAGAACCTGTGTCTATAAGAACTGCTGCTAAGGTAGAGTAGACATAGATCGTAGCTCGAATCATCTCCAGAGCACTATGGTCATATGTCTCAACTGCCTGAAGCTGAGCTCCCCCTATCCACTGGTTCCCTATGGTCAGGATGGTCGACCTAGTGGTGGTGGCGGTCACACCTCATAACGTTCTCCACTGCTAGATACACGTCTAGATCCTCTTCCATGTCTGCCTCCTCCCTAAGGACATCCTTGATTGAACCTCTACCTTTTCCTGGGAGGTCCCTCAACTGTTTCGTGATCATATGAATGGAGGATCGGATAGTCACATTCCATATGACCCTGCCCACCGTATGAGTAACTATGCCTACTCTTGGTATGGAAGTCACTTCCCCGGGTGCCCCACACAATAGATCCTGAGTCCAGTGGTTGTCCACCCGTGGGACTAGTCCTCTTGGACCTTTGCATCATCTATCTACTTCCAGCTGCAGAAGACTCTGCTGCATGTCGACTAGTAATTGGTATTGCTACTGGTGAATGCTCAGCAAGGAAACTCTCTACTAGGATGGCTCTCTCTAACACCCCACCTACATCAGGATGCTATGGAAGATCATAAATGCCCTGATCTCTGGCCAAAGCCTCTGGTCAAAGGTCCGGGACCTAAATAATGGGCCCCACACCATATCTGTGGAGTAGCGTGATAGATCGGTGAACCTTGCCGATTACTGAGCTACAGTCATGCTACCCTGCTATAGATGCAGTATCTCCTGTATCTGTATCTCTTATCGAGTCACTGGGACAATCTCTGCCCAGAACAGACTCTCAAATTCTTCCCAGAGATGTGTTGCCTTATTGTGGACCTAGAGTATAAGGCTTTACTATCTTCCTATTGCTGCCTAAAGGAGACTCACGATAATGATCACCAGGTAGTATGCTGGTGTCCCAACTAGCCTGAAGACTCTTACCACAGCCTCCAGCAAATCCTCAACTGTCACGAATAAGGCTGGGTCGCCATCCGACCTGGCGCCCGACTAGGTTCTCGACATGGCCCGAAAGGCATTCTCGATCCCCATGGGCTGGCACAGGTGCCCGAGTATCAAAATTAACAGATGGGAATGATTTACCAAAAATAGTAAACAGAAAACAAATGAAAAGATAAAGAAACCGAAACTGAAATTGATAACCAAACAGGGAATTAAACTAAAAACAATTTCATTGGTTTACAACCTGAACCAACATCGAAAATAAACGACAACAAAAGAAACTCAAAATAAATATCAAACCTCCATGCAACAAGAGAGGCACAACATCCACACGCCACAACACCAACATGAAATAGAAGACCATCAACCACCAGAACCACCATTGCTGATCATGATGTCACAACCTGGAATACACAAGAAACAAAGTCTACATACACCCAAATGTGTATGTAGTGTGTGAGCCAAAAGCCCTGTAGGAGGTCACCCAATAAAAAGGTTCCACATATAATCATGAAATGACAAATACATTTTCAGGATAAATAAATGAAAGGAACCCAATTCATAAGGAACATTAATGAAACAGTTTCTATAAAGAAAACACTTTTTAATTAAACAACATAAATAAAAATAAAACACCCTTGTAGTTAAGAAAACTCAATCTTTCAAGAGAACCCAAATGCTACACCGCATGCCTACAGTGTTTGTATAGTAATCAAGGAGCACTAAAAGTGGGAGAGGCCCTATGTGTAGTAGAAAAAGGAAAGGGACCCTAGAAAATCCCATATCGGTGAACATAAGTATAAGAACCACAAAAAAATAAGTTGTCGTGCAAGATCCACTAGTAGGTAAACTTGTACATAACCTAGTGGACTCCAGTCCTCATCCAATGTTTAGTTAGTGTTGTAATCGTCAAACCAGCTATGTGAAACCCGGCCAGAGCTGCTTCCGAATCACGAGCACGCTAGATCTAGTCCGCCCTCCTAGTACCCAGGCTTCCCCTTTTTTTCTCAAGATGTTCAAATTTCACATTTCATGTCAAACTATGTCAAATAAAACAAACAGGTTGCAACATAAACCCAACCCGACACTTCCACACACACAGAAAACCATTTGACAAAGTATGGACGCCAAAAGACTTTACCCAACTCAATTAAATTTTTTTTGCATTACTAATGATTCTTTATTAAAACATATTAAATTCTTTGTCAACAAATTATGTAAAAAGAAATGTAATATGAATAGCACAAAAGAAACAACTCAACCCTCCACCCTGACCAAAAATTCATGATGCCACATGAAGAACACAACCCTCGCAACTCACATCAATTAATAAGACAATTGCACGGTTAAAAGACCATCTTCCCAATTAAACAAAACACTTAAGATTTTATTACATAATTCTAGAAGATGAAACATGACATTAAACACCAAAGACGCACTCAAATTCCCTTTTCGGAGAAAACGCATATGAATGGTACACCAGAACATAAAATACACACTTTGCGCATTTTAACAAAAAAACAAAAAATTTAAGAAACAGTAGTAGATAGTTCAGTGTTGGTTTTCACGGCAACAATGTAACACCCCAAGATTTCATAGTGTGTAATTTCTTTAAAATAATACAATAACCTGCACTACACGCAACACCGAGTTCAAGAACACCATGACATACCAAACAAGCCGTTCAAAAGAGGTTATGAATATTATTAACTAAATTTTAAACTTTATATAATCCTTATAATTTTAGAATCCATATTATGAGTTTCTTAGACATAATACAAGAACAGATTCATTTTCAGTATTGCACTTTTATCAACTTTTAATAGTGAAAACTTTTTAAATACAATATTTTAAACTTTCTGACTAAATGGGGACATCAAAAAATTTAAAATCAAACCTCCCAAGCTTCCACGGTACGCTTTCCTTTGAATAATACAGTAGCGTGTGTTGTACGTAACTTCGAGTTCTAACACACCACAACCAATCAAACTAGCCGTTATGAATAGTAATACCTACTTTTTGAAATTATATATATTTTATATTTTAGAATGGACTTCATTTTTGGATTCGGAATATCGAATTTAGCCTAAGGTGAAATTTTGGTACATTTCGGATAACTTTCATATTTTGATGAATAGTGAAAATTACTAAATTTTAATTAAAAACAACTTTTTTAATCAAAATAATTAATAGTGATAAATTATGAATTTAAGTGGTTTTAAAGTATATTTAGAATATATTTTTACCATTTAATATAATTTTGGTCATTGGACATAATTTTACAATTTAACCGAACATAAACAGGTGTCAATCTTTTGATAGTTATTATCTCTTAAAAACACGCTTTTTGTTTTGACAGCCGGAATTAATTTTAAATTAATTTCTGCCACTTCTGTGTTTTGAATTTGGAAAAATGGATTCCATATTTGGAATCAGGATTATCAAATTGTGTAAATAGGTAACTTTTATTTTTAGAAATTTTGAATAATTACTGCGGTAAAAATTTAATTTACCATGGTTAAGGGTAAATCCGGTAAATAAGGGTTAAAAATAATATTATAATAATACTAAATTACCCTAAAAAGTGTCCTATCCTTATTGGTTGATACATGATCGACCATAGGCATCTTTGGGTCGATTTTGGGACCCCATGGTGCCACTTGTAGGTGATAGGGTCACTTTATTTTAATTAAGTTAAAATGAATACAAAAATGACACAAGCATATATATTTTAGAAAAACAATTTTTACATAGGGTTATATATGTTGGATTTTAGATTATAAATATTCATTAGAAAGATAAAAAGATTTACTACATAGTTATAGTTTATTTATAATTTTTAGACATTAAATAATTTAATTTATTTATGACACAGTGATGATGAATTAATTACTATAATAGTGAAAAATTAAAATAATTGATATTATAAATACCCAAATAAATATAATATGAAACTTTTAATGAATTAAACTAATTTTATAGGATAATATGATATATTAGGATTGATTTAATTGACTTTTTTCGAAGTAATCAATCTGTTAGGAGTTTCACAAAAATCAACTATTGAATAGTGTCAAAATTGACATAAAAGAGTTCTTAAAACAAATATTATATTATTAATTGATATTAAATTCCTAAAAATCTAAGGTTCGGCCAAGATACTTATATCATGATAGGTTTATCATTAATGGACCACTGGGGGGTCTCTTGGATGTATATAGTATGTTTATTAACCATATTATATAAAAATACAAAGAGACATTGTAAAATTGAAACTAATTAACTTAGAGTTAATACTTAAAGATAAGGTTAATATAAGTACCCAAACCTGTCTAAATTCTATTGGTTGAGTTGTATGCGACCCATCCCCACCTAAAAATTTAAATAATCAACTTTTGAGCCATTAGAAACCGAATAAGAATTTATTATAAATTAATATTTCTAGCTTTTCCAAGGGTGCCCCTCACCCCTCTTATAAAAGGGAACTCCTCCTTCTCATTTTGTCACACCTTAAAAGCCTTATGGTTCGGCCAAACTCTACCCAAATACTCTCCCAACATCCATCAATACAACCTAGAGGCATTAGTTTGATCATAAAGCCAACCTAAGGATCCCTTTTGATCAAATCAAAAGGAAGGAACCGAAGAAGAGGTAATGATTTCCCCACCCTTTTTCCAAGTCCCTTCTTCTTCCACTTATTCTTACTTTGTTGTTACAATTATAAAATAATAACTCCAGTATCATATATATACTGTGATGTTATTATAAATATGGTACAACCATATTCAGTATTCTATCCATCCTTTGAATAACATGTCACCATACGTGCGTACGTACGGCTTACCGTCTCCACGTCGTGGTGTAATTGTTATTGAATATATTATTATTTGGATGGGTATAATAATGATGTGTA
The DNA here is from genome assembly GCA_963277665.1 of Viscum album. NCBI lineage: Eukaryota > Viridiplantae > Streptophyta > Magnoliopsida > Santalales > Viscaceae > Viscum > Viscum album. Next base: position 1,816,218,956 of record OY728157.1, read on the forward strand.
ACTCATGTAAATAATAAATATAACATGTTAGTGATTCTTTATATATGATATAACATTCATTTATATATTATTTTAATATCAAAAGAATGATATTGTAGCTCGTGCGTACGTACGGACTACCGTCTCCACGAACGCGATGAGATTCATTCTCCATCATATCCATTAAAGTATAATTATCATTTGCTGATTTAAAAATGATGTTTAAGGACTTGATATCAATCTGGATATGAATAATATACAACCTATCCATTACAAACATGGCTTACATAATAAAACATATAAAATAAAACGAGTAAGTTAACACCCGAAACAACGATAATACTAAGACATTATTAACAAAGAAAAGTTAAAAGATCATATATGATATGATATTAATATATATGATTCTTGTATAATTTAATAACAATTATTTCAATATTTTACAGGAGGTTAACCTACCCCAACCAAGTAAAAGTACAAGGTAAGGGATTTTCTTATCTCACATTCAATTCCGTGAGATTTCCTTTATTCGCCACTAAATTATTGAAAGTGGTGTATTGTGTACTGGAATTTGATATATATTATCATGATTATCTTTATATTCATTTTATTCTGTAAATAATTTGGTGGTTATTAACTTTTGGCCATACGACTCAGTTGATTAACGTGGTAAGGGGTTTTCATCTCACTCTTTATTTCCGTGAGATTCATGCCATATTTCCACTATTATCTTTTGTGTGGTGTATGTACTGCCCATAATTGTATTATTTGTGTAATACTCATTAACTTATGTGTATTTACATTTTCATTGTATGATACCTATTTCATGGGTTGTATGTTTCATAAGTTACCAAATTGATAAGGGTTTACTTCACATTCTCTTTAATATCCGAGGTTGTCTTTACGTAAGTATCTACAGGGACATATTTACTATCCATGTCCATATTTCATAAAAGAGTTTTCAAAGGGATTATTTCTAAGGGAACTTTTACTAAAACATCATTTTAAATGTTTTAAATATTTATTCTTCTAAATCATCCTCATTTATGTCCACGTTTTCAAAATGGGTTGTGAGGATTTATTTATATGAAAATGAATGTTTTAAAAGTGTTAATTCCATTCAAAAGTTTCAAAGTGGTATGGGACACTTTGATTCAAAAATGTATTTAAATGCCTTACTTTCTAAATTGTGTAACATTAAAATGTTTTCATGAAAAAGGGATATTTCTCTCAATAATTTTTAAAAAAACATTTTCATCTATGTCAACATCCTTTGATGGATTTTAAGATTATTTGAAGTTGATTTATTATGATTTAAAACTTCCATATTGTAATGAAGTTTTGTGATATGTTTGACTGTAGATGTGTCATTTATATATCATTCATGGTTTATGAGTAAAGTATTGACATTTCATATGCTAGTTACAATAAGAATGTTTATGTTATATTTCAACCATTACTTCATATGAATGTGTTGGACAAGTATGTTCCAGGTTGGGGACTGGTAAAAGTAAGCCCTCCAGGTTAGGGACTGGTAAAAGTAAGCCCTCCAGTTTGGTCTCTGGTTATTAGAGGCACTCCGGGTTGGTGTTCGATTATTAGAAGCACTCCGAGTTGGTGTCCGGTTATTAGTGGCACTCCGGGTTGGGTTCCGGTTACAGTTAGCCCCAAAGGTCTTGGGAAGAGGCCTTGAAAAGAAATTAAAAGTTTAGCATTATGCATTCCATCATTATGAAAGTGGTTATTGATTTTTCATGTGATTATTCGATTAGTAGAATATCCATGTGAATAAGTAAATGGCATTATTTCATTTTACTTTTGCCATACTATGTTGAAGTTCAAGTTTAAAAGGCTTTTGTTTTAGTAATGCATTGCCTTAAATGTTTATGCTTATTTTGAATGTTCCGCTATATTGTTATCCTTACTGGGAATTTGAGCTCACAACTTTTCTATGTTTTATTTTCCCCAAGATGTGAATAAGTAAGTTATGAATGACCTGCAGGGATATTATGAGTGGATAATAGTGTGGACTATGGAGACATTATGTTGTTGTAGTAGTTTTTCATTTAATGATGTAATGTAAAACTTATGAATATATCTAGTGTTTCCAAGGCTATTAAACCAATCGGTCTTTCGAGATTTGACCTTTCTTGTGATCATGCCAATGTTATGTAATAATGCACCGACTCTAGGTAACTGGGGTCGGGGCGTTACAATTGGTTTTAGAGGAAGTTTAGTACAAACCTTGGAAGCTAGATTTAGATAAACTCTGATTAGAGCACGTAGACCTAAGATGAATTTTGAGGATTAGTATAGAATAACTTCCTAGAATTTTGGTATTTTAAAGATTTTGTGAGTTTTCCGAGCAATACATCCCTTTCTGGATACGAGCAGGTAGAGGCGGCTCTGGCACAGATGTACCTAGGGGTAAAACCCGAAAACACCGCTTTGATCTAGACTCGAACGGGAACTGGTGCACAACAACGGGCCTTGCTGCACTCTTGGTTACGACACTCCCGGGGGATATGCTTATGATAACTCTCATTTTCTTTACAAATCATTATGAAGGGTTTATGAGTATATACTTCCTCAAAGGATACATTTTTATGATTATGGATTATATCCATAAACTATTTAATTTATGTTATGTGTTTTAAAAGTTTGGGATTAGGTATTGTTATTCATAAACTAATATAGTGTATGTCAATGTTTAGAAATGGCGCCTAGTAGAAGGAATGAGAACTCCAGCAATGCACATGATACAAAGTGAAAGAAGGATCATATATTTTATGGTCTTAAGCCAGAATTTACAAGAGAAATAGTCTTCCATGTATTATCATCATATGAAGAAATAATATCATGTGTTGATAAGATAAGTAAAGAGTATACTCAGTCCTATGGCTTTGAAGGGAAGAAAGTGAAGAAAAGGGTGGAAGAGAGAAAGATGAATAAAGGGAAGAGGAAAAAAGAATAATTTTCCCATATGTGGTAACTATGGAAAGAAACACCCTAGAACTTGCCTGAAAGGAATGGTAGTTTGTTATAAGTGTAGAGGAAAAGGCCACAAAGTACGTGACTTCAAGGGTGAGAAAATGGTTTCAAATGTACAATGCTTCATTTGCAAGGAGTTTGGACACTATGAGAACCTATGTCCCAGTCATCAGAATATGCCGCAAATGATGTTATTGGATAATAATCAAGTTATGATACTACCACAGATGAAGAGGAATGATTAGAGTTCTTATGTTGATTATGTCAATTGAGTGTTGTATCAACAATATACTTGTTATAATAATTATGGAGTATATAAGGATTGTACTACAGTACTATTTCATTAAGGACTTGAGATTGTGTGGAACAAAGAAAGGTGACTCAACAGCATGATAAATTTTTGGAAAATATATGGTTGAGAGAATGATAAACCATAATATAGTTCTGATACCGAGTTAGTGATTTTGGAATAATACATGATTGTTTTGGATAAATTATATTGGATATTCTTGACTACCTTGGAACTGATTAATGATCTGTATATTCCATTATTGTTGGGGTTTAAAACATTTTTGGATTGATGAGGTATATACAGCATTCTATATGGAATAAGGGAGCATGAATGTAATCAATAAGGAATATGGTAATTCCGGATGTTTCAGTGTATTAAAAGAATACATGATGAAGGTATTCCTATGCTATTACATGGTAAAAAAGGATCTACATTATGTTTAACTTCCTTATAAATGTTGGACTGTGAGTTTGGTCAGAAATATTTTGGATAAATTCTAGTTTGAGATTAATTTTTGATTGCCATAAATGGACAACCCGGAGGTCGGGCGGCAACCCGTCGCGTCCGGCAAGGCCGCGAGACTTGAACCCACAACTGAAGGGCGACAAGGGTGTATCACCTACCACTGGACCAAGAGATGTCCTGGATTAAATAATGTAGTTTTTTTAAATGATCAGGTAGATGAATTATAAATTCGTTTATTTTGGAACCCTGTACGAATAGTATAAATAGAATTTTTTTTACGAGTGAAAGATGAGTTTGTGGTAGAAATTAATTAATGGACAAAACTCTAATTATAAAGTATGTATATCTCCTTATGATCTTATCCAATCTCATAAATAAATTCCTCAACATTAAGAAAAGGAACTTAGAACAAAATTGTTGTCCTAGATGGTACCTTAAATCATCACTAATTTATGGCTTTGGGATTGTTGGCCTTTTCATAGCCATGTTCTCTACCACTCTCCATCAGATAATTGATGGTTAGATTTCTATTCCATATCCATATTTTCCTACATGGAACCCTAGTATGTGTTATTTTCGGTAATCTTCATACATTCCACTCTTTATTTTAAATAGAGGCCTCATTAATTCATTTTTCTATGCGGGATTTCAACTAAGATATTTTGAAACGTCAAAAATGTGTTATCCTAATACCCTATGTTTTGTTGAACCGATGGTATTTCAAATCATCATAGATTGATGAGTTTAAGCACCTCAATTTTATACTTGTTTGTGATTGATGACCTCAATCACTACCTATAAATATTTACGGTTTTCCTCCAATTATATGTCTCTAATTTCCACTAACGTTCTCCTAATCGAGATCATAATTTGGTGGTGACCCTTTCATTTCTCATTTCCTCATATTAAGACTAAATTTTAGTAACCCAATTTCCGATGTGGGTTTTCCCACAAATATATTTTTTATTTTCAACCTTTTATTTTCGAAGAACAATTTCAAATTGGGAGGACGCAATTTATAGAAGGAGGGGAGAATGTAACACCCCAAGATTTCATAGTGTGTTATTTTTTTAAAATAATACAATAACTAGCACTACACGCAACACCGAGTTCAAGCACACCATGACTTACCAAACAAGCCGTTCAAAAGAGGTTATGAATATTATTAACTAAATTTTAAACTTTATATAATCCTTATAATTTTAGAATCCATATTATGAGTTTCTTAGACATAATACAAGAACATATTCATTTTCAGTATTGCACTTTTATCAACTTTTAATAGTGAAACCTTTTTAAATACAATATTTTAAACTTTTTGACTAAATGGGGACATCAAAAAATTTAAAATGAAACCTCCCAAGCTTCCACGGTACGCTTTCCTTTGAATAATACAGTAGCGTGTGTTGTACGCAACTTCGAGTTCTAACACACCACAACCAATGAAACTAGCCGTTATCAATAGTAATACCTACTTTTTGAAATTATATATATTTTATATTTTAGAATGGACTTCATTTTTGGATTCGGAATATCGAATTTAGCCTAAGGTGAAATTTTGGTACATTTCAAATAACTTTAATATTTTGATGAATAGTGAAATTACTAAATTTTAATTAAAATCAACTTTTTTAATCAAAATAATTAATAGTGATAAATTATTAATTTAAGTGGTTTTAAAGTATATTTAGAATATATTTTTACCATTTAATATAATTTTGGTCATTGCACATAATTTTAAAATTAAACCGAACATAAATAGGTGTCAATCTTTTGATAGTTATTATCTCTTAAAAACACGCTTTTTATTTTGACAGCGGGAATTAATTTTAAATTAATTTCTGCCACTTCTGTGTTTTGAATTTAGAAAAATGGATTCCATATTTGGAATCAGGATGTTCAAATTGTGTAAATAGGTAACTTTTATTTTTAGACATTTTGAATAATTACTGCAGTAAAAATTTTATTTACCATGGTTAAGGGTAAATCCGGTAAATAAGGGTTAAAAAATAATATTATAATAATACTAAATTACAATAAAAAGTGTCCTAGACTTATTGGTTGATACATGTTCTACCATAGTCATCTTTGGGTCGATTTTGGGACCCCATGGTGCCACTTGTAAGTGATAGGGACACTTTATTTTAATTAAGTTAAAATGAATACAAAAATGACACAAGCATATATCTTTTAGAAAAACAATTTTTACATAGGGTTATATATGTTGGATTTTAGATTATAAATATTAATTAGAAAGATAAAAAGATTTACTACATAGTGATAGTTCATTTATAATTTTTAGACATTAAATATTTTAAATTATTTATGACACAGTGATGATGAATTAATTACTATAATAGTGAAAAATTAAAATAATTGATATTATAAATACTCAAATAAATATAATATGAAACTTTTAATGAATTAAACTAATTTTCTAGGATAATATGATATCTTATTATTTATTTAATTGACTTTTTTCGAGGTAATCAATCTGTTAGGAGTTTCACAAAAATCAACTATTGAATACTGTCAAAATTGACATAAAAGAGTTCTTAAAACAAATATTATATTATTAATTGATATTAAATTCCTAAAAATCTAAGGTTCGGCCAAGAGACTTATATCATGATAGTTTCATAATTAATGGAATACTTGGGGGTCGATCGGATGTATATAGTATGTTTATTAACCATATTATTTAAAAATATAAAGAGACATTGTAAAATTGAAACTAATTAACTTAGAGTTAATACTTAAAGATAAGGTTAATATAAGTACCCAAACCTCTCTAAATTCTATTGGTTGAGTTGTATTCGACCCATCCCCACCTTAAAATTTATATAATCAACTTTGGAGCCATTAAAAACCGAATAAGAATTTATTATAAATTAATATTTCTAGCTTTTCCAAGGGTTCCCCTCACCCCTCTTATAAAAGGGAACTACTCCTTCTCATTTTGTCACACCTTCAAAGCCTTATGGTTCGGCCAAACTCTTCCCTAAATACTCTCCAAACTTCCCTAACTACATCCTAGAGGCCTTAGTTTGATCAGAAAGCCAACCTAAGGAGCCCTTTTGATCAAATCAAAAGGAAGGAACCGAAGAAGAGGTAATGATTTCACCACCCTTTTTCCAAGTTCCTTCTTCTTCCACTTCTTCTTACATTGTTGTTACCATTCTAAAATAATAACTCCAGTATCATATATATACTGTGATGTTATTATAAATATGGTACAACCATATTCAGTATTCTATCCACCCTTTGAATAACATGTCACCATACGTGCGTACGTACGGCTTACCGTCTCCACGTCGTGGTGTAAGTGTAATTCAATATATTATTATTTGGATGGGTATAATAATGATGTGTAACTCATGTAAATAATAAATATAACGTGTTAGTGATTCTGTATATATGATATACCATTCATTTATATATTATTTTAATATCAAAAGAATGATATTGTCGCTCGTGCGTACGTACGGACTACCGTCTCCACGAACGCGATGAGATTCATTCTCCATCATATCCATTCAAGTATAATTATCATTTTCTGATTTAAAAATGATGTTTAAGGACTTGATATCATTCTGGATATGAATAATATACAACCTATCCATTAAAAACATGGCTTACCTAATAAATCATATAAAAGAAAACGAGTAAGTTAACACCCGAAACAACGATAATACTAAGACATTATTAACAAAGAAAAGTTAAAAGATCATATATGATATGATATTAATATATATGATTATTTTATAATTTAATAACAATTATTTCAATATTATACAAGAGGTTAACCTACCCCAACCAAGTAAAAGTACAAGGTAAGGGATTTTCTTATCTCACATTCAATTCCGTGAGATTTCCTTTATTCGCCACTAAATTATTGAAAGTGGTGTATTGTGTACTGGAATATGATATATATTATCATGATTATGTTTATATTCATGTTATTCTGTAAATAATTTGGTGGTTATTAACTTTTGCCCATACGACTCAGTTGATTAACGTGGTAAGGGGTTTTCATCTCACTCTTTATTTCAGTGAGATTCATGCCATATTTCCACTATTATCTTTTGTGTGGTGTATGTACTGCCCATAATTGTATTCTTTGTGTAATAAACTTTACCTTATGTTTATTTACATTTTTATTGTATGATACCTCTTTCATTGGTTGTATGTTTCATAAGTTACCAAATTGATAAGGGTTTACTTCACAATCTCTTTAATATCCGAGGTTGTCTTTACGTAAGTATCTACAGGGACATATTTACTATCCATGTCCATATTTCATAAAAGAGTTTTCAAAGGGATTATTTCTAAGGGAACTTTTACTAAAACATCATTTTAAATGTTTTAAATATTTATTCTTCTAAATCATCCTCATTTATGTCCACGTTTTCAAAATGGTTTGTAAGGATTTATTTATATGAAAATGACTGTTTTAAAAGTGTTAATTCCATTCAAAAGTTTCAAAGTGGTATGGGACACTTTGATTCAAAAATGTATTTAAATGCCTTACTTTCTAAATTGTGTAACATTAAAATGTTTTCATGAAAAATGGATATTTCTCTCAATAATTTTTTTTAAAAAAATTTCATCTATATCAACATCCTTTGATGGATTTTAAGATTATTTGAAGTTGATTTATTATGATTTAAAACTTCCATATTGTAATGAAGTTTTGTGATATGTTTGACTGTAGATGTGTCATTTATATAGCATTCATGGTTTATGAGTAAAGTATTGACATTTCATATGCTAGTTACAATAAGAATGTTTATGTTATATTTCAACCTTTACTTCATATGAATGTGTTGGACAAGTATGTTCCAGGTTGGGGACTGGTTAAAGTAAGCCCTCCAGGTTGGGGACTGGTAAATGTAAGCCCTCCAAGTTAGGGACTAGTAAAAGTAAGCCCTCCGGTTTGGTCTTCGGTTATTAGAGGCACTCCGGGTTGGTGTCCGGTTATTAGAGGCACTCCGGGTTGGTGTCCGGTTATTAGAGGCACTCCGGGTTGGGTTCCGGTTACAGTTAGCCCCAAAGTCTTGGGACGAGGCCTTGAAAAGAAATTAAAAGTTTAGAATTATGTATTCCATCATTATGAAAGTGGTTATTGATTTTGCATGTGATTATTCGATTAGTAGAATATCCATGTGAATAAGTAAATGGCATTATTTCATTTTAATTTTTCCATACTATGTTGAAGTTCAAGTTTAAAAGGCTTTTGTTTTACTAATGCATTGCCTTAAATGTTTATGCTTATTTTGAATGTTCCGCTATATTGTTATCCTTACTGGGCATTTGAGCTTACCCCTTTTCTATGTTTTATTTTCCCCAGGATGTGACGAATTAAGTTATGAATGACCTGCAGGGATATTATGAGGGGATAATAGTGTGGACTGTGGAGACATTATGTTGTTGTAGTAGTTTTTCATTTTATGATGTAATGTAAAACTTATGAATATATCTAGTGTTTCCAAGGCTACCAAACCAATCGTTCTTTCGAGATTTGATCTTTCTTGTGATCATGCCAATGTTATGTAATAATGCACCGACTCTAGGTAACTGGGGTCGGGGCGTTACAAACAACACATTCAAACTATAGAAAACATTCCCTTATGACCAAACACATGAAAAAACATATCGAAAATGCATTTAATACCACTCGAACAGCTAAAACACTAACTAAACATATTATTAAATACTAATGATAGACTAAAAAACATGTTTCAAAATAGAGAATGTACCCAAAACACAAAAATGTATAGCTAATGAAATATAATGCATAGACTATCTTCAAGATAACTAAATCCGAACCCAAAAGAATTAATCATGTAACATTTTAAATTAACTAAGCACGAAAATTAATTTATCAGGTAATTTTTAAACGTAGAACCACCTACCTCAACATATGTGAATGCGACGAGACCTGAAAGGAAGGGAAAGCATCGCTCCGCGGACCAGTCACATACCCTAGACACTGACCATAATTCATGAATGTGACCCACGACATTTAAGTTTTGATTTATTTGATAAAAACACCCAAAAAGGAATATACCAGAGGAGAGAAAACTACACGCCTGAGAGGCAGCAGAGGTGCTACACAGGGGGGGTTCGGGTTCGTCGAAGGGTCGTGCTGCGCTGGTGGAGAGGTCCGGTGAGTAGGGGGTGTGTTGGGGCGCCACTGGTGGAGATATGCAACGAGGATTGGGGGTGAGTTGTCGCGTCTAGGGCAGGGGGTGCGGGCTGGGGTTTGGTGTGCTGCCAAGCGGGAGGGAGGTCGGCCACCGGGAAGGGAGGCCGCCGGTGAGGGAGAGGAGGCTGCACGAAGGAGGAGGGAGCGGCGGGATGGTGCGCCGCACAGGGAGAAGTCTAGGGGGCGAGGCGTGTTAGGGAAGGAGATGAGAGACATGGGGGTGTGTCGCGACGCGGAGGAAGAAAGGGGTCCTAAAAAAATAACCGAAACAATAGACAAAGAAACGAAAAATTAATTAAAATAAATATATAAATAAAAGGAAAATAAAAATGCTATAAAAAAATCCTATTAATAACTAATGCTAATTATTATAATCATAATTATAATAATGTTAATGATAACATAATAAAACCATAACCATAATAATATTTTTAATAATATTAATAATGAATTAATTTAGACCACGACAATACGAAAAATAATAATAATAATAATCTTAATGTTATTGTTATTATTACTATTATTATTATTATTATTATTATTATTGTTATTATAAAATATATTAATAATTTTATTCGTCTCGTTTAATTTTGTGAGGTATTTTTTTGTCACCTCATTTATTAATTTTACCTCATTTATTCGTCATGAACATCATGTAGGCAGTGCGGGGAACCAGGCACGGTCACGCGGTGACACAGTCAAAGCCGCACAACTTCAACCATTCCCTGCCCATGCGTTGGATGGTGCTAAGCCCAAAATATTCATTAATCTGCAAAACATAAAATTGAATGACGAGAGGGTCACATGGCGGCGCTGGCGGAGTCGCAAGGCTTCATAAATATGTTTCGCCCGTGTGTCACCTGTGCGTTGCATGCTGTCAAGCCCCGAGGAGTCGGGTGAGGTTGCATTCCAAAGCCAAAATGTGTATTTCATTAAATAATAAACCACAATTTTTATGTCGGGCTCTACCCGAACTACCCAATTCCTTGAAAATTAATAAAATAATTTATTTAAAGACGATGGGTGTGATAATTAATGTAACAACTGGGTCCCAGTGACATCATAGACAACCTGCCTTAACACGGACATCGGGTCCTGGCCCGCCAGGTTCCACTAGTTGCCTCGCAGACATGTGGCCCCCACCATAGGGTCCACCCACATTCCTGAACGGGTAATCTGACTAATGAATGTCCACACATTCCAACTGATTTCCTTTCCTGTGTTTTTTTTTCACACTCAAACACACCCTGGGAAACATTCCAGAAGGTCACCCATCCTGATCACTACTCCAGGCCAACCACACTTAACTATCGAGTTCTAATCAGACAGTCTCTCAAAAAGGAAGGTGCACCTTGTTGACATGATTCATATCATTTTAGTCATTTATCCCTTTATCATTCTGGGCTGTTACATCAGTCGCCTGTGTGTCCGTCTCTCCCCATAACTTGGGTGGCCTCTACAGCTGGAAATCATGCGACACAGTCAAGCAGTGTGCATCATCTCCTCTATGGCTGGTGGCATCGGTGGCCCAACGGGATGTGGTACCACTGGTAAAGGGCCCTGCACTGAGGCCTCGTCTCTTGGTGGGCTGCTAGAACATACGACTCTTGAGGCATTGTGGGGTGGCATCGTGAAGGAAACAGATGCGACATGGTCAAAAGATATATAATTGGTGAGTTGACCTAGTTGATATGACTAAAAACTTTTGGAAACACACATGCAATCAGTGTTTTCGTGTATTGAGTTTGAAATCAGAATTCAATGTCCTGGTGTATAGATACGCCAGCTGCCAGCACCAACACTAGACTCCCTAAATTGAAGACCACACTTAGTACCCTTAATACTATTGCTTCACAGAAAAGAAATATCATAGTCCTAAGTTATGCGGTATAACCGACTCCTCTAATACCAATTTGTCACGACCCATCACCCGGGGATCGTATTGTGACAACCTAAAGACCACCTTCCATAGGCCAGGGGCTGGCGACTAGCACCAAAGGCTTAAGGCCCTAAACTAGGAAGGCATTGCCTTTAGAACTATAAAAAACACATTAGAGTACAAAACTAGAAGTGAAACACTAAGTCATACTGTATACAAAAGAAGTGCTGGAAAGTAAAAGGGGTTAAAAATACAAGCCCAATAGTAATGTAAAAGTAAAACTGAAAGAATGTACAAATGAAGAAACGTAATGCAGCTACTAGGTCATCCTCCGGGGTTCCTACCTGAAGGGTAGGTACAAATGGCCTTCTTAGCACTCCAAATCAGTCTGGCTCCTCCATGTACCGACTCCTTGTAAAGTCCACCCACGATTATCATCCAGTCCTGCTACCCTCTACCTCAGTCTGTGTTATCCATCATCTACAACCAACACAACGAGGTGCGCACAAAGCGCATGCAAGGGTGAGTATAACGATACTAAGTAGGGACCCTGAGACCCTCAAGGTCTCACAAAATCCAACAAGGTTAAACCACAAACTATGAAATCAACAGATAACCATTTCTTAGGTATATGCCAATACATATACCTAAGATATCTAATAACCCATCTCAATCCTGAGGAAAACAAAAAAAAATCATTGACTCAGCTCAAGACAAGATTTTATTCTAGGGGGTAGTATCAAGTAACAACCCCAGTCCTACTGTCAGATCCTCGAATGATGGTGTACTCATCCTTTATCGAGTATAGTGGGTTTGTCGTGTCACACAGAGGTGCTTCCCACTATCCTTGGAATGTTGAGGTACTCATCCTATCAAGTACTGTGGGTCTCTTGCTTCACACAGAGGTGCTTCCCACCACGGGTCTTCCATGCTCACACAGAGGCGCTCCCCCTCATAGCCTTCTAAGGTACTTCTCCGTTCCAGTACTGTGGGTCTTCCGTGCTCACACAGAGGTGATACCCACCACGGGTCTTCCACGTCACATAGAGGTGCTCCCCACTGGGCCAGTCGAGTCACTCTGAGTCAAATGAGTCAAGAAGTCGTCAGGTCTCAGCCAACTACTACATCTCCGTACTCAGTATTCTCATCTCTAGAAGGATCCACTCCACAAGATACTGGTTGATACTACAACTGTCCCGGAGACCCATTTATAAGTATCTCAATGTTCATCATCGTTATAGGGGTCTCAACTCAATATATAGTGTGTCAATCGGATGCCCGATCTGTGATTTATTGGAATTTCGGTCCCGTTGGCCTGGTTGGATTTTAGGTTCAAACTAACCCCACCGTACCCCAACTATGTCCAATTCTCAAGTGGGTTATTTTAAAATAATTGTCTCACTCTAACCATTCCTTCACCGTAGATGGTTCATCGATCAGACACCTGTTTCCCATGTTATGGTGAGAAGTTGAATTTAGGACAAACAAGTTCAGACTGGGTTCCAACCTGGTCCGCGGGTCTAACCCAGCCCGAGGGGGCGGACCGGCCCGACCCGAGGGGGCGGACCGAGCTGAGGGGTGGCTCAGAATGTGGGGGAAACCTGGCTCGCACTAGGTTTGGCCCACGCTGGGTTCAGCCTGGTGGCCCATGTGGCATGGCTGGCCAATATCTGGTGGCGCCCTACGGGGCCCACCCTAGCTGCGTCTAGGGGGACACGCATGCCCCTGGATTCAAAAACAGATGAACGATTCGAGTGGGGACCAAACCGGCGCCAGGTGGCACCGGTCCAAGTAATGCGGGACCCAGAGGGTCCCCGCACCACCTGGATGGCCGAGCAGCCCGCCGCTCCGCACCGCTGGCGGCCGGCTCGACGTCGGCCTCCTCTGCTCCTCCGTCATGGCCCGCCCTGGCCGTGGCTCTCCTCCTCCGCATGGCGTGATGGCGACGCGCCCTTCCGCTACGGCATGGACTGGACGCATCCCTCTTCTCCTCCACGTTGTGTGACGGCGTCACACCCTTCCTTTGCAGCCCGGCCTGGCCGTGGCCCTTTCGTCTATGCGGAACGACGATTCCGCGCCCTTCTGGAAACTCAGCGGCCTTACGCCACTGGTTTCTTCGCAGCCGACCCGACGTCGGCTGTCGTTGCTCCGCCTCTCCTCCGGCGGCACCGTTCTACTGCCTTCTTCGTCAAAAAGCAAGGGTAAACAGAGGGGGTTCGGGAAGTGTTTGTGCGTCCCACACCCTCCTCCTTATTGTGATAACAATTGAAAAAACACAAACCGAGTTTTGTACGTTGAAGGATGGAAAACATTTCAAAGGTAAAATCCCATACCTCTTATTGTTGTTCATTGACGATGTTGTGGAAATGCGGGCATCATTCCTTGACATCAGAAATAAGTCGAAGAAGTCGAGGACGACATCATCAGAATTCTTCATGGATGACACTTCCCTTTCTTGCCCTAGTTGATGATCGTTCTTCATTAGTGGAAGAGCCGTTCTTCATTGGGATAAATAGTTCCTCTAAGCTCTTCCAACCCCTCTACTAATGCTCCACCAAATGAATATGCCGACCAAAAATAATTGGTTAAGCTATCCCATTATTTAATTCTTGTCGAAAATATTCAAAAGATTTCAAAATAAATAATTAATGATCCATTAAATAATTTGAGTGGATTGGCACATTTATGAGGGATGTTCACGGGTTTCCCCCACTTATAGAGAGTTGAAGGGGGTTTAATGCATGTGTGGTCCCCACATCTTTAATTGATAAGAGGTGTTTAGTCCTGGGGTGGGCCCCACCACAATAACCTCTCATGGGAGGTTATAGTGTGGTGTCCCCAACCTCTAACCTCCACTTGGAGGTATTAACCACCAAATAAAAATAAGCTACCCACTAATCTTTAATTAATTTTATTCTTTAAAACTCTAAAAACTAACTTTCATTCTCAACAAACTGCCGTCGAGGTGGAAGTCTTCTTAAGAAAATACCGGCACTGCGAGTTCAACGGTGTCCGTAGGTTTTAGTTTCGAGTACCGGTTCAAAAGTTATAAAATCCCGCTCACACGTTTACTGAATGTACCCGAATAAAACATCAGAAATTGATTTCGGGCACACCGGGCCTTAGAATCAAGCACCGTAAATTTTCACGGACATGTAAAAATCCACTTTTTTAAGAAAAAAAAATTCCACCGAATTTATGGGTCTTTAAAAAGATATTTGGGTTTGTTTTGTTGTTATAAATGGATCGAAAGGCTATGTAATTGTGGATATGCACATCCTTTTATATGTGAGGTCGGTAGAAATTTTGTAAATACAAGAAATATTTATTTATAATACAAGTATAACTCATATAAAATGGATAAAAAGTGAAATAGAAATGAATATAAGATGGATATATATTATGTAAATTAATCCAAATAAATTTATAAAATTTTATGTTTCATTTCATATTATAACTTTCCGTTCAACCACTATATAACCCCTATTTATCATTAACTATTGTAACCCATTTGCAGTCCTTATCTGTCTTTAATGTGATAAGAAGACATTTATGTGGAAAATTCATTAACCATTAATGATAGTAACCATATTTTACCTTACATTTGAGTTTATATTTTATTTTCATGACATTATAAGAATTTGAAAATAAATTTTTCCAAATTATATTGTAGTCCATGTAATTTTTGTGATTATTCGTATAATTTGACATTAAAAACAACATGAATAAAATGCTGTTAATATTTGAATATTTAAAACATTATATACAATTTCTTATAATATAAAAAAATCATTAAATACTCTAATATATCCAAAATTTATCAGTTTTAATAAATTTATAAATATTCACCTTGATATTTCACCCACTTATTCCGGTGTTACACCAATGATTCATAAGAATTATAGGTAATTATATCATTAAAAAATAAAATAAAATTCTAGGATAAGTACGGTTTATTAATAAAAAATTTATAATCTTTATATATTAATATGTAATTTATATCTATATCCTTCTCATGATAATAGAATATGTGTGAGAGAGTAAAAGTCATGTGAATATAAAATTATTAATATAAAAAGGGATGTAATGTTCATGAAATTTGGAACCAAATTAAGATATTAATGAAGCTAATAAAAATAAATGTTTAAAATAGTATCATTAAAAAAAATTTATATGCCTATATGTGATACTTGGATAATTTAACCATCAATATTTTACATTAAAACTATTATGTCAATTACATCAGTGACAAATTTATATCATTGTTACTTTTCCTTTTGAATAAAAAATAATTTGAACGTGTAATATAATTTTTAAATATTTTTCCAAAATATGGAATCCATTTTATAGGATTATGTCTACAAAAAATGGACGAAATTACTTATCACGCATGTTCGAAAAGAGAAATTAAACCCAATTTTCTGGAAAAAATTGTCGTTTTATTCATAAAAATGATTTTATAAAAAAAATAATGTTTATTGTTGATTATAATGGAATTAATTGGAAAATATTTAATAAAATTATTCCAATTTTATGTTAAAAAATCTAAAACCAAGTAAAACATTTTAATTTATTTCAGAAAAAATAATGAAGTCATTGTTTTACAAAAATCAGTATCATTTATTTTTTAACCAAAAAACAATTATTTCAAAAAAAATCCAAGAAAGATATATTAAAATTACTATTTAATGAAGATTTAATAAATTATGTTATTTTTTGGGATGGTTTTTCTAAAAGTTTTAGAAATTGAAAATAATATTTTTCCACAAAATGCATTGATGAATATTTTTTTTACGTATTTTTCGAATTGTAAAATTTGTTTATAAACATTAATTTCGGATTAAATACCATTAGACGAGTGTTAATTTATTTTATTAAATATATGATATAAAAATATAATTAATATAATTCATCTATTATTATTTATTAATTATAATTTGATAAAAATGTTATGAACATAAAAATGTTTTCAAAAAATATCTCATTTAATATTATATGATATTTTATTGAAATTGAGTTAAAATTTTCATGAATTTATTTGGAATGTTTTAATAATGTTGTTACACTTGTTCATTCCAATCATAATAAAATCAATTATATAATTTTCCTTTTTAAATAATAACATTTTTATAGTACGTGACATTTGATTATGCATCGTTTTTGTTTTGGTACATTAAATAAATCTTTGCAAAAATTATAAAATAAATATTAGGGTCTTTCATTCTCCCACAATTAAATAAATTGTGAAATATCAATTATTATTTGATTCTTTAAAAAGTGATTTGTCATAACATAGTAATAAAATCAGATATAGATTTTATCATGAAAATTAATTTCCATGACAACATTAAGATAATTGATATTTCATATAAAAATAAACCTCTATAAGTATTCTACATTTAGATGTGTTTCTAAAATAAAAAATTGATAGTTTATGGTAACATCCCTAATAATTGTCAAGGTATTTAAAAAATTAGTTATATACTATTATAGAGATTTTGGGGAAATATATGTACATAAATTCATTCTACTACATATGTAAAATTTAATCCTTTAATTTTACATTAGTCAGGATCCACTTATACATCATCTTTAAATCCATGTATTGATAAATGAAAAAAAACATTCCAAACTCACTAAAATTAATATTAAACAGATCTCATGATCCATATAAGGATGAAATGTTATTCTTCATATTTCAATCCATTAACAATAATAGAAAATGGTACGCAAAAGTTATTATAATATCCAATTTTTTGAAAAATTTATTTAATATGACAATAATAAATAAATAACATGAATGTTGAACATTAATAATTATATAAATAATAACATTGAAACTATTAAAAATGTTCTAAAAATAGAATAATAACCAAATATTATAAATATTTTTTTATATATTATTTTAATATTGACATATAATTTATCTAAAAATAAAATCAGTCACTCATAAAGTAACAAGACAAAAATGTATATTCTATAATCATGAAATCTTAAAAATATGTTAATGTTTTACATATATAAACCAAATATCCATAAAAGAATAATTAAATCATATATGCCTCAAAATGAAAATACAACATTTATTCCTCAAATAAAATCATATACTATCAAATAATATTTCCAATTACAACAATAAAAATTGTCACCAATATTATAAAAATTATTAAATATAACATTAATCACTTAGTAACCAAATCTATATTCAATAAAGTTTAATAAAAAAATAAAACATATTTCTCCATCGCTTATGACCACTTTTTACCAATTGTCTATAACAAACACATAAAAAATACCATATCAAGACTATAGGTTTTCAATATATATAAATATATTTTAAAATAATTACTATTATTGAAAACCCATTTTTATAAAACACATCATATACTGAAGTGTTTAGTTCACAATAATGTATCACAAATTATCATTAATGGTCGAAAAACCCCACCATATTCAAACTCTAAATTGTTTCGATGCCATTAATATTATGGTAAACCATTGTTTTATTTACACTAGATAGTATTGAATGAATAGATTGTAATAATGAGGGTTTCTTGAAAAAAATAACCAATAATGAAACCATTATCTTGAAAAACACAATTTTCCCCATTTTATAAGGGACAATCTGTCCTTTAAAAATATTATAATAATCTTAACTTATTAAATAATAATAATTCCATGATAACTCATTTAAATGAATAAAAATTAATGTTAGTACTGTGGGAGATCATATTTATATCACTTTTACAATCATTTTGATAGAAACACTTTATAATGGAATAACCTACTATGTTAATTCCAATATATATCCTCCGTAGAACCAAATCATTACAAAATTTATTTGAGAGTCATATCTAACACACCCATAATAAATAAAATTATATAGACCATACCATATATAAAAAAATAGAATATTAAATTTAAATCATAAAATTTCATAATTTAATCTATTTATCACATATATGAAGTAATTTTTTTCTTAATATAAAAAAATAATAATAATTTTTTCATAAAAAAATTAAAATAATTACCAAAAGAACTATAAATATTAAATTATTATGAAATTACCAAAATATATAGAGAGTTATCTACATAAATAGTATTGTTCATAATTGTGGGAAATAGTTTTCATTCCATATATGTAAAAAAAATTACAACAACACTACTGTAAAATCATCAACAAAAAACCTATTTTCAAATAGATAAAAATTATTCCTTTAAAAACAACATAAAAATTTATAAATGGTTTAATATTAATAATAAACTAAAATTATATTAATAAAATTGATGAAATGTTCTACAGAAAATTATTACAAAAGAAAAAAGAGAATAAAAGTTTTTAAAACATTTCAAATAATATTTTAATGAAAAATATGTTACCTTAAGTATGGTTTCCAACATACATACATATATCATATATAATAAAATTACCACTATGATTTACCTAATAAATAATTTATTTATTATTATTACCTTATTAAAATTAATTTTTATTTATTTATTACCCTTACTTATAAAGATACTAAATTAGTAAAGATTATGTCAGGCATTTTGTGGAGGTTCGGTTAAAAATTATGAAACAAAGTTAGAAGGTAGACTATTTTTAAAGAGTTAATTTTAAAATAATATCCATAATACTTATAATGAAATTATTAAATTTTTCTATACATGAAATAAAATTATATAATTATCAACTAGAGGAATACATGAAGAAAATATTCACATTGCTTCATGGATGTGGTAGTCCACACATAAACACGAGCAACATTACCATTTTCTAATGAATTAAACGGTAATTAGGAACGTAATATATTATATTTAAATATACATAATTATATATTTAATTTCTTTAATTCATTATATTACGTATAATAACAATTTTTTGGTGTTAATGAAAAAACACATCATTTCATTGATGTGGTTTCTCACACATACACTTGAGGGATCTCTTAATTTCCACATGGATGAAAAAGGAGACGAAAAGGGTAGTTTAATAAATAAAAAAATTTCATTATTTTTATGATACTAATGTTATTATATGTGAATTAATATATATTAATTAAAGGGATTGTAAAAAAATATACATAAAAACACTTTGTTTAGTGTTTTGTCTCTTCTTTGAGAAACCTACTTTGACATACACATTAATCGTTTTAGGATGGTCTTTTGGTATGACCTAAATATCTAGGAAATGTATAATAAAGATTAGAAGTTATTTGGGAAGGTATTGCATGAAAAAATGGGTTACGTGTTGTGAGAAGGAGAAGAGAGGTAGCTCCGATTTATAAGTTAGTTGGGTGGAAATCTTGTCAATACATTATATATTGATATATAATAAATTGATACGTAATTTAAAATAGATCAAATGTGCTGGATATTCTAATTTAATGTGGATAATAAATATATTAATTTAGATAACAAAATTAACCAAAATTTTATGTGTCATTTTAAAAATTATCTTCTAGATTGACCAACAATAAAAATTTTACCCTTATTTATTATAACATATTAATCAATTTAAAATTTTCTTGAATTTAATTTTAAAATTTACAAACTTAACATAAACAAAACATTAAAAATATTTTATGAAAATTTTCATACAACAATGATGATTTCTTTTACGATTTTATAAAGATATAATAATATTATGGTTATCATTATATAACATATAATGCCATTCTGGGATCTACTAATATATTTTGATATTAAAAAAATGGATTGAAATGGACCTATAATATTAATATTTAAAATATCTCCTAAATCAATTATCATTATATAAATATTATTTAAAACTCTAAATTATCCAAAATAAGTCACATTTCATAATTTTAAAACAACTTTCTCTTATTGTTCGCCCACTACTTGAAGTGTTGCATCAATGATGTGTATGTTTTCATGGTAATTATAAGATTGAATTATTATTTAATGAAAATATTATAATAAATAATTTTTTTTAATATTCTCATGTACATTCATTCACACAATGTTTCTATCTCAATCATTATCATGATAATTTAATAACTGAGTGTGATGGACTATTTTAGAAATATAAAATTATTAATATAAAAAAGGAAATATTATTCATGGAATATGAATCCAAATTAGAACAATAATGAATATAATATCATGTGGGAAGATGAAATCCTAATAATTTTTTTTTCAGATAATGTTTTGTGATATTTTAATCCTTATTTTTTGATTTGACACTTTTACCATATTTTCACTTCAATGTGGTGATAAAATTATTACCTAATTATAATTCCATTTGACTAAAAATGAAATGGAATATACAATATAATTTTTGAAATCTATTACCAAATATGGAATTTTTTTTCTAGGAAAAAATTTCCAATTTTAGTAAAAATTATTTTTACTATAATTTTATATAAAATGTTGAAACATTGTTTATTGGGAAACTGTCATTTTTATCAGAAAAATGTTGTCATACCAAACTCAAGAACTTTTTATGAAATAAAACAAGATTTATTATTATTAATAAAATCATACTTATGTGAATTTTAAAGAGATCTAAAACCAATTTAAAAACTAAAATTACATTGACTAAATGTAAAGATATTATAATTTCTTCATAATCGATGTTATTCACTTTTAACCCAAAAATTAAACAACTTCACGAAAATACAAAAAATAACTTGATATTATTTGGACATGATGATTTGAGGTCTATTTTTGAATTAAAATTTCTACAAGTGGAATATATTAATCATAATATCTATGTATAAAATGAAATGAAAATATTACGAAGAAGAAATATTTTTGATGTATAAAATGATGTTATACTCATTCATCGTCTACTTACTACCATCATATAATTTTTTTCTTTATTTTAGAAAATATATGATATATGTGTTTCATTATAAATATTTTTTTTATTATGAACTTATTATTGTTCATTGATGAAAATACTTAATAAAAATAATGTATTCTTCTGTGAAACATATCTTATATTCTTGTATATTATTTTAAAAACATTTAGTTCTTATTTATTTATAAATTATTAGTAAATTTGTATTAACAAAAAAAATCCAATATTTCTTAATTTTTCAAATCTTATTTATAAACACAAAAAATGTCTAGGATTTGAGGTGCATATTTTAACAACAAAATTTTAATAGTATACAATTTTTCATTTTAATATCGTGATTTTTTATGAAACATGATATTGAACAATGTTTTCTTTTTAAAATAAATTATTATACTTTTAGAATATCTTATACAGAAACTAAACAATTAGATGTGTGGTTAATTTGGAATTAAATTACATAAAGTGTATCCTTATGCTCATTTTATTTTTTTGAATATTATTATGAAAAATTATTATTAATATCATTAATAAATATACCAAAATACATTTATAGATAAATTAAAAATATTATTTATATAACACTTATTTATTAAATTCTTGTTTATAACCATACATGTAATGTGATAATGAAAAATGAAATATAGCAGTTCAAGGAGTTAGTAGTGTGTACTTATCATGAAAGAAATGTTAATTTTATATGAATCGAAAGGAAGGAATACAATGGCTATTATATAATATAATAATATTTTAGTATAATAATTATATTTATTTCATATTATTGGGGTGGTATATAATATTTTTAGGTTAATGAAGATGAATAAAAAAATGGAATAATTTTTCTAAATTTGTTTCCTCATCCTTGGATATCTTCCATTGGGGATCTCCGTAAGCCAACCTATAATGGTATTTAAGAGATATAAGTATATATAATTTGTGTTAAATTTATATCAGGACAATATTATTTATATATTTTTCATTCATTCATTTGAATTATATGAGGACAAGTGAGGTTGTGAAGGGCTCCATTTATAAGCGAGAGGAGAGACATTCCTTTTAATACATGTTTTCATAAAATTTAATAATTTACAATCTAAAAAAATAAATAATAAATTTCACCATTTTCAAATATAATATAATTAATTTGGACACTCCAATTAGATGAAAAATGGGAATTTGTTTGAGGGATCTCCTCCTGTATCCGTTCGTATAAACACCATGTTAACCTGTTTAACAATTATCATCATAACAAACATTTACCCAGGTAACATATTTTTATAGCCAAAATCTAAATTTGAAAATAATACTATATTTTATTATCATCCTTCCATTTATGAAGATAATTTTATTTTATTATATTTAAAAAAAATTAATAAACATAAAACGTAAATAATTTTTTTAAAAAAATTTATCTTTAATCATATAAAAGAATTTAATCTAATTTATTTCATAGTGAAGAACAATAGCTGTTTGTTATTATTTATTAAATATATAATCAATAAAATTCCTTAAAATAATTCATCAAGATTATATAATTTAATTTATTAAGATAAAATACATTCCTTAAATAAAATTCGATTTTTGAAAGATATATCTTTTTGCCATAAAAACATTTTATCTTCATTGTTATCTATTTATAATAAATGTATACATCATTATTTATTTTTTTAAACGTGTAGAAACGAAAATTCATTATATTTAAAACTATAAAAAAAATATATTATTTTTTATAAATATGTAATATCAAATTAATATAATTGTTTTTAAAAAATATTATTATCTATCAATGAATAATTAAATGTGCATTACATGTAGTTGTTGAATTGTTTTTTTATTATTTTATTATCTATTTTAAGTGACTAATAAAATATATTTATATCATTAATTAAAATGAATAAATTAAATTACAAATAAATATTTTTACAAATATAGAAATTTACGGAAAAATATATAAAAAAGAAAATTTATCCTGAAAAAATTGAATGTTTATATCATCACAAATTATACTTAAGGCCTCATTGTGAGATCAAATGTTATGATTATTGGTGGTGGATGTTTTTTTGATGGTTCACCTAGCATGGATCTTATAGCGACTTCAATGTCCTTGAACTTTTGAAGAAAACAATTTCACCAAAACCATACTTTTTGAAGTGTAGTATTTGATTCATCTAGGGGAGACCTCAGTGCTATTTCCTTATTTAGACGATCAGGTAAATTATATTCATAAATAAAAATCAAAATGAAGGATTTCATTATTTTTCATTTTATCATTTATTTAATTATTTAGTTAGTTCCCTTTATACATGTGAATTCAACAACTATGTTGAAAAATTCATATTTAAAAATTTTATCTTATAAATATTTAATCGAATTTTATTTGTTCAAAATTCCATATATAATAAGAAATTGGTCAAATAAAATTTATTTAAAAATAAATATATTATAAATTCATTGATTTTGTAGTATACCCATATAAAATAATTATATTCATGAAATTTCATTACACATATAAAATCAAGTTAGGGAATTACTGTTTCATTGCATCTTCATGATCCCAAATGGCTTCCTCAAACATGGGATTTCTGTGTAAAACATTGACCATGTGATTGTTCTTGTTCCATAAAACATTACCTATTTAATAAAATATATATATATATATATAGATATTGTTCTATACTAGAGAGGAAATGTTTTTGTTAAAATGTACTGGAGTTCAATAAATTTGATGGTACTCATATATAATTTCTGAAATGTGTTATATGTGACATGAAATATGTCTCGGAGAGGTGTGTTGGATGTTTATAGAGATAAGATACAACCTCAAAATTATCTACAATAATGTATAGACATTTGTACATAGGGATAAACATCCCTAACATCCCATTTCAAATAAACTACATCTAAATATATATTCATAGGAACACATTATCCCCAAATTCAAACTAATGATCACCAAAATTGTTATTTAAATAGGCCTTCTTTAAAAATAGTTCACATTTAATGTGATGTCAAATAGTTTAAACCCCAACAATAATATCTTTTGTAATATCATCTCTAAGAATATTCATCTATTTTACTTCAACCCTTCATGTTTTTTTTCTACACCATTTCCGTTATAATGCCTTAAATGATTCATTTTTAATATATGAATATGTTTTTTTATTTCAGAACTCTATAAAGGGAAGGAGTTTATCGCAACATATATAGAATTCCACTAAATAGAATCGCATAATATCCCTCCGATTCTAAATTCTGATTTCAAAATAAAATTCTAATTGTGAATGATTAGATGTCTTGATGATCACAATGATCTTGAATTATTGTTAATAACATTTATCAAATCTCGAGATAGAACTTTTATCTCAATTAGAAACAATGGATAATGAGACTCCATGAATAATTTACAATTCTATTATGTATAAATTGGAATGTTTTTCAAGTGATAAATACTCACTAGTGGAAATAAATTACATTGAACTTATTAGGTGATTGACTATAAATGAAATTGAATTATGTCCTACATAAATCATTGGGATCCCAATGATGAAATACATAGTGATTTTATATTTTTTCTATACTAGTATAGGTAATTGTTGATTTTTCCCAATATATGTTTTTCATATTTCTGTACATTTTTAAAATAAAAATAATCAATATTTTTACCCTATATTTTATATCTTTACGTTTACCAAGAAATACATTTTCTTTAAATTTCTATATTTATGTTCCAAATTAACATGAATGATGTAATATAACATGGGTTAATTTTAGTAAAACAAATGAATTATAATTTTTCAACACCTCAAATATTTTCAATAATAGAACATGATATAATAGTGGCCCAAAAATATATCAGATTATAGTCAAATATACATTGTCAAAATTAAATCTATTAGAATTTTGAAAAATTTATAAAAAACATGAAACATATATGAAACTTACTATATAAATATTGGGCACATATGTAATAAAAAACAAAATGTACTGGTTCAAAAAAAGTACACTATAAAATAATAATTTAAATAAATATTTTAAATTAATAAATCTGGTGAATCATAGAAATAATTCATAGTGTCATTAAATTTAATAATTTTAATGTTATCCTTGACCACAACTTGTCGAATTGTTTGTCTTATAATGCCTTGGAATCTCTTTATGTTACCCAATAGTAAGTATTATTCCACATCTAAAAACATGGAGTAAAAAACTATAAATTATAACACATTACAATTATGTTATCATATTTTATAGAAAACCTGAACGATCCAAGACAGTGATATAAGACAAAAATATATATTTTATCATAACCACAAAATTATTCAATATAAATTGAAGTAATAATTTTATTGAATAAATATCACACGTACATCATATTGTGATATATAATATATAATTACAAATGTAATAAAATATATCATTTCAATTTTTATTTTTATTTTTATTCTACAATTTAAGGAAAATAATGGTTATCATAAATAGACATGTATTGATTAAATTAAATTAAAATATCTAAATAACTAATAAAATCATTTTTATATAAGAAATATATTCAACTAAAAATTAACTTTTTTTCATGGTTAGTGTTTCTAATGATATTAAATTTTACAACAATATAAATGAAGTAAAATAACAATTATTTTCCATTATAATTAGAATACCCAAATTTTGTAATATTTTCATTCGTATTTTTAATGTAATATGATTTACCAATGTACATTTATTAGGTAAAACAATTATTTTTCAAATTATTTTTTTTTGTAAATGTTGTATAACTTTTATTTATAAAAACTAAATTTATATATCTTATAAAAATAGTTTATTATGATTTTAAACCTTATAAATAAAAAATTTATTTCTCATTTTATTATACTTCGATAGGAAATAATATTAAAAATAGTTAAAGCACAATGATATTTTTTTTAATTTTAACAGTTTTTCAATATATTATATGTTTTCTCTAAGAATTTATTTTTATAATATTGATACTTTTATTTAGACTAATGGATTATTTAATTTTAATTATAATACTGAAATTTGGTAATAGGTATCGTCTTATATAATTATTAAAAATATTACTACCATTGTTACTTTTTTATCAATATAAATAATGGTAAAAATGGGTATCTTCAGGAGGATCTAATTTTACGGAATTATCAACATAGAATAAACTAATATAATAATTTATTAGGTTTTAAATTAATAAAAACATTCATCACTAATGGTTCCTCACATAACTCACAAAACTCCCATGCACTACAATTATCACCCCCATCTACCAAACAATTCCAAGGAGAAGCCCAACCTTTTCACCGATAAAAGGATCTCAGATCCACCCACATCATGAGACACTCATAAATTAATAATCACTTGAATATTGTTCCATTTTTATGTTTCTATAATCCATTTATATGTGCATAATCCCTTAGTGACAATAATATTTCTTAATTCCCCCAATTCTAATACACCATTAATGGGAAGACTCAAATCCTCAACATAAGTAATATCCACCCTTTTCCTTTTCATCATTATAAATATGGTCCATAATCCTCAACAACATATTATATTTATATTTATATAAATATATTAGTATCATTGGTAAATTAAAATGATATTATATTCATGGTAAAATAAATATCTATTCAACTCTCATCCATTTAAAAAAAGAAAATTTCGCATGAGCACACATGCAGACTACATCCTATATGGAAAACATGTTTCCTTTTTCATCATCTCCTTACATGAATGTTTCAAAGGATATATTGATTAATAAAATATTATATTAATAAAAATATAAATATTCATAAAATATAAATAAATTTATATCTTCTACCCATTATAATAAAAAAATTTAGTCAACCTGTATATGGGGACCATCACCCTAATGAATGGTGTGTATTAATTTTCATCTCTACCATTAATTATTTTTTAAGTGTATTTATCAACTTTATATTATTTTTAATTTATTATTATCATTCTTAATAGTTAAATCATCTTAAAAAATTATACCATTCAATGGAAAATAAAAAATTAGTATTTTCACATGTGAAGGATACTGCCTATATGGTAACTGGTTTTAGAGGAATTGTTGATATTAAATATTTTCATGTATTCTTCAAGGATATATAAAAAAAATATTGTTCATATTTATCCTAAAAATCAAAATTTACATGATAATATTCTTCCAAAAGCATGGTACTTTTATTAAAAACATCATTAAATTAATTGGAAGATGAATAACCTATAAAAAATCATTCATCACTTTTTGGTGATAAATGTTCTAGATTTTTTATATAATAAATATAAACTTTATAGTTAAAAACATTAAATTTACATACCCTTGGATTTCAACCATTCACATACCTATAAGTATTCAGATTTAATATATATCTTATCAAACCCCTATTAATTAGAAAAATTTTTTATTCATAGTATGTTTCCATGAATAATATATGAAACTGAACTCGCTTCGAATGGTATGGGAAATTCCATAGTGAGTTATTTTTTTATACAATAAAACCAATTTTTGAGGTGACCTAGTGGAAGATAAATTTTTTCAATATCTATGTTGTGTACCAATATCTAAGAAATCAAAATTTTAAAATTTATTAAAATTATCACTTCCAAAATTCTTGATTATATTAAAAAATTGGTTATAAACAGATTTTTTATTTTTTGGGATAAAGGTTCATGATTTACATTTATAAGAAAAGAAAAATTACCAAGTTAATCATGAAAATCCATCAATGATGACATAGAAATAACGCATTTCACCATGAACAGAAACTCTAAGAGGTATAAAAATATCAATGTGAATTAGTTATATGGGTTGAGATGTGACAACCCAAAATTTAGAAATGATATTAATTCTTTGAATAAAAATGTGTAATATTATTTTGTGTAGTTAACTCAAATAAAACACATTGGAAACCCAAAAACACTTTATTTAATTAATGGATATAATTACATTAGATGACAATTAAACCCATTATTATTCTAAATCCTATAATGTGATAAAAAACCCAACTACAAATGAGATATTTGTGCCTTCTAATAGAATAAAATTATCACCCCCTTGAATAACACTATAGAAAAAAATAAAAATATCAATAAACCAATCCAAATTTAACAACAGAGAATATAATAATATGACTTGGATTATAGTGACTTATTTTTTATGGAATTAAGATGTATATATAAGATGTAATATGAAATTTGTAATAGTAATGTAACCATTTGAAATAGAAACCTGGCCATTATGAATAAATACATTACCATTACAAATTGTAACCTAAATGTTGGTATTGTATTTCAACTACAAAATTATAAAATTTCATATATATAATATTTACCGAGTGTAATGTAAAATATTATAAATATTCCAATAACATAAAATAAATACATAGTTTGAAACAAAATAAATCTAAATGCATATTTTTAGTAATATTTATTTTAATATATTTCATAAAAATTCTATTTTTATGTTATTAATGAAAATTATATTTATGAAAAAATAGATAAAATTAATTTCATATAATTATCACATAAAAATATTATAAGTTGACATATTTTGGTAATTTCAATATGTTCATAAATTTTTACATTAATTATAAAATTATAGTTTCTAAATAATAGTTATATATTATTTGAATAATTGAATATGTACTAATTAATGTTGTTCTATAATTTATTCAATGAAAAAATCGTTATTTAGAAGATCAAATATTAATTAAATTCAATTTGAAATTATTAAAAGTTTTTCAGACAGAAATGAGTCTATACAATCCAATTTTAAAAATTGTTTTTTTACTATCATTTTTAATGAAGAAATTAATTCAGTTAATAAATGGGTTTAAAGTCTTTGAAACATTTACTTTTAATCACATAAAAATTTAAATTATAAAACTTTCACATATAAAATAATTACAATGAATATTATAATTTGTTAAATATATTGTCTTCAAATATCCTTCTCCTCATTTATAAATAGGCCCTCTCCCTACCCTTGAAAAAAGACGTTAGTTTCTCATACCAAAATAAATGATATACCCAAATTAAATCTCTAAATACCATTAGAATCATTAGAGACATTTTAACGTAAATCAATCTCACTCATTCAATGGGTTTAATAAAATATTAAATAAAAGACATAGAAAATAGTGTAATTATTCATCATAATTTTCTATAATTTTCTCCCTCTCTACCCATTTTATATATTTCTATCAATTCCAAAACATTTTAAATTAATTAAATTGTATTTTAAAGTTATATTAATGATATAAAAATACAATAATTATGATTTTTTTATATTTCATGTCCATCCATGAAACATTATGAAATTTTATAAATTAGGGAAAATATGAAAAATGTTAGGGGGCCAAAAATAATGGATCCTGAAGGAATCAACTCATAAAAAATTAAAAAAATTCTATAGGAAGGGACCCTATGGAATTAATCATGGTGCTTGAGTAGGGAGGGGTGTTCTATGAGGCTAGTAAGTCTCCAACTATATTACCCTCATTATAATTGTAGGAAATAGATATGTGAATCAATAGTATATTTCTACTTTTACAAATAGGATATGTGATAGCACAAGGACTCAAGATAGCCACTATGATGGATCACAGATGAATGGATGAATATATTTCTACCCTATAAAGAGGAAGGTCCTGAGAAATAAAAAATATAGTCCCTTGTATATGGGAAAATCCTCAGCCCTAATAGAATCACCATGACTAGAAGATGTAATAAATTCATGCGTGATAGATCCATCTGGGTTGCGAACAATGCTTCCACCCCTCATATAACCATTGATATATAACCCATAAATTCTCATTTTGAGACCACAATCTGGAGAGGACCATTGAAACCATCTACCCTGTGATGGAGGACCATGATACAACCTAATAAGGGATTTACCATGTACAATGCGATGTAATGATTTAGTGTTCTCCCATTGTTTAATTAGAGGGGCTAGGTCAACCAATGAGGATCGATAATTCAACCTAAATACAATTCTCGAACTAATTTACTCCTCATGATCATTCATTTTCCATGAATTCCAAATATACTAGAATCTAACATCCATGAAATGATTCCATGAGTTTAGTTTTTGGGTTTTGTCCCATGTATCATGGAACTAAGAGTGAATAAAATCAATGGTGGGAGGCTGGTTACCGTGGATCCCAAAAAAAACTAAGGCTGAACCACAAAGATGATGCCCAAAATCCTTCAATGAAGAGATGTGGGATTAGATCTTTCGGTGTATAGTGATAATAGCAATTGTGAAATATAAGTGATATACCCCTAAGAAACACTAACCCACCTATATGAATCACATGGTTATAAATGCGCTGACGTAGGAAAAAAATATTTTCTAGGATATAATTAATCCACCATGTATCACTGTATGCATAATTAACATTATATCCATGAAATAACTATATAAATTATTTAGTTGATAAGAGATTGGATATAGAGGTAGTAAAGAACATCATATCTGTGTCCAAAAAAATAAAAAATTTATGTTATGTTTCCTTCTCATAATGATCCAGAGTATCATAAATAAAGGTGGTATAGTTTCTATCATGTGTGAAGAAGAATTAAAGAACTCCTTATCTCGAAAAAGCCAGGATCCTCCCCCTCCTTTTATAATTCTAGATGTTTAGAGAACCAAAACACATCATCCAATGAGGATGATAATGAAGGGTTGAAAAATGTTTTCTGAATGTGTTCCGCACATGGATCTTTTACCTACAATACCAACGATCCCCTCCCTGAGTTTTTTGACCTTCATATTTCCCCACAAAAACCTAACTTTCATAAAATCACATTCCATCCTCACTAGATTATTTTTCATGGTTTCAATGTCCATTATTAGTGCAATACCTCTACACTCGACATCTTAATACATCCTAATCCATGAATCATATTGAAATATTCCTTCACCCTGTGCATACCAAATGAAAAAATAATGATTTTTTAAATATTATAGAGGACATACTTTGGAACAAAGAGAGAAGAAAAGATGTGCATGGTGATGGAGGAGAGAACACCATATACAAGGGTGATACGTCCACTGGAATATAGGTAAAAAAATTAAATTGAGAATGAGGATTGATATTATATCAAAAAGAACATCATACTATTGAATTCAAACTATACATGGTGAAATAATTTTCTATAGATACAGAATGGGGAACTATTTTTTTATTCCCAATTTTCCCATAATTCGCTATCCTCTTTCCTTATAATGTGAATTAGGGATGTAGAAATTAATTTATTTCCCTTTTATGGGTTTTATACTCCATTTTCAATATATATCAAGGATAAAGTCTTGATCATGAATGTTCATGATATTATCACTTTTAAAGAGAATCATATCATCCACACAAAAGTTGTTTGAGGGTCCTCTAATATTGTCCTTATTGTGGAAAATTTTTATGTTTCTTTCCTCAATGAACATGTTTAGGTATCTACTAAACATATCATGTTAAATAATAGAAATACTAAGGGAGAAGGGATCACTTTTATTTTTTTCAAGAACAGACATGAAGAATCCATTCTCCCCATGAATGTAATAGAGAATTATGGATATGAGATGCACAAGGTAATAAGTTGGATAACCTATTCTTATAATCCCATGAATCACATTACTCTAATGATGAAACTCTACTCTATCCAATCGTACGCCTTATCCAAATCATTCATGGAAAAAATATTGGATCTACGTAATTTCTCATTGATATCATTAATCATTTCATAAGAAATGGAAATGGAACCCTAAATTGATCTTCACTAGAGAAAGACATGTTGATTCATAAGATATCAAATTTTGACGTTGAGTAGAGAGTCTCTTGTTTATAACCATTGAAATAACATTGAATGTAAAGGTGTATATACTAGACATGTGATACATCTTAAAAGAGAACAAATTTGTGCCCTTCTGACTGATGATAATGACTGTTGCAAAATGATGCATCGGAAAACCTACAACACAAAATATTTCATTGATGATCCCCATGATATCATTTTGATGATGATCCATGAGTTAATGTATATGGTTCAAGGGAAGCCATCTGGACCTGGGGAACTACAAGCAATGATAGAAGAAAAAACCCCCTAAATTTCTTTCTAATTCAACATATACTAAAAAGGAAAATTATTACCATGAGAAATATAATGAGAAATTATATCAAATACGTCTTAATGGAATGAAGGGTTAATGTATTGCATTAATGTTTTAACATCATCATGTAAGTATCCAAATAATGATGTTTCCATACCTCCCACAACATGAGGGTCATTAGTGAGGTATACATTCTCATGGAATATAAAAGAAGCATGAGAGCTCTTCCCATAATGGATATAAGAAAAGAATAAAGTATTGTTGTGATCACTATCCATGGTCCAACTCAATCTATCTGATTCATGAATTAATGTTTACTATTCATGAATATCTTTCAGAATATGAGTCTTCTTTTCATTCAGATTGCTGAAATCATCAGCATACTAGTTTGATTTGAGCCCCCTTTCAAACAACACAATCTCAACCTTAAGGATATCCATGTTCTAGAAATGGGAAGTTCATACATCAGAGTTTATATCAAACCCAAAATATGACCCAACACTCACATGTTTATCCAATGAGGTACACTCTATTATATGATACCTTGGGCCTGAAGCCCACTATCCTGAGTAGACAAATTTATTTCCACATCTATCATAATTATCTTATAAAATGATAAACAATA
Source organism: Viscum album (assembly GCA_963277665.1). Lineage (NCBI taxonomy): Eukaryota > Viridiplantae > Streptophyta > Magnoliopsida > Santalales > Viscaceae > Viscum > Viscum album. The sequence continues at coordinate 1,816,252,343 of OY728157.1, forward strand.
GGGAGTGGTTTGATAGGGTCAAAACTAGATTCTCAACCAGTGCATTATAGAAAAAATAAAACGGTTGACTATTATCCAAGCGTCGATCGATGTGGAACCATCTATTCTATAATCATTTTTTTTATTATTACATCAAGATAAGATATACCTTTTATATCCCATATCCATATGAATTTTTTGATCTAAGAATTTTGAGTAATCATGTCTTCCCTTCCCCAGAGAGATCCCTCCCCCCTTATTCTTTAGCGGCTCCATTTTGACATTAAAATCACCTCCAACATGAGAGGCCCGACCACCCATATCCAGGTTATCTAGTTCTTACCATTAATGCTCACACTTCCTCAAGCATGACTTATCATAAAAAAGTGTTTCTCATAATGAATGAATCTGAACTAGCCTTCACGAAAAGATATTGATCAATGGAATTCAATTTATCAACTTCAATAAAGTTGTATTATAAGACCCAAATGTGATGGTTATATGGTTCACCATACATGTAGTTGTGGAGGTCGAGCATGGAATCAAAATTCTGAATATTTTAAAACTATTGTTTATGTTAAACTATAGAATCCAACACAACCTTGCGACATCGACACATCAATGATATGAAATCTACTTTTTTACCTAGAACTGAATCCTCAAGAATTTCAGATGATAAAAGATATATTTGAAAAATAGAAGACATGTATTTCAGCCCTTTGAAAAATATGCCTAAAAGTTTTTAGTAATAGGGATCATATACAGATCATTAACGATTTTTGGTATGTGTGTCACTATTTAGAGGAATTTTAGGGGAACCCTATCAGATCCCACCTAAGATAATAAGTAGTATTTATTAGAGATTGATATTGGTAAAGATGATAATTAGTTAAAGGTGGGAGAATCTGGGACATGAGATTTAGGCTTTTCACCAATCCATTGATAAGTCTTCTCATGTTTAATAAGGGTAGTGTTCTCAGCCAAACAAGTGTAGTCCCACTTAAATTTTTTAGAAAATGCTTTATAAAGAAAAATATAGATATCCATGCATTCTTTAAAAAGGATTATATAGAGAGAATCATATGATTCATCATTGGAGAGACCTATGCAAAGAAGGAAGTTCTTAATGATGGAATTGGGCTCATCGGGAATGCTAGGGATTGCTCAGGGAAGGAATTTGATTCTTCCAAACTCATAGTTATTGACGACAAAGGAACCACTAAGGTGGGATCAAATTGAGGAGTAGCATTCAAATTATTTTCCAGTATCATGGATAAGGGTTTGAAAGCATCATAGGTGTGAACTGAGGGGTGGGGGTGCTCATCGTCCAAGAGTAAGGATCCATTGGAGTTATCAATGCTTTGTAACAATCCATGATAATGAAAAAGGATAGGGAGACAATGTATGCTAATCCAAATTGCTATAAAAGGGGTGTCAAAAATGAAGTGAGCCTCTTAGGTCACTCAAAATTGATTGAATCTCTATTTTCCAACAGATATTGGACTTTGAGACTATTCCATAAGGATTTCATCCCTAGAGCCAAGAGTAATGCATAATGTCTTCAGTTTTGGATCAAAACAAGCATAGTTTTTTAAAGTCCCCATTAAAGAAAAAAATATTTAATAATGAAATTTGTGATTTATAAACCCCAATTCTGGCAACCCGCATCCACCAGTGAAAGTCCATGACCGCCCAATCAATTTAGAGAGAAAATCCATAATATAGGATCTGAACACTTATGAAGTGAAATGATTTCAATTATGGGAATCTATAATCATTGTTATCCATAGGCAACTTGAATGGGTAAACTATAGGCTGGCATCCCCTTCTATAAATTATTGATTGTTGTACGAGGAGGAAACCCCCCTAGGTCTATAGGTACAGTCGACCTATGGGTGATAATGAGAGGAGAGGAGTAGTATATAACTCTAAATATGACAACAATTGGGCTATCGACATAGGTAGAGGAGGGTAAATGGGTGTGGAAATTTGAAATATAGGAGGCGTATTCTCCATATTCTCCATTTCCCTTCTCTATTTCATACCGTACATCTCTTTCTCCTCTTTTGAAAATTTCTCATAAATGGTTGGTTAACAACTTACATCAAAACATTCAACACTATAATAATCACTAAATTATTGGACAGTAAGAATTAATTATATAATATATATATATACATATTTATATATATAGTCATATACATTTTATACATATGGAAATAATTTTTCATTTGTAAAAATTACCTCGAAAAAAATAGCGAAATCAAAAATAGATTATAAAATTTAATGAAATCAAGGAATCAAAATTATTAACACTTAACATAGAGTATTATAAAATAGAATCCAATAATTATACTAAAAAAATAGTGACAAAAATATTGTAATTATCATTTTTACCATTTTTAAGAAAAATAATTTTATTACAAAGTGGGTCTAAATGTGATGAAATAATGGTATTTAATAGTAGAAGATTCTTAAAATCAGCTATTTAATTTGGGATTATATCCTATTTCACATTTTTTAGTATGTAAATTCCTATAATTTTATTAAAATTATTTTTAATAATTATTTCTCATTTATTTCTATGAATATAAATGTTTCCAACCTTCTAAAATAATTTGAAACATAATTTTATATGTTTTTTAAAATATCTGTATTTTTTCAAACATCTAATTGACTATTTATTAGTTTTTTGTTCTCATATCATGTGTGAAGATGTTTTAGAGAAAAATGTAATCTCCAACATTTAATTGGGAAGCCCAATGTTTATTCAAAATTGTATGTTTCATGAAATATAAATGAAACTAATTTCATTCCATGGGTTATGTCATGACTATGATTGATATATGTTTTAACTTCCTTATGAATTAAATGAATAAGAAAATTTTATGGATTGATTAGCGGGATAGTAATTAATATACATATAATTCATTGGGTAATGTGATAATTCTCCTAATATTATGCATATTATTCATGTAAATGATTCAAACTTTTTTAATAATTATTCTATTATAATTGATGAACTTATGTTTTTCATGAGCATGATGTTAGATTTATTAACAACTATTTTTTTCACTGGACCACTATGTTATGATTTTTCATTATTAGTTATAATACACATTCCACTATAATTTTAAATTATTCACTCATGATAATAATTATAATCCCATGATTATGATATGTTGATACACATTATTCTAACCCATTTATTATATATTCATGTCTTTTATTCCTTCTATATTATCCCTCTCCATACTGTAATTTTATCCCACTCCTTTTTGAACGCATATCATCAAGTGATTACATGTTATAAAGGGAATATAAGATATTTCTAGTGGATATATATAAAAATATTAACTAGTTTTTTATTTTTTATTCTAGACATGTGGTATGTGAACCTAATAAATCTAGATACAAAACATTTGAAACTTTTACTATGTTACAATTATGTTATCTATCATAAAAAAAATTAATAATAAATAGTAATGTATAAATTTTTTTTCCATTGTAGTCATCATAAGAAATCATTCTAGTTCATTTATAAATTAAAATTTTCAAAGGATAGTGAAAACCATTTGGATATGTTTTATTTTTAATCATTACATCCCCTCATTTTGGAAGACAACAAGAGTGTGTCCTTTTGGAATAATGAAATATTAATCTAAATAAAAAACATTGATGTAGATATAGTAAATATGTAACTAGAAGTGATATCCTTAAAAGGGATCATTGGGAAATAAATCCAATTAAGCATTTTGTATCAAAAAACTTCCTAATGCACACATAGTTTGTCACTCTTGGGGGATATGCCTTAGTTTATCAGTAAAATTGTACAATGAATTCTATAGGATACATAGATAATGTAATTAATCCACTTATTTATCAAATAAGAACAAATTATATTATCATATAATTATAATTGGTGAAAATTATTTTCTAAATATTTATTTTCCATAAGATTGGACCTTATAATTTATTTACACCTGATAATAACTTATTTATTAATGGTTTGTTAAATTATATTATTTCAATAATTTTCTATTTTAGAAATGTGTGTGAAGTAGAAGAACCAAAATAACCCATGTTAGGCTATATGAGTCATGAATTGGATCTTGTTATATAGTTATCACATTAGCTATCAGGATTGGAAATTATTAATCTATATTGTAAATCATCCCATACTCCTTTACCAATTTAAGGGGGATCATGGATCTTTATTCAAAAATCCAATAATAATTTGGATTTTGATGGCTATTGAAGATGTATATATTTACCTAATGTTTGTTTCAAAGGAATAAATAAAAATAGAGGAAATTACAATTGGGATAAAATATATTGAAATCCTTCCCAAAGAGTTTACCAACATCCCCCCAATCACAAGGTATAGTCATTAATAGAGATTATATGAAAAGAAACTTCCATATTGAAATTCCCTAATAGGATGGCATTAATTTGACAGAATGAGTTAATGAATAATTTATAATTGCATTTTAAAAAATGAATAATATGAGTTATTTCATTAATATGAGGTGAATCACTGAAACTTTTCAATAGAAAATATGTATCAATTCTTTTGTGAATCTGTTATCAAGAGAATGATAAGATAAAAACAATAAGTACCCCCTAATAAAGAATGATACATGTTCAATCAACTATGAGGAGATTAGTACCTCAAAGAGGTGGATCATCATTCTAGATTAACTCAGAAAAATGTAATAAAGGATGATATCCCTTTGATATCATTCCAAAAAAGGTATAAACTGTATCAGAACATAGAAATGATATTTAAAATTACTAATTCATAGAAAATATTAAATTATATAATTCATATATTATTTATAAAATTATTTGATACATTTATGGTTCCCCTTATTGTTACAATTATCATTTACAACCAGAATAACAAGAAAAATTATGACCATATAAGGATTGTTCTATCAATATTTTGAAAAGATAATACATATACTAAATTCAATAAGTGTTTTTTTGGATATAGTGATTCACATTCTAGGTTCATGTGATCACATTTGAGGGAATTTATATGGACCCTAATAGGATAAATCTAGTTTAGGAATGAACCAGAACCTCATGTTTTATATAAATCCATTTTCCTCTTTAATTATGTGGGAACTACCAGAGATTTGTGATACAATTGTCATGATTTCAAATCCCACAAACCAAAAAAATATGGAAGCAATGGTGATAGAGAAAAACCTCCTTCCATAATGATGATGGCCTCTGAGGTGGTCCCTCAACCTTTAGAGGGGGGGGGACCTACACCTTCCCATGGGGAATCTTGGACTCATGCCATTTAACCCTTCTCTATCCTTGATTTTATTTTTTCCTTCAATTAGATCATTAATTTCCCTATGGTCCCACATCTATTCAACGGATTCCCATAACTCATGATGTCACTCTCAGTGTCAACAAATGCATCAACTCTTCAAAATATGATGTTGATATCCACCTTAAAATAGTTACATTAATCAGTGGATGATTTCAACTATTATATCATAAATTTATGGGGTATACATGAGCATCTGATGGTATGAATATTTGAAAAAAAAGTAAATGATGATATGATTTTTATTAGAGAAGGACTTGATTCATGCCTGGGTGATAGCCCATAGGATCTAAAATGATTTTCATTTCCTTCTATGATAGTGACCTTCAAACTTCACATGAATCATGACACACTCGAAAATGGTGGTTTGGGTATGGTTTCCCAAACTCCCACTCTATATTCAAAATCCATATATTAGTAAGTTTTTAAAGAATATTGTTGGCCTCTATTTATGTTCCCACAATAAAACTAGAGCTATATCCCACCCAATTACACTGATAAATTTTGTTAGGTTAATATATCAATAATGGTGAAAATATTTGTTTGGATCACCATTGGGGAGGAGTTCTACTATAAGAAGGATATTGTATTTGAATCATGGAGTGTCTTATATTCTTAATGAAAAATATTTGTCTATCTAAGAGAGGAATGTTAATTTTTGCGAAAAAACAAGTGTATGAATACATGTCTTGAATCTAGTTGAATGTATGTGGATCTTTCTCATAATAATGATATGAAGGAACTATTGAATTTTTTTTTGAGGTAGTGATGTGGTCGTAGAGGTAAATGGTTCATTTTAGGATATGGAGACATAGAGGAAAAGTCCATATCATGGGATTTCAGCAAATAAATTGGCTATAGGTGAAATATTAAATATTATTAACTCTCAGAAGTGGAAGGATGATTATTCAGGAATCAACCAGTTCTGAAGTGGCCACCACAAATGACTAAATGATGAGAGGCATTGGAAGGGATACAATAGAGTTCTCTGATAACATGATAAGGTTAGTGGCCGACCAAGTCGTAGTATTCAAGGAAGTGGGTGTACATAAATTATATACTTCACTACTAGTTAATATGATTTTCATTAATATCTAGAGATCAACTACAAGGGTGTGAATCCCCACATCAAATTGTATTTTGATCAGTGATAATTAAAAATGTTGTGTAAGTTGTTATCATTTAATAAGAAGAATTTTGTGGTGCATAGCTGAAGATTAACACAAGAGTTAATATTCCCAAATGTTTCTAGATTGTTTGGAGATCAAGGCTTAGGAATGTTTGGTAAATAAGGGTTGCAATCAGTTATGTCTAAAAATAATGTGAAGTCCACTCCATTAAATGGGATATAATGTGGTCTATGAGGATATAGTTCATAATGTTCATCATATATTGAGTGATAAATAAGGAGACCCAAAATCAGTTTTAGGGTGAGAAGTTCAACATAAAAGTATGTATGATGGGTATGGTTCTAGGAGTGCAAACAAAAGTAGTGCACCAAGAAATTTTATCACTGATAAAAAGAAAAATTGAAGAAACTAAAATACTACTCAAACCAACCTAATACTGTATCCACCAATCATCATAGAAATTTAAGATAATGGATGAAGAGGCTAGACCTGACCTAGTGGTGGATCAGAGAAGTTTTACTATAGGAGGGCCAATAACACCTCGTGGTTATGATCATGTTTTAATAGTTATTATTAATTTTTCAATGAATTAGATTATTGATGAATATTTTAACATCAATATTTCACTAGATAATGTTAATTGAATATTCCAAATATCAATCATATTTTCTCCAAAACATGTCTAATCTAAGTGGATCCAAAAACCAGACCAGATATTAACAAATGGAATCAATAAGGAAAATGATAATTTAAAAGAATGTATCCATAATTTAGACAATGTGGACAATAAAATAGAATATATTATTAGGAACAATCTGGAGAAGAATATATCTTTTTTGTATTAGGGATTATATGGGGTATATAATTAGAATAATTGTAGTATTTTTGAAATGATTTTATGATTACCTTATCTGATTAAATAATTTTAATCTTGGCATGTTTAGTTTGACACATTTTCCTCAAAATAGATCTAGTAATATATTATTTTTTTACATTAATAGAGGTATATAAAACTAGTTATATTAACACAGAACTAGATAAATAAGTTCTAATTATATGAATGTGAAAAAAAAATTATGGAGAAAATGATCAAAAAAATCAGCCCACCTATATATACACTACAATCAAGTCGAGAAGGATTTATTATATAAATAAATGTTTCAATGAAATTATTTGGTTTTATACTAATTTAGAAAGATAAATCAGTTTTATATGCCTCAAAATTATTGAATATCCGGGGTAAATACTATAAGTCCCCAGCCTTAAACATTACTTAATCTTTAGTTACTTCAATAATACATTTTTTGGATCTTTTTAGGTTTATAGTTTTATAGAATTAGATCATAAAACATGCATTACATTCCACATTTAAACAAAGTGGTTACATAAAATATAGTACTTATTTTTCAATCAATGGAAACATATTTAAAATGAAACATGGATTCTTTATTGACACTTCCTTGAAGCTATCATCACATCATGTACCTTTACCTTGACATGTGAAAACCATTTCAAAAACTTTGGATGAGCATAAAAAGCTCAGTAAGGGATATAAAAGTATGAAATGAAAACATTAGTCCATGTATGAAATAATAATTTACTCATAAAACATAATAACTTTCTCATACCTCATCAAATCATGAATAAATCATATAAATCATAAGACATAAAGGTAACTTGAGGCATTCGAAATATTCTTACGTAGGGAGTAACCCTCATGGTTACGTTTGGAATACCCATCACAGTATATTCCCTAAATCTCTTCGGAGAAACTTTAATGTTTAACTCCTTCGTGTTATCCAATGCATTGTAGAGCTATATTTGGATCACCCGCCCTTAGTTTATCACGGAACCACCCATCTTCATAACAATGCCCAAGAACTATAACAAAATCGTATCACATAAAACATGCATAAATGAAACATAACATTTCCACTTTTCAATCACAAGATATCAATACAACACATTTATATAAAAACATTATGAAACCCATTTTCAATACCAAAATAAAAGAAAAGTAAAACATGGAATTTATTTTTCATTTTAAAAAAATATATGGCTTGTAGAGGAAGCCAGAACTCAAATAATGGTCACGGCGGCGGAGAAGTCATTGTCGCCGCATACGTACGACCAAAAAAAATTCCTTTTGTTGTTTAATAAAACTCTTCGTATAAAGAAAATATTCCTTTTGAATAAACCTAAAAGACAAAGGGGTTTATACACCGTATAAAAGAAAGATCTATATAAATAAAAATATGCCTCAATGAAAGGAGATTGAGTCAAAGTCCCATACCTCGGGTCCGACATGGCATGATCATTCTTTAACCTCCTGAATAATAAACTTGAGTTAATTTATACTTACAGAAGAACCTTTTTCAAGTTCATTATTCCTTTTATATCACTTATTACCATGTTATGAACACTATGTAATTATTTAAGTTAATAATGGTCGTTTTGTCGATCATTGGTACTTGAGTCAAAAATAATCTCTTTATAATTACATGATGTTCATGGGGTAAAATATCCAATATATCCAGAATTATATTCATGATGTAGATATAATATATATCATATATATCTAGTATATACATGCATTTATAATATTACATAACATTTAGGGGTAAGAAATGAAATGCACCGTTCATGGAGACGATAAGTCGTACGTACGAATGAACGCTACTTTCATGTCTATTTCTTACTTAATGGAGTGAAGTAATAATGATATAAGGTTATGTTATAATTCCAATATAATATCAAATATAATATCATTAACTCCATCCGTCATATTTCCCACATATATCATTAACGAATCAAATCACTTTGAGGGGGCGGTAGTCCGCACTTCCTAAAATGAAGATATTGCGTTTACCCATAATGGAAACCATAAGGTATGACATAAATGAAAAATACAGAAGCATAAGGAAAAAATAAAAATATTATATATCATATATAAATATAGTGACATCATAATGTCCACCTTTAAAGGTGTTAAAAGAAGATTGAACAATCATCGTTTCGTGAGGCATAAATTCTCCATCCACTGAAACAGAATGTTCTTTAAACATTAGATGAAGGTGTGTGTAAGTGTAGCTCAAAAAAATATTATAAAAACATACTAGTATATTTTAGATACTGGTTTTGTTACAAAATAAATGAATAAAAAGTGTTTATGGGGTTGGAGAAGCAATATAAAACATAAGAACACAAGTGAAGACATTACCTTTAAATCGGGTAACTCCCTTTGGTTTGAACCAAAAGGGTTTCTTGAAGAGCTTCCTGCCTAACGTAAGTATTTTATGATGAGGAGAGGGATGTGGAGAGACAAAATGAGCAGAGATTGGCTGATCCAAAGTCTTGAGAGGTGTGGGTAAGGAGGTAGATGCGGGGGCCTTTTATAAGAGGAGAGGAAGGGCACTCTTGGAAAGGTATAAAATGTTACTTTATTTTCAAATGAGTTTCAGATTTTAAAGGCCCCACATTGATTTATTTTGAGGATAAGGTGATTATAGTTCTAAATACATACATCCAATAGGTTTTTGACATGTGTAGGTCTTAGATTTTACATTATCGATTCATTTTAGTTAAATCGTTAAATAATGAGGTAATCGGTGCATCATCATGGTCTCATATATAATTTTATTTATTTAATGTCTAAAAATTATAAAAAAAATACTATGATGTAGGAAATATTATTATCTTTCCAATTACTATTTATAGTCCTAGATATCACTTATATGGACAAAATTAAAAATGTTTTACTCTGATGATACATTCTTTGTTATATTTACTTTCTTTAAAAAAAATTAAAAGATAACAAGTCATTATCACACATAAGTGATTCCATGGGGTCCCCATGTTTGGAACAGGGCATCCCATGGTCGGCCATGACACAACCATTAGTATTAGGACACATGTTGGTGTCATTTTTTATTTTTATGATATTATTTTATTATCCTTAACTACTCGATTACTAATTAATCAAGATAATTAACGATAATTACTGTCGTTACTATTCACAAAGTCCAAAAACACGAGTATTAATTACATAATTTGGACCTTTGGATTCCAAATATGGAATCCATTTTACCAAATTCCAAACACATAAAGTGCAATAATTAATTTAAAAATAATTCTCGTTGTCAAAACAAAAAGTGGGTTTTTTTGAAACACTATCTATGAAAAGTTTGTCTTTAGTTTATGCCCAATTCCAAAGTGAAATTATTTATAATGACCAATATTGGATTAAATGGTAAAAATATATTCTATTTACACTTTAAAACCAATTAAAAAGATAATCTAACGATATAATTAAATTATATGGAAAAGAAATTTTGATGTAAAATGCAGTATTTTTCACTATTCATTAAAAAAATTAACATTGTCAGAAAAATACCAAAAATTTATCCAAAGTAAATTTCAATGTCCCAATCATAAAGAATAAGTTTATTTTCACAAATAGAGATTATAAAATTGTCAAATGATATATTTGAAAATGGTTTTCCATCAAAAGGTAGTAAAACAATCTTTTAAAAATATTAGTGTATTACATGATTAAGATTGGATTTATTCTCATTTTAATCATCTAAAACACTATATAATTCATAAATAGACATAGATAAGAATATAAATTATTCATTACATACTTGGGATGTTACATCCTTCCCCCCTTTAGAAAATTGCGTCCCCGCAATTTATTTTCTTATCGAATAAGTGGGGGTATTAATCCCTCATTGCATTTTCAGATTCCCATGTTGCCTCTTCACTCATGTGGTTTTTACAGAAAACCATTACATGATGAATCACCTTATTACAAAACACATTCTCCCTGTGGTCAAGAATCTGGAGTGGTTTTTCGTCAAAGGATAGATTCTCTTCCAGCTGAACTACCTCTGGACTCAAAACATGACATGGATATGGCATGTACTTCCTTAACATTAAAACATGAAAAACATTGTGTACCTGAGATAAACTCTGAGGTAACGCCACTAGGTATGCAACTAATCCAAATCTCTCCAGAATTTCATATTGTCCAATGAAACATGGACTCATCATTCCTTTCTTACCAAATCACTTCACACTTTTCCATGGTGAAACTTTGAGAAAAACGTGATCACCTACCTCAAAAGAGAGATCCTTCCTCCTATTGTCTGCATAACTCTTCATCCTGCTCTGAGCTATTCTCATGTGTTTATATATCAGATGAGCTTTTTCTGCCAACTCTTCTACTGATTCCGGTCCCATCAACTTCCTTTCACCCACTTTATCCCAGAAAGCTCAAGTTCGACACCGCTTCCCATATAATGCCTCAATTGGTGCCATCTGTATACTGGAATGGAAACTGTTATTATAAGAAAACACAACCAAAGAAAGATGTTGGTCCCAACTTCCCTGATAATCAATCGATCAAGAACGTAGCATATCTTCCAATGTATGAATTTTTCATTCTGACTGCCCATCTGATTGAGGATGAAAAGTTGTACTAAAATTTAATTCAGTTCCCAACGACCTCTAAAGGCCTTTCCAAAAGTTAGAAGTGAACCTGGGATCATGGTCATATACAATGGAGAGAGGAACTCCATGTAACCTGACTATCTCTTTAAGATACAAATAGGAATGTTGATCTAGGGAAAAATTATCTCATATAGAAATGAAATGAGCGGATTTAGTCAAGCGATCAACAAATAACCCAAATTGAATTATTACCTCGAGGTGTCTTCAGAAATCCCACAATGAAGTCCATGGATATATTTTCCCATTTCCACTTCGGCACTTGTAAAGGATGAAGCATCCCTTTCGGTAACTGCCGCTCTGCATTAACCTGTTGACAAGTCAATCACTTCACAGTAAAATCAGAAATATTTCTTTTCATTATGTCCCACCAGTTATACTCCCGAAGATCTCAATACATCATAGTACTGCCCAGATGAACTAAAAACGGAGAACTATGAGCTTCACATAACAACTCTCTCTTCAAATCTGAATCACATAGCACACACAATCACTTCCCAAATCTCAAAACACAATCATTAACAATGTTGAATTCTGGAAACATACCCTTCTGAACCAGCTCTACCTTTTTCTGCAACTTGTTGTCTTGCTTTTGTGCTTGCTTAATTCTGTCTAATAGAGAAGATTTCACTGATACCTGAAACAAAATAGAATAACATACTGCACCGACAACTTCTATTCCAAAGGTCATCAAATCCTTAACCAAAGGATCACGTTTTATACGTAACATGGTTAATGAAGCATTACTTTTTCGACTCAAATCATCAGCCACTTTATTTGCTTTTCCCGGATGGTAATGAATTGTACAATCATAATCCTTGGATAATTATATCCATCTCATCCATCTCATATTCAATTATTTCTGAGTGAATATATACTTTAAATTTTGTGATCGGTATATATTTCACACTTTACTCCATTCAAATGATGTCTCCAAATTTTTAAAGCGAAAACAACAGCAGCTAATTCTAAATCATGTGTAGGGTAATTTACCTCATGAGTTTTCAACTGATGTAAAGCATAAGCAATTACCTTATCATTCTGTATTAGGATGCAACCAAGTCTTTTCAATGAAGCGTCACTATAGATAACAAACTCCCCATTCCTGAAAGGTAGTGCCAAAACTGGAGCATTCACCAATCTTCTTTTCAATTATTGAAAACAATCATCACATTATTTTGTCCAGATAAACTTAACACCCTTCTGAGTTAGCTTAGTCATTGGACTAGATAACTGGGAACTATTTCTAACAAACCTTCGGTAATAGCCTGCAAAAACAAGGAAGCTACGAATCTTAGTTACATTTGTGATTATTGGCCATTCTTCAATAATCTTTGTTTTTGTATTATCAACAGTTAATCCATCTTTAGAAACAATATGACAAAGGAATGAAATTTTTTGCCACCAAAACTCACACTTGCTAATATTCCCATACAATTTATTTTCATTTAAGGTTTGAAAAATAACCCGTAAATTAATTTCATGCTCCTCTTTACTTTTAGAAAACACCAAAATATCATGAATGAAAACAACCACAAACTTAAACAAGAACTCATGGAAAATTCTATTCATATGGTCCATGAATACAGCAGGTGAATTGGTTAGCCCAAAAGGCATTAATAAAAATTCATATTGGCCATATCTTGTATGAAATGCGGTCTTCAGAACATATACTTCCTTTACCCTCTACTGATGGTACCCCGATCTCAGGTCAATCTTTGAAAAATACTGAGCTCCCTGGAGCTGATCAAAAAAATCATCGATATGAGGAAAATGATATTTTTTCTTAATAGTGATGTTATTCAAGGCTCTATAATCAATGTAAAGTCTCATAGAACCATCTTTCTTTTTAACAAATAAAACAGGAGAACCCGATGGTGATGTGCTAGGTCGAATGAAACCATTCTCTAATAAATCTTGCAATTGCTCCTTCAACTCAAAAAGTATAGTTTGATCCATTCGATAAGGGGGTTTCGAAATTGGCTAAGCATCAGGAACTATGTCAACAGTAAACTCAACTTCCCAATCTGGTATTATTCCAGGAAACTCATCAGGAAAAACATCTGAATACTCATTTACCACTAGCACATAATTAATCTGAACAGTTCCCTTTTTTTCAACAATATGTGCAAGGTAACATTCATTTCCATCTTTTACAAGTTTCTCGGCCTCTTGATATGTTATCAACAGTAAGGCTTCATTCGTGTACACAAACTGAAAGTCTTTCAAAAAAATAAACTTCTTTAGCTCTACATTCAATCTTAGCATGGTAAATAGAGAGCCAATCCATACCCAAGATAACATCAAACTCTACTAGAGGTAAAACAATAAGGTTTGCAAGTAGCTTCTTTCCATGTATAAGGATAGGAAGATTCTTATAAATTCGTTTTGCCTCAACATTTCCCCCAGATGTTTTTACCACAAGTTCAAGAGTCATTTCTTGATATGGAATTCCTATTTTACTAGAAATGTTTTCCGAGATAAAATAATGTGTAGACCCCGAATCAAACAACACACTGGCATAATCTGAAAAAACAAACAAAGTACCTGATACAACTTTATTTGATGGCCCAACATCTACTGACGTAGTTGCAAAGTATTTCACCACCCCTTTCTGCTCCTAGTCTAACTGCTTCCCATAACTCGAGCTCTTTGTCCAATACTCATTTGCATTGTGACCAATCTCATTGCACTTAAAACTTTTCACTAACTGTAAATCAAATTTTGTCTTACCATAACCCTGATCTTTTTCAGTGCAATCACAAGCCATATGTCCTATATTACCGCATCGGTAGAACTTTATAGAATTCAGAAGAAATTCCCCAGCATTCCTTTTACCACATTTATCAGAAACTAGAAACTTAGTTTTGTTACTGTCAGACCTTTTTGAAGAGTTCTTTCCTTTCTCCTACCACCTCGGTCTCTTTTTCTGCTGGTTGTTATAGAACACTTGGTCATCGGCAAACTCCATTTCCACCTTCTCACCACATCGAACAAGCTTTTCTTAACTCTTGAACTCACAATAATATAAAGCCCTTCGATATTATGGCTTTAATCCTATGTAAAAATGATTGATTTTTTTATCAAGGGCTTGTATAAAATTTGGAGCATACCGTGCCAACCGAGTGAACCTTTCTTCATAGGCAGCCACTGAGTCTTCCTCTTGCCTCAATTCAAGGAATTGTTTTTCCATCCTAAGTTGAACAGCCTCAGGAAAATAATTCTCAAGAAACATACCTTTGAATTTATCCCAGTCGAGAACATTAATCTCATCAGTGTCCCTAGTATTTTTAACCATCGAACACCACTGATCTGCTTCACCCTCCAAACAGTAAATAGCAAGACGAACATTTTGATTGTCTGAACACCCCATGACATCGAAAATCTTCTCCAATTCTTTAATCCACCTTTCAGCTAGCACAGGGTCAGATGATCATATGAATGATGGGGGATGTTGCCTCATGAAATGTTCCACCACTGACATGTTCCTCTGTGGTTGATCTGGCTGATCTCGTGCATGGATACCGCCACCATTTATCGCTTGAGTCAACTGTGACATTACTGCAACAAACTATTCAGTTTGAATGTCGACCATCTCATGATTCTTATTCAGAAGGTTATTTCCTTCTTCATGCCTTCCTAGCACTGCTTCCCTGTTTCCTCTGCGGAAAACCATTCTGAACAAACATGTCTTAGATGAAGCAACACGGTAATCATCAAATGCTATATCATTTTAATTTGACCATAAAAAAAATATTTTTGGATAATCATTTAATAGAATTATAACTCCTAAAGTTATATAAACCGACCTTTGATACCAACTATATAACGACCCATACTATACATACAATGTTAGTACTTTAAAATTAAAGTACACTTATTACAACATATAACAAAACCATGAAAGGACCGTATAGGTATAGTGTCTTTAGAAACTGGGAAACAAAAACAACTGGTTCATAAAGCATCTACACTGTCTCCCATTTATTTCATCACATCTATAGTCCCTTTTTGGCTTATTTTACATAATAATTTTATTCCTGACCTGGGGAAAGAAAACATACAAAAGGGTGAGCTCAAATGCTCAGTAAGGGTAAACAAAAGAAATATCAATCACATCATATTCATAATAACATAACATTTTGGAAATCTTAACCAGCAAAAGAGATCATAATTTCATAACATGGGATAAATCATAGTAGTGAAATATAATCCCAATAATCATAAATTAAAACACGAAACTTTTTTTAATACACACATAATCATAGAGAGTCATTTCTTATTAGTCATGACTCATTGCCAAGACTATCTTAGTGGACAAAGTCCATTTCTGAACCGAGTTCACTCCTCATTTCAGTCATGTTTCACTGAACCGGTTTAACCTGTCGTTCCAGCCATGTGTATCTCATGTGATATAAAATATTTAACCAATGCATTGGAGGTAGATATAGGTCCCACCCATCTCATAATGATACCATTCTTATGTGTGCCACAAAATCATAAATCATACATCATTTCATAACCCATGTAATAAAAATGGGATTCTTAAACATCATGACATCATAAAACAATTCATATAAGATAAAGGAATTCATAAAAATAAGTCCATCACAACATAATCAAATCAATGTAATAATAGGGATAGAAATCGAACCCTATATTATCTTAGATGGAAAATAATTTTGATAAAACACTTGAACTCCATTCTTGAGGAAAATATCCTTTCTACTTCACAAACATTTTCCTTTCTTAACATGTCATACAATTTTAAACTAAAAGAATTTGATTAAAAATAAAAATGAAAACATGTAAAGGATGCTTCTTGGAAATAATGTTTTATAAATACATTCATTTCGTATAAGTTAAAAAAACATTCTTCTCGTACTTTTTTCAGAAAAGTCAAAAGTACATCGTACAAAAAATGACAAAATATTCATTTCATATCTTTTACTAAAAACTCACCGAAGGGTATAATTGGATTTAAACAATTGTAGGTGGATGAAAATAATATTAAATATTGAGGAAACATGGATGTGGATGATAAAATACACCCCAGTAAATACCAAAGTATAAACAATCTCGGATAAAATGAGATTGTGATATTTTCCCTTACCTTAAGTCTGATTTGCTTCGTAAGTGTCTGAACCTCCTGTATAATTATTTAAATAATGTTATTGACTTATTCCAGAATCATAATTATTGTTATGATATCATATATGGTCATATTCTTAGCTTCTTATTAGTAATATTTCATTACTACTTGTTATTCGGGTGTTTATTACTTTTTGTTCTTATGTGTGTTTTGTCGAATAAATTATTATTCTTCTCTATAGGTTATAGATACCTCATTTAAAGAATGGTATTAGTGTAATATATATCATATTCATTCATTCAATTCATTTATATGATCATTATGTAATGAAGATCATGTAGAACGAATAACATCACATTGTAGAGACGGTATTCCATACGTACACACGAGCGATGATATCGTTTCCATGATCGTGGAATTGTATTTGAGTGTATGTATAATATTTAAGAATCAATAAAACTTTAAAATAATCATATATAGTTATTTAGTTTCTCCATTTTACCCATCCAAGTAAGGTGGTGATGGAAAATAGATTACACCACGGCGTGGAGACGGTATTCCGTATGTACGCACGCGCGGTGATTTCATTTTCCGTAGGATGGATAGATGGTGAAATAGGGTTTTTTCATACTTATAATAACATAGAAGTATATGAGTGACACTTATGTTATTAATTCATAGTGAAACAACTAAAGAAGAAGAAGTGGAAGAAGAAATAAAGATGAAAGAATCGGTAACGGACATTACCTCTTCTTTGAAGCGCCACTTTGAGAACTACTCTTAGGGCACTACAATTTGTCTTCGAAGAAGCCCAGAACCTATAAGATTTTTCTAGGGAAGTGGGGAAGTGAAATGGGTAGGGAGTGGCCGAGGTTGAAGGCTCAAATTTGTGTGAGGAGGAGAGGGAGGAGGTGCCCTTTTATAAGGGAGGACAGGGGCACGTTTGGAAATATAAGAAATATTAGTTTATATTAAATCCCAACCCCACTTAAAAACATCCAAAATGACTCATATCCAAATACTAGATGAGATAGGGTTGTAATATCATTAGACAATAAAATTTAGACATGTTAGGAATTTATTTTAAACATTATCATCTTGATTTATCCTTATTTATCAATTTAATTTTATTTGTGGTAATAATATTCTAAATTTTAAATTATTATAAATAATTACATATGTTTTTTGAATTTTCCATAATTGGACACTTTATGAAATTTTCGACCATATAAATGTTAATATATAATTTTTAAATATTTTAGTTATTTTTAAATAATTTTATAATATGTTATTTTTATAAAATAATAATAGTGTCAATTTTGACACTATTCAATTATTTGAGTTTAAATAAAATATATAGAGAAGTTATGTTCAAACTAAAAGCTTTAATAGATTCATAAAATCTCATATGTATCTAGAACATTAGTGGAATGCATTAAATAGTTCATATAATATTTATTTTAATATTTTTAAAACCATTTATTTGATATTATAATTAATAAAATAATTTCAACATTACTATTGTGTCATAATTAATGACAATTATTTAATCCCTAGAAATTAAAAATAAATTCCTATGATGTAGATAATTGTATTAGAGTTTTTGATACTATTCATGTTCGAAGTTTAATTAAGTTTATCACTAAATTAAAATTATTATACTTATAAGATTTACGAAAGTGACATGTTGTCACATTCTTTGGTTTTAATAATAATAAAATTCTTTTCATGGAAAAAAGTCTATTAAATGAATCTAATCCAACCCATAGGTGATATGGGTCGACGTCTAGTCATACAAAAGGATTTTGGTAGGTGTTTGGGTGATTTTATAATCTTATATTTACCCTTAATTACACGATTTACCTTAACTATGGTAAATAAAATTTACCGTAGTTACTATTCATAATCCCCAAAAATAAAAAGTAGCCTATTAAAATAATTTGGACCCAATAATTCCGAATATGGAATCCATTTTTAAAAATTAAAAACATATAAGTTGCAGTAATTAATTTAAAATAAATCCCGTTGTTAAGAAAATTGGTTTTAGAAGTTAAAACATTGCCATAGATTGAAAAGTTTTTACCTATGAATTCAATGTGAAATTAATGCTAATGACATAAAATATATTAAATGGTAAAAATAAATTCTACTTATAATTTAATACCATTAAATATTATAATTTAAACATATAAATTATCTCAATGAAAAATGTTTTTTAATTAAAAATTAGCGTATTTTTACTATTCATCAAAATATGAAAGTTATCAGAAAAATATCAAAAAAAATTCCAAATTAAATTTTTATATCCTGATTCAAAAGAATAATTTTATTTTTAGAAATTGAACTTATAAACATGTCAAAATCTAGATTTAATGTGGGTGCGCCATCAAAAGGCGACAAAACTGCATTTTTTAAAAAATACTTATTTTACCCGAAAAATTTATTTTGTTCTCTTACCATGTTCTAGAAAATGTGTAAGATGAATAATAATGTTATAAAATTCAAAATGTAGATAATAATATTCATAATGGATAGTCCATAATAACATATCATTGTTTAGTGAAACCTGGTATTGCGTACGACGCAAACTATCGAGGAAGGTCGCGATTGCGTGTAATGCATGCCAAGTCCGTATTCTGTGATATGAATGATTCCTTTGGTGTTGCGTATAACATAAGACATAAAAATGATTCTCATAAAATCTCAGGGTGTTACATTCTACCCCCCTTAAAATGAATTTCACCCTCGAAATTTTTTACTTCATTACAAACAGATGAGGATACATCTCCCTCATCATATCCTCGAGTTCCCATGTAGCTTCTTCTAATTAGTGGTTCCTCCATATTACTTTCATCAAGCGAGTGGTCTTGTTCCGTAGGACTTTTTCGCTAGGATCCAAAATCTCTATCAGCTATTCTTCATAAGAAAGATATTTCTCTAGCGATACAACTTCTATGCTGAGTACATGTGAAGGATTAGGTATATACTTTCTCAGGACAGATACATGGAACACATCATGAACTTGAGAGAGATTTGGTGGAAGCACCAATCGGTAAGCTACCTTCCCAACACGATCCAGAATTTCAAAAGGACCGATATATCTAGGGCTCAACTTTCCCTTCATTCCAAATCTCATGACCCTCTTCCAGGGAGATATTCATAAGAACACTTTATCACCCACTTAAAACTCTAGGTCTTTTCTTCGGTTGTCGGCAGAAATTTTCTATCAACTCTGAGCTGCTCTTATGTGTTGTTGAATAGATCTGACCTTTTCTGCCATTTCATCAATGAGATCAGGTTCTAATAGCTTTCTGTCCCCAACTTCATCCCAGCAACTTGGAGTCCTGCATTTCTTTCCATAGAGAGCTTCATAAGGAGCCATCTGAATACTGGAGTGAACGATATTATTATAAGAAAATTCCACCAAAGGTAGGTGTTGATCCCAACCACCTTTGAAATCTATAGAGCAAGCTCTCAACATATCTTCAAGATTTTTAATTTTCCTCTCCGACTGACCGTTTGTCTAAGGATGATAAGCAGTGCTGAAACTCAACTCTGTATCAAGAGTATGATGAAGACTTCTCCAGAACTTTGAGGTAAGCCTCGGATCCCGATCAGATATAATAGAAATTGGTACTCCATGAAATCTTACCACTTCCTTTACATATATCCTGCCAAGATTATCTAGATAAAAATACTCTCTAATAGTAATGAAGTGTGCAGACTTTGTAAGACGATCAACTATGACCCAGATAGCATTACTGACTTTGGATGTTTCAGGATGTCCGGTGACAAAGTCCATAGTGATGTTTTCCCATTTCCATTCAGGTATGGGTAATGGTTGTAACATCCCCTTAGACTTCTGTCTCTCAGCTTTAACTTGATGACCAACCAAGCATCGAGAGACATATTCAGCAACATCTCTTTTCATGTCATCCCACCAGAAGTACTCTTTCAGATCCCTATACATCGTCATGCTTCCTGGATGAATAGAGAATGACGAACTATGAGCCTCATCCAGCAGCTCCTTCTTTAATTCTAGGATGGGAGGAACACAAACCTGATTCATGAACTTTATTATCCCATCACAATCAAGGTTTAATTCAGGAAAATTTCTCACCTTCTTTTGTAACTCGACATCTTCTTTTTGCGACTCTTTAATCTTCACATGTATAGATGGTTGAACATTCATTTGAGAAAGATATGATTTTCCCCTTCCATTATAATTCCAAGATCAATCCTTTGTAAATTTATAAATATTGGATCATTTGTGATCCTCATCATGGATAATCTAGCATGGTCTTGTTGACTTAATGCATTTGCCACCTTGTTTGCTTTCCCAGGGTGGTAATGAATTGAGCAGTCGTAATCCTTAATCACCTCCAACCATCTTCTTTGGCGCATATTCAGCTCCTTTTGTGTGAAAATATACATTAAACTTTTATGATCAGTATAAATATCACACCTTTCACCATAAAGGTAATTTCCTTAAATATTTAATGAAAAGATTACCGCAGCTAACTCTAAATCATGAGTTGGGTAATTTTGCTCATGGAGTTTCAACTGTCGTGAGGCATAAGCTATCACCATATCATTTTGCATGAGAACACATCCCAGTCCCTTCTTGGATGCATCACTGTAGATCACAAACCTTTCTCTACTGCAAGGTAGTGCGAGCACAGGTGCACTGGATAACCTTCTTTTTAGCTCTTTGAAATTTTCTTCACATTCCTCCGTCCAAACAAACATAACTTCTTTTCGTGTTAACTTGGTGAGTGGGTTATATAACCTTGGAAAATCATTCACAAAAATTCGATAATATCCAGCCAAACCAAGAAAACATCAGATCTCAGCTACTGTTGTTGGTCTCGACCATCATTTGATAACCTCTGTTTTTGCTGGATCCACAGATATCCCCTCTTTTGAGATTATGTGACCCAAAAATTCAACTTTTTGAAGCCAAAATGCACACTTGGAAAATTTGGAATAAATCTTCTCCTTTCTCATGGTCTTCAATATAATTCTCAAGTGATCTTCATGTTCTTCCTTACTCTTTTAATAGACAATAATATTGTATATAAAGACTACCACAAACTGATCAAGTAGTCTCTAAAGACTCTATTCATCAGATCCATGAAGATAGTAGGGGAATTAGTAAGACCAAATGGCATCACTATAAATTCATAGTGTCCATACCTTGTATGGAAAGCCGTCTTTGGTATATCCTCCCTTTTGACCATTAATTGATGATACCATGAACAAAGATAAATATTGGAAAAGTATTGAGCTCCGCGTAGTTGGTCAAATAGGTCATCAATGCGTGGGAGAGGATATTTGTTCTTGATAGTGATTTTGTTAAGTTCTCGATAATCAATGCAGAGTCTCATAGATCCATCTTTCTTCTTAACAAACAGAACAGGTGCTCCCCAAGGTGACGCACTAGGGTGTATTAATACTTTATCAAGATTCTCTTGGATTTTCTTCTTTAATTCCTACAACTCAATTGGGTCAATTCTATAAGGTGTCTTTGAAATAGGTAAAACACCCGGTATGAGTTCTATTGAAAACTCAACTTCATGATTTGGTGGAAGACCCGAAAATTCCTCTGTAAAGACATCATCAAACTCCCATAAAATGGGAATATTATTAATCATGAGTTTCTCTCCAACCATTTTAGATAAATAACCTTTATTTAGTGGAATCAAGACCCATAAGATGGATGAAATTTCCACTGGAAGGTTATGTTCATCCTTGCATCAATAGACGGTCATAGATTGATCTGGAATATGAAATGTGACATCCCTTCTTTGGAAATTGATATGATATCCATTTAAAGAAATCCAATCCATGCCAAGAATAACATCAATTTCCAATATAGGAAGGATCACAAGTTTTTCAGAAAGCACTTTCCCACAAACTTCAATCGGAGAAGAATTGTAAACTTTTGATGCGACTGTTGTGCCATTAGGAGTTGTCACAACCAACTCAACATCTAATTGTTGAAGTAATACAGTGATACCCATAGGAAATTCTTCAGAAATAATAGAGTGGGTGGATCCAGAATCAGATAAAACATTTTCTACTTTAGAGTGGATGGTTAGTGTACCTCTCACCACTTCGTTGTCGTACTCCACATCGCCGATAGTAATTGCATGTGACTTTCCTTATTCATTGGCCTTAAGAGTTTGTTGACATCGATCATCATCATCAACCCATGGATTTGGGAATTTATTGGCATAATTCCCCATCTCCTTTCACTTGAAACATTGAAGTGTAGTAAGTTGATTCCCTGTATCCATTCCTCTGTTTGCATCATTACACATCTTCTTCCCATTATTTCGACATTCAATTGCCAGATGACCTTCTTTTACACACTTATAACATTTTCTTGTCCCCTTAAGACAATTTCCTCCAGTTTTCTTTCCACACATTGAGCATAAGGGAAAACTCATCTTCTTTTCAGTGTGGTCTTTAGATTTTCCTTTAAATTCCATTTTCCTCTTCTTATCAAACCCATGTGACTGATGGGTTATACCAATCTCCATCTCAACCTTGAGAGAATGTCGAACAGTTTCCTCATATCTATTGAAATCCCTTATGGCTAATGCCCTTCGAAGACATGGTTTTAAGCCACTAAAGAATTGATCGATCTTACTCTCATGTTGGATAATAATTCGGGAAGCGTACCTTGAAAGTCTTGTAAAATTTGCTTCGTAGGTACCAACAGATTCATCATCCTTTTGCTTCAGTTCAAGAAACTCTTTCTCCATATTTGTTCAAAGAATGCGAGGGAAATACTTATTGAAAAATAAGTTCTTGAACATGTCCCATTCCATGGACTCAATTTCATCCCTTTGCCTCGTATTCTTAATAAGGTTCCACCATTGATCAACATCACCTTCCAGACGATACACTGCTAATATGACTTTATCATGTTCATAACATTGAAGAAATGAAAATATATTTTCAGTGGTACTGGTCCATTGTTCAGCCACAAATGGATCAGAAGACCCGCTGAATGAATTTCGGCACTGCCTCATGAAGGATTCGACAGAATGTTGCTCATTCCTTTGATGATTTGGAAGTTCTGCATGATTCATAGCTTGAAAAAGATGTGTGATCATGGCTACATGATTTTTCATTATAGCTCCCATAACATCTGGTTGCTCTGGGGGACAATCATTGCATTTCCCGTCGCATTCCGCAATAACATGGTTTCTTCGGGTTCCATCCATTTACTAAAACCAAGAAGAATAGTGTGAGTAACACTAATTATAATAGTAAAACCACATAATCAAGAATAAAATTTTACACTTAAGGTCTTATCATAGGTTTTTCATGGCCATTTCTAAAAAACTAAGATTGTGTTCTATGCATAGACTTATCCTTAGGGTTCTTACTAAGGCATTCTCATCCTAGTTTCCAAAGGTTGACTATACCTTTCCTCTGATACCAACTATAGCGACCCATACTTTACATACAATGTTAGAACTTCAAAATTGAAGTACACTTATTACAACATATAACAAAACTACGAAAGGACCGTATAGGTATAGTGTATTTAGAAACTGGGAATCATAAACAACTGGCTCATAAAGAATCTACACTGTCTCCCATTTATTTCATCATATCTATAGTCCCTTTTTGGAATATATTACTTTATACCCTTCTTCCTGACCTGGGGAAAGAAAACAAACAAAAGGGTGAGCTCAAATTCTTAGTAAGGGTAAACAAAATAAATATCAATCACATCATATTCATAAGATCATAACATTTTGGAAATCTTAACCTGCAAAAGAGATCATAATTTCATAACATGGGATAAATCATAGTAGTGAAATTTAATCCCAATAATCATAACTTAAAACATTTAACTTTGTGGAATACAAACATAATCATAGATAATCATTTCTTATTAGTCAAGACTCATTACCAAGACTATCTTAGTGGAAAAAGTCCATTTCTGAACCGAGTTCACTCCTCGTTTCAGTCTTGTTTCTCTGAACCGGTTTAACCTGCCGTTCCAGCCATGTCTATCTCACGAGATATAAAATATTTACCCAATGCATTGGATGGAGATATAGGTCTCACCCATCTCATAATGATTCCATTCTTATGTGCGCCACAAAATCATAAATCATACATCATTGCATAACCCATGTAATAAAAATGGGATTCTTAAACATCATGACATCATAAAACAATTCATATAAGATAAAGGAATTAATAAAAATAATTCCATCACAACATAATCAAATCAATGTAATAATAGGGATAGAAACAGAACCCTATATTATCTTAGATGGAAAATAACTTTGATAAAACACTTGAACTCCATTCTTGAGGAAAATATCCTTTCTACTTCAAAAACATTTTCCGTTCTTAACATGTCATACTATTTTAAACTAAAGGAGTTGATTAAAAATAAACTTGAAAACTTTTAAAGGAATCTTCTTGGAAATAATGTTTTAAAAATCTATTCATGTCATATAAGTTAAAAAACATTCTTCTCGTACTTTTGTCAGAAAAGTCAAAAGTACCTCGTACGAAAAATGAAAAAAGATTTCTTTCATATCTTTTACTAAAAACTCACCGAAGGGTAAAAATGGATTTAAACAATTGAAGGTGGATGAAAATAATATAACATATTGAGGAAACATGTATGTGGATGATAAAATACACCCCAGTAAATACCAAAGTATAAACAATCTTGGATTAAATGATATTGTGATATTTTCCCTTACCTTAGATCCGATTTTCTTCGTAAGTGTCTGAACCTCCTGTATAATGATTTAAATAATGTTATTGACTTATTCAAGAATCATACTTATTGTTATGATATCATATATGGTCATATTCTTAGCTTCTTATTAGTAATATTTCATTATTACTTGTTATTCGGGTGTTTATTACTTTTTGTTCTTATGCATGTTTTGTTGAATAAATTCTTATTCTTCTCTTTAGGATATAGTTACCTCATTTCCAGAATGGTATTAGTGTAATATATATCATATTAATTCATTCAATTCATTTATATAATCATTATTAAATGAAGATCATGTAGAACGAATCGCATCACATCATGGAGACGGTATTCCGTACGTACGCACGAGCGATGATATCATTCCCATGTTCGTGGAATTGTATTGGAGTGTATGTATACTATTTCAGAATCAATACCACTTTACAATAATCATATATAGTTATTTATTTGCACCATTTTACCCATCCAAGTAAGGTGGTGATGGAAAATATATTACACCACAGCGTGGAGACGGTATTCCGTATGTACACACGCGCGGTGATTTTGTTTTCCGTAGGATGGATTGATGGTGAAATAGTTTTGTTTCATACTTATAATAACATATAAGTATATGAGTGATACTGATGTTATTAATTCATAATTTAACAACTAAATAAGAAGAAGTGGAAGAAGAAATAAAGTTGAAATAATCGGTAACAGACATTACCTCTTCTTTGAAAATCCGCTTTGAGACCTCCTCTTAGGGTACTACAATTGGTTTTTGAAGAAGACCAGGACCTCTAGGATGTTTCTAGGGAAGTGTGGAAGTGAAATGGACAGGGATTGGCTGATCTTGAAGGCTAAAATTAGTGTGAGGATTAGAGGGAGGAGGTTCCCTTTTATAGGGGAGGAGAGGGGCACCTTTGGAAATATAAGAAATATTTGTTTATATTAAATCCCAACCCCACATAAAAACTTCCAAAATGGCTCATATCCAAATATTAGATGCGATAGGGTGCTAATATCATCATCCAATAAAATTTAGACATGTTAGGAATTTATTTTAAACATTATCGACTTGATTTATCCTTATTTATCAATTTAATTTTATTTGTGGCAATAATATTCTAAAATTTAAATTATTATAAATAATTATATATGTGTTCTTAATTTTCCATAATTTGACACTTTATGAAATTTTAGACCATATAAATTTTAATTTATAATTTTTAAATATTTTTTTGATTTTTAAACAATTTTATAATATGTTATTTTTATAAAATAACAATAGTGTCAATTTTGACACTATTCATTTATTTCAATTTAAATAAAATATATACAGAAGATATGTTCGAACTAAAAGCATTAATAGATTCATAAAATGTCATATGTATCTATTAAATTAGTTGAGCACATTAAATAGTTCATATAATATTTATTTTAGTATTTTTAAAACCAATAATTTGATATTTTAATTAATAAAATAATTTCAACATCACTATTGTGTCATAATTAATGATAATTATTTAATCCCTAAATATTATAAATAAATTCCTATGATTTATATAATTTTATTATATTTCTTAAGAGTATTCATGTTTTAAGTTTCACTAAGTTTATCACTAAATTAAAATTATTATACTTATAATATTTAAGAAAGTGACATGTTGTCACGTTCTTTGGTCTTAATAATAAATAAATTATTTTCATGGAACAAAGTTCATTAAATGAATATAATCCTACCCTTAGGTGATATGGGTGACTTTTATTCATCCAATAAGATTTTTTCAGGTGTTAGGATAATTTTATAATCTTATATTTACCCTTAATTACCCGATTTAATTTTAGCTATGGTAAATAAAATTTACCGTTGTTACTATTCATAATGCCCAAAAATAAAAATTATCCTATTAACATAATTTGGACCCACTGATTCCGAATATGGAATCTATTTTTCAAAATTCAAAATATATAAGTTGCAGTAATTAATATAAAATAAATCTCGTTGTTAAGAAAACCGGTTTTAGAAGTTAAAACATTGCCAAAGATTGAAATGTTTTTACCTATGAATTCAATTTGAAATTAATGCTAATGAAATACATTATATTAAATGGTAAAAATATATTCTATTTATAATTTAAAACCATAAAATATTATAATTTAACAATATAAATTATCTCAATGAAAAAAGTTGTTTTTAATTAAAAATTATCGTATTTTTACTATTCATCAAAATATGAAAGTTATCAGAAAAATATCAAATATTTATCCAAAGTAAATTTTTATATCATGATTCAAAAGAAGAATTTTATTCTGCCAAATTGAACTTATAAACATGTCAAAAAACTAGATTTAATGTGTGTGCACCATCAAAAGGCGGAAAAACTGCATTTTTTAAAAAATACTTATTTTACCAGAAAAATTATTTTGTTCTCTTACCATGTTCTAGAAAATGTGTTAGATGAATAATAATGTCATAAAATTCAAAATGTAGTTAATACTATTCATAACGGCTAGTCCATTATAATATATCGTTTTTTAATGAAACCTGGTATTGCGTACGACACAAGCTATCGAGGAAGGTCTCGATTGCGTGTAATGCAAGCCAAGTCCATATTGTGTGCTGTGAAAGATTACTTTGGTGTTGCGTATAACATAAGACATAAAAAAATAATAAAAAATTCATAAAATCTCTGGGTGTTACAAACTATAAGTCCCCAGCCTTAAAAATTACTTAATCTTGAGTTACTACGAGAATACACATTGAGGATCTTTTCAGATTTAGAGTTTAAAAAATTTATCATCAAACATGCATTACATTCCACATTTAAACACATTGGTTACATAAAAGATAGTACTCATATTTCCCATCAACGGAAACATATTTAAAATAAAACATGGATTCTTTCTTGACACTTCCTTGACACTATCATCACATCATGTACCTTTCCCTTGACCTCTGAATTTTTTTTCAAAAACATGGGATGAGAATAAAAACCTAAGTAAGGGTTTTAAAAGTACGAAATGAAAACATTAGTCCATGTATGAAAAAATACTTTACTCATAAATCATAATCAATTTAACATACCTCATAAAATCATGAATAAATCATAGAAATCATAAGACATAAAGGTAACTTGATTCATTAATAACATTCATACGTAGGGAGTAACCCTCATGGTTACGTTTGGAATACCCATCACAGTATATTCCCTAAATCTCTTCGGAGAAACCTTAACATTTAACACATTCATGTTACCCAATGCATTGGAGAGCTATATCGGACTCACCTGCCCTTAGTTTATCATGGAACCACCCGTCTTCATAACAATGCCCAAGTACCATAACATAATCGTATCACATAAAACATGCATGAAGGAAACATAACATTTCAACTTTTCAATCAGAAGATATCAATACAAAACATTGATATAAAAACATTATGAAATCCAATTTGAATACCAAAATAAAATAAAAGTGAAACATGGTATTTATTTTTCATTTTAAAAAATGTTATGGCTTGTAGAGGAACCCGAAACTCAAATAATGGTCCCGGCGGTGGAGAAGTCCTTGTCACCGCATATGTGCGACAAAAAAACATTCCTTTTGACGTTTAGTAAAACGCTTCATATAAAAAAAGATTCCTTTTGAATAAACGTAAAATTCAAAGGGGTTTATACACCGTATAAAAGAAAGTTGTGTATAAATCAAAATATGCTTCAATGAAAGGAGATTGAGACGAAGTCCCATACCTCGGGTCCGACTTGACTCGAACGTTATTTAACCTCCTGAATAATAAACTTGAGTTAATTTATACTTTCTAAAAAACCTTTTTCAAGTTTATTATTCCTTTTATATCACTTATTACCATGTTATTAACACTATGTAATTATTTAAGTTAATAATGGTCATTTTTTCGATCATTGGTTCTTGAGTCAAAAATAATCTCTTTATAATTACAAGTTGTTCATGGGGTAAAATATCCATTATATGCAGAAATATATTCATGATGTAGATATCATATATATTATATATATCCAGTATATACATGCATTTATAATATTATATAACATTTAGAGGTAAGAAATGAAATGCACCGTTCATAGAGACTGTATGTCGTACATACGCAGGAACGCTACTTTCATTTCTATTTCTTACTTAATGGACTAAAATCATAATGATATAAAGGTATATTATAATTCCAGTATAATATCATATATAATATCATTAACTCCATCACTTATATTTCCCACATATGGCATTAACGAATCAAATCACTTTGAGGGGGCGGTAGTCCGCACTTCCTAAAATGATGATATCATGTTTACCCATAATGGAAACCATAAAGTATGCCATAAATGAAAAATACAGAAGCATAAGGAAATCATAAACATATTATATATCACATATAAATATATTGAAATCATAATGGACACCTTTAATGGTGTAAAAATAATATTGAACAATCATCGATTCGTGAGGCAGAAATTCTCCATCCACAGAAACAGTATGTTCTTTAATCATTAGATGAAGGTGTGTGTAAGTGTAGCTCGAAAAAATATTTTAAAAACATCCTAGTATATTTAATATACTGGTTTTGTTACAAAATAAATGAATAAAAAAAGTTTAGGGGGTTGGATAAGAAAAATAAAACAAAAGAACACAAGTGAAGACATTACCTTTAAATCGGGTAACTCCCTTTGGTTTGAACCAAAAGGGTTTTTGAAGAGATTCCTGCCTAAGGTAAGGCTTTTAGGATGAGTATAGGGATGTGGAGAGAAAAAATGAGTAGAGATTGTATGACCCAAAGTCTTGAGAGGTGTGGGTTAGGAGGTAGAGGTGGGGGGCCTTTTATAAGAGGATAGGACGGGCGCTCTTGGAAAGGTATAAAATGTTACTTTATTTTCAAATGAGTTTAGGATTTTAAAGGTCCCACATTGATTTATTTCAAGTATAAGGTGATAATAGTTCTAAATCCACCCATCCAATAGGTTTTTGAAATGTCTAGTTCTTATATTTTACATTAACCATTCATTTTAGTTAAATCGTTAAATAATGAGGTAATCACTGCATCATCATGGTCTCATATATAATTTAATTTATTTACTGTATAAAAATTATAAAGATGATACTATGACGTAGGAAATGTTTTTACATTTAAAATTACTATTTATAGTCCATGATAGAGTTTATGTAGACAAAATTAAATGTTTTTTACTCAGGTGATACATTCTTTGTTATATTAACTTTCATTAAAAAAATAAAAAGATAAAAAGTCATTATCACAGAAACGTGATTCCATGGGGTCCCCAAGTTTGGAACAAGGCATACCATGGTCGTCTATGACACAACAAGTAGTATTAGGACACATTTTGATGTCATTTTTTATTATTATGATATTATTTTATTATCCACAACTACCCGATTACTAATTAATCAAGATAATTAACGATAATTACCGTCGTTACTATTCACAATGTCCATAAACAAAAGAGTCATAATTACATAATTTGGACCTTCTGATTCAAAATATGGAATCCATTTTACCAAATTCCAAACACATAAATTTCATTAATTAATTTAAAAATAATTCCCGTTGTCAAAACAAAAAGCGGATTTTTTTGAAACAAAATCCATGAAAGGTTTGGCATTAGTTTATGCCCAATTAGAAAGTGAAATTAATTATAATGACCAATATTAAATTACATGGTAAAAATATATTCTATTTATACTTTAAAACCAATTATAAATATAATCTAATCATATAATTAAATTATATGAAAACGCAGTTTTGATGTAAAATGCAGTATTTTTCACTATTCATAAAAAATTGAACTTTGTCAAAAAAATACCAAAAATTTATCCAAAGTAAATTTCAATGTCCCAATAATAAAGAATAAGTTTATTTTGAAAAATAGAGCTTATAAAATTGTCAAAATATATATTTAAAAATGGTTTTCTATCAAAAGGCATTAAAACAATCTTTTAAAAATTTTAGTGTATTCCATGCTTAAGATTGTATTTAATCTCATTTTAATCATCTTAAACACTATCTAATTCATAAGTAGACATATATAATAATATATATTATTCATTAATTACTTGTGATGTTACATATAATACCTGAAACATGGAATGAAGTTATCATTCATGATCTAAAATTTGAATATTTGGTAGAAATACCTATATTGTGATATTTTTGAAATATATATAGTTTCCAAAAAGTAAAATTATTTATTCCATAAGAATGATAAAAAAAGATTAAATGAATATGGGTTTAAATTATCAAGGATTATGTATTTTTTATTCACTACCATGATATATATTCAAATAAAATAGTTAGTTCCCTTTATAAAAAAAATCTCCTACACAACACATGAGGAAGACTGACAATGAATTTATCTGGATGTATATCAAATATATGAATCTAAAAATTAAAATTTTAGGGTTCAAATCCTATGCTTCCAATATAATTCCCTAACAATCAATACAATAAAATTTCATGGAAGTGTATATGGATGATTCATATTTTAAAATGAATTTGGAAATAATAAAGGGAAACTTCATGAATTTCATATTAATAAATATTGTGTCATATGATTCTGAACAAAACATTTTGTGCCTTTATCACATGAGATAAATATAGGGTTATTGTATTATAATCATAGATCATATTTATTCACCATTCTAAAATTACCATGATATGTATCATGATCTTTGAGGAATCTTATGGTGTGACAACATGAATAATGAGATTTTTTATTAATCCTCATAGAGCGTGGTGTGTAAAAAAATACGGTTGTTTAAAAAAATACCAAGGTCATTATAAAACCATTTCTCATACAAATATGGAAATATGAGAATATAGACATTGATTTTTTCACTATTCTTATGTAAAAATATGAATAGGGAAATGATACATGGGTTTTAGGGGATCAACTCAAAATAACATACCACATTATCAATATTTTGGAATATTTAACCATTGATCTTAATTACATGATATATATAATGAAATTTTTGATCCATTATGGGGAACCACTTTCAATCATTTTTATCATATTTCAGGGTCACCTCTATATTCTAGAATAATCATTTACTTGATATCAATAAAGAAATAAATTTTTAATGAAATATTACCCCCCAAATTTATGGTCATTTTGAATAGACAATTAAAACACTCCAGGATAATCAAAGATACCCTTAAATGAAAATTAATATATTATGGTGTCTACATCTTCTATTGGTATACATATCATTATGAATCTTCTTCCACTCGAGTATGAAAATGAATATGTGTAAAAAATAATATTTTAACCAATCTAGAGAACAAATATGTTGTGTAAATTTTTTGAATTAAACCCCACTGGGCGTAATCTAGTGAAAATGTACATTTCTGATTATCAATTGAACTGAATGGAGAAGTGTAAAAACTAAAATGTGGCCTTTATTTCATGAACCATTTTCTAAATATTGTGGACCATGTGGAAACTTTTCTATGAAACTGGAAAAATAACCTTTAAATAGTGCAATGGATGAACTATAAGTATGTAGAGATGACATGGGGGCCTAGGGAAAAAATAAAATTTATTTACCCTCATATGTTCTCAATTGAGAATATGAGATGAAATTTCAGAGATTAAACTTAAAATTGTGGTAATAATTTAGCATCACATAATTTTTAAATGATGTTTTTGAAAAAATATTAGTTATATTATATTGTGTTGTATTATGAACATAAAAAGATAGATACCATTAAAAACATATTTAATTAATATAGATCTTTTTATTAGATAATCACTAAACACCTGTAAATGTCACATAACATAATGGCACAAAAATATAAAAAATAAAAACTAGAGTGGTAGAATTTAGATCGTCCCAAATTGAAAGAATTTATCCATCAATAAGAAAACAATGAAAAGGGAAAAATCCAAAATCCAAAAAAAAATTTCTAAAATAAAAATATTGAACATTTATTGGAATTTAATTTAATGATTCTTGAAATAAAGAAGAATTTTCTGCTGTGGAATCATAATGTGTCTACTATAAATAGTATCATGGTTATTAGAAATTATGCCTTAGCTATTGAAATATTAATTTGAACAGAAAATAATAAAATAAAATATAAATATTCTTTATCATGAATAATTTAAGAGATTAAAATTAAAAATATATATATATCAAAATTAATTAATCAATTAAATTATATTATTATACATTTCATAATAATTATAATAATATTGTCAAAAATCAAAATTACCTATGTCATAATATTATTTTTGATAAGATTCTGTAATATTGTGAAGGATTGTGTTGAAATTTTCTAAAGGTAATTTTTCTTTGAATAAATGAAATACTTTATTTTTTGTTTATATTAAAAATATTGTTACTATTTAACTAGTCTATATTAAATCCATATCACATATGTAATAATTAAATTATATATTATATATTCTCATTCTAATCCCAAATCATTTTTCAGCATGTTAAATTATTCATGAAATGGAATTTCCTAGCATAATTGTTTGCCAAATTATTAACGTCTTTAGTATTACATGATAAAATATTTTAAATATTTAAAAATTTCTATATAATATATTACTATATAATGATTTTAAAGTATATGATGGTATTAAATATAGTAATTTTTTACAATATATTATAAATAATTTTTGAAATATCACTCCATCATCATTTACCGTGGAAATTATAATTCTTTTAATATTTTATCTTAAAAACAAATATCTTATGATGTATAAATACTCAATATCCATCCACTCAGTAAAACAAATTTCATCCAATTAATAAATCCAAATATATTCCCAAATTCCATATATTATGACTCTTCTCATCCATAGGGAAATTCTGGAGTCATTCATCTTCAACCACTATAGGTACTTAGTGATGTATAAAATAAATAACATTGAGAAGATGTTATAGTTTCATCATCATTTTTTATGAATTTTATTTTCACTTCCACCTATTTAAATATTCCATTCAAACAAAACTATTCAATAATTAATAAATTAGTATCATAAAATTTTATTATTGATGTTAAAAAATATAATTATAATATTTATGACATATTTCATTTCCTAATTTCATTTACCCTCTTTTGAAAATGTCTCATCAACAGTGGGTTAACCACTGTGATTGAAATTTCAAAATATCTTCTTATCACTAACCTTCATGTATGTCAACTATAAAATTATATAATATAAGGATATTTAATTAAATGTATTTTCAAATTCTGTAATTAATTAAAATTATATAGAATTAAACTTGATGAAAATTAGATAAATCAAAACAAAATAGGGTAATTTAATGAAAACCAAACATTATAATATTCCAAATTTTATAAATTACAATAAAATATAGTCAAATAATTATAAGGGAGTAATTGTAAAATAAATTAATATTATTAAGTTATAATTTCTTATTATAACAAAAAAATTATTTTAGTGTGGGTGTAAAGGTGATAAAACATAATGACATTTAATGAGTAAAGATTCTCAGAGGATTCAATTTCTTTTTTTGGGTTACCTCATATGTCCCATTTTTTTAATTTTGAATATTAAATTAAATTATTTGAAATGATTTTCAACTTTTTATTTCATTTTATTTCTTGGAATTTTCATTTTTATATATGGTAAAAATTATTTCTACTCCATTTTAAATGATTTTTAAAAATTACCATATTTTCTGAAACATCGCATGGACTCCGCTTGAGTTGTTTCTTCACTGATCCAAACTGATGATATTGTATTCCACCATATGATCTATCATATTATATTGGTAACCCAAATTGATATTCAAAAAGTTACTTTCTATGAAATAGATATTCAAAAAAATTATTTTCGTAGGGTTATTTCTTGAGTGTGATCGCTTTATGATCTCCTTCGATGTGTAATTAATGATTACAAGAATTTTATAATGTAATTAGTCGACCATAGTTAAATTTACAACAAATATATTAGATAATCAGATATATCTCATCATATTATATATATTATGTGTTAATCTCATGCAATACATCTTCATAATTATGAATTAATGATTTATAAAACTATGTTATGTGTTTACAAGATGTAAGATTTGTAATCAACAATGTGTGTTATTTCCTAACAATGTTATGATGATTCATTATTTTTCAAATACCTAAC
The DNA here is from genome assembly GCA_963277665.1 of Viscum album. Lineage (NCBI taxonomy): Eukaryota > Viridiplantae > Streptophyta > Magnoliopsida > Santalales > Viscaceae > Viscum > Viscum album. Next base: position 1,816,288,305 of record OY728157.1, read on the forward strand.
TAAATGAAATTTTTTAATGACTTTAAATTTCTTATAAAGGTTATTTAATGATTATAAAATGAGTATTATTATAATTCCGACTGACGTACTATTGATCAATGTATTCTATTTTTTATATGTTATCCATCCCATTAATGAGAGTTTATGTCACACATTTCAGTGATATATTCAATCAAGGGAATATTTGTAATAATTATAATATTAGATGTTTTAAAAAGATAAATAAGAATTAATTAAATAATTTTTATCTTCATTATGTATATTTGTCGTATGGACAAAATTTTCTAAACATATTAATCCTTTATATCCATGGATATACTAGTATTATATAATTTATTAAAAAAATTATAATAGTAATGTAAGAAAATGGTAATTTGTAATATGATATTTATACACCTATTTAACTGGTTTGATGTAAATTTCATGATGATTTTCTTATTTATTGGGATTGTACACTTTTCTATTAGGGTATTAAATTTTTTTAGATCCTAGACTAAGTATTATATATTTATATTTTAAAGTGAATTCATGTTATTGTTACCTAGATTCTCATTTCATAGCTGGAATTACTTACGAAAATAAGTTAATAAATAATCTTTTTGATAAATCTATTAATCTAATTTTAATATATACACTTTTAAATTTATTATATCATAAAAATTTAAATCATTCTAAGAACCCTAAATGATGCATAAATTTTCGTCAAACAATACATGATAAACATCATCACATTGATGAAATATACTAAGATGATGATTATCTAAACCATTAGCATATTATTTTTCTGAAATATATCTATTTTTATAGATAAGGATTTTTCAAATTACTATTATATTTATCTTAGAATTTATTCTAATGTGAGTTATAACCCATAAAAATTATCTAAATTATAAAATATTGAGTAATATAAAATCATATATCTAATGTATCTACATTCTAGATACCATAATATTTTATTATAAATCGTCAAGAATGTTTCCTACGTAGTTGACCAAGAAATAATTTTTTCTACCCACATATATATAAGTCCAGAAATGGTAAGAAATAAAACATTGGATATCAACATTGTATTCTTAGAATTACTAATAAAATAATTAAAAAAAATAGATAAAAGGGTCTTCTTAGGTTTAATTTGGGTTACCCAATTCCTATAATTTTCGGTATCATTACCAATATATGTCATTTATTTTGAAATATGATAAATAAATTCAATTCAAAATTCCTTTTCTATCTAAACATGTATCCTATTGAAATTCTAGATTTATTGGATATCTAATTTCCTAACATTTTATTTATGGAATTTGTTCTTCGATTTTTTTTACAAAATCTGTTAAAAGATATTTTTTTCCAATTTCAAATCCATTTTATTTTTTAATAGTTAGTCATTATTTTGTATTTTAAAACAACTAATTTTTAATTAGTACAAGTTGATCATTTAAATATTTTTTTTAATTTATCATTATGTCTATTCCTGATTTCTTTATTCATAGAGACGTACTCTAATAATTAATCATTTTACATTAAATATCCATCAGTAAATTTATTATCAAATGTGGTAAAATAAGTTTTATTTATATTATCTTATACCTTGAATATAGTGTCCATGAATAAAAAAATTTTATTTTTCAGTCACGCCATCCTTCAAATATTTTAAGTCACCAGAATTATACTATGAAAAACTCTAAATTGAAATTAATTCTTTATTTAGAATATTCCGATTTCTTGAGTCTTGTTTTGGTCATTTAGCTTAAATAATACCTACTATAAGTGACTCATTATTTTACATTTATAATATATTCATTCTCTATATATGTTTTCTACCATATAGTCTCCCTTTATTCCAAATTTTACTTTAGTATTTGATCTCTAGCAAAAAAAATTCATTCTATAGAACTTTATAAATATTATGGATATGTGAGACATCTCTTTATAAATATAAGAGTTTAATTAACATTGGCATATAATATTATCCCAGGATACATCATAGTATTTTTAATTAGATAACTTTATTTCTAAAAATTTTGTCTTTAGTTTAGAATCCTCATTGTCTATTTTTTTGTTGTCTTCATACATCATCACTTTTCGAATTAACTCCTTGACTTATTTCTTTTAAATTTCAAAATATTCTATAATGGAAATTGATGAGTCTCTCCATCTTCTTTTTATAGAGTTATCATAACTCTATACACATTAATTTTTCACCAGTATGATTTTTAATTGAAATAATTATATTTATTACCTCATTAACCAAATAATACATTTAACAAAAAGACTGTATAGGTTTCACATTAAAGGTATCATAATTAGTAGTATATGTGTTCAAACACAGTCATTGAACAATTTATGTGCCATTATGATAAATAGGAAGAGCACCCAAATTTGATAGGTAGTATCTATAACATCCCAGGTAAATAAATAAATAATACATTTTCATAATTATTCATATATGCGAATTAAATATTAATTTTACTTTAATGGGGTCATTATCCTCGATGGCGTACTTGATATGCAACAACGTGTTTGTTGGAAATCATACGTTGCTTAATAATAATATAATATTATTATTTTAAATGGTAGTTAATGCCTAGCCGTTGTTTTGGAAGGAATGAACTGAACTAACATCAATATGATTATACATGGTTTTTAAATGTTTTTACATTTGTCCAAATAAAATTAGAGGCTTAAAATGTTAATGAATCTAAATTTAAGCATAATTTACCTTACAAGGTTGATTTACCACCTTTTAATAGAAAAACCTCTTTAAATACTATTTTGGTAACTTTTGTATGTTCTATATGACCAAATAAAATTTTTTATTATAATCGAAACATCAAAATTTACTTTGGGTAAAAAAAAATTCATTTTTATCATAAAATGAAATTATTAATGAAAAGTGAAAAATAATGTATTTTAATTCCAAACTGACTTTTAATATAATTTATTTATATGGTTAGATTATCTTTTTATATGGTTTTCAAGTGTAATTATAATATATTTTACCATTTAATTCAATTTTGTTCATTGGAATTAATTTCACTTTCAAATTGGACATAAACAAGTGTCCATCTTTTGACAGTTTATATTTCTTCAAAACATGCCTTTTGTTTTGACAATGAGAATAAATTTTAAATTAATTTATTCAACTTTTATGTGTTGAATTTGGTAAAATAGACATCCTTTTTGAATTTTTAATATCAAATATATCTTAGGCTGAATTTTTGGTATTTTTTTGAAAGACATCAATTTTTGATGAAGAAGTGAAACCACTATGTAATAGTTAAAAACTGACTTTTTCATTTAAATGAAATTTTACCACCTCTGTAAATTGAATTTCAAAAATCTGGAATACATGGTTTTTATTAGTAAGTAATAATTGGTTCAATAAGATGAAAATATTTTTTTTTGAATAGTACCTTTTGACTTTTATTTACTGCGGTTAAAGGTAAATATGGTAATTCAAGGTAAAATGAATATCATAATAATACAACATTACCTTAAAACTTGTCCTAAACATATTTTTTGAGTCATTTCTGACCATGGGAATCATTGGGTCTAATTTGAGACCCCATGGATCTACATAAGAGTGATAATGACACTTTAGATTAATTAATTTAATGTAAAGACAAAAATGACATAAACAAATATCTTTAAGTAAATTAAATTTTACAAAGGGTTATATAAGTTATCATTTCAACTATAAATATTCTTTGAAAATAATAAAATATTTCCTACATTATTTTTTTTTATAATTTTAAGACATCAAATAAATTAAATTATTTATGACACAATAAAGATGTAGTATTTACCTCATTAATAAATGCTTTAAATAAATATGATTTTTAATCTTACAAAAATATTCAAAACCTGTACAATTCTTATTGGATGACATTATTTCTACCATGAGTCATATTATATTCATCATTAATTTGTTTTGGACTTTTAAAACTGAATATCATTATATATTAAAATAATATTTTCCCACTTTTCAAAATATCCCCTCCTCTCCCTTATAAAAATCCCTTACTTATATCTATTTCCTCACACCTCTCAAGCCCCTTGGATCTTCCAACCCTGCCCAAATAAGCTCTCAAGATCACCATCATACACCTAGAAGCCTTAACATAGGCATAATTCACTTCAAGAAGTTCTTTTTGTTAAAAACAAAGGGAGTTACCCAAATTAAAGGTCGCAGTTTATCTTAACATCTTTTATTTTATTTCACTTATCCAACCCCTAACATCATTTTATTAAAATATTTTATAACCAAAAAGTATCTTTAATATAATAGTATGTTGTTATGAGAAGGATTCAAACTACACATACACACACCCTTACCTAATGGGTGAAAAACATACTGTTTCTATGGATGGAAAACTAACACCTCACGGAATCATGATTGTTCGATTATATCCTACCGCCTATCATGGTGGACATTAAAGTGGTACTGTATATATATATGATATATATTATGTTTATTTTTTCTTTATTATTCTTTATTTTTAATTTATTTCATAACTTTACGGTTTCCATTATGAGTAAACGTGATAATTTCATTTGAGGAAGTGCGGACTACCGCCCCCTCAAAGTGACATGACTCGTTAATGCCATATGATGGATGTATAAAAGATGGATTTAATGATATTATATATTATATTATACTTTAATTTTAATATAAATATGTATCATTAAGTTTAACATCCATTAAAATGAACAATTGAAATGAATGTAGTGTTTATGCGTACGTAAAACTTACCGTCTTCATGAACGGTGTATTTCATTTCTTATCTCCAAATGATATGTACTATTATAAATACATGAATATACTTGATATATATGATATTTATGATATATAAATAATCAATATAATTTTGGAGAAAATGGACTATTAACCACATGGACAACTTGTAAATACACGGTGTTCATTTTTAACTCAAGTACCAAATATCAAAAAAATGACCATTATTAACATAAATGGTTACATAATGTTTACAAAATAGTAATAAGTGATATAAAAGTAGCAATAAACTTGAAATAGGTTATTAAGAAACTAGAAATTAACTTTAGTTTATTATTCAGGAGATTAAAGGACAAACAGGTCAAGTTAGACACGTGGTAAGGGACTTCATCTCAAAGTCCATTCATTAAGGCGTATTTTTTTTAATACATGATTTTGTTTTATACGATGTATAAATGCCTTTGACTTTTCATTTCATTCAAATAGAATATTTTTCTATGAATCATTTTAAAAAATGACAAAAAAGAATGATTCTTTTTAACGTACACAGTGACAACGTCCTTTCCACTTCCATGAGTATTATTTGATCTTTGGCTTCCTTAACACGCATTAATGTTTTTAAAAGGAAAATAAATACCATATTCCATTTTAAATGATATATTTTGACTGAAATGTGGAAATGTTATCTTTCTATTATGTTTTTTTATGTCTTACCAATATTTTATGGTTCTTGGGAATTATTTACATATATCGGTGGTTTTAGGATAAAACTAGGACAGGTGAGCCCGAGATAGCTCTCCAATGCATTGGGTAATATGATGGAGGCTAATGTGAATGTTTATCCTAAGAGATTTAGGGAATATACTATGATGGGTATTCCAAATGTATGTCCCTGTATAGTTGTAATGGCTACAATGTAAGTATTATATGAATGCCGCAAGTAACCTTTATGATTTATGTTTTCTATGTGTTATTCATAAATATTATGTTTTCATGAGGTATGTTAAAGATCTTCTGATATGTATGAAATGATGAAATAATGTCTTCTTTCTTTGTTTTATAACCCTTACTGTTCTTTTTATGATCATCCCATATTTTGAAATGTTTTTTACAGGACCTAAAGATGAATAGGGTCAAGGATGGGAACAAGGAAAAGTCATGCTGTCTAAAACATGGGACTAGAAATGACTATTTTTTTCAAGAGTTTTTATTTTATGAAAAAATAGAAACTGATTAGAAGTGTCTACCTTATAATTTTTGAGATGTAATGTAATTTTTATGCTCTAATTCTCTAAAACTCTAAACCTGAAAAGATTCTCAATGATAATTATTTAATTAATTCAAGATTATGTAATGTTTAATTATGCATCCATATATTTGGTATCAGAGGTCTGTTTAGATAACTTTAGCAGTTAGTATATTGTTAAATTAATGTCCATAAATTAATTTATGGTAAGATTTAAGTGATATAGCATTTACAGATTACCATGTTTTTTCGCCTAAGATATTTATCTGTTCATAATGTATTTCCACAGAGGATACTTGGAAGCTATGATGGGATGACTTCAGGTGGAAGTCAACATTCCAAATTAGAAACCTGATATGGTCAGAATTGGAACTGAACAGTTTTTTGTAGGGAGGTAAAAATTGACTAATGTTATAAATATCGGTGGTATCCATGAATGAGATCATGAAGATCAACCATAGAGGAACATGTTAATAGTGGAGAATTTCATGAGGCAAAACCCCCCATCATCGAGAGGATCATCTAACCATGTGCTAGCTAAAGGGTGGATTAATGCTTCGGAGAAAATTTTTTATGTCATGGGGTTTTTATAACAACAAAAGGTTAGACTTTATGTTTACTGTTTTGAAGGTGAAGCTGATCAGAGGTGGTTGATGGTGAGAAATATCAGGGACAGTGAGGAGATTGATTCTCTTGATTGGGATGAATTCAATGGTATATTTCCTGAGAAATATATTCCTAAGGTGGATTCTCTTAGGATGGATAAACAATTCCTAGAATTGAGGCAGGAGGATGACACAGTGGATGCTTATTAAGAAAAATTCAGTTGACTGGAAAGCTATGCTCCATATTTCATATGAGATCTTGATAGTAAAATCAATCATTTTTACTTAGGATTAATGAAAAATTATCGACGGGATTTAGCTTCTCGGGAGTTACAATATAATGAAAAACTTGTTTGATGTGCGGAGAAGATTGAAATATAGTTTTCCAATGATCATGTGTTATTTGAAAAACAACATAATAAGAGGTCAAGGTGGCCGACGAAAGGGAAGAACTCTTCCAAAAAGTATAGTGATAAGAAACATAAGTTTACTGTTTGTGAAAATTGTGGTAAAAAGCAAGATGGGGAATGACTTTTGAATTCGGGTAAGTGCTACTAATGTGGTAAAATAAGACATATGGCTCGTAATTTCACTGAAAAATATTAGGTTAAATGTAAGAAAAAATATGATTTACAATCTGTAAAATGTTTTAAGTGCAGTGAAATGGGTCATTCTGAAAATGAGCATCCAATGAAGATCTCAACTGAGGGAAAGCATCCAGACTACAAGAAGAAAGGGGTGGTGAAATCCTTTTCAACTACTTCAAAATATGTTGGGCCATCAAGTGAAGTAGTATCAGGTACGCTGTTTGTTTTTTCAGATTATGAAATTGTGTTTTTTGATTCAGGGTCTACACACTCTTTCATTTCTATGAAGTTTTCTAGTAAATTGGGAATTTCATATCAATATATGAATCCTGAACATATGGTAAAAACACTGGGAGGAAATTTAGAAACAATAAGAAAATATAAGAACCTTCTTATCCTTTTGTGGCGAAATAATCCACCTGCAAACTTATTGTTTTTCCTCTAGTAGAATTTAATGTTAGTTTGGGTATAAATTGGCTTTCTATTTATTAGGATAAGATTGAATGCAGAGCTAAAGAGGTTTCTTTTCAAAATAACTATCAGTTTGTGTACAAGAATAAACCCTTTCTTTTGATAACATATTAGGAAGCTAAGAAATTGGTAAAAGATCGAAATGAATGTTACCTTTTACATATTATGGAAAACAAAGGAACTGTTCAGATTAATGATGTTCCAGTGGTAAATGAGTACCTTGATGTTTTTTCGGATGATTTTCCTGGTATTATACCTAATCTAAAATTTTAATTTACTGTAGACTTGGTTCCTGATGCTAAGATAATTTCAAAACCCCCTTAACGATTGGCTCAAATTGAACTTTTAGAGTTAAAGAAGAAATTATAGGAGCTGTTAGATAATTCTTTCATTAGACCTAGCACATCACCATGGGTTTCTTCTATATTGTTTGTTAAAAATAATTATTGTTCAATGAGACATTGCATTGATTATAGAGTGTTGAATAACATCACTATTAATAACAAGTATCCTTTTCCTCAAATTGATTATTTGATTGATCTGCTCCAGGGAGCTCAGTATTTTTTGAAGATTGACATTAGGTCGGGGTTCCATCAGTTGAAATTTAAGGAAGTATACATTTAAAAGACTTTTATTCGTAATAGATATGGCAATTATGAATTTGTAGTTATACATTTTGGTTTCACCAATGCACATGCTGTATTCATGGATCTTATGAATATAATTTTCAATGAGTTCATGGATATGTTTGTGGTTGTGTTCATTAATGATATTTTATTTTATTATCTAAATGTAAATAGATAATGAAATTAATTTAATGGTTCTCTTGAAAACGTTAATGGGAAAGAAAATATTTGATAAATTTAGCAAGTGTGAGTTTCAGTTACAAAAAATTTCTTTCCTTGGTCACATTGTTTTAAAAAATGGCATAACTGTTGATCCTGCTAACACAAAAGTTGTTGAATAATGGACATGACCAAAAAATATAATTGACATTCATTGTTTTCTTGGGTTGGAATGTTATTACCAGAGGATTGTTGAGAATTTTTCAAGGTTATATAGTCCAATGACTAGGTTAACTCGAAAAGGAGTAATGTTCATTTAGACTAGAGAATGTGATGATTGTTTTCAGGAATTGAAATGAATATTGGTTAATTCTCATGTTTTGGAATTGCCTTCTAGAAATGTTGAGTTTGTTATTTACAATGATGCTTCATTGAATGGACTTGTTTGTGTCCTTATTTATAATGATCAGCTAATTGCTTATGCTTCATGTCTGTTGAAACCTGATGAGTTATATTACCCTATACCTGATTTGGAATTAGCTGCTATTCTTTTTGCTTTAAAAATTTGAAGGAATTATTTGTATTGAGTAAAGTGTGAAATATATATTGACTACAAATGCTTGAAGTATATATTCACATAGAAATAATTGAACATGAGACAGAGGAGATGGTTTGAATAAATCAAGGATTATGATTGTAGGATTCATTATCACCCAGGAAAGGCAAATAATGTTGATGGTGCTTTGAGTTGAAAGAGTAATGCTTCATTAACCATGATATGTTTGGAAAAAGATCTATTGATTTTTGATTTGATGAACTATGGAATTGAATTTTTTGGAGCAGGAAATTCTTCTATTTTGTTTTAGGTGTCAGTTAAATCATCTTTATCTGACAGAATGAAGAAAATTCAGAAAGAAGACAATTAGTTGTAGAAAAAGGTAGAGTTGGTTTAGAAGGGTATGTTTCCTGATTTTTACACTGATAATGAATTTGTTTTGAGTTTTGGGAAGAGATTATGTGTGCCTTGTGATTCACAGTTGAAGAATGAGTTGTTATGTGAAGCTCATAGTTATTCGTTTTTAGTTCATCCTGAAAGTACTAAGATTTAAAAATATATTTAGGAGTATTACTGGTGGGATGGAATGAAAAGTGAAATTGATGATATTACTGTGAAGTTTTTGACTTGTCAGTAGGATAAACCATAGTAGAAGATACCAAAAGGGATGCTTCAGTCATTACCGGTGCCAGAGTGGAAATGGGAAAATATATCCATGGATTTCATTTTGGGATTACCGAAGACATCTTGAGGTAATAATGCAATCTGGGATAATATTGATCGATTGACTAAATTTTCTCATTTCCTTCCTATTCGAGATACATTGTTTCTAGATGAACATTCTTGGTTGTATGTTAAAGAGATAGTCAGTTTTCATAGATTTCCCTCACCATTGTCTATTATCGTGATCCCAGGTATACTTTGATCTTTCGGAAAGGCCTTTAGAATCCATTGGGTACTGAATTAAATTTTAGTACAGATTTTAATCTTCAATCAGATGGGTAGTAATAATGAACATTTCAGACCATAAAGGATATGTTTCGTTCATTCTAGATGGATTACCAGGGTAGTTGGGACCAATATCTTTATTCGGATGAATTTTCATATAATAACTTTTTTTTCAGTATACAAATGGCTCTGTTTGATGAATTATATGGGAAGCGGTGTCAAAATCCAACATTTTGGGATAACATAGGTTAAAGGAAATTGATGGGACAAGAATTAGTAGAAGAGAGGGAAAAAAAGTTCAATTGATTCAGAAGCACATGAGAACAGCTTAGAGCAAGCAGAAAATTTATGAGGTTAACTGGAGGAAGGATTTCTCTTTTGAGGTAGGTGATCATGTCTGTCTCAATGTTTCTCTATGGGAAAGTGTGATGCATTTTGGTAATAAGGGAAAGTTGGGTATGAAGTTCATTGGACCCTATGAAATCTTGGAGAAATTTGGATCAGTTTCATATAGAGTGGCTTTATTTCCATGTTTATCCAAGGTACACAATTTTTTTCAAGTTTTGATGTTGAGAAAGTATATAAAAGATCAATCTCATGTTTTAAGTCCAGAGTTAGTTAAGTTGGAAGAGAATATCTCCTATGGGGAATAACCAGTCATGATTCTTCATCGAAGAGAGCAAGTGTTGCTGAATAAAGTAATTCACTAGGTAAAGGTTTTTTTGGAAAACCCATATGGTTGAAGAGGCAACCTGGGAATCTATAAATGCTATGACAGATAAATACCCCCATTTATTTGATAAGTGAATAAAATTGCGATGAAACAATTTCCAAAATGGGGGAATGATGTACCATCCTAAGTAAATAAAATAATAATAAATTTTCATAATTATTCATATTTTTGAAAAAAAATATTAATTTTACTTTAAAGGGGTCGATATGCTCAATGGCATACCCGATACACAACAACGGGTTTTTTGAAATCTTACATTCCACAATAATAATATAATATTATTATTTAAAATGGTAGTTAACACCTAGACATTGTATTTGAGGGAATGGCCTGAACTAACTATAATATGACTATATATGATTGTTAAATGTTTTTACATTTATCCAATAAAATTTAGAGTCTTAAAATGTTAATGAATCTGATTTTGATCATAATTTACTTTAAAAGGTTGATTTATCTCTTTTTATTGGAAAACCCTCATTGAATCTAATTTTTTCACCTTTATATGTTTCATTAGAATAAATAAAATTCTTTTTTAGAATCGGGACATAAAAATTAAATTTTAGTAAATTTTTGGTATTTTTCTCATAAAAATCAATTTTTAATGAAAAGTGAAAAACACTGTATTTTAAATCAAAAATTCCATTTAAACAAATTTATATATATGGATAAATTTTTTTTATATTTTTTTATGTTTTATTAGAATATATTTTTACCATTTTTTCTAATTATGATCAATGGAATTAATTTCACTTTGAAATTGGCCATAAACAAGTGTCAATATTTTGATAGTTAATATTTCTTAAAAACACTCCTTTTGTTTTGATAACAAGAATTAATATTTAATTAATTAATGAAAATTCTTTGTTATTAATTTGGTAAAATAGACTTAATTTTTGAATTCAGAATATCAAATATATCATAGGCTGAATTATTTGTATTTTTTTGAAAAACATTAATTTTCGATGAATAAGTGAAACCACTAAGTAATAGTTAAAAATTGACTTTCTCTTTTAAATGAAATTTTAATGATTCTATGAATTGATTTTAGAAAATCAGATAGACATTTTTGTTATTAGTATGTAAAATGTGGTCCAATAGGATGAAATTATTTTTTGATGAATAGTAACTTTTGAATTTTATTTACTGCGGTTAAAGGTAAATAGGGTAATTCAAGGTAAAAAGAATATCTTAATAATACAAAATTACGTTAAAACTTGTCCTAAACTAATTTTATGATTAATGGACGACCATGGGCATTATTGGGTTTCATTTTGGACCCCATTGAGCGACTTAAGAGTGATAACGACACTTTAGATTAATTAATTTAATGTAAAGACAAAAATGACATAAGCAAATATATTTTAGTAACATAATTTTTGTATTGGGTTATATAAGATACCATTTCAAATTTAAATATTATTTGGAAAGAAAAAATGATTTCCTACATTATGGAAGATTTTTTATTATTTTTATATTCAAATAAATTAATATTTTTTGGACATAATAATGAAGAAGTATTTACCTCATTAATAAATGATTTAAATAAATAATATTATTAAGATTAAAATAATATCCAAAACCTGTCGAATTACAATTGAATAATTTTATTTCTAACAGGAGTCATATTATCTTCTACTTTAATTAGTTTTGGTCATTTAGAAACCTAATATCATTATATAAATAGATAATATTTTCTCACATTCCTAAAGAGACCCTCCTGCCCCTTATAAAAAGCCCTAACATGTAATTCATTCCTCACACCTATAATGCCCCTTGGATAGTCCAAACATTTCCCAAATAAGCTGTAAATATCCCACTATTCCACCTATAATCCTTAACGTAGACAGAAGTCACTTCAAGAAGTCCTTTTGGTTCAAACCAAAGGGAGATACCCAAATTAAAGGTCGTGGTTTATCTTAACTTATTTTCTTTTATTTTACATCTCCAAACCCTAAAATATTTTTATTGCAATATTTAATAAAAACACCACTATCCTCCACAAACTAGGATTTTTTTATGTGAAGATTCAAATTACACATACACACACCTCCATCTAATGGGTGAAAAACATACTGTTTCTGTGGATGAAAAAACTAAGGCCTCACGAAACGATGATTCTTCGATTATCTGCTACCTCCTCTCATGGTGGACATCAAGATGGAACTATATTTATATATGATATATATTATGTTTATTTTTTCTTTATGATTCTATATTTCACATTTATAGCATACCTTTATGAGTTCCATTATGAGTAAATGCAATAATTTCATTTTAGGAAGTGCGGACTACCGCCCCCTCAAAGTGATATGGCTCATTAATGCCATATATGGGATGTATAATGGATAAAGTTAATGATATTATATAATATATTATTCTATAATTATAATATACCTATTTATCATTATTTTTTAATTCCATTAAAATGTGAAATAGAAATTAAAGTAGTGTTCATGCGTACATACGGATTACCATCTCCATGAACGGTACATTTCACTTATTTTATTCAAATGTTATGTACTATTATAAATAAATGTATATAATTTTTATATATGATATATATGATATCTAAATAATTAATATCATTCTATAGATAATTGACTATTGACCACATGGGCATCTTGTAAATATAAGGAGTTCATTTTTTACTCAAGTAGAAAATATCGACAAAACGACCATTATTAACATAAATGATTGACTAATGTTTATAACATGGTAATAAGTATTACAAAAGGAATAATAAACTTGAGAATGCTTATTAAGAAACAAGAAATTACCTTTAGTTCATTATTCATAAGATTAAAGGACATACGGGTCATGTCGGACATGAGGTATGGGACTTTATCTCAAACGCCTTTCATTGAAGCATATTTTTTTAATACACGATTTAATTTTATACGATTTATAAACACCTTTGAATTTTCATTTCATTGAAAGGGGATATTTTTCTAAGAAATTTTTTTCTAAACGACAAAAAAAGAATGTTTCCTTTTAACATATGCGGTGACAATGAACTTTCCTCCACAGCGAGTATTATTTGATCTTTGGCTTCCTTAACAAGACGTAATGTTTTTAAAAAGGAAAATAAATACCATATAATATTTTACTTATTTTGGTACTGGAAATGGTTTTGATAATGGATTTGTTATATCCATATATTTAAATGATATATTGTGATTGAAATGTAGAAATTCCATCATTCCTTTATGTATGTTTTATGTGTTACGAATATGTTATGGTTCTTGAAATTTTTTTACGTTTACTGGTGGTTCCATGACAAACCTAGGGCAGGGGATCCCGAGATAGCTCTCCAATGCATTAGGTTACATGACAGAGGTAAACGTGAATGTTTATCCTAAGAGATTTAGGGAATATACTATGATGGGTATTCCAAATGTAACTCCCTATAGAGCAGTGATAGCTACAATGTAAGTACTATATGAATGCCACAAGATACCTTTATGATTTATGTTTTCTATGTGTTATTCATAAATCTTATGATTTCATGAAGTATGTTAAAGAGATTATGTTATGTATACAATGATGAACTATTGTTTTTTCATTGTTTTATAACCCGTACTGAGCTTTTTATGCTCATCCCAAGTATTTAAATGTTTTTCACAGGACCTAAAGATGAATTGGGTCATGTATGGGATCAAGGAACAGTCATGCTGTCTAAAAAATGGGACTAGACCTGACACTTTTTTTCAAGAGTTTTTATTTTATGAAAAAAATGGAAAGATATTAGAAGTTTCTACATTGATATTTTTGAGATGTAATGTAACAGTTATGGACTAATTCTCTATAACTCTAAACCTGAAAAGATCTCCAGTGTCAATTATGCATTTAATTCATGATTATTTAATGTTTAAGGCTGGGTCCTTATAGTATCACATGCTGAAATACAATAAATACCACCCTTACTAAAATAAAAATAATAATAAATTAATATATTTATAATTTCAATACTAAAATTACTTATTATTATCGACTTGTTATTTCCATGATGCATTGGGGTATTCATATTTGTCATTTATGATTAATAAAAATTTCCCATATCATTATTTTACGATAAATATTCAATTTGATCTTCCATGGAGAAACATTTTTACCATTAATGAATATATGTCAAATGGTATCATGCCTCTCAAGTTAAGAAACATCCATAATTATTTAATATTAAAATAATCTAACATATTTTCCTTAGTAATTGATTAAATTTTAATTAAATTATGAATCAAATAAATAAAGACAATGAAATTATACATTTAGGCTCTGATGGAATTTTCTATATTATGAAATGGTTATCTTAATAGAATACTCAATTGTATTTGTAAATTCATATTCCAAGTTAAAAAATTTCTATTCTAAATTCACTTTCAAATAAAACAAATTTAAAAATATATCAATTTAAAAATATAGTAGGTATTTATAATTTAATGATTGAAAATATATTTTTAATGGATGCAATAAAATCATATTTAAAAAATTAATTACATTATCTACTTATATGACTTTATTCAAACAAGATAGTTTATATTTCACTGATATATTCTAGTTATCTTACTTTTTGTTTCCCAGAAATTTATAACAACAAATGTAAAATATAGCAATTAAAATATTTAATAAAATTAAATATATTAATTAAGAAATATTATTTTCTACTCCAAGTTATAATTTTTCAATATATTCATGAAAATAAACCATTGGAATGAATGTATATTAGAAATTAGAAGATCTGAAACCATGATTATTTTATAATTAGACCAATATATAGTGGTATTTAAACATTGATGAATCATATTACATAGTTTTAAATTTGGGCGGGAGACCAAATTCCATATACGTAAATGTTTTCTAAGTAATTTTCTTTATTATTCATGATGATTTACATTTTTGGCATATATAAATGTATCAGAGCACCATGAATGATAAGAGAAATAGAGAGACAAAGAGTGATAGAAAGAGAGAAATTTATAATGAGATTTGTGATGAATATATTCTATGATAATAATAGGTTCATTGTAATGGTTCCCTTAAACATGAAGGGTAATACAACAAGTATGAGTCCATATGCAGCTATCAATTAAACTTCCTCTTTGATTATGAAATATTGTGCATAAAACCGAGTACCGTAGAGTAAGAAAATTTATGTTTTTTAGTCCTTATCAATCACGTTCATTTAAATTATGATACATCCTCTTATTTTTAGAACAAGATTCTATAAGACCAATTTGTAAATAATCATTAACTATATACTCATAATTAAAATCCTCAACTGATCTATGAAATTCATTAAATTCAACAAAATATTGTTAGTGGATATATAGATATGGATGGTCAATAATCATGATCAATCTTAGTAGGTGGATTTTTTATATAATAGGTTTCTCTAAATATCATTGTTAGAGTACATCCTTTTTTTTATTGTAGATGATCATTTGAAGAACATGTTTCTAAATTTGGTAAATTTAATTCATTATCATTCCCTAATATGTTGGTATAATATGCATAAAATGATTTTATATATTACCATATTTCATGTGCATCCCACACCGTTCATAAAAAATTATTAGGTCATAATTATAACTCTATTTCACATGGAAAACAATGTCTCTATCATGTAGAATGAATTTCTTACATATATCCACTTCACATGATTTTTTCACTATTTTCTATCCATTAATAATTAATTCAGAATAACATTTATGAAATATTTTATTATATATACATCGATGCTGAATTTTCTACATTTTTTCATTGAATCATTACTGTCATTCTTTTAGGAAACATCTCAAAATATTAATCTTGAATTTATTCCTCCAAAATTATCTTCTTATTTTATTCGTGGATGACTTATTTCATTAATTCAATTTTCCATATTTCATTTGATATGTCCATGCCATGTTTTTCAATGATCCATGATATGTACTTTTATAAAAAAGGATAAGAATGTCTTCTTAATTATTATTATATCCTTCATATCATTCATCGTATATATTTTTAATCTATTATTCTCGTATTCATACCCTATGGAAGACTCACCTAAAATCCCATTTGAATCATTTTATAACCTTTTTTCCTTCTCTTAAATTCAGCTTAAAAATTATTTATTTTATATTTGTACCATCAGAATTCATAATAGTTACCACTATACTTTAGTTTTAATAATAATTCTCAATAAAAAATCTATTTTGGAATATCCATTACATCATTTTCTATATATATTCATTATACAATTTATGTTATATAAAAAATTTAACTCAACCCCTACCCCCACAATACAACACTTATATTATATATATAAATTGATAGACTATTGAAATTTTAAATAGACTTATTCCTAATCCAATATTGAAATATTTAATGCTCAAAAGGTCTTGTTATATTTCTATGAACCATAATATTTATCACCTTAATTTCATGAATTTTTTATATTGTCATCACCTATATATATTCTAATTGGGTGGCATCACTTCTATCATTTTCATACATTGACCATTGATATTTTAGTTATGATTTTTTAAAACTTCTATTCACAAAATTTTTTAGATATTTATTTTTACATGATACTATTAGATGAGAAAAAATTAATATAAAAGAAAAAATTTAAGATATGAGTAACCATTATCAAGGATCATAGAGTGTATATTTCAATAGATGATACCATGATATTTTTACCAATCATGTGATCACTTTTGATGAAATGTTGCATTTCAAAAAATCAATCATGTAGGAAACTATCCCCAATGTTGTTTTTGTTAAATTCCCTTGAACAATACCTAATTTTGAATATTTTATTTTAAACTCAATTGATATTATATTGAGAAATAATTTATCAAACTCCATTAATTTCATTTAATCATATAACTCCTTTCAAATAATCATAATTTTTTTCCATGTTAGTCTATACCTTCTTAGAGAAATTAATATGGTGAATAAATAATTTTTCATTGATATTTAACTGGGAATCTATGACACAAGAAATGTTGATGAATATATTCCAACTGATGTATCTTATCCTATAAGATTACATTAATATCATTATTCACTTTGGTTATATTTAGTAATAATTCTCTATATAGGGATGATATTTTCTAAAAAATTGACAAATAGTTATCTTTGGCTTCAATTTGTTCAGTTATAGTTTTTATCATTCACAACATCTCATCTAATAATATTTCTATATAATCATATTCCATGTATAGTTATGATTTATAGTCATGTATTCCTCTCAAAAATCCCATATATATCATTAATACCGTAAATGGTGGAATTCTAAAAGTAATATTTAACTTCAAGATAGAGATATTATACTAATTATATTATCTGAAACTCTCATACAATTAAATTTTTTATGTTGATTCATATAGGGTTTTATTATTAATTTATTTATCAAAACAATTCCCACTATGATTATCTATGGGAAATGGTGTCTCTTTATTTCATTTTGAGATCTTTAATTTCTTATTAACCACTATTTTGTTCTTTCTATTTATAAATTATAATAAAAAGTCCATTAAAGAATCAATGGGAATTGAAGTATAATTTTTCATATAAGGATTTCCTGATTTTTTTTAATTATTTATGATAATAATAATAAGGAATGAAATATTACACCCAATATATGAACCACAGAAGAACATTATGAAGGAGGATAATCTTGTATCCTCCTAATTTACCAAATAAATTTTCTATTTCAATTAAAAAATCATCTTAACAAAATCATTGACTCAATTAGGATGTAGTGGTTTATTAATATACCCTCAAAACTAATCAAAAAAATACAATTTACAGAATAAAAAATACCCAATAGCATGTAGGTTTTTAAAATCTATTGACCCGAATAATTAAATACATTCTTTATTAATTTTGGGTCCACTATAAGACCTAAATTATCACTAATCAATTGTAGTGCTTTAAAATTTATGTAATTTTACAATTCACTCTTCAATGTATATATGTGGCAGGAAGGTATCATCACTATCCCAAGTGTTTTCTATATACCAAATATGTGGTCTAATATCCTCAAATAACCAAGGGATGTTAACATTAAATTTCAGATAGAGAAGCCTCCTCATGAAATATCGATAGTCTATGGATTAAATAGACATTATTATACTAGACTACTATAGTTAATTTATGATTATAAATTAAAACTATTGAAAAAATCTCACATTCTTTAACTTTTTTTTCACTACATTTATGAAATTAGATATTGTATATTAATCCAAAATTATTTAACTATCATAACCTTATAAAAAAATGTCGTGAAAAACAACCCTGTTATATCGACTGAAACTAATATTGAGAGATTATTAAATATAATTAGATACCTAATGTTTTATATATTCTCAATATTCAATAAACGATTTTTCAAATAGGTATCATGAGTCAGAGAAAAGGTTCCTTTTTATTCTCTACTCAACAATCATCTATGTTATCATTGTGTCATAGGAGTTATTTTTCTTCATTCTTTATTCATGTATAGTTCATTATTCATGGATATCTTTAGCTTCTTTATCATTGATTCTTTATGTTTTATTTGTTGGAATACATTATTTTTTGTTGACCTTAAGATTATTTATATTATTAATATATTTTATTACATTCCCTCAATCATGTAAATATTTTTTACATAATTATATGGAATACTATTTTGATTTAATATTGTTGAATATCTTCCATTTTAAAGTAGTTAAGAAATTATTCTTCAATTATTTATATCATTTTATCAAGGTTAAATATTATTTTTTTCCTCAAATAGATATTATATTTTATTCTTCAATCCCTTGAAAAATATTTATAGACATTTTAATTTCCTCTATATATACTTCATATTATATAGTGAAACTATTCTTATCAGGTAATCCCGTATATTTCAGTGATACACTAAAAAATATATTCTTAAACATTTCCTAAACTATTAAATTATCATTAAAACATTCCTTTACCTAAAATTATTGAAATTTATTTGTTGAAAATTTATTTTGAAATAAGCATCATGAAGTCATTCTCTTATACACAACATGTGAACACTCATAATCACTGAACTCTCCTTAAATCACAATATCCCCAAAATTTCTATGGTGTTTAAATATTATTATAACTATATACTATTATCTTATTTTGTGTTCAATAATTTTTATTATAAAGATATCAACATCTAATTTCCCCAACTGATAAAACTCACACTACGTTTGAAATATTACCAAAATATTTGATCATTACCAAAACATGTTTAATGTTTTATAATTTGAAACTCCATTAGATCTAAAACAAATCAATCTTACATATAATATGTTTAATATTATATATCTCATTGTAAAGATTACCATTTTCCATATTTCATGAAATATATAACAAGTAAATAAGAATTTTCTACTTAGTAATTCTATAAATTGGTTTTGAATTGGGTTAATATATTTGAAGAATATATCGTACGCATATAAAACAAATGAAATAGAAAAAATCATACCTATTCTATTGTTTTAAAAATAATCTAGATTCAAACGCTATGGAATATCGTATGTATATCTTTTATTTTGTAATATTTCCTTCTATACTCAGAGAAATATATGACACGCCATCCTAATATAATTTCATATATAAACGAAACATGACCTTATAAAAAATAAAATTTATACAAATAATATATTTCTAACAAATTATTCACCTCTAAAAACATTTCTATTAATTATGTTCTAAATCTAAAATTTATTTATTATGAAACACAATTTTAAATTTTTTAGGATTCTATTCAGAATTATATAATACTTGTAAATCCCCTTACATCCTCTTCAATTCTATTTAGGGAATATCAAATAATATTAGAAGAACTTCAAACCATTTTTGATTAATTTCAATAATATCATGTAATTCTCAATAATTTTCAATAAAATTTTAATGCCTTTTGAATAACATGAGAATTAATTCTGATATATACTAATTGGGTTAATAAAATACATCGCAAAACTGCATTTTTATTGAGTATATCATTCTATGGATAATATAAAAAAATTAAGCCGCAATTATTCATGATAATTCATGATTGGACGATAAATATTCTATATAGAATTAATTATCAACCATGAAGATCTATTTTAACAATAGAAACAACAATGTTCATAACTATTCATGATTTTTCATACAATCAGATTTATAAAATTATATAAAACCTAGTTTTCATTATACTCTCATCATTTCTAGAAATTTTAATTCATATCATATATACATGTTGTAATTATGAATCCCAAGTAGAATCCTTATATAAATATCTATTAATATTAATTCATAAGGGTGGAAACATAGTATAATTTTCCCATCTAAATATAAGTATCATATTAATTGGGAAATTAATTATCACTAAACCTCTACATGTATTTAAATAAATCTAGTTTTAAATATTGATAAAAAATGAAACCATTTAATTTCAGTATAAAAACATATTGGTCTCTTTAGTTTTTATGAACATTTATTTATAAAAGAAAAAATATCTTATAGTCATTAAGAAAGACAAATTCAAGGAAAAAATAAAGGATCATTTTTTACACCTTTAATTTAAAATCTATTATATATAAATATCTATATAAAAATATATGTGATTATTAATATAATAAAAAACTCAATTGAACATCAAGTCTTCCACTATTGTTATTATCTTAATTTCTTTAAAATCACGATTTTATTTTTTATTGTGTGATTAGTTGATAAGAATATGGAAGGATATAATATTATTTTTATTATGTGTAATTGATAATTGTATATAATTTTTTAGATCATTCAGTGATACTCTTTAGAAACACATATATTTCTATGAAGAATATTGATTTTTTCAATTTTACTTCTATAAATTTGTGTGCTACAACTATAATAAAATTCTATATATTCTATATTATTTATGATGTACAATGTTCTTATTCTTATATTTTGAAGGACTGTGGATTAGTAGTTTAATTTTAAAATATATTGAAAGCCTGATTGAAAGAACTTTTAGTCTCTATTCATCTTTTTTATCTTCCTTTACATAGTTATATGATCCCTAGAAAGAGGATTAGAGTAAAATTAACAAATTTTAATTAGGTAATGTTATAGTATATTAGGGTATGATTCATGAAAACACATTTCACTATAAAATATATTGTTTTTTGGAAATCATTATCTTCATTTGTACAATATAATCATAATTAATGGTAATATTTCCTAATAGATTTAGTGAATATAGGAAATTAAATTTCTGGAAGGGGAAACTGGAGAACTCGATTCATCACTATAGTGTCATTATATTTAATTACTAATAACACACTACATATGTAAAAAACATTCTCATAATATCAGGGAATGTTTTATCCTAAGAAAAATTTATGAATCCATAATATGTATAAATAACGAATGATAGACATTTGGGGGATGTAATCCTACCTTGGTGTAGGTGGATGAATAACTACTATAATTTTATAGCATAATATATAATAATTATTATATATATATATATATATATTATTGGCTACTACTATCTTAATATTTATTATGTTGTTCCTTATACTCATATAGAAAATATTCAATATCTATTTATATCTGATCTATCATAGAGATAATATTTTCTTTGGTTGGTGATATAAAAGGTGTTTGTTGGTGCTTTTACCTTTTTTGAGACATATACCCACTGAATTTTGTTCTCTTATTTCCCATTACTTTAGACATGGGTACACATTTTTTCGTAATTCACAATGAGCCGCATCTAGTATGTTTTTATTACCCTTCCTTTTTCTAAGTGATCATATAATCTATATTTAGATTCATTATTGAGTTCCACATCATCTTACCAATTAATATAAAACAAAGTATCCCATACCACTACAAAATGGTATTTATATTAGGCATCATAATATTTTCAATGTTTAAACTCATTCTATTTCCACATATTTACTTAATTCGTTCATCACTGAATTATTATTTATTTCACTAATCATATTTTTTTAGTGTTGTGTTATTCTTCAATTACATATCTACTTTGTTCTCCCATTCCATGCTAATAATTAAAAATCATACCTCTCAGTATATGATTTCATTCATGAATATCTCATGTTCTAGGATTGGAGGCCTCCAAAAAAATTTATGGAATATAATCTAGACCTATGTAAGGTCATTTATACTTCCATGATTGGTGGTGACTTAGTTTATTTGTGTTTTTGGTACTCCATGAGGTTAGGGCATGATTTTCATGATATATTCTGAGTTGTATTACATGGGTAATGGATATTGGTTCTTGTTCATTTTGATATTCCTTATAAAAAACTTTATTTTCATAATGTTTGGTGTTATTTATCATCACCTTTATGGGATATAATTTTACATTATTATTTATATTACTGGGATATGTCCTCAAAAATTGGTTATGACTCATATTTGGAATCTATGTTGGTGATTGATTTCCACTATTCAAGTTTAACATGGTTCATCTGAAATTTTTTCTTTGGGAAATTGAATACTGTTTTTATAGGATTGAAAATTGAATCAACATCGGTTTTGGCATGGAGGTAGTATAGTCTTTGATCAATTGTACATTGATTTTTTAACACTTCATGATCCAACATGAAATAGTCTACTGTCTATTATAAATTTTAAAAACATATATTTCAAGATATAATTATTATTATTATTATTATAATTCTTATTATAATTATGAATTAGTTTAATTTTTATGAGAAATTATTATACAAATATAATGAAATAAATGAAATGTGTAATTTCAAGAAATTCAAAGATTAAATTTTGGAAATAAATCATGAATTACTCCCCAATCTCATATAAATTTCATGAACACATTCATATAGATGAAAACACTGAATTTGAATATTTGAAAAGGACTAAATATATTTAACGATTCATTCTCATAAATTTTTTTTGATAAATTAAATCCATAATTTTAAAAATTTATGAGGTGGACCTGTGGCAGAAATACCTAATGGTTCTTCCTTATTATTATATTTTCTATAACATTCTCTATATACTATAATACACACCATTTAATTATATGAACCAATTTATTAAAAAATTAATCCAACAATCTAGGAAAATTATCTTCTATAATGTATGGTTTAATAGTATTCTAATAGATGATGTTATTTTTATAGCAAGGATTCAACATTCCTTAATTTTTATTCTATGTTTTCTAGAGTGTCAAAATGTACCAACCACTTTTATAAATGTATGGTCTTGAAATAAATTTGACAATTATTTATAGAATATTTATGCTTGAGATACTTAATTTCTATGATATTTCTTCCATTATCATTCACTGTGGTGTCCTACTACTTTGTAGGAAACTATTATGTGTTATGTTTGTTCACCATTTTGAAATTCTACTTTACGATGAACTTATGTAATGGAATCATAATTGAAAATTCATACCCAAAATCAAGGAACAGTTTCATCTGTATCTTTAATGGAATATACTATGCAACCAAAAATCAATAGTTCCTCATGAACAATATTAATAATATATCATCATCACAACATTTCTTATTGCCATCCCTATATTATTGTAATTAAATTATTTGGTTATTTTTTACTTTTCCTTTTTTCTATTGAGGTATTTTATGATTCTTTGTGTTGTTATTGTTATTTTTTTGTTATTATTGATTTTGTTGTTGTTGTTTTATTAGGTAATATTAGTTCATCAACTTTTAAAAATGAAATATTTTACATCAAATTGTTCAACCATTAAAATCGCAAAACTTTGGAAATTCAGTTATATATTATATATATTGTATATGTTATGTAGGTGATTATACATACAATTATTTTATGTATATAGGAAATATTATTGAATATATAGGACTTGGTTAGTGTTGGAAGCTAGAGGAATTTAGGAAAAAGGATAGAGACACATAAAACTAGGATTATAAAATTAGTGAAGATTATGATTGCAAGAAAAAATATAAAATTTGGTAGGATCAGGTGATGAGTTTTCAAGGTAAAATAGTAACTAATTAAAAATTATTTTATTGAAATAACACTGACTCTTACATGGGAGTAATCAGATAAAAATTTATTTATAATTAGATTATTGTGTACTTCCTCTCTAAATTATATCAGTAATATATTATGGCTCCATATAATATCAATATTAATTCTTGAAAAAATAAGGGTTTAATTGGGGTGTGGTTTTCCATTAGAGGGAGGATGTAAACTAATCATGTTTAGAAACATTATGTTTTTATGTGTTTATTTATTTTAAAATAATACCCTAATACATATAATTATGTATTAATTATATCTTTTTATATTGTTTCTATAATGGGGGAATGAGATTTTTTAGGTGGAGTTCATTTCTTCTTATGTGCGGGTCATCGAAGGTCGAAGGGAAAAGTAGATGTACTCCCTCTTTCCTCCTCCTTCATGTTATTATTTTTATTACCATAAATAGTGATTTATGTCTTGGGAATATATTCATAAATATATTTTTTCTTTTATATTCATCTTCAAATATTCTTTTTTCCTATACTTATTCATTTTGTGTTCCTCCTCTGATAATGAATTTTTTTCACATATGATTTTTTTTTAATTTCACCTTATAGTGGAAAACCCATCAATTTCACATATTTGTTTTCTCAATGAAGGTATAGGTGTCTAAGACTAATCCTACGCACCTTGATTGAGGTCCTAACATCAATTTTTGATTAACTAGTGATTATGATAATAAATATGGCATAAAGTACCTTAATATAATTGAATAAATTATGTTATTAGTTATTTATTATTAAATATGTTACATTTTATTATATTATTCCATTCATACATGATTTTTGGTTTATTCAAATAATTTTATGATATTAGTGTTATTTAAATATATATTTATATACAATATGTTTATACACACTTGTTTTAATTAAATTTAAAAATCATAAAACACTATTTTAAATTCTTAATACCATTTTTATAACAATATCGTAGGTTTATAGCTTATATCTATAATGATGGTATTTTCTAAACTCATAATATATTGTAAAATACTTCCATAAATAAAAACAATTTATGGAAAATGTGTTTGATTTAGATATCCCATGTTTTATGATAAAAGCACTAAATGAGTTATTACAGACTACTTGGATATTTATAGTGTTTTTCTGTAATAGAAATTGTTTTTAAGGGATGTTATATTTTTTTCTAGAAGAAATGTTATATTTAAATATTTATTATAATGTCACATTCCCATTACATCTTTTGTATTGTAATTATGTTTATTTTTATTATTATATGGGTCAGTTATTAACAATGTGATTATGAGATATTTATGTTAATGTTATTTAGGGGTGAGGTTATATATTTTAATACAATTAAATTTTAATTTCATGGAGTGAAACATCCAAGGCGTCATTAGGTGGCTAAAGGAGAATTCTGGAGAAAATAATTTGACTATTCAGGATTCTATACTGACGAGATGTGATCTACCAAGATGTTTTTTTTCAATTGGATAAGTGTTGATGTTCAAGTAATATCACATTATATATAATAGTATGTTTCATAGTTATATCCTATAGTGACCCCTTATATACTACTTGAATTATCCCATAATAAATACATGGTTTCTATTTTATAAAATAGAGTATGTATGTGTGTTTGATTTATATTTCATAAGATATTTGATATTCTAAATATTATTTGAAGTTATTTCACGAATTTAATGTATTTCTCCCCTTAAAAAATAATTAATCTTAAAAAATGTGGTTCCCAAGTGAGTATCACATTTTTTTAATAGTTAAATATATTTTTAGTTTGGTGCTGATGATTATTTGAGGATATTTATAGATTAATGATAGTGCATTATTTTCAAAAATTGAAATAGGATTTATAGCTACCCAGGCTTCACATACGTGGATATTACATAATTTTAGATGAATATTCAGTACATTCCAAGATTACATGGCTGAGGACCACAATAATTTATTTTCTTTTAAAACACATCAACAAAATATTCTATCATGGTGAAAGATATTCAACATATCCCATAAATATGTACACTTATAGTAATTCTACAAAAACCCAATATTCATTACCTGGAGAAAGGAAACATAAGAAAGGGGTGACCTTAGATGCTATTTATGGGTAAATAAACATAATGTGTAATCATAACATAAAAAAACTTTATGTAACATGAGAATAACATTTGAAGATCATACCCTGCATTATATAGTCAATAATAAATATTTTAAATAGATAATAAATAAACCCTAACAAATAACTCAATCCTTGAATGACTTGTATATGATTTAATCACAACGTTTTAGAAAACACACAAGCATAAAAAATACTAATTCTAGTCAGCCTACTGAGGCCTTTGTAATATTTTGGGCTTGGGATAATCCCCAATTTACCTATATTGGGTTTGTGATGTCATCCCATGTACCCACTTATTCCATGATTAGGATGTTCTCCCATGTACCTTCATGTTTCGGGATGGGGATTTCATCCTCTCTACCCTCTTATTCCAAGCTTAGTATTTCCTCCCAATTACCTTCTTGTTTTGGTCATTGGATTTTTTCATATATACCCTCTTGTTTCAGGAATAGGATGTACTTCTGTTTACCCTCTTGTTTCAGTAATGGGAAAACCTCTTATGTACCCTTTGATATCATAAATTATTTATCATTACCCAATGCATTAGAGGGAGATATATGAATCACCCATGTCATTATGAAAACAAACATACATGTTACACAATATCATAAAAAAGATAATCACAACCCATGATAATAAATGGGTATTAAAAACAAGTAATCATATCTTAACCTATGGAAAATTTAGGTTTCATAATCATTTGTCTTTAATATATCCCGTGAAAAGAAGCCGATTATAAAAGTATATAACATGTGAAAGAAAAATTGGTTTCATAAAGTCAATTACATTAAGTGTTAACAATTCATAGAACGAATATGAATTGAATCTTTATAACTTTTCCTAAAAGTGAATTACTATCATAAACAGATGTAATTTTAGATGAAAAATATTTATGAAAAATATTTAAAAAAACTTTCCTCCAAAATTATACATTATCCTTTGAAAAGGTATTTTTAATATGTACAACAATTTGAAAATCACTTTCATATTTTAAAAATATAAAGAAGTATTGATATAATTTTGAAACCTTTTTCATTTAAAACATAATATAAAATTCAAATCATTTTATAACCTTTTTTCGTAGAAAACGCATTTAAAACATATAAAAAATATTGAAAATGTTTTCTAAACCATTTCATACATTGAAAACATATCAATAGTGTTTGAAAACGTTTTTAAAACCATTTACCTTGAAAATACATTTAAAAAATACGAATTAATATTGAAAACGTTATGATACCCATTTTATTTGAAAATAAATTTAAAACATATAAATAAAACTTGAAATTTATTTGATAATTATTTTTAAAAACAATAATTTAATGAAATATTAATAATTAATAATTATTCATGAGTTAAATGCTTTAAAATATTAATTCAAAATAAATTCATACATGTATTATTGAGGTTATGATAACATTTCTTTTTGCATGGTAAAAATGATAGATGTTTTTTAAATTTAGAAAGAGACAAGAAGATTACATTGAAAAGATTGGAAAAAATAAAAAAGGGTAAACATGCATTTTATAATTATAGGATATCAGTATAACATTCTTTGAAAGCCTTTTTAAAATACATGGCTTTAAAGGGACACATATTTCTAACCGAAGAGAAAGTAAAGTTGGGCTTTCCCAAAATTAATTTCATAACTATATTATGTACCATGTAGTACAAAATTGTTCAAATACATGATTATAACATGAATTAATAGAGGAGAAAAAACATTAATGAATGTCTTGAGACAAGGGTTATAATATTTAATTAAATTAAGCATAAACATATTCAATATCGAAAAGTAATGAGATTTCCCAATAAATTATTATAATTTGGTAACATGGGATCATACTATCCAATGTATGAAATGGAAATTACATGAAGCATAAAATATAATTAAAAGAATTATATTCCTGATATAACATGTAAATAGGAAGTATATTGAAATAATAGAGAAAATGATTTAGGTTCATAATAAATCATAAGTCTCATATAAGAAAAACTGAGACAAACCTTTTTACCAATTTGGTATCATTTGAAACATATACCCCATTAAAGAATGATCATAAAATAGATATGTTAATATTTATAAATTTATGTATAATAATAATTGGGTAAAATCATTGGAATTAAATACACCACACCAACGGAAAGAGTTTCAAACATAGATTATATCTCATAAAAATTAAAAGTGAGATGAAATCCCCTTACATTTTGTATTGGCTCTTTTCCTACTCTTCCAAGATAACATTATATTAAATATAATTTTATTATAAATTTTTAAAATAATAATATTATTGTATATAATACCATATATGGTTTTATTATGACCATATATTACTTGTTTTTTAATGATCCTTTGTTAATGATTCACGTTGGGTAATATTCCCTTCTTTCTTCACATGGGTCTTAATTTGTTATATCATTGGTCCTTATATTTATATAATGAATTATATATTGTAAATCATGATATAAATATCATATATAATCATTATTTTAATATTATAAGAATCTATAGAAAAATGAATTATTAAATGAAATACACTGTTTATGGAGATGATTTGTCGTACATTACAATGAACGTTGTATCTGTTTTAGTTAACATATTATAAAAAGAATGAAAATTAAATATAAGTATATATAATATATATTATATCATTATAGTAGAATTAAATTGTTATATTTATCATATACATTCACTAAAACCAACCATAATACCTTTTATGTGGTGTGTGAACAAATAATATCGCTTTTAGGGGGCCTTTGTCCACACATCCAAAAACGAAATTATAGCATTTACACCAAATGGAGAGTAAAAATATATGTGTTTTAAAAAGATTACAGAAAATTAATGAAATAAAATGACATAATATAAATCATATATAAATATATTCTCCATCATAATGGCACCATGATAGGTGTCAAAGGAAAAATGAATAATCATCGTTTTGTGAGGAAATTGTTCGTTGTACACATAAACATTATGTTTGATACCCATTACATGGATGTTTGCATAATTTTACATAAATATATTTATATAATAGTATAATATTATATTTAGGATACTGGTTTTATAATATAATCATGGAAAAGAAATGATTTTTTGGGGTGTACAATAGAAATTAAACTAGAGATCTTCAGATAAGATGTTAAATCTTAATCGGGTCACTAATTTTGGTTTGTTCCAAACGCCTTCCATGGAATAAAATCATTCAAAAGAGAGAATTAATGTAGGAATAGAGGAAAAGTGGGATTTTATTTTCTCGGAATTTAGGTTAGTCAAGTGCCCAGAAAGGTTTGGGGAGGAGGGAGTGGTGGTGGCCTTTTATAGTGAAGGAAACTAACTCAATTTAGTTTTTTTTTAAAAATATAGGTGTACACCGGTTCTTACCTAATAAAAGACATCAAAACCAACATTTATTTCCAAATGGAAGATGTTTTGAATAAATATTCCTATATAAGGAGTTTTTAAAAAAAAATTAGGTCATTTGTGCCCTTAATTTTAATGTTTAATCCTTATGTAAGCTTTATTTCACCTTAATCATTGTAATTAATTTTTATCACTTCTACTAATATTTTTTGTAAAATAATTATATTTATATTTTTAGACACTAAATATTATACTAATTATAATATTATATATCAATTTTCTGATATTCAATTCACAGAAGTGGGAAAATAATAATTAATTCCAATTTCACAGATGTGGCAAGAATGTGGGGTTTAATGTAAAACATTCACATGATTATTATCTTTTATCTTCATTTTCATTGTGAAATTGATTCTGATAACCAATATTATTTTAATATATGTATAGTTGATTTAATGTGACCTTATAAAAAATATAAAATCTAATTTTATCATTAATTATTATTTACAGGAAAACGTACGTTTTAACTAAAAAAAGTATTTTTCACTATTCGTCAAAAAATGATGTTTTTCAAAAAAGTACAAATACATTACCCTAAATTTTTTTTGACATTATATATTTAAAAATGGATATTATTTTATCAAATTAAATTTCATTTTTTTTAAACAATTTTTTTTCATAAGATGAAATGAAGTATATTTTATTTGAGAAAATTTTATTTTTAATCATATATGTATTTTACTAAAAAATATATATTTATTTATCAATGTGTTTCAAATATACCCATTATAAAAAATATTTGAAATTTTTTTTACTATTCATAATACTATGGTTATCTTGTAGGTTATTATTATCCAAATTAAATAATTTATTAATAAAATGGTGTTCCATAGGAAAAATTAGTATTGCGTGTAACAAACACTATGTCGATGTTGCAGGTAACTCCATACATGTCGGTATTGTATGTATCATTAGCCAAGTTGGTATTGTGTGTAGTGCAATCCATGTATGTATTTCATGTTGTGCAAGACAATTCAGTTACAATTTAAAGGAATGTTTGACTTAACGTTGTCAATATATATATAAGAACAATTTCTTGTATCACGTGAAATAAAAAATATAAAAAATATAAAATAATTCCAAATCAAATATTTCACAAAATCTCTAGGAGTTAAAAGATTCATTAATATCCTTTATAAAGATGAGAAAATACCATAATTTTATAAAAGGAATCATGAAGTTTAATGCCAAATAACATGAGCATAGAACATTAAGAAACAATGTAATTATATCTTAGGATTTAATAAATTATCATAAGGATAAAACCACGTGAAAGATAGTGTTGTTTGATTATAATGACGTAATATTAATGACATTAAATTATGGAGTGTATTCAATAATATAAGTGAAAAGAACCACATGATGTCTAGAGACCTTCTATGGGTGATGTGAATCAATTGAATTAGAAGAGTCAATCTTTTGTGAGGTTCAATGACCTGATTAAATTCATTAATCAAAGTTAATTGAATGGAAATTTAATCTGTATCAGAACCAACTATCATAGATCTTATATATAAGTGTGATAATTTGTCATCACAAGCCTTTTGTGAAAATGCGAATGAACTAAAATGATCATATATGTGTAATAAATATCAACAACAGTATGAATTAGTAGCTACCCTAGTATATTATGTAATGTGGCATGATTGAAACTAATTTTATAAAGAAGAATTTTTCATGAGTGTATTATGATATACCATATGAAGAATCTTGAGAAATCATGATCTCAACATGAAAAATTAATTGACCACATGTTCATCATGAAATTGTTCGTTGTTTAATTGAATATGAAATATGAGATGATGAAATTAATGCATGACTGCAGTTAATTAATTAAATGTATAAATAAGTGATATTTCAATTCCTTCATGTATTTAAAAGAAGTAAAATTTGTGGAGTTAATTTTATCATTATATTAAATATCATGGAAAATTTTAAAGGATAAAGTCTTTATGTTTCTTAAACAAATATTTAGACAAGAAATCAAGTGAGAATAAAATGAGAAATATGGAGACCTATTTATGAAAAATTAGATCAGAGATTCCAAATATTAAGGATATTCAAAATAAAAATTGAAACTAAAATTTTAAAAAAAATTATTACCTTACTTTAAATCTATTTAAGATGTGAAAAAAGTAATTAAGAGTGATGAATGAATTGAAAAATCACATATATAGTTAGAATAAACTTTTGAGATCACAATAGATCAATTTTTAATGAGAAAAAAAGTTGAACCAAATCTAATAATCCATTAAAAATACAATCCAATGTATATAAAGATGAGGATAATATAAATTTAAAAATATCTAGATATCGTTTTGAGACTAGTAGATAAAGTACAATGATTTTGTTTGAATATATTTATGTTGTCCACAAGTAATAACAATCCTATAAACTGATATAAAAGGAGACTATTCTACAAGTTGATATCTATAAGGAAAATAAGATTTTGATAGTTGTGTCTAACCATTTAATGAAGAGGCTC
Organism: Viscum album; assembly: GCA_963277665.1. NCBI lineage: Eukaryota > Viridiplantae > Streptophyta > Magnoliopsida > Santalales > Viscaceae > Viscum > Viscum album. The sequence goes on from OY728157.1 coordinate 1,816,321,005, forward strand.
ATAGATGGGGTGTCTAACAAATCGAGGAGAATATGGATTGTTGGTGTTTGTAATAAAAAATGAATAAGATTTTGTTGTAGGAATGATGAACAAGGGTGTACTAGAAGAATTCATATTCGGGTGATTGACAAGTTTCATGCTTAATTGAATTAGTTATCTATAATATTATACTAGATAATCTATTCTGGGGTATCTAAACAAAATGTTAAGAAGTATGTATTTATTTAAAAACATGTAACTATTGCTTAATGATTCTTCTATCATCTAAAATTCCGAAAATATAAGTCTATGATATACTATTGAGTGGATTGAGATCAATAAGAAATTCAATTATTTGATATCAAAAATATTAAAAATCATTAAAATAAAAGATTTATAAGTCACCCATATCATCTCACTGGTTTGCAAATAGTCATAAGGACCAATAATACATTAAATATTATTTATTATTATATAACATTTAAATAGAACTACTATAGGGATTTAATAATAGGTATATTTATATACTCGCCACTAGAAATATTACATGGGTGAAAATGTATAAGTGTTTATATTTTTTTTTTGGCTCAGGGATGATATAACTTAATTAGATTTTTATTAGAGGTATAAAGTCCCTCTTTCAATGTTTGGATAATGGAAGTGGACATTTATAGTTAATGATAACCACATTAACCATATTTCATAATCATTTTATATTTTATAGATGTTTAATTATAAATAATTTATGTAATTTTATGGTATGATGCTTCTCATATTTAATTTGAATATGAAGTGAATTGTTTTTTTGAATATTTTAATGAATGATAAAATTTATGGATGTGGTGTTAAGGAAAAATCAATCCCTAAGGATGTATATTTTTTCCGCACATTCTATCAAAATAATATTGTGCTTAAAGGGGATATCTCTAACCTAAGTGGTGTTCTTTATAAGGCCCAAGGTACCTTTTTTGGTTTGTTACATAGTTGGAGATAAATATATAGTCAAAAAAACATATGATGAAGATAAAGACATAGGATATCCATGATCACCCCCGCTGAAACCCCACCCTAATGGGTATTAAAGATATGATCTACATCAAAATCCCATCTCTAATAGGCCATGATTTTAGTGCTATTATTGAGGGTATAAAACACAGATTATATGATATTTACCATATACAATCAAATTATGGATATAAAACAACCAATAATAAATAAGACATATAAATACAATGAATCCTCTAATATCTCCAATTATATAAATACAAGTAACATTATACGCTAATAAATAATACTCCTTCAAAATTAATACTATGAAAAATCATACGACAATATCCTTGAATCCTGCAAAACATCACCCTAAGAGTTACGTAATTCCATTCTGATTAGCAACTCGATCATAGTAACATAAAAATATTATATATGTATTCTAGGGATAGAGTATAAAAATAAATCTTATTATTTTTTTTTCTATTTTTGTAATTGTAAAATAATTTTACTCAAGTATTGAAGGATAAATATAGAATTTAACTTATTCTGTATCAAAGGTCAAAAATCATCCCAACCACACCATGTTTCACTCACCAAATCCATCTAAAAATAAAATAAAACATTATTCAAAAAAGTATAACATGTGAGAGTACACAACATATGCATCCCCAATGATATAGTCATGTTGAAATCTATATTGAATACTGGATAATTCTGTCATTCCATTTATATAGAATTTCGACGACCACATAACTAAATCATCACCACAACTACATGACCACATCAATTTAAAAACTAAAAAGAAATACTCATAAAAAATAACTACCACCATTTATCTGTTATTACATACCATATTAAATTATCATATCATAAAACATCCATATACCACATCACTATTATAACACCCCATCATTTATGAGGATATGAATTAGATAAATTTTCTATTAAAAAACATTTATTTTATTCTATCTCAAGTTGATGTTGGTGTCAAAGTTATGATGTGATCAATATTTTCAATAATCAATATCATAATTCAGATATTGGATAAACATTATATTTCCCATTATACATCTAGTTAGAATGTAAGTGGTTAATACCTCTTTAAGTTGGATCTGAATGGGTGGGCATTGGAACCCTGTTGGTGAAACCAAATTTCTAATAGGTTATCCATAGAGGTCCGATGAGGCCAAGAGGACATCAACAAAAAGTTTATTAAATTAAATATGTGAGTATAAACATGTATAAAATGATGTTTTCACCTCATTTTCACTATTAGGTTGTATACATCCCCTTATCTGTCACTCTCATTCACTATTATCCTCTCAATATTAGAAATTCATTATTCAAACACATATTCAATTACTCTCTTTCACATGGTAGTTCCAATGGTATGTCTACCACTCATCTTAAATATATTCATATAATTTCTCATTATTTCCCTATATTCTAGTGGTTATTCCCAACTTCAATTATTTTCTATGGTTTCCAATTTTCTTCCATTTGATCTCAAATTTAATGATGAAATTACTTGAGTAGGACTTTATTAGACAATGATAGGTGGACACTAACTGCTCCCTATGGTCGATAGTCATTTCATGTTATATGGTTTGTGAGGTTATGTAACACTTGTTTGATTGAGATAAATTTAAGGGAAATCTTTTCTCAAGATATGATTTTACCTGGATAAGGATGTTTAGGTTCATGATTAACCATTTTGTTATTCTAAATTAAAGTAATGTCTAATGGTGATCATTCTATTAATTAAAATTGTGATATATTGTTCTATCAGAACCCCTTACCAGATATTTTGAGATACAATTATGATTTATGGACACTTAGTGTGTACCTTTAACAACCATTGAGATAAGGGAGGTGTGACTTGGTGTAATAAGTATGAGGTTTCACACTATTTTATATTTCTACTTTCCTTATTTCCCTAACTACTTTAAATGGACTAAGAGAGTGACCCTCAACTATATTATGGATCCATGTATCCTATTCCTTATATATTTTGTTGATTTATATTGAGTATTCTAGAGATAAAATATCAAAAATCTGAATAATGTAAGTTGATATTCTAAAAATAAATAAACATATTATACTATGATGATAAACTACATTTATATCATGCTTTGATTTCACAGTTTGAATGATATTTTCTAGTGTTAGTGTTGGTTATTTGTAGAATTTAATGAACACCTATATTTATTTGGAAATTATGAATGAAAATATACCCATTGTGATGTTTATCATAACTTGGATTTTATTCACATTGATATTATACTCACTAAATGTATACATATGATATCCCTTAGGAGTGAGACGTAAATCCCATGATGAGATGCATCAACTAAAGGCGACTGTTTTCTCAAGTGATATTTGTAGTGATGGGATGTGATTTACCCTATTCTATTCCATATCATAGTTTAATGGATTATCATCCCTCTTGAGATTACACTCTTAGATAGGGATGTTATTACCACTCTCATGATATGCCTTAAGACTATGGATATATTAATATCATGAGATTATACACATTGATACAAATGTTATACTCCACATTAATGATATTTATGGGACAAGATTCCAACATGTATTTGGTATTACATGTATTTAATGCCCAAGGATTTGACTATCTTAGTAGTATGTGATTATCTTATAATGATGATTATGTTATCACTAGTATTTTCTTCCCTTTGTTTTTGGTATGCTATTAGGATGCATTTCACGTATATTGTTCATTATACTATGATGTGATATTATTCTATTTTGATATCAATGGGGAACTGATACCTAGTTCAGCGTTATGAGAAATTTTTACTAACACGCAACTCTAGAAGAAGTATATATTCATCATATAAGGTGATTTTGTATTTCCCATTGGTGTGACAAATTTATTATTACTATTTATTTTATATTTTTAATAATGATCATATCACAATATTGAAAAATCAAATTCTACAAGATATTTTTAGGGATATAGTTGGATATTGACTATTGAGTTTTATATTTATCATTATCGGATTCCATGTTACCAAAATAGACATTATAAGTCATGATCTAGCTGGGGGAGGGGAATTGTTGTCATAGGATGAGTTGTAAATAAGGATGATGTTGGGACATGTGACTGGGAAAGGATTAGGGACTATTTTTCAACTATCTATGGTCCTATTATTAAATTTAAATACTTCTTTTCTAGGATCAACCCATATGATATCATGTTTATATATCTATATATAGTTGAACTTTAAGATTCTGGTATTTTTTAAAAATATTGAGTGATCTGGTTATTGTATATACAATTTAGTTTTGGTTTCTTCTTTTTATACATTATTTCATGTTGTAGTAATTATATATAATGTGTAAACTATGGTTTATGGATTTTTATACCAAAGATGGTATAGTCTCCCCAAACTATAAGCAAACCATCACTTCTGATTGGTATCCTCTAGTAAATGGGAAGGAATTCTTAAGATATGCATCACCTAGTTTGATAACATATCAGGTGAACTAAATTAGAGATGCTAAAATGTGGTAGAAATTTTTTATTTTTCTTGTTTTATTACTATTTGGGATATGGGATATTAAATATAGAATTTTGTTATAATGTAATATGAAAATTGTTCTTGGATTAGCTTACCCAAGTATGAGTGAATTCCAATTTTATAATGATGGGACTATTGTTGTGTGTTTTACCTTTTATAATTTGGTTAAATTTACCAAATACGATATCTTGAATTTTTAATTTATTGTATTATTATTTTATCATGGAGGAAAGAGATATGTGTTCATGAATAAATGTTGTAACATAAGATATAGTTATCATTTTAGTTCTTTACTCGGTCTCAAAATGTCTATTACTATTAGAGTTTCTATTATTTCATGGATTTGAAGAACCTAATATTTTTTCCTATATAACATAATGGATTAACTACACCTAACTAAACTAATATCATGTTATATTCAATCTGATAATGTAATTAATAATTATATCAGATTCTACCCATGATATATAGTGGGTTATCAATTCTATAGAGAGTACCCAATGTTTTGTGATACACATATTGGGAAAGTGTTTGCCTATATAAAATAAGGATGTCTTATATGATACTAATAATTCAATTAGTTTTACTCACACCTATTACAAATGGAATTAAGTGTCATGTGATTGGAATTGTCTTGAAATGACACAGTGAAAATGGGTTATTGAAATCTAGGTGGGTGGAGGAATTCATGCCCCAAAAGTTTTTGAGCTAATGTCTCAAGTTGTGCATATACCTACTCTTGATTAGTATCTCTAAGATATTATTCTTAATGTTATAAATCTAGAGGGTATGCAGATCCGAAGAGTCATCCTTCATTTCTAATCAAACTAATGAGTTTTAATTGCATTATCCTCATCTACTTTATTGTCACGAACCGAATCTGGTCGCCTTCAAACTCGGCACCCGACCCGGTCCATGGCAAGACCTGAAGGGCGTTCCCGATCCCCACAGGCTGGCATAAGTGCCCGGGTATCATAAAATGAAAATTGGGAACGATTTACCCGAGTTTATAAACATAAAACAACAAAAGAATCCAATGAAACAAATCTGGATTTTTCAAACCAAACAATCTTTTACAAAAATTCAGAACTGAATTACATGGATTAAAACAACTCAAAAGGTCTATACCAAAGTTAAAAATCCAAATAAGGACAGCCCAAGAACCCTCATGGCAAGGGGCACCTCCCCGGTCCATGGAAAGACCCGAACCACTGGAACAAAAAAAACTGTACCCAACCTACGACAAAAAAAAACCATGTCTACTTACACCCAAGGGTGTAAGTAGGGTGTGAGCCAATGCCCAGTAGGATACCACCACTAAGAGATTCCATGTGATAAACATTTAAAGACGAAAACATGAAAAGCTAGTTACAATTTCTAAAAGATGCTACTTTGAATAAAAACAGTTTTCAAGTGGGCTATCATTAAGAATCAACACTTTTAAAAAATGTCAACACTACTGAATTTTCCAGCCAACTATACCGTATGCCGACGGTAAGTACAAAGTAAACAATGAGCACAAGAAATAGGAAGTAACACCTAGGCACTAGCTAGCTGTGGGTCCCAGGTACCTCGTATCTCGGTGAGAGTAACCATCACAAATATCCATTCTTGTGCACGATCCACTAGTAGGGAACATACCCATAACCTAGTGGTCCCCAATCATCATCATCATAGTTTAGTTATAGTTGTAAGTGTCAATCTTGCTAAGTGAAACTGAGGCCAAACCCCACGGATTCACTAGCATACTAGTACACGTCCACCCACCTAGATACCCAGGTTTTCCCCTTGTGCTCAAACATGTTCAACACATCAAGAAATGTACATTGAACATGAAAATAGCATTTCCACATCACAAATTCACCAAACAGCCCATATGTATACCACACAAGTCACAAAAAATCCATTTTTCATTCAAAATGATTTTGAAATCCGAATCACACCAAAATAGCCCACAACACATTTCACATTTCTTCAACACTTCCACAAAACCATTAAACAATTTTATAAAACAATTATATGATATTTAAACTCATATAACAGCCCACACACATGGAATATAACACTTCTTTCATATTCAAAAATTCAATTTTTCACATCACACTCACACAAAACACTCCACATCACTTTCACATCACTTTCACTCCAAAATATCTCCTTCAAACAATTTAATAAAATATTTTCAAGATGATACATATCACAAAGCAGCCTTTTCACAAATTAAATAGACCTTTTAAAAATATACTCCTACCAAAACAGTTTGCTGATATAGTTTCACCTATTACACAACCCAATAAAGCATTCAAAACTTCCATAAAACAATTATAAAGAGTATACCCAAACTTTGCACATAAAATCCATTTCAAAAATCTCTTTTTAAGCCAAAAGCACACCAAGACCCTACCAAAACAGAATTGGCAGCCCAATAAACATGAAATAATCCACATTCAAATGTTATATAATCACGTTGAATAATATCACAAAAGATACCCATGAGAACACACAAATCCATAAAACACTTTCAAGGAGTATAACAAGGTTATACAAATAAAACCATTCAAATACACCCCATTTTTAGGCCCACATGGAACTATATCATTACCTAACCATAATTGTCAGCCCCTTTCAACAACTAATGAATCACTTCCACATTTTACAAAACTACCACAAGATATAACACATGAAATACATTTGAAAAATACACATTTCAAGCTAAAATGTAACTCTAAAAACAAATGCTTTACTATTGCAACCAAAAATGGTTTTCACATAATGCACAGCACATAAGGAACATTCAAAATTATTTAATCAAGCAAACTAACTCATCATTAAATGGTTACCCACGAAATCACCTACCGAATGTGTCGAAACCCTCAAAACTTGGTGTGAAACCTTAAGCGCACCACCGTTGCACCAAAAGTAATACAAATCCAGACCTAAACCACAAAAATTTACCCAAAAGAAACCAAATCATACATTAGGATCGAACCCCAACTTCTGGACATGAGGAACTTCAAGAAAAAGGAAATAAAACTAAAAGAGGATGGAAGGAACCAAGAAGGAATTCCCTTACTTGAAATATCTTGAAAGAATCGGCCCCAATCCACAAAATAATGAATCACCAAGTACCCAAAACTGGTATGGAGGTTCGAAGGATTCATATTAGGTCATGTGGGGGCTGAAATGGGGGAAAAAGGATGAAAAATGAAGGAGTTATGAAAGGATCAATTTACCTCTCCAAATCTGCCCGATTTTTGAAACCCTAATAAGTTCAGTACTAAATAGCGATGAATAAGAGCTCCAAAGAGGGGAGAGAGAGCTTGGGCGCGTGTCTGGGTTCAAGGGGCGCATATGAGGCTTTGAATCACCGAAAAATACTTAAAAATGAATAAGTTATTAATTAATCAAATATTATTTTTAAAAATGGAATTGGGCTTTCGGGCAGGCCCAATCCCTTAAATAAAAACCAACATAAACCTTGGTTATGGATTTCCAAAGGCTCCAAATTTTAATTTTGGTGTTAATATATCAGGGGATGACATTTAAGAGTTGGAATGAAGGAAAAATATTAAAAAATAAAAATGTTATAAAGGAAACAAATTTTATTTTTAAATCTGGAATTGGGCTCGCGGTTTGGCCCAATTCATGAAAACTCATCTATTTCTCCATAAAACCTTTGGAAACCATCCAAAACAAAAAATGAAAGGAAAAAAATGAAATTTAACTTCAAAATAATTCATGTATGTTACAATTCTCCCCACCATGAAAACTTTCCGTCCCCGGAAAGCTACAGAAAGGCCAGATACGAAAGCCAAACCGAACTGATAAACCAAGATGTACTCCCTTTCCAGATTTCGCCCCCCCCCCCCCCCCCAAAGGCCAAAACACCTCCATTGATCAATTAAGGAAGGAATATTTCACAACAAAATCATACACCACTTTCCTGAAACAATCAATCACATTCAAGATTTATCTCAAAGGAAAACACCTCAAACACTATCAGAACAAGACTCAAGCAATTCACTCAAACGAACAACAACATCGAACAAGGTTACACTTACCTTACTTTAACTAATACATTGGGCACTCTCCAGTCCCAAATTTTACCCAATGAAGATGTAAGTAGTTAGATATATCCAATTGATATTACCTACTTCCCATACAATACCTAGGAAAAACATGATTTACTTGTATGAAGAGACACAAATGAGCTCCCCACCATAAGAGACAACTTAATTTTTTTTCCCGAGACAGAATCAAGACAGTAATAGGGGAAGGCCCAAACAGACTCCCTAGTACAAGGGGTATACATCCATTAGAAATTTACAAAATAATATGCACGATACCCATGGTGGGTCTTCCCACCACAAGAACCAACCATCTTAACCGACCGGCGTGGGCCGACATGAAAAGACCCCAAAATTAAGGAGTTGGGACAGTCACACAGTTAGTCTACACAGTTTGAGAAACTGTGCGATAACTATGTGGATCCTTATATCTGCATGGTTATTTTTTTTGTTCACGGTTAGAACTAACCAAGTGAAAACTGTGTGCTCAACTTGTCTAGACAAATTTCCAACCATTCTCCAAAGACTCAATGGAAACCAAAGGGGGAGGGAATAACATTGTGTGATGACATGGGTACAAGACCCTCCACCTATTTCCACCGAACAGGAACAACAGAAGAATTATGATGACACCATAGGTTTAAAATCTTCCTATCTTTTATACTGAGGATAGGACTTTGTACAAGGGTTTAAACGACACTGGGGTTTCCCCTGACTACGCGCCAGCTTCTCTCCGGGACCTATGGCTGGAGCTCAAAATATTGAAGCATCTTCGACCACGCAGTTTGGCTGTTGAAACCCCTATGTGGAACTTCTTCTTTCGGTGCCACAAACAACTACACCACATACCCTGATGGGTTCATCAAGACATAATACACTCCATAACTCACTTTACCAAAACCATACATTTCACTGAAACAAGGGATCAGAATAAGCACACACATCGCACCTTGTTTCTTTGGGTGAGAAACAACAGAAGGGTAGGACACGTATAAAAACCATCCACTAAGATAGAGGATTTGATGTTTTTCCCAAGGGATACATACTCCCAACATAACAGAGAACCTAAGAGGATTGTGTGACCTTGACCTTTACAGTCAAAAGAGCACACAACATCACAATGCGTCACCAAACAGGACCTTTGTGATTGATAGAAACAATAAATGGAACATGACCATATACCAAGTCCCTAAACAACAGAAAAGTCCAAAAAGTGGACACAATATCCTATCAGGACCAAAATCTCAAAATTGGTTGTTTAATAATAACTCTTGCTTCAAGGAAACAATGAAGAACCCAGAGGCCCTCTTAGACACCATCCAAATACTGATCCATGCTAACAAACCCAGAACACTTCCACCTTCGAAAAATTAGGAAACTTAAGAGGCTAAAGTCACTTTTAACCATCCATAATCAATCTCCCACTACAAGAGGATACACAAAACCAATAAAGGAAAGGGTGTATACTCAATATAAAAATCTCAAGAAATGGATTCCTTATATTGTTCAACTGGAGGATTTTCCAATGGAGAAACAATCTGGGTTGCGCTTCAGTAATGCATTAACCTTTAATGGGGGTGTACCTTATCCAATGGGAGAACCCAAGGACCCAACCAACCTGGTCCATTGGTCAAAACAAGCCATAAACCAGATCCAAACACATGAAGGGAACTATCGTAAAGGCATCCCAAAACATTTTTCAAAGGAGACCACTAACCGTCCCTACAACACAGCTTACCGACCAAACACAAACCCAAAACACAGTTCAAACAGGAGAGGTTATTGGACTAAAAAAAACATCCCACAAAAACAACATCTTCAAAGACACATAATACAAACCATCCCAAAACTATTCATCAAGACAAAATGTTTTTTTTTCTTTAAAACCATTTCTTTGAAATCAAGCGGCTCAACGGTAAGAGTATCGACCAATGGTACCCCATGGGCCTCACACATGCATGTTTTTGTGCCACACCAGACACCCTCCTCATATCCGTCCCGGCACTCATCCATTCATGCCATCAACCATCCATCATCCCATATAACCCCATGCATGTGGTCACTAAGGGAAATACCAAAGGTTAAAACAAAAATTCTTTCCACTTTTCAAAACCAACACGGTCAACCAACGCATCCCTTTTTTTTCATAACCGCTAACCACGAGATCAAAATCCCAACTCACATCTTACAAAAATTTTCAGAAAGTCACAACCATTTAGAAAATAACTCATATTCATGATATTCACATCAATTTAAAAACATCTCATCCCATTAAAACACACTCTGATTGTTTAGAAAACTCTATTGGAAACACTTTTCAAAACCACCTTCAATACAGTTTCTGCCTTCAAAATAGGTGTAATCACACCATTTTCTATTTCCAAATAATTCTGAAAATTAAGTTCCTCCATTTAATAAACCAAACCATTCCCTCTTTATTTGAAAATCATTTCACAAAAACTTTACACTTCTTAAAACCAAAGTGCCAAGGTTTCAAAACCTAAGCACAAAACAGTGCAAGAGGAAACTAGTTTCAGTGGATGACATGGACATATGGTTGGAGGCCATATTCCAATCACTTCACTGTCACAGAGAGTGTTCTAGGGAATATCCCCAGCTCCACATGGCTTTCCAGACCCTGCGAGCTCATTTAGACCATTAACCCAACTCTCTTTTCATTTCCCCTAATCATCATCAAACCAAGATAACCAAAAGACATAGACAAATCCTAACTTCCCCCGGCGACTTGAATCCTGAAATGAGGTGTGGTGATCAAGCACACTACCCATAACTAGAATTCCATGTCCCAACAATCCTAACTCCATACTATCCTGACTCTTCCCCAAATAACATGACCCAAAGAGTTAACCCGAACCTCCTCTGATACCATTTTGTCACGAACCGAATCTGGTCGCCTTCAAACTCGGCACCCGACCCGGTCCATGGAAAGACCCGAAGGGCGTTCCCGATCCCCACGGGCTGGCATAAGTGCCCGGGTATCATAAAATGATAATTGGGAACGATTTACCCGAGTTTATAAACATAAAACAACAAAAGAATCCAATGAAACAAATCTGGATTTTTCAAACCAAACAATCTTTTACAAAAATTCAGAACTGAATTACATGGCTTAAAACAACTCAAAAGGTCTATACCAAAGTTAAAAATCCGAATAAGGACAGCCCAAGAACCCTCATGGCAAGGGGCACCTCCCCGGTCTATGGCAAGACCCGAACCACTGGAACAAAAAAAACTGTACCCAACCTGCGAAAAAAAAAACCATGTCTACATACACCCAAGGGTGTAAGTAGGGTGTGAGCCAATGCCCAGTAGGATACCACCACTAAGAGATTCCATGTGATAAACATTTAAAGATGAAAACATGCAAGTTTTCAAAAACATGAAAAGCTAGTTACAATTTCTAAAAGATGCTACTTTGAATAAAAACAGTTTTCAAGTGGGCTATCATTAAGAATCAACACTTTTAAAAAAAATGTCAACACTACTGAATTTTCCAGCCAACTATACCGTATGCCGACGGTAAGTACAAAGTAAACAATGAGCACAAGAAATAGGAAGTAACACCTAGGCACTAGCTAGCTGTGGGTCCCAGGTACCTCGTATCTCGGTGAGAGTAACCATCACAAATATCCATTCTCGTGCACGAGCCACTAGTAGGGAACATACCCATAACCTAGTGGTCCCCAATAATCATCATCATAGTTTAGTTAGAGTTGTAAGTGTCAATCTTGCTAAGTGAAACTGAGGCCAAACCCCACGGATTCACTAGCATACTAGTACACGTCCACCCACCTAGATACCCAGGTTTTCCCCTTGTGCTCAAACATGTTCAACACATCAAGAAATGTACATTGAACATGAAAATAGCATTTCCACATCACAAATTCACCAAACTTCCCATATGTATACCACACAAGTCACAAAAAATCCATTTTTCATTCAAAATGATTTTCAAATCCGAATCACACCAAAATAGCCCACAACACATTTCACATTTCTTCAACACTTCCACAAAACCATTAAACAATTTTATAAAACAATTATATGATATTTAAACTCATATTACAGCCCACACACATGGAATATAACACTTCTTTCATATTCAAAAATTCAATTTTTCACATCACACTCACACAAAACACTACACATCACTTTCACATCACTTTCACTCCAAAATATCTCCTTCAAACAATTTAATAAAATATTTTCAAGATGATACATATCACATAGCAGCCTTTTCACAAATGAAATAGACCTTTTAAAAATATACTCCTACCAAAACAGTTTGCTGATATAGTTTCACCTATTACACAACCCAATAAAGCATTCAAAACTTCCATAAAACAATTATAAAGAGTATACCCAAACTTTGCACATAAAATCCATTTCAAAAATCTCTTTTTAAGCCAAAAGCACACCAAGACCCTACCAAAACAGAATTGGCAGCCCAATAAACATGAAATAATCCACATTCAAATGTTATATAATCACGTTTAATAATATCACAAAAGATACCCATGAGAACACACAAATCCATAAAACACTTTCAAGGAGTATAACAAGGTTATACAAATAAAACCATTCAAATACACCCCATTTTTAGGCCCACATGGAACTATATCATTACCTAACCATAATTGTCAGCCCCTTTCAACAACTAATAAATCACTTCCACATTTTACAAAACTACCACAAGATATAACACATGAAATACATTTGAAAAATACACATTTCAAGCTAAAATGTAACTCTAAAAACAAATGCTTTACTATTGCAACCAAAAATGGTTTTAACATAATTCACAGCACATAAGGAACATTCAAAATTATTTAATCAAGCAAACTAACTCATCATTAAATGGTTACCCACGGAATCACCTACCGAATATGTCGAAACCCTCAAAACTTGGTGCGAAACCTTAAGCGCACCACCGTTGCACCAAAAGGAATACAAATCCAGACCTAAACCACAAAAATTTACCCAAAAGACACCAAATCATACATTAGAATCGAACCCCAACTTCTGGACATGAGGAACTTCAAGAAAAAGGAAATAAAACTAAAAGAGGATGGAAGGAACCAAGAAGGAATTCCCTTACTTGAAATATCTTGAAGGAATCGGCCCCAATCTACAAAATAATGAATCACAAAGTACCCAAAACTGGTATGGAGGTTCGAAGGATTCATATTAGGTCATGTGGGGACTGAAATGGGGGAAAAAGGATGAAAAATGAAGGAGTTATGAAAGGATCAATTTACCTCTCCAAATCTGCCCTATTTTTGAATCCCTAATAAGTTCAGTACTAAATAGCGATGAAGAAGAGCTCCAAAGAGGGGAGAGAGAGCTTGGGCGCGTGTCTGGATTCAAGGGGCGCATATGAGGCTTTGAATCACCGAAAAATACTTAAAAATGAATATGTTATTAATTAATCAAATATTATTTTTAAAACTGGAATTGGGCTTTCGGGCAGGCCCAATCCCTTAAATAAAAACCAACATAAACCTTGGTTATGGATTTCCAAAGGCTCCAAACTTTAATTGTGGTGTTAATATATCAGGGGAGGACATTTAGGAGTTGGAATGAAGGAAAAATATTAAAAAATGAAAAAGTTATAAAGGAAACAAATTTTATTTTTAAATCTGGAATTGGGCTCGCGGTTTGGCCCAATTCATGAAAACTCATCTATTTCTCCATAAAACCTTTGGAAACCATCCAAAAAAAAATGAAAGGAAAAAAAATGAAATTTAACTTCAAAATAATTCATGTATGTGACATTTATAGATCATGTGGACCCTAGGATATCTAGATATATATTTAGAACAATAAGGTGTGTGTTGATCATTTTGATACAACACTAAAAAGGTGACTAAATCCTATTGAGTATATGATTTGATGACTATAGAGATGTGTGTGGGATATCCATTTCCATTCCAATTAGAATGTGAGGATGTCTAGAAATAGATTTTGGGATTTATTTTCATGAATTTCATTCCAGAGACGTTGAGAGATTGACGTTATATTTATTTTATGCATCAAATAGGGGTAACCTATTGGTTAATGAGAATTAATCCCATTTTATTTATTCTTTTCATTTTTCACCATTATCAATGTGTAATGATCCCACTAAGGATAACGATTTTAGGGATGGAAGGATTTATTCAAATTTTTCACAAGATAACATCTTCCAGATTATTTAATTTTTATTTTGGAATTATTCATGACCTTATTCCATCAATGAATCTTAATTAGGACACATGGTCTAGAAATATGAGTTCTTTTTTTCAATATGAGAGATGACTTTTTAAAATAAAAAATATTATTTTTTTTGAATGTTGAAAGAGTGGGGATGTGTATGCTAGTCTGAGATATGGATAGTTTTATTCTTACTATGGGAGGTATTTTTGAGTATAATACCAATTTGTATTTCCTAAACATACATTAATGTATAAATATTACCTCTATAAGAATGTCATTAATGTGGGTTGACTTTGAATCATTAATGTTTTTTAGAGTTATTCTCATCCACCTAATTTTATTTGGCATTGTTAAATCTTCAGAATCATTAATTGGATTTACCCTGGTATCTTAGAGAAGTAGTTGAATTTAGTCTAGATGTCATAGGTACAGTCATTATCAAGGTTATGATGTTCACAATAGGTATTAGAGTAGTTCCCCTTAAGGAATTCATGTATCTGGAGTCTATTAATGATGGTCTAGTTTGTGGAAGTTTCCCGACATTGAGTCAAAAACTAATTATCATAAAGGGGGTCCTTTAACAGTTTGTGGAATGATATTAGTGGACTATTTCCTTTAATATTTAAAATTTTAAATGGTAGGTATATCTTATTTGTATATAATTATCTAAAATTATAGTTATATATTGTTTTGATATATCATGGGTGATATTATTAATATTTATAGAATTTATATTTTTTGTATTTTTTCACTTATTAAATTTATTAGATAGTAGTTAATTGTATTACATAGACTATGATTTATAGATATTTATTACAAATAGGGTATATTATCCCCAATATATACACATAAGCTCTCCATTAGTTGGTATAATATGGTATATGGTTGAATTATTAAGGTAATGAGAACATACATCACCTATAGTTTTGGTGACCTAGATATGGGATGCTAAAAATTATACAGAACCACAAAACATCCATGTAACCATATCATAAATAAATAATATCTAGATGTGAAAGAAATGTATAGAGAGTAATCAACCCTAGTTATCATGAATATTTTGTATATAGGGATTACTCTTTGAATGGAGAACTCCATATGAGAATTAATTACACTACATGACTCAAGTGGTGGTGTATAAGAATTTATAAATTATATATACAAATCTTATAATTATATATTTGTTCCTAATATATAATAAATAATATTGTATACAAACCCCACCCTGTACAACAATAACCACTGCCACCTCATGAAATAATAATAGTAGAAAATACTATAATTTGTTTTCCATTTTATTATATAATTTCCAAATCATCATTAGCAATTAATTAAAAAATATTTTTATCTCGATAACTTGATTTGATATTCTCATAACTCATGTAATCCACTTTATACTTTTGAAATTTTTCACCATTAATTTCTATTTTAGAAAATACTACCCCATTGGTTAATGGTTGTTAGAAATGTATATTTTGATGTTTCATATTAAAATCTCACATTATCAAATTAATTAACTAATTGATTACACCCCCATCCTTAGAAAACATTAATACTCTATTCACAAAAACACTTCCACGCTACAGCATTGATAAAAACTATCAACCCACATTAACCTTTTTTGCTTCCATGTCAGCAAATGATATCAAACCACATCCATCACCGAAAAGCAGAAAAAAAAATTAAAAAAATCAGAATACACTATATAAAAAAAGTTATAAGAATAATATTATTTCCACATATAATCATGCATAATGATAAATCAATAAACATGATTATATAACATTAGAAAAATAAATAATCTCATAAGAAAAAAAATTCCACATTAACTTCATTCTTAATTAATTTATTATTTCATCTTAAACATAAAAAGAAACAGTATATAATATTCCTATTACACTAATTCATCAGATTATAATCATTTAATTAATTTGAATAATTAAAATATGATTTCAAACTATCATTAACTATTATTTTCAATCCTAGAGGTATTTTTATCACATCAAACATGCATCAACCAAAATAATAATAATGTAAACTGTATCAAATATGTAAATAAAATCAACACGCTTTAAATTATAGACAAAAATAAAACAAATTCTTGACATTTTGAAATCAATTAAGTAATAAATTATATTGTATATATATCACATATAATAAATTTAATCATGACTGATTAAAAGGCTAAAAATGGAATGAAACCATGATCTAAGTGTAATACACTCATAATTAATCTCTATAAAACCTAAAATACATGATCAACCCATAATAATTCTCTTAACATAACACCCCTAAAGTATTGGTACATTCATAAATCCATTTTCAATAATTTTCTACAAGGAATGATGTATATCCATTTAAATGGTTGTATCATGACGAGGTTGTGACTATGTTTAAAACTATTACATTTTTTTGAATTGAATTTATGAAACTAGACACTTTTTGGGTATATGGAATAAAATATTAAATTAATTAAATAATGTAAAGGGGTATCTGAAAGATGTTATTAAATTATGAAAAGTGTGTAAATATATCTTGAACAACAGTAATAAATTATTGTTCACCATTAAAAACACCAATATTCAATATCAAAAATATATATTGTATATAATATACTCCCACTATAAGACCTCAATGTGTACACATTGTTTGTTATGAAAATCTTATGATGAAATAAATATGGGAGTTTATCCTTCCAAATAATTTATTTAATTACTCAAATTCCTCAATGTAGTTGAATATAAAATAAATCATTTCAATCTTAGACAATACCATGCTTAATAAATTTATATCATTATAACCAAAACTGTACGTTAAAAAAATAGAAAAATGATTAAAAAATGTTTATTAAAAAATTTTATTGCAAAATAAAAATTTCAAACATTATTAGAGAAAAATTTTAACTATTTTAATAGGATATAATTGAATCTTCTAAGACATAAATATTATTATAACAGCCTCTAGTAAGTCATTACAGAGTTTGTTTATCCTAATATGACTAAGCAAATAATAGTATCATTCTCTTATGGTTACCCTATTATATATTAGTCACTAGTCTAGAATTTATCAACCTTCTACAGTGTAATGATATACCTATTATTTCATCAATATTAATTGGTGGGGGAATTAAAATTTAATTATTTCATGTGTCCACCAGGTTTGAATCTCAAATAGGGAAGGTTTCACACATTTATATTACTTTCAAAATCAAATTTCAAGTTAAAAAATAGAAACCTTCATTTTAATGAGTATTTGGAAGGAATCCAGCCATCATATGATATAAGAGGTGTTCACATGGGAAGTGATTAAATATTATCTATTGATCTACTCAATTAATCCCCATTTGAGTTTAATACATATGAATGAGATATAAAAATGGAATAATGTAATAGTGTTCACCTTCATGGATAAACACAACTACTCATGGAATAGTTAAATTTGTTATTAAATATTAATAGTTCGATCAATTATCTGTGATGTGGGATCCTTTAATATTGAATTAGCTATAAAACACACCAAATTTCACATAAAATCCCTTATTTGTGGTATTTTCACCTTATATTAATGGATTATCATTTACCATATGCTATCCATTGAACTCCATTGATTTTGAGGAAAATTTTCAGTTTTTGGGTGGACTAAACTGGGCGCACGGTTTTGCCGCACGATTTACTAAACCCTACAGCCAAACCAACCACAAGTGTCCTTCCTATTAAAAATACTATATAATTCACATTCCCCCTTCTAGGATTAATCTTATCTGTCCCCATTATTCCCTTATTTGACCCTATCATCCATGGAAGTCTTCCAGTCTCCCTCATCCACACATGGAACTCATTTATAAAGGGTATTTTTTTGTGGGGGGGGGGGACATCATGTTTTATCAATTATGTGATTTCTATTTTGTTTTTTATCCATTTACTTAGGTTTTATTCCACATTTCCCGGTGTTTTAAATTTCTAGAAGCTCAATATTCATACCTATGGTCTTATTTTATGTTTTCGGCCAAATCTTATGGTATATGGTTCGTTCTGACTCCCCCGTGGTGCATCGGTGATGTGGTTGTTGTTTTTCACAAGGGTTTGGCGTTTTCAACATATAAGGTGTGTGTTTCCATGGATAAACATTCATGGATGAATTTTTCTTTCATTTTAAACATGATTATAATGTTTTCTATCCTTTGAGTGTGCTACAAAAATCATCATTGGAAGATTTGATTTAGAATTTGATTTTGATGTTTCATTTTGGCATGAAAATGGGTGTTATTATGTTTTTTCTAGGTTGTATCATCTTGGGTAGAATTATTTTGCATGAAATGGATTTATGAAATGTTTTTAGGGATTCTAAATTTTTTTGGATATGGTATTCATATGAATTTGGCATTGAAAAAGGTGTTTTGAAGGGATTATTTAAGGAAAAACATGTTTTAATACTTGGAATTATTTTATAAATATTTTGAATAAATTATTGGGATAAAAAAGGGGTGAAAAAGAAATTTATGGTACTTTTTGGAGTGAGTACTTTTTATAAGTGGTTAATTATATGATAATGATATTATTATAATGTGGAACATGATTGAGCAGAAAGAGGGGAACCCAAGTATCTAGGTGGGAGGACTATTACAAGTTTGCTAGTGATCCAGTAGTGGTGTCATTTCTATTTCACATAACATGTTTGACGATGACAAAACTAACTAAAACTGATGATTTTTGGGGACCACTATCACATTTGGGTTTCCCCTCACAGTGGGTCATTCATGATAAGGTTATTGATTATTGATACCATTACACAATGATACGATTTACCAACGTCCCCACAACTAAATAGTGCCTAGGGGTGTTCCCATGACTACTGCTCATTGAATATATCTTACTCCCAATCGACATACGGTGTGTTTTCTAGAAAATTAATTATCATGTTGGTTTTATACAAATGTTCCCATTATTTAAATTATGCTCCCTTAAAATCTATTTTCATTTGATGTTTCCTCATTTTCAAAAATGTAACTAGCATTTCTTATTCATAAAAACATTTAAGGTTTTTTTATTTAAATGTTTTTTCACTAGGAATATATTTGGTATAATTATATTGTGATTTAGATCACAACCTACCTACTCCTATGAGTGTAAGTATACTTGATTATATTTGACATATGTAATGGAATGTTCTTTAGAGACGACGGTTTGGGTTGTTAGATTTTATCCTTGGAGTAGTGTTTTGTAGAAGGCATGGGGATGACTAACCCTTTCCGTGTGACTATTCTTGAGTTGTATTTTTTTTCTAATATTGAGTTTTGGTGCTCTTGGGATTTTTTTAAAACATTGTATTTCAATTTTGAATTTTGTATAATACATTGTTGGAATGAATGTCCAAATTCATTTTATTGGTTTTTGTTGTTTTTTTTATGATTCCAAAATTGAGTAAATAATTCACCAATCATTATTTCTGATACCCATGAACTTGTTATAGATTATGAGGATAGGTAATTCACTTCGAGACATTAAATGGGCTGGGCCAGGTGCAAGTTTTGATGGTGAAGAAATTTTCATCATGAGAAAATTATATCAGAGCACGGTTATGCTCTCTGGGTCATATTATTTGGGATGAGTCTAGTAATACCATATATTGGACCATTGGAGCTCAGTGTTGTAATTGGGAGTATGGTGCATGGAATGTACATATTGTGATAGAACATAAGTCACCATGGGGTGTTTGGATTTTTGTTTTCGATCACATCCAGGTGGGACGTGTGGGTTGTAGACTGCACTTTGACAATGGTTTGGGGTGAAGTAGTTGTTTATTTCGTTATTGTGTAGATTTTGATTTATTTATATTTGACATTATTGTTTGAATCTTTCATAATTTTGTAATGAAGTTTTGTATTGTTATTTTTTTCTTCTTGTAGCTTCATGACTCCCTAGAAAGCACTCATGCACCCACTAGAGGATCCGTAGAATGTAATATTTCATCACTGGATTAGGGGATAGAAGAAGTAATTTTCTGGGATATTAAAGATCTAGAACTGGGAGAAATACCTACCCTTTCTCCACCTCCATCTAAAGAAGATGAGTCTGGTCATAGGAAGTTAACAACCGAATATTTTATAATAAAACCCTCTAACCTTTCGAGGTATAACTGATCCCCTAGGAAGCAGAGGAGTGTCCTAAGAATATTGAGAACTTGTTCGAGTTCCTTGACACAACTAATGATATCAGGGTAAAATGTGCTTCATTTATTTTACTGGGTCCCAACCACAGGTTGTGGGAATTAGTGCATCATGTTATGAATCATTTGTAGAGTAGTTGGAAGGACATCACAATTAACTTCAATAATGTGTACTTTTCTAAAGTCATGGCCCATTCCACATACTAAGAGTTTATAGAACTCATCCAAGGAGATCATTTGTTGATGGTGTATGACAACTGCTTCAATAATATATTCTGATATGCACCATAAATGGTATCCAATGAGTATTTTAAGGACTGGAAGTTTGAGAGGGGGTTTCCTCAAGAGATCTATTCTCATGTATTTCTATTCAAGTTGAAGACCTATGCGAAGGTGGTTGATCGGGATTGTATGGTAGAGATTGATCACAAGGTAAGGTCTAGTTTCTATTATATGGTATTAGTTATGGGATGTGGTAGATTATATATAAAGAAAAGAATGCTAGAAGAATAGGGGAAGGAGGGAGTGGTAGTTCATGCCACCCTCCCAAGTAGTTCTCATCTGTTGCTTCTGATGGGAGTTCAATCATGTGCCACCAGTGCGGGAGGCTAGGGAACCCTCAACCTACATGTACATCACATATAAATCCATTTTATAAATGTGGATCAATGGGTAACTTATAGTTCTTTTGAAAGGTAGAACATACACTCCAGAGTAGGACCAGATATGTGACTTTCAAGGTTGTGCCAGTTCTATCAGATCCATTGAGGATGGTTGGTTCATGGTTTGGTGGCCATGGAGGAAGGGACAGTCTTTCATTAGAGTCAATTATGGTCTGCGAAGATCCACTGGTGAGTGGAAATTTTCAGGTAGAGATCAGGCATATCCATGCTATAGATCAGGAACTAGCGGGATTGGATATAGGACCTTGGGAAGTTCTGGGTACTGTTTTGATTGTATCATCTATAGTTTTTGTTTATTTCACACTTGTTCTATAATTTCTTTTATCTCTAACCATATTATAAACATTCTATATTTTCAAACTATGTTTCATTCATTTTCGATGGAGTTGGTCATAGTTTTGGGTAAAAAGACAGCGAAACTCTTCAGGTTTCAAACATATTCACTTTTTATGGTAGGGGTTAAGATATAGAGGGATCTCCGTGTCTTGTATATGGAGATTTTTGATGTAATCCCCTTTGTGGATTACTTATTTTACCTTCAATATATTTATTTTTAATAAAAACTAGCGAGTTTCATCAAACCTGATGGGTGTCCTCGGGTTTTCTTAGGGATTAGCGTCCCTAGTATGGTCATGTGGGGCATCCACTCCTAGATTTAGAAAAACATGTCTTCTAGTTACTGTCACTCATGCTAGAGTATGGTTGTCATTACAAAGAGGTTGGATTACATAATGTGGTGGATGAGTTCCCAGAGGTATTTCTAGATTATTTTTTAGGCTTACTCCTAGATCGGGATGTAGAGTTCTTGATTAATTTGGTGATGGGAAACCAATCGATATCTCTTCCATTTTAACATATGACCACCACCGAGTTGAGATAATTAACGATACAACTAGAATATTTGAATTCCAAATAATTAATTGTCCGGATTTTTTCTACATTGGAATATCCTATCATTTTTGTGAAAAAGGAAGATGGATCCATTCAGTTGTGCATTGATTACCAGAATCTGAATATGGTAAGCATAAAAAATATTTTTCCCATAATATATGACATGGTTGATCATTTTAAGGGGAAAATAGGTTTTCGAAGATAAACATGCATTCTGGTTACCACCAAGTTAAGTTGAGAGAAGGGGATATTCTAAAGATAGACTTCCGAATAAGATATGACCACATTGACTATTACGTCATGCCTTTCGAATTGTATTGTGACCCAACTATTTCTTTGGTGATCATGAATTTGGAGTTCCACTAATATCTCTACTCATTCATCAATGGTGTTGAGGGACAACATTTTGGTTTAATCTGTGTCCACGGAAGAGAATGACCAACATTTATGGATCATGTTGGGCACTTTGTGGGATCATTATCTTAATAAAAAAATTTCCAACTGTGCTTTCTCGATCAGAGAAGTAATTATTATAGGAATTGTGATATGATATCCTTGTGTTTTTGTGGACCCCGATGAGATCAGCATGGTTCTATCAGGGGAAAAACTGAGGAATGTGTTTGAGATCAAGAGATTCTTTTGTCTAGAATGTTAATACATGTGGTTTAATATATAATTCTCTTTTCTTGCCCCACCCATGAACGTGATCACCTGGAAAGTGGTGAAATTTGAATGGGTCTACGAATTTCAGGAATCCTTTGAGGAGATAATGTAGATGTTTAATACCACCCTCATGTTGATATTTTCAGAATTTGGAAAGTTCTATGTGGTGTATTAGGTGCTTCAGCTATTGGTATTGGTTGTGTGCATATGTAGGGTGATCACGTGGTGGTGTATGGTTCTCACCAACTCTGACCACATGAAAAAATTAGAAAAACATTGAAATAGAGTTATCAATGGTGATGCATATTTTTTTGACTTCGGGTCACTGCCTCTATGTGGATAATTAGGTCATCTAATTTGATAATATGATTTTAGGATAAATATTGACACAGAATAAACTTAATATCAGGCGACGTTGTTGGAATGAGTATTTTTATGAATTAAAATTTTATATCTTCTATACTATTGGAATAGGTAATGTGGTGGCTAATTTCATGAGAAGAAAAGTACTTGTGTAGGATTTGAGGATGTTTAGTGATGAGTGGACTCGGATGGGAATCTTTACTCTGATTCTCTTGGATACCGAGGAGCACAGAGAAGGTGCATTCATGGAGAGTGTTCGGTTGAATCCTTTACTATTAAGGTTTATTCATATAGAGTATCCCAGCGATTATCTATGTCATTAGTCGATTTCGTTTATTTATGGTAGGGATATTTCTTCTAACTGGTCTTAATCTCCATTGGGCATTGGGTGATTCCAAGATCGTTAAGTGGTTCCGTTGTCTCCGAAGAAGGTGGTGAAGCATGATATCCCCCAATCTTAATGGATCGTTCATCCATGAGGTACCAATATGTAACATGATGTTTGTGGAAATGACTTGTCAGAATGTATTAGGTGGGATATAGGTGATTTTGTATTAATGTGTTCTACATGTTAGCAGGTGAAAGTAGAGCATTAAAGGACCTATGGTATTCTTCAGTGGTTACCCATTCCTACATGAAAGAGGGTTGAGGTCACTAGGTATTACATTATTCTATTACCGTGCACACCTTAGTGTAAGAATTCTATTCATATAGATATTGATCATAAAACCTAACAATCGAATTTCATTTTGATCAGAGAAACATACAAAGTGGATTAGTTGGGCCGATTGTATATTCCGTAGGCAGTTAGTCTTCACGGTGATCCATTAGATGATTGGTAAGATAGAGACCCCTTCTAAAGTTATCGGTTTTGGGATGACCTTCAATAGGCCTTGGGGGTGCATATTAAGATTATCACAACATTCCATCCATAGAGATAAGACCAGACCAAGTAGGAAAACACGATTCTAGGAAAAATGCTTCATGCAAGTGTCTTGGACCATAGTTGTTTGTTGGAAACACATTTTTGATTAGTAGAGATTTCTTAAAATAATAGTTTACAATCCTCGATTTGAATTTCTGATTTTGAGGTGTACTATGGTCATCATTTTTGACCCCCCGTATGTTGGGTTAAGGTAGCTATGACCTCACTAATGGGGATGATCCATGAGCAAGAGATATATTAAACGGTGATGTTAATCAAGATGTGCTTAATAATATCTCAGAGTTAGAACAAATCATATTCTGAACAACTCTTTTTAGCCCTTCAGTTCCCTGTGGCCGATTGGGTATTCCTAAAGGTAGGCCCCCGTTTGGGTCATCATTGTTTGGGAATGTAGGGAAAGCTAACTATAGGGTATGTTAGAAATTTTGAGATAACCAAACATATTAGAAATGTAAAATTCAAATTATCCTCAACATATTTGTTGACATATATTAATAATATATTCCATGTATCTCAAATGAAAAGGTATAACCTGAATCCATCCCACATGTTGAGTTGGGAAGACTTTAAAATAGAGATTGATTTATCAGTTATTGAATTAAAAGTCTGAATAGTGGATTCTCAAGAGAAGGCACTTCAAGGGAAGACTATTCCACTAGCATTGTTCCTTCAACATCTTGGTAATGATGTTCACAATACACGAGAATGGAAGTCCTGGGTTTAGAAATAATACCAATTCTTGTTTTCCAATCAATTATTGGGTTGACTTTCAGGTAAGTAATGTTGTCATGGTGGGGATAATTGTTACATTGATGACCTTGTTTTCATGAGTTTCCTTCTATTATTTTTGGACTATAATTTCCCAATAGGATTCCCATTGAAACCCCTGGAATTGGGAAGAAAATTTCAAATTTTTGGGTGGACAGAACTGCGCACAGCGTCTGACCACATGATTTACCAAACCATGTATTCAAACAATGTAATGGTGTCCATCTCATTAAAAATATTTTTTATTCTAGTTTTTGGATTTCAATATTAAAACCAAATCACCCATTTCATCCCCAATTTGTATATAGTATCCATATAAGTCTCCCAACCTCCCTCAACCTCACATGGAATTCATTTTTTTAGGATATTTTGGTGGGGAAACTTCAAGATTTCTCAAGTAATTAATTTATCCATTGTTTTTCATTGATTTTCATAAGGTTTGTTCCAACATTATTAATGTTACAAATTTCCAAAAACTAGGTATTTGAACCTAGGGTTTAATATTGTGTTTTATAGTCCATTATTGATATTTATAGTTCTTTCCACTCCCTTGGGGTGCGTCAATGTTGCGGTTTATGTTTCGAACAATGGTTTTGAGATTTCGACATATAAGGTGTGTAAATACGTGGATAAAAATTCATGGATAAATTTAAAATGTTTTTTAAACTTATTTATATTATTATCCATCCTTTGATTTTTATTCAAATATCATCTATTTTATATTTGATTAAGATTATAATTTCACTGTTTTCTTTTCTCATGACATTGGTTGTTTTCACATGTTTTATATTTTGAATCATTTAGGTTTTTTATGATATTTGAAATGGTCTTGGTAAATTATGTTGGGATTAATAAATCTATTTGGATATGGTATTGATGTGTATTTGTCCTTGAGATAGTGTTTTTGAAGGGATTTTGGTGTGAAAAGCCTTGTTTTACTACATAGAACTGTTTTATAACAGTTTTGAATGGTTTGTTGAATTAAACAAGGTGTGAAATGGAATGTTTTGTACTTATTGGTGTGTTTAGGTTTTTGAAGTGGTTTTTTATATGAAATGGTATTTTTCACATGTGTAACATGATTGATCAGAATGAGGGAAACTTGAGTGTCTTGGTGGGTCGACTAGGTTTAGTATGCTGTGATCAAATTGAGGTATCATTTCTATTTCACTTGAAAAGTTTGGAACTGAAAATACTAACTAATCATTGGAGATTGTTTTTGAACACTATCCCATGGTGGTTTCCCATCCCAGTGTCTCAATCATGATATGGTTATTGATTATGGATAAATTTACACAGAGAACCATGGTCCCCACAGCTAAATATTATTCAGGGGTGTTCTTCTGACTACTAGTCATTGAATATATTATAATCACCATAAGTATATGATGTGTTTTGTGGGAATCTTCAGTAGCATGTTTTTTATTCAAATGTTCCCATTCTTCAAATATGCTCCCTTAAAACATACAACCATTTGTAGTTGCATCATTTTTAAGATTGTAACTATCATTTTCGATTTACAAAAACATTCAAGGGTTTTTATAAAAAAAATCATTGGGAATATATTGGGTGGAATTTTGTTTGTCTTTGGTTGACAACATAATTAAATTATTTGGTGTATGTAGACAATCTTATGTTTGACATATGTATGGGCATGTTCTTTGGAGATGGATGTTTTGGTTATTAGCTTTCATCCTTGGTGCGGTGTTGTGTAAGAATCTTGGGGATGATGAATAATTTTCATGTGGTGGTACTTGAGTTATATTTTCTGCTACATTTGAGTTTTGGGGGTCATTGATATTCTCTAAAACCATGTTTTTCAAAAATTAATTTTAGTTAATGTTTGTTTGGAATGAATTTTCAGATTCAATTTATTTGTTGTAGTTGTTTGTTATATTATTTCAAAATTGGGTAAATCGTTCCCAAATCATTATTTTTGATACCCAGGAACTTGATACAGCCTATGGTGATAGGTAATTTTTTTCAATACATGACTTGAATCAA
The DNA here is from genome assembly GCA_963277665.1 of Viscum album. Classification (NCBI taxonomy): domain Eukaryota; kingdom Viridiplantae; phylum Streptophyta; class Magnoliopsida; order Santalales; family Viscaceae; genus Viscum; species Viscum album. Next base: position 1,816,348,285 of record OY728157.1, read on the forward strand.
GTTTGATGTTGGTTTTGATGGTGAAGAAATATGGTTCATGATAAAATTGTGTCAAAGCATGGTTATTCTCTCTAGGCCATATTATTTTGGAAAAGTCTGGTTATAATAGATCTAGGACTACCAAAGATCCATGTAATAGTTGTGAGTAGGGTTCATGGTATGCACCACTACTGATAGACCTGAATTTACAATCGGGTGTTGGGATTTTTTTTTGACATCACATCCGGGTGAGACGTCCGGTCTGCAGACAAAACATGGACATTGTTTTTGGGTGAATTAGTTGTTTATTTCATTATTTTATTGAGATTGATTTAATTATATTTGACAATATTTTTTAAATTTTTCATTATTTTAGTACCAATGTTTTCTCTTGTGATTTTTTCCTTTTTGTAGTACCATGATTTCTTTGAAATAACTCATGCACCCACGATAAGAATCCATGGAAGGATCTCCCCCATCGAATGATTAGATGATGGAAGAAGACATGGTATAGACGTTCCAAGCTCTATAAGAGTTAGTGGTTCCTTATATTTCTCTATCCCTAACTAGAGAGGATGAGTCTGGTCATAGGATGTTTATATCACAAGAGTTTCTAAAATAACCTCCAAATATTTGAGGTATCATGAAACCCCAGGAAGTAGAGGAGTGGCTTGAGAAGATCAAGAACATGTTTAATTTCTTTAACACACCTGATGAGGTCTTGGTGAAATGTGGCTAATTTATGTCAGATTTTTCTAGACACTGGTGGTGGGAATAAGTGTTTCATGATATAAAGCATGAGTAGATGAGTTGGAAGGACATCAAGGATACCTTCAATGACAATTATTTTCTGGAAGTCATGGAATAATTAAAACCATGAGAGTTTATGGAACTAATATAGTGGGATCAGTCATTTGTTGATTATTCCAACCACTTCATTATGCTAGTCCGATATGCACCTAAACTGGTCTCCAATCATATGAGGAAATATAATATGATCAAGAGAATATTCCATCGGGAGATCTATTCTTAGTTAATCATGTTCAAGATGAACACCTATGAGAAGTTGTTTGATGGGGCTTCTATGGTGGAGAGTGATCACAAGTGACGGTATAGTATCTTTTGGATTGAATCAGTGATGGGTAGTGGTAGTTTATCTGAAAATAAAAGGAAGCAAGAGGAGTAGAAAAGAAAGGGAGGTGGTTGTTCAGTCAATCCTCCTAGGTAGTTCTCATATATGGCTTCTGATGTGAGGCACATCATGTCCCACCTGTTCAGGAGGCTAGGAAACCCCTGATCTACATGTAAATTACATCTGAGGCCTTGTTATCAATTTGGAGATATGGGAAACTTTTTGTGTTTTTGAAAGGTGGAACGTCCACTCCAGAGTGGGACTCGATCTATGGCTTTTAAGGGTGTGCCAGTTTAGTCAGATCCGTCGAATACATTGAGTTCATGGTTTTGTGTCCGTGGAGGATGGGCTAGGAGGTCTTCATGGAAGAGCCATTTCAGAGACGATCCATAGGCGAGTGTTCCTTTTCAGTAATACATGAGGCATATCCATGCTAGGGATCAGACACAATCCGGATTAGATGTAGGGCCTTTGACATGTCAAGTTACAATTTGATTGCATCTTATTTAGTATTTGTCAATTATCACACTTGTGCTGTTGTTTCTTTTGTATCTACCCAAATTGTGAACCTTATGAATTTTGTAACTACGTCTCTGTCTTTTACGATGGAGTTGATGATAATTTTGTGTAAAAAAGAAATAGAATTTTCTCAGTTTCCCATCGTCTGCAAATTCAATGGAAAGGATTTAGATAGATTGGGACCTCCCCATATTGGATATAGAATGGTCTTATGTAATACCTGGAATTGATTGTTTATTTTACTTTTAATATATATCATATTTTACAGGTTGCGGGTGAGTTTCATGGACCCTGATAGGAGTCCTCATGTTTTTCTTAGGTAATAGGATCCATGGTATGGTCTTGTGGGACCTCCACTCCTAGATTTGAGAAAATTTGTCATCAAGTTATTATTTCTCATGATAGAGGATGATGTTCATGCTCAAGAGGGTGGATTACCTAATGTAGTGGATTAGTTCCTAGAGGTATTACATGATGATTTTTCAAGCTTACCCCCAGAGTTGGATATAGAGTTCTTGATTAATTTGGTGTGGGGAACCTGACCAATATCTCTTCCTTCATATCATATGTCCCCCACCGAGTTGATAGAATTTAATATACATCTAGACGATTCAGAATCTGAAGGAATAATTATCCCAATCGTCTCAACTTTGGCCAGTCATATTCTTTTTGCGAAATGGCCGATGGATGCATCTGGTTTTTCATTAACTATAGGAAGATGAATATGGTAACCATAAAAAATTCATTTCCATGAATATATGAAATTTTTTATAATTTTAAACGTAAAAGTTGTTCATAAAGATATACTTTCATTCTGGTTACCACCAAGATAGGATGAGAGAGGTGGATATCCTAAATATATACTTCCAAAGTAGGTATGATGTCATTTAGTATTAGGTAATGGCTTTCATATTGACCAATGACACTATGGTTTGTATGATAATCATAAAAACAGTGTTCCAAAAATATCTCCACCCATTCATCATGGTATTAAGGGATGACATACTGGTTTACTATTTGTCTAAGGAAGAGAATGATCATCATTTTTAGATCATGTTGGGAATATTTAGGGATAATTATCTTTATAAGAATTGTCCCAAGTGTGCTTTCTTAATCAGGGATGTAATGTTTATTGGCAATGGGATCTCAGAGCATGGTGTTTTGGTGGAACCTGATGAGATCATCGTGGTTTTCTCAGGGGATAAGCTATGGAATGTGTTCATGATCAGATGTTTCCTCAAATTGGAATGTTACTATATGTGAGTTTTTCTATATTTCCCTTGGCTTGCCTCACCCATGATGGTGCTCACCTAGAACGTGTTAAAATTTGAATGGGTCCCAGATTGTCAAACATAGTTTTAAGAGCTAAATTTTATGTTTACTACTTCCCTCATTTTGATAATTTAAGAATCTTGAAAGTGCTATGTGGTGTATTTGATGCTTTATCAATGGGTCATGGAAGTGTTCTTATGTAGGGTGATCACGTGGTGGCGTATGGATCTAACCAACTCAGACCACATGAAATGAATTATCTAAACCATGAATTTGTGTTAGCAGTGATGCTGCGGTATTTGAAGACTTGGTGTCACTGTCACATTGGGGAGAATTTTTTTGTCTAATGGGATCATAAAAGCTTAGCCTATATATTCACCCAGAAGGATCTTAATATATGGAGATGCTTTTTGATAGATTATCTGTAGTTTTTTGAATATAATATCATCTATAAACATGTAAAGAATAATGTGTTGGATCACACATTGAGAAAAAATGTACCAGTGTAGGCATTGATGAAATCTATTGATAAGTGGACACTAATGGGTCTCTTTACTTAGATTCCCTTAGAGACCAAGGAGTATATCGAATGTGTGTTCTTGGTGAGAGTCTAGTTGAATCATTTAGTATTATAGTTGATTTAGTAAGAGTAGCCCATTGAGGATCTATGTTAGTGGTTGATGTAGTTTTTTCGTTATGGTGAGATGTATTATTATTTGTCTTCATCCCCCAAGGGAATCTTGTGCTTTTCGGGTCGTTCAGTGGTTCGGTTGCTTCTAAGGAAGGTGATTAAGCATGATAGCACACAATCTCAGTGGTGCGTTCATCCTAGAGCTACCAAATTGTAATATGATGTTCGTGGGTAGTTTTGGTGGCCATGAATGAGGTGGGATTCAACTGATTTTGTATTGAGGTGTTCTACATGTTAGTAGGTGAAAGATGGGAATTAGAGGACCTATGATTTTCTTCATTTGTTACACATTCCTACCTGGAAGATAGATGATGTCACCATGGATTACTTTATTTTATTACCTTATACAACTCATGGTAAGAACGCTATTTTGTTAGTTATTGATCATCTGACCAAATAATCCAAATTCATTTTGATCATAGATACATCCAAATGGTTGAGTTTTCCCGATTGAATATTCTAGATGTGGTCAGTCTTCATGGTGTTCCATCAGATGTGGTGTTAGATAGTGACCCCCTATTCACCTCCTGGTTGTGGTAAGGCCTTCAAAATGCCTTAGGGTGTATATTAAATGATGATGACATACCATCCTCAATCATCTGATTAGAGAGAGTAGGAAAACTAGATTCTGGAATGCATTATCCATTCATGTGTCTTAGACATCAGTGGTTTGTGGGATAAAAATTTGGGATTAGTAGAGTATTATTATAATAATAGTTACAAACCCCCGATTTGAATGGGTGATTTTGAGGCTCACTATGGTCATCCTTTTAGGGCCCCCTATATTAGGATGTGGTAGCTAAAACCCTTATGTTGGGGATAAGCATTGTGAAATAGATATATAAGAAGGTTATGTTAATCAGTAAGTGGGTTTTGATATATCATAGAGAGAAAAATTCTAATTCTTACAAGAGGTTCCAAGACCTTTAGTTCTCTATGGTTGATTGGGTATTCTTAAAGTTGGACACTTGTATGGTTTATCGTTGTTTGGGAAAGTAGGGAAAGCTAAATCCATGATATTTTAGACCTTTTGAGAAAACCAAGAATATTATAAAAGGTAGAATTAAAGTTATTATTGGCCTATTGGTTGGCATCTATTCATGACATATTACATGTCTCCCAAATGAATATGTATAACCCGGATCCATTCTACATGATACATTGTGATGAGATGGAAATTGAGATTGGTTTATCAGTGATTGAATGACTAGTGAAAATAGTGGATTCTCAAGAGAAGTCACCCTAAGGTAAGCCCATTCCACTCATCTGCAGCATTTGGTACCATGGTAATGATGTTCACAAGACATGGTAATGGAAGTCCTGGGTATAGAAAGAATACCCATTCTTGTTTTCCGATCAATATTTGGGTTTAATTTCCCAGGAGAAAAGTTTTCATTGAGGGGATAATTATCATATATATTCCCTTTTTTCTGTAATTTCCCTCTTTTATTATTGGACTATCATTTTTATTTATGAATCCCTTTGAAACACCTTGAATTGGGAAGAAAATTTGAAAATTTTGGGTGGGCAGAAATGGTCGCATCATTTGGTTGCACAGTTTTCAAAACAAGGCAGCCAAACTGTGCAATGGTGTCCTAGTAGCCATGGAATCCTCTATATCTCCCCCAACATCACTTGAAACTCATTTTTGGATGGGAATTTGGTGGGGGAACATCAAGATTTATCAAGAAATTGATTTAACCATTTTTTCTTCCATTTCCATTTGGTTTCCTCCACCATTATTGATGGTCCCGATATCCAATAGTTATAGATTGGTACACAGTGTTTAATTTTATGTTTCCTTTACAAATATTGATGTTTAGGGATCATTTTCAATCTCTTGGGGTGGAGAGGTGGGGTGGGGGATGTTTGAAACAATGGTTTGGAGTTTTCAATATATAAGGTGGGTGTTTCTATGGATAAGCCTTAATTATGAATTTAACAAGCATGTTTAACATGTTTTTAATGTTTTCCATATTTTGAGTGTTCTTATAATATAATCTACTGTATATTTTATTCCAAGTTTAATTTTTTAGTTTCTTTTTGGAATGAAATTGGATTTTTTTACATGTATTATATATTTCATCGTTTGGGGTTGTTTTATGATATATTAAATTGTTTTATAAAATGATTTTGCATATGCTAAATCTGGATGGGTATTGTATTGATGTGAATTTTTCCTTGAAAAAGTGTTTTTAATGTTATCTTTCTATTCAAATCCATGTTTTACTACTTGGAGTTATTTCCTAAAAGCTTTTAATTGTTTATTTAGATACAAAAGCGGTGAAAAGGAATGTTTGGTATAGTTTGGTGTGTTTATGTTTTAGAATTAGTGTTTTCTGTGATAATTGTATTTTTATCATGTGTATCATGATTGAGAACATAGATGAAAACCCGAGTTTCTTGGTGGGTGGACTAGGACTTGTGTGCTAGTGATTTGTTAGTGGTATCGTCCCTATTTCACATAGAAAAATTGTGGATGACAATAAAAACTAAACATTGAGGTTGTGTGCAGACCACTATTCTATTGGGTTTTCCCATCCTAGTTACTCAAGTATGATAAGGCTGTTAAATATGGATACATTTACACAAATATACAATGTTCCAAGAGCCCCAAAACTATCTAGTACCTAATGGTGTTCCCGTTACAAGTTCTCATTTACTATATAGTATTCCCCAACAACATACATCATGTTTTTGGGGAAAATTAAATAACATGTTTTTTAATTCAAGTGTGCACATTCTTCAATGATGATCCCTTAAAAATGATTTTTATTGAAGTTTCATCCCATTTAAAATTGTATCTAGCATTTCTTATTTATAAAAACATGCACTTTTTGTCTTAAAATTTATATCACATAGAATATGTTTGGTGGAATCCTATTAGTCTAAGGGTCACACCCTACATACAACTTTGGGAATATGTATACAATATTAAGTTTGACACAGCAGAGGGAATGGACTTTGTAGACGACATTTTGGGTTACGAGCATCAAACCGTGATGTAGGGTTGTGGAGAAGTCTTGGGGGAGATGACCCCTTACCATGTTGTCATTTTTGAGTTTTATTTTCTATATTTTTGATTTGTGACCCTCTTGGAATTTTTCTAAAACCATGTATTTCACTTCTGAATTTTAATTAATTCTTGATTGGAATGAATTTTCAGATTCAATTTATTTGTTTTCGTGGGTTGTTTTGTGATTCCAAAATCAGATAAAATATTCCCACACTATTGTTTTGTTACCCGGACACTTTTACAGCCTATGGTGATAGGGAAATCCCATCAAGCAATTCCATGGACCAGGTCGGGTGCCAATTTAAATGGAAACAAGAATTGGTTCCTGATAACTAAACATCCCAAAGATGTAACTAATAATCCATGGTCCAATTCATTATTTCAATTATTTCCCAAATAACTAATAATCATTGAAATAATTTTCGTAAAATCCCTCAAACTATAGAATTCACAGAATATTCCACTCATTTAAAATATACTATGCGTAAAATTACAATAATTTTTCTTATATACAATGTCATTTTTATTCCACTTCATCTGAAAAATATTATTTATAATAAAAAAATATGTTGAAATACATTTCTATCATTCAAAAAAATATTATGTATCTTCTGAAAAATATTGCACTTGGAGAAAAAATTATGTTTCCTTTGAAATATATTTCACATCACTTTTTTGTAAATGGAAAAAACTTCGGAAAAGATAAAAATATATTCTTACTTATAAATCGTATAATTTCACAAATATCATATATAGAGAAACATTTTTCAATATTTCTAGATCATCTACGCATGTAAATTCTTTATCAAAAAAATAATTATTCATGGTACATATCTTTAATAAAAAAATATTGTATCATTATTAACATTCAATGAAGTTTTATGTCATGATAATCTCTTGGTTTTTTATTTCTTATTATTTTTTAAATATATAACATATCTATAATAATATATTACATAAACCATCACATAGTACATTTTCATTAGGATGCAGCCATTTTGTGGGAATATTTGTACTCACTTTCTACCACTGCATCAAGTATGATAATGATATCTCCCAACTATTGCAATTATTTCACTTCGTGGGTACTGGTCATAGATGAAATGATACTTCAGAAAAAATAATATTGTAGGGGTGGTTAAAAATTGGTGTGGGATGTGGAGGATGATAGTGGACTCGACATGGTGACAACATGTGGATGAAAACTTTTTTGACAAGAGGTATCATTTGGTCCTACTAATGATGAAATGGGATTGAGGCACTGGATAGGGAATAGTTGGTCAGGGATTGGATACGGCTTAGGTGACTACAACGATAAGAGGAATCTTTTCAGACTTGCAGTGGGCAGGCAATCAGAAATATAGAACTATCTTAGGAAGGTGGAATGTTCATTGAATCAAGAGCTAGAATCTTTTATGGGGTATTCATTTGATCAATCTAGAGACATGAACTCAAGATGATGATATGTAATTGTGATTTTAGTTCATTTCATGGTACTAGATTATTTCACAGTGCCTACTGGTAGGATTATCTAGGATAATATCCATAACGCGCCTAATATTCATGTAATGAGATCCCTCTTACATAAATACGAATACTGTAATTTAGATTCAGTAAATAAAATAAGGACTTCCTCTGATCATGTTAAAAAATAAAATAAAAAATTCTTCATGACAACATTATATAAACCATATGTTGTTGAATAATAACTTATCAGTTCGTTAGGGATATATTTACATTTTCATTATGAAATTATAAAATAATTTTTACTTGAATGTAGGATGATTATTATGTTTTCCAGAGCATGGGTTATACCTTTTCCAAATCTTACCCACAACAATAAATGACCCTTTATAACAAAATTGAGAATACATAAATTAATCTAAGGATTTTCAAAAAATATGAATATATATATAATGCAATAAAATAGTTTTTTATCTTTTAAAAATAAATTCTATAATATTCTAGAAAATTTAAATAATATTTATTTCCACTAAAAACTAATGATGGGGTGACTAATTCATTGAAATTATATGAAAATAAATGAAAATATATGTCTTATTTAACCCTGACATGTCCTATAAAATAAAACAAAATAAAATTGAAAATGAAAAATTCATTAATACTCAAGGAATTAAAACCATGAGAGATGAAATGTCACACAAATATAATCGATATAATAAAGACACAGTGGAAGGTTGTTTTAGAAATTAATGAAACAACACTTGCCACCAATAACTAAGAGAAAATAAGATAAACTTATTTGGACACACTCAATCACATGAGTTTATAATTAAAATTAATATTTTCAATATCACAGAGTAATGTTATGTTTAAAAAAATAATGTTGGATAGTCAACCAGAACTATAAATACAATGGCCTAACCCCCCTTATTTTTTCCTTAAAACTCATCATCGAAACAATTATATTTTGATAATAGTGAATAATTTAAAACAGAATATTATCTATTATACAAAAACAACTGGAATCCATATTGTAACAGTAGAATCCTCACCACATTTTTTCATATATTCCTAATTCTTCAAATAAAAAAATCCACCCAAAATCATTTTTTGTAGAAAGATAATAATCACGATCCAATACTAAAATAATAAGTATCATTTGTTTATTACATTATAGAGAATTATAACATAATATAATTCTTCATATGATGATACTAATAAACATGCCCCAATATTATGAACATATATCTAGTGGAAACCTTATTTCCTTTAAAAAAAATGAGTAAAAAACATATCACAGTGTTAAATTATTGCAATGTGTTTTTATGCTAACTAGAATTTCAAATCCAAATCAAATTTTCTTCCACTATAAAACCTATTAAATAACTCCAAACACCTCTAAAAACTTAAAATAAAAAATCATAGGATATTCAAAAATAAATCCTCAACATTGGACACTACACATTGAGGACGTTTACATGAATTGTTATATATTCTCCCTAGTATAATTATTTTCACCATGATTTAGATTTTTAAATAAATTATGTTTTGTAAAACAATGATGATGTGTTTCTTGTTCATATTCATGATGAATAAAATATATATGATGGCCCAATATGTAATGATGATATTGATGATGATGATAATGATTATTATTATGTAAATGATGAAAATTAATGGGGAATCATACTATATGTGGAATGTATCACTAATTAAAATAATTTTTCATAAATATATAGTTTCATTATAGATCATGCATTAAATACTTAATTTTAATTGGTATATGTTCTATAAAGGAAAAATATAATTTACTTTTTTAAAGTATATCTTGAAACTGAAAACTAAAAAATATTTTTAGATAAATTGTTATTTTATAAATTTTTTATGATCAGTGATAAAAATTTATCATTTATGCATGAATTAAATAAATCATATCGTATAGTCGACCATAAATAAATTTATCATTAAATGGAAAAAATTATAGTCTAATGAAATAAATTACTGAATGAATATAGTAATTAAAACTCTAAAGCATAAAAATTACACTACATATTTGACTATTTATATGTATAAATTTTATGGTCATAACTGGAGACACCTAGAGTGGGTGAGTTAGTTATTTCCCCCTTCAACACTTTTTTGAAAATCCCATTCAGATAATGTTATCATATTATAAACAAGAACACACTTATTGTAATTGGGAAATCATAATGAGAGTATGAATCAATGATTTAGATTTCATTTTAGGTTTTCTATATAAAAAAACATCATCACCTATTAAAGGGTTAAATAATATTATTTTCTTTCACACAAAATAAAAATGGCAGATATAAAATATTTATTTTAAGGTTCACTAATAGAATTGAGTGAACACCCATGGTAGGGTCTAGAATCAACTAAGCTCATATAGTACACCTGTTTCATCAAACGAATTATTAAAATAATGGTTGATAGTTTCATGTATATTACATGATTTCCACCCAACTATGTAAAGTTATCCTTCATTATTATAATGATATTGAATTTTTTTATCATTTTTTTAGTCCTCAAATGAATAATAATTTCATCATGTTTTATAAGTGTTTTTAATTCATTCTATTTTTATTGCATCTCTTAAAATATCTACTTGATTAGTCCCTCCTATACAATTTATATGATTGTTCCTATTTTTTCCGACACAAAACACTAATTCTATATTTAATAATATGTAAAACATCACTTTTTTATTTATCTCTCAAGGAATAATAAACATATATTTTATTTTAAATTTCAAATTAATATTAAAATAAAAATAAATTAATCAATTTATTATTTAACTAATAATCTATTTACAAATTATTTTTATTTGATTTCAATATATATTATCTATCTTGTTGAAATATGGCATAAAACATTATTTTAATATATCAAACATGGTGTGTATTAGTAGTTATTATTAAACTAACACAACCGTCATGACATAACATATTCTCTATGATGAAATCCATCATTATCTAACATATATATTAAATATTACCATTGTGATACTAATCTGATGTTATATTAGCTTCAAAAATGTCTAATTAAATAATCATTTTTAAATAACATATAATTAATAAACGAAATTCCTCAATATAATCTTTTTATTATTTAATAAAATTATATTTAATATTTTTAAAATATATATTTCAATAAAAAAAATCTTAGGTAATAAAAAATTAAATGTATTTACAAATTTTTTGGGAGTTTATAAAGGATTTTTTGAAAACGTATGTTCAGAAATGAATCCTGATCAATATATTATGAATCACGAAATAGATATAAATATTTACATATATCACCTAATAGTTTGGACCTTTTCAATTCTCTGTTTTATGAAGAATTAATTTCATATCCTTAATAAAATAATATATATCATAAAAATGTACATATTTCTTGTAATGACCATACATATTCTATGAATTTTAAATTTTTCAACACCTCTACTAAAAAATTTAAATATTTTGAATATAATTGAAGCTTATGTAACTACACTAATTTGTAATTCGAAACATACATCTAAAATAAAAAATTACATATTAGTGTATGATGCTTCCAATTTACAATTCTTCATGTACTCTAAATGATACACATACATATAACAAGTGGTACATGCATTTTCTAAATTATCAACTCTTATTGGGAAAAATATTTCAAATTTACAATGCTTATAAATTTAATTAATTTATATGGTCATCAATATAAAAACCATAATTGTTTAAAAAAATTCTATATATCATACTTAATTTTACATAACTCAAAAAACCTCCAATGTAACAATAATAAATTTAAAAAAAAATTAAACACTTTCAAAAAATTCAATCATATAATAACAATTTATTTTTTATGTGTGTGAATAAGATTTATGTATTGAAAACAATATCTATCAAAATAATAAATTTCTATAAATTCTCATTAAAAAATATTCCATAATAAAAATATCAAAATTTGAAGGGTAACTTTTTTAATTATAGACCACAAAATCATCAACATAGATCCCATCAATATCCATATGGTCATATCATCTCTATGAAATATTCTATTAAAAAAATCCCCCTTTTATATTTTATTTTATTCCAAGGAAGAATAATCAATTTCAAATTCAATATTATTATAAAGTCATAATCAATCAAAAATTATAATCTTACCTATGAAAAATCAGTGTAGTAAACAAGAACAATAAATAATATTATAATGTTTTCAATAAAAATTCAATATAATTATTATCTTTAAATATCTAGAAATTTCAAAATTAAAAATGGGAATTTATCCTTACTTACCATCCACTACATTAATCTATTCATAGAGCTTATGAATAACATTTTTCTATCCTTCATCACCATAACAATTAGAATAGTTTAAAAGTCATAAACGTTTCCCACAAATATTTTAACATCATTTATTTCACCTATTAACAACTATCTCTAAATATATGGACCACCTAGATATGTGATATTTCCCTCATTTAGTAAAAAAATTATTAAATATATCTAAAATTGTTCCAAATTTGTTAATTAATTTTATAAATATATAAAAGAGTAAACAAAAAATACATTTATCTTCTATTTCTCCCCCATCTACATGAATATTCAACGAAGATATGATATAAGGGGAAAAACTATGAAACCATATCGTTTTCATGAATGAGGTTGAAATCTCATCTCAATATCGCTATTTTAAAGGAATGTATTGGTAGTTGTTTAGTAAAATCATTTGTTATTTTCCAGATGTATTGATCAAATTCATACTATATCATACTTTATAGGAAAAATATAATTGATGTAGTGATATTTTATATCTATGTGTTATGATCATGAATGCTAATGAGAATTTTAGAGTAAGTTGATATAACATCAATTATAACATCCCATAATAAATGGATGCTATAATTTTCACCTGATTTATTTCAAATGACTCATCATCTACAACAATTGGCGTGTAGATTGAGTTTTTCCACATATACAACATTAACACCACTCATGATCATTATAAATTTATTAATTTTTTTCCAAAAAACACATATTTATACTAGGAAAACATAATGAAAATTTTATACGCTTTATCATCTACTTTTTAAAGCCAAATCTATATTGTTATTGCCAAAAAAATATGTTACCTTCATACATCAATATATTTACTATAATAAACATTTTATACCTAGAAATTTTATTGATATCAATGAAATGAGAATATTTTGGTGTAATTAGATACCAATAAGAAAATGTAAAATATATTACAAAATTAATACAAGAAGATATCTAATAAATTAAACATACAATATGCATACTGAATTTTATCATGTTTTATTATTTTATTTTACATTTTTTGATGATAATGTTTCCACATAAATATATCAATAAATAGTTTTGTAATCCTTCAATCCAGACCAATTTATAATTTCTAGAGCACATTTTGTTTTTGAAAAAAATGACATAATATTCATATTAAGATATTTATAAAATAATAACAAATATCTTTTCATCACGAATGTATATTTAAAACATTGTTCTATTTTTTAAATAATTTACTTCAAATGCTCCTACATCAATTTTAAAAAAATAAGTTCATCTAAATAAATAATAATTATAATCGGTACCTTATTTTCATATTTAATGTATATATTGATGTCCACTAATCCGTTCTTAAATTGTAACTATTAAAAAATTATCTATATTGGAATAACATTATCTCAGGGAATTTATAACATATATAGAATTTTTTTTAACATTCATGCATAACATATATCATTTATTTTGAATAATCCAATACGATTATCAGTATTTACATCATATAATAATTCCTTATTGAGGTAGGTAAAGTTTATAACCATTTATAGAATCATTTATTACCATTTTGGAGCACTAGGAAGACGTATGATTATGTTCTCTATTGTAAAAAATTTGTTTGATAGTCTCATAAAAATATTCCATCATCCCATGATTACCCTTTTCACATAAGTATTAGATTTTTTATATTATCCTCCCCACCTGTATTTATCTTTTTTTAATCACCGCTTAGTTCCAAAAACATTATTATTTTTAGGATTGGATTTCAACTCCCATGTTTTGATTATTCAGTATCTAATAGAATATATTTCTAATAACATTGATACACTCTTGATGACCTAATATATAACTCACTTATCTTAGTTTAACATTTTAATGTAGCGAGTTATGTGATTTTATCCTCAACAAACATCTAGTATGAACCAATTATCCATTTTCTAATATTTTATTTAGGACATACTCCCCCATTGTGAGTTTTATTATGAGATTATAAATTTTTTTCATCACTTAAAATAGATTAATTATCATCTTTATCATTTACTTCTATTGATCTCTCATTATTTTTATTATATTCTTCTTGTTTTTCAACAAAAACTACATTAATATCATCACCTCTAGTAAATTCAACTTGAAGTAAAATAGATTTCATTGAGTGTTATAGTACCTTTACATTAGTATCATAAAAACAATTCCCTATATCATTTTTTAACAATGATATATTCTTCCATTTGAATGATAACTATGGAAGAAACCTTCCACTCATCCCTATTTAGTCTTCATAAGAAATTCAACCTTTATATTTATAATTCTGGTGATAAAAATCATTACAAAATACTTCATATATGGGGAATTATTAAAATAACAATCATATGTTTTTATATTCTATATGAAATAATGGTTTATAATTTTACCCACTACCTTAATTTCTAATTTCCCTAAATAATTATAATTATAAAACTCAATAAATAAAGTATGATAAATATTTACTAATTTTATTTTCATTCAATAAGTAAATCTATATCTTTATGGTGTTTCTAGTGAAAATTATTTTTCTAATACCATTATAAAAAATTTACAATTAAAAGATTTCTTTATTATATTCTTCATTAATATCTATCTAAATCATTTTCAAAGAGAAACTACAATCCTTAAAAACAATTATTCAATTTTTTGTAACTTTTTAGATCCACTTACATATGATTGATAAATATAATGAAATGTAAATTACTAAATGTAAAAAATTTGAATTAAAATACTTATCTCCAATTATTCATTCCCTACTCATAGGTCTAGAAATATCTTAATTAATGTATTTAAATGGATGAGTTCTTTAAATTTAAACATCATTGTGTGGAAAATTTACAATAATACACTATACAATAGTAGAGATCTTATAGATTCAATATATTTTAAATGTATGCAAATCATTGAAATTATATCCATTTTAAATATCTATAATGTTATTTTATTAAATTTGGTAAAGTCCATAATTCCATATTTGATTTTATTCATTTATGTTTTTGTTTCATAAATTTTGAGAATTTCCATCATCAATCATGATTCCCCTTATTCATTGTACTCTAACTAAAAAATCATTTAAACAATCCAGGAAAGTATATTTCATGACTTCAATATCATTACATTCAATACATATATGGTATAAATTTAACCACATGTGTTTCGACTCATCAACAAATAAATTGTTCATAGTAATCAACATCTTTTTACAAATACCTATAGATACAAATCATTTAATTTTTACTTTCCCATAATTTAGAATGCTCAATGTTCGTCAATATATTTTTTGAAAAACAAAAAAATGTTCAATTGTCATTTCACGTGTAAAAATATTACACTATATATAATCCACAGATATTACAATTTATATGATTTAAAAGTAAATTCAACAAAAAAATAAATTTCCTTTCATTTATCATGTTTATTTTATTATTATGTAGTATTTAAATTAAAATATAATTAGTTAGTTAATATAGTCAAAAAATATTTAGTATATTTTTTAAATTGTTCCTATCATATATAAGAATGTTTTATTTGATTATATATATCTTCAAACTTTAGGCCACAATTTTTATTATTATTTTTATTTTTCTATTTCTCTTTGATTTAATACCATTTAATGAATTTATCGCAAAATTTATATCATCACAAAAATATTGGTACTCTAACAATTAATTTACTATCATATTACCAAATCCACCATAGTGCCAACTATATCTACCAAAAAAAAATTCCATATGAAAATAGTCTTCTTACAAATGGTGACACATATCTCAATGAAACCTTTTGGTAACCAATTTTTTATAATTTCAAAATATCGAAATTATTTTAAACTCCCAAAGTATTATTATTTTTTACATTATTTATTCTATAATTTTCTAATTAAATATTTTATCACCATTATTTTCAATTTAGTGTATCTAGAATATCTGTATTTATGGTAATTACATTATCTTTTAAAAAAATATATTTATCAATTGTGTCTTCAAATTTATCTCTAAACCATTAATTGATGATATTTCTCACCCATTTGAGTAATCATTGAAGGTATAATTGATTATAATATTTCTACAAATCCTTAACAACCCTCATGATCGTTTTCATTAAAAATTCAAAAATTTATCTAACAGTATTCTAAAGGATAAATTCATATTTTTCCAATTCATTTTTAGTATGTGATAAAATTTAAGTAGAGAGTCTTATGGTAAAATGTATTCATTTTAAACCATTCATAAATTTACAATTTTCAAGTATATTCTTCACCAAAGAAGTTCATCAAGTCCCCAATCTACTTTATTAGTCCTAACTCCTTATAAGTCTAAGAAAAATACTCTTCGGTTTGTAATTGGTTTATTATAATTGAATTTTATATATCCTTATTACAATATTGGAACATTTAAAGAAATTAATTGTGTTATTTCATCAACATAACTCTATTTTCTTACTTATCCCCGATGTCACTAATTTTATCATTGGTAAACTATACATCAAACACATTAGAAGTTTTTAGTTTTTCATCAACTTCATCTGAAGACAAAACTTGTTAATCATCATAAATTCTCTCATAATTAATTAAATATGATTATATGTATAATATTTTGTATTTAAATAAATTATTAATTTTACCTTCTGAAGAATACATTGATTTATTAAATTTCATTACATTATTATTAGATAACATTCTTTTCCACACATCCTCAAAACCTCTAACTTCATCAACTTTAAAATTTTTCTAGTTCGCTATACAATATTCAATATCCTAACAAAATAATTATTTTAATGTTATATTTTATCAAAAAGTTTATTCTCATATTCTTACACTATATGAATTGTGTAGTACTAGTTTATGAAACATTTCTTTTAATTCTTTCAATTCATTAAAATATTCATATTGAAAAAACTATTCTATATGACACGTCTCTTATTTTTAGGATATAAGGAAATTTTTATTTTCAACCACAAACTTATATATCAATAAAATATCCTTCAACTAATGATATTATTTTTTTGTGAATTATCTAAATTATGTATAGAAAAATATGGGTGTTCAAGTAATGATAATTTTGAATCAACCCATTTTCGGAGAATGTTTATTATCTTCTCATAAAATGATAAATCATCCTATTAATAACAAAAACATCTATAAGTACTCACTCATTCAATTTTTTTAGTGATTAATCCTTATATTATTTTATATTAAATCTTTTTATCACTTATAGATTGACCTCCATACAATATGTATTAAAACCTTCAAATTAGAATTTAATTTTAGAATCTATTTATGAAGATGAAGATTCTAATGAATTGTAAGATGTAAAAGGATTATTTCATGTAGTTCATCTTCATTATATAGAGTTCATCTTTGATACCATATAAAAATTATCTCATGGTTAATTATAAATCAATGACAGTGGAGATGAATCATTGATTTATAAATACTTTTTTGTTTCCATTAGAAAAAACATAAACCACCTATTAAATAGATAAATATGTTTTCTGTGAAATAGATAGAACATCACAATATATGTATAATAAATTTATATATGGTTCACTATCCAATTATATTTTATAATCTTCTGAATTATATAGAAACACTCGAGATTATATAGATTAATACTTTCATCATTTTTTTAAAACATATATGTCTTATCCATTAAATCAAGTTACATGATTGTCTCTTAATAGAGTAATGTAATATTTCATAGATAAAATATTACATAACTAATTTTAACAACCAGATATTATTAAACAAATGATTAAATTCATCTTGTTTCCTTAGTTTTATGTCGTATTTTTATTCTTCATCTCATTTCTAAATAATCTAATAAATTATTCCCTCTTATTTGTTTCATAGTAATAATCTTGTTTTTATATATACATGACAGTTTTCAATATTTAATAATTTTTTTTATATCCTTGTTTTATTTGTCTCACTCATAAAGAAAACTACGTCACTGAATTTTAATTTTAAATTAAATTTCAATTGAAAAAATACTCCTCTATCGCTTAATCAATTAATCTTCATCTTACCAATTCATATACGTTAACTATTTTACTTATTGAATACTTCCCTGATGATCCAATCAAAAAATCATAGTGAATCTTTATTGTATATAATATATAATATCAATTATACTTAAACTAAAACTCCCTTGATGGTATGACAACATAACCATGGGGACCCATATATATCCACTAACATTAATCAAAGGCACAAATTGTAATTTTTAGACCATTATTAACTAACATAAGAATAATATTATTTAATAAGACATTTGAAATACCCTGTATTTTATATAAATGTCTTTTCATAAAAAATTGTTTATTATTACTTAAACAATTACTATAAACATTCCAAAATATATATTCTGCACAAATTTAAAATTCAAACATAACAAATAAAAAATTATTACATTATACCATTGTCTCAGAATTCCAAAATTGATTTAAAAACACTAATAAACATTACAAATACTTATAAATATATTTTTAATCATATTATATACATACAAATATATGAATCAAACTATATACTAATAACATTTTCCATTGTTTATGTTTTAGATAATAAATTATGTATCCTTATAAAGAATAATATATATCATAAAAAATATATGTATTACATGTATGAAACGTACGCCATGTTGATATAGGAAATTCATTAACTATTATACATAGATATGAAAAATATACATGCCAAATAAAAAAAAGTAACTATTATTCTCAGATATAAAAATATATATTCTGAACAAAAATAGATATATTAGAGTATTTTTTTTGTTTCAAATTATTTTCCTGTACAGTATAATATATCAATGTATCATGGGTGGTTCATTCCGTTTCTAAAATTTCCACTCTTCTTTAGAAAAACTGCATTTATAGAGTATGGTTTATTCATTATTAAATCTATCAAGTCTTAAAAACAAAACCCTTATTTTTCTTATACTTTTATTTGTTTTATCCATGATTTATCATAACTCTCTGAACTAATATTATAAATCCAAGTAATTCTAAAAAAAATTAAAAAAATTTACCTCTATCATATAATATGATAAACATAATGTTAGAAATGTATAAATATTATTTTAGAATTGAAAAAAAATTAAAAATATATATATATTTATTTTCGTAAAATGTTATTCCATAAAAACATACATCAAATAAAAGAGTAACTTCTTTAATACCATAAATTTGATACATATATTGGGTTCTCAAAAATCTTCTAATGTTGTGTATATCTTCCAAGGCATCCCTCTTGATAAAAAATAAAGATCAATATTCAACCATTGATTACTTTATATAATTCATCCACATATATTATAATTAAAATTTTCATAAAAGAAAATATATCTGAGAACACGGGTTTTAAATGGTTCCGAAATACTATGATTCATCTAGTGAAAATTAACATAGAATTTTTCTTGTGTGCTATAATCCAATACCACTCAAAATTTTAGTTGATACAATGTTTAGGTGAAGTAAATCCACACCAGGTATCACAGCCTATTGAATGGTTTATATAATAACAATGGTTTTAAAAAGGTTAAGTCCTTTATCTTATTTTATACACCACTATATAAGATATCATCTTTTAGACATGTAGGTATCATATTTTTTTATTGACACCATGGTCAAACTAATTTCATTTTTCAAAATTTGAATCGTAATTACTACTGTAAAATTTTATTTTATATATAATGGGACTTCAAGATTCCAAATTTAATTATAATAACCAATTTATGAGAATACTTGAATCATTCATCTTCTACAAAACATCACACACTAGCAAAAAATAATCCAAATTGAATAATTATTGAATGAAAATTTTCTTGAATGTATTTATCCAGTACATAATCTAGTTATATGGATGTATTTATACATTTTCACTACATTGATATTCAACATATATTTAATAATCATCACCACAATATTCATAACTTATTTAATTAATGAATCCCATTTTGTAGAAAACCATTATTTTTCACCTTTATCCCTACTTGGAACACATAACTTCTATCCACTATAATGACTTCATTTCTTTATTTATTTCTACAAAAAACAATCCCCTTATTTTAATTGCATCGATATCCCTCCATTTTATGTTATGTTATTGGAATTTAAATTTATATTTTATTAATGTAACTACTTTGAACATAAAATCATTTAAATATTACAGTGGTATCATATTTTAGTAGACCCACAACTTTATAATCTATTTTTACTATTAATTACATATACATAACCACCAAGTAGTTATATTACATCATAATCACACAACATATCTATAACCTCTAATTCATTAAACTACAATGAATTTTATGTTTTTTCAACACCCATTCTAGGCACAAAATTAAGATGATCAGTGAATATTACTCAAATTACCATGGTGTATTTCATCACAAATAAAAAAATGCATAAAATTGGCTTTATCCATGATTTTATGAACATTTTTCATCAACTATTGAAACCCAAATACATGAATTTTAGTCCTCTTCAGAATTAAAATTATTTAGTTTACCATTTAAATAATTCTTACTTATATTTTATAATAGCCTTGAAAATGGATATTTTGGCCTCTATATATTGCATATGTATTTTCTAATCATAATAATGCAATGTATGTGCCACATTCTTCATTATCTCCATGTATTATTGAAATTAATACCAACCACAGTACTAATTAGGTCATTTAAATTAAATGTATTACATGTCAACATCTATGAGATTTCAAATTAGAAAAGGTAATAATTCTTATGTATGGGCTTTCTCATTAGAGTTTCCTTATATGTAGAATGGTAGATGTGTTAATTTTCCATATTTTTGTTCCTCTTACTATAATAAATGAATTTTGAATATACGGTGGATCAATTAAGAATTTTACATTAGAACATTTCAATCCAAAACAGGGCATGCCTAGTCATTCCTCACAAAAATTAATACAGGATGAAATAAATTCAAATACAGAAAATTAATCATTATATTTTTTTTATTAGTTTGAAATGAGGAAACCAATATAACTATTACATGGTGTGTTTATCCAAAAAATAATTTCTCACCACACTCATTTATTCATCCATAAATCCATCTCAACTATTGGAATAGTATCTCTAATTTAGTATTCAATATATCTAAATAAAAATAACTATCTTACATAAAATATAACCTTGAGTGACTATAAACACCTTCATTGAAAGACATTCATTAAAATTCAGTGAATTTAATAAAATCCAACAAAAAACCAATGGTTGTAACAATAAAAATATTTTTGTTTCATATAAAATACATTTATAAATAAATGAAACATTAAGAAATAAAGATATTTTATCCTCATGACTCCTTGAATCTATGATTTTATAATCATATATATTTCATAGACTTTTCCCTAATTATTTTTCAGTAAAATGAAAATAGATAATCTATTTATATACATAATTTATCCCTGATAACTATCATTACACTAATTTTCAACAATCATTTATCACCAATTATTTTATGAAGTTTTATCACCGTGACATTATTTATAAAATGTCTAGTTTTAAAAGATTATACTCAACATTGGTATTCAATTCCATCAGAGTTTCATCCACAAACATTAACCATCAGAAGAATTATTTATTAAAACAAATTAATGAATATATTTAAAAGTTATGATCTTCTATGAACATTCATTCATTATATCTTAAATATTAACTCACTATCACATTCAACTAAATTATACTCAATGAATTACAACATTTGAATTATCATAATGATAACGAGTCATTGTCAACTTGTATATGATAATTGAGACACAAATTAGTTTAGGATTAATAAAAATGGTAAATAATGTCATTAATTTTTTTATCAATCACTTTTTGCCTCATATATTTCTTCAACAACCATAGAGGATAACACCAACACCACTTTTTTTATTTTTTTTATTCTTAATCTAATAAACCTTTTATTATATATTATTCTTATTTTATGTTATACACACTCCATGGAATGTATCTATAACTTCATACTACATCACTAAAATCATTTGATATAAATATTAATAGACCGGGAGAAGAGTACCTCTAATATCCTCAAGTAATGGATATTTTTTAATCACTATGATCCAAACCATTAATTTTGATATCCTACAATCCATTCTCAACATAACACTACTAACATGAACTTCTTTATAATTGTTTTGAAATAATATTTTATTTTTATACTGTTTGGAATTCATCTTCTTTATAAGAATAATATCAAATATGTATGCTCCCTCCTTTAATCATAATATATGAATTTGTTTATATGGATATTTCTTTGTGAAAACTAAACTCCACCATAATTCATCTAATGATTCATAATTTAATGAATGAAAAATATAATCCATACCACATACTTTTCCTCCATTATTTCTATGAGAGAAACCCTATTTTCATATTAACTCTTAGTTTTGGGTTCTTCTCATTATAGGAATATCAATTAGAGTATATAAATTTTTTTATTTAGGAAAAAAATAATTCCATCTTTCATTAATATCTTCTTAATCTATGAATCTATTCTCTAGTGAGTTGGACTTTTCTAAATTATGGTAACTTCATAGAATATTTATATTTATGGATTTTATAAACATAACCATGGTCTGTAAAATCCACAAAAATTTACAGAAAATCTTGGTTTAACTTAATTACATATTTTCTAGTAATACATCAATGATACATGAAGAATAATCTTGTTTTCTTCACATTTAATAGTCATCCGACACCATGAATTGTTTTTAGTTGACCAGATTCCTCGTGGTATCATTCATGTATCCTTCTTGTAATATGAGAATGGGATCTGATATTGGAACCTCTATTTAATTATCATTATAATACATTTTCATGTAACTAGATATAGAAAAAATATAACACCCCTTGCAAAAATATTTATAAAATTAAATTAAATATCTTAGATTACTTATTTTAACAATGTTTTATTGACTAGACGTTTGCAATTTATCCTTGTACACATCATTAGGTGTCCACTGATTCTTCTAAAATATATATTCATCAACATTTTTAATTTTGATTGATATCTAAAAATTAAT
This sequence comes from Viscum album, assembly GCA_963277665.1. Classification (NCBI taxonomy): domain Eukaryota; kingdom Viridiplantae; phylum Streptophyta; class Magnoliopsida; order Santalales; family Viscaceae; genus Viscum; species Viscum album. The sequence goes on from OY728157.1 coordinate 1,816,371,742, forward strand.
TTATCAATATTATTATTCTCTATTGATTATATTTTTTATCCTTCTTTCAAGAAAATGATATTTCCATGAGAGAATATTTAATGATTAACCTCTTCCTCATGGATTTAATCTCTCCACAAAGATTCTTAATCATAAAATTATTTTCCCCCATTTATACATCTAAATTATCAATTTAATAATTCTTTTAATTATGTACAATATTCACTTTTTCTATTCCCTTATCACTTATTGAAACCATCGATTCATTATAATGTTTTACAATTATAAATTTATAACATAATCTCTTGAAAAATTTCATAAAGTATATTAAATTGTTCATTTATTTTAATTTTTATTCTTGTAATATTAAAATTTAAAATTATATCTTCCTTATTTAAAATTATAATTTCTTCCAGAAAATATATTATCTTTTGGTAGTTCATTTAGCCCCCCTATAATAATTTTACTTCAATTTTAATAGATTGAACATCATTAATTATTTTCATATGAAATATTTTATATTTCCATATGATGTGGTTTCCTTTTCTATACTTTCATTCTCCAAAAGTAAAGCAGGTATATGATTTATATCATCTTATAAAAAAGTAACTTCAACTACAGATTTAGATTCATATACAAATAAGTAAACAATATTTATCACCACAATTTGAAACATTAATTTTTTGGGTTTCAACAAATTGTTCTTATTTTTCTAGGTAGCAGACACAATAAAATCATATTCGATAGATTTTTTATCCATGATATCAAATGAAGTATGTTCTACAAAAGAATAACAAATATATATTTATTCAATTAATATGTATTTTTATCATAAAATATATTCCAGTCCATCCCCATATCCATAAACAAAATTGTATTGATCTATCTTCTTAGATGAACACCCTTCCAAAGTAGCATTTAATTATTTCATTAAACAACTAATAATCCAAAAAATTCATTGATAATTCTCAAAAAATCCTATGCTGATATATAAATAAAATTCCAATTGAAAATATATCACGAGTTATTACAACATGAACTTATAAATATGGATTAAACTTCTTTATCCATTTATAAAGGTGGTTTACATTAAAAAAAGAATTTTTATAGTTTAATACAAATTTTTATAATCATTAAAACGACCAAAGATGAATAATTAAGGTTGAATACATATTAGAACTAATTAAATTTGACATAACAGTATATAAATAAAGATAGTTTTGGATATTGAGGAAATAAAGGTGTTTCACACTTCAAACTATTGGTTAAAAAATATTTGGATCTAGTTCAAATGTTATAATGAAAAAAAATATTCCTTTTAATATTTAGCCTTTATAAAATCCATCTTTATATAAAACGTTTCACATGTACATAATGCAATATATCTAGGGATATAGTGGTCTTACATGGATCACCTACATGATGATAAATCCAATGATCAAATATATGAATTTTTATGGTGTACCAATATCCAGAGTAACTAGTTGTTGTTATGTATTTAATAATTATGTGAATACACTCACCACCATGGAATGATGTTTCAATTAGTTATGTGGAATTAACCTCTCACCAAGACTCACAACACATTGAATTTTTTATGGAATAAATGACCAACAAAAAATGGTCACACCCATCACATAAAATTCCAATTAATCTGAAAGAATATAGTTTATAGACTAGTAAGTGTCTTATCATTTTGATGAAATGAGGTTAGTCTACCTTCATATTTCATAATATTTATTATAACTATAGATGTGGGAATATAATGTATATTAACTATATCACCCAGATTGGAAATATGAAAATAAAAAACACATTTTTAGGTGAGTTGTATCATAGATTTTCAAAACAACCTCACAGTAGAGAAAATAATATTATCGAGATTGAATTATTCTAGTATATCAATTATCATTTTTTATTATGCATTTTTTGATTTGGAAATATGATTTTTTTTCTGATATTCCACATCCATAATATAAAATATATTCTAAACCAAAAATATAATATTTTAATCATATATTCAACAAATCCCGTATTTCTAAGTACCATTCCTCTAATTATTTCTCCCACATTTTAATGAACAATTCAACTCCCTCTAATTACTATTTTTTACCTCTTATTTTATCAATAACTTTATCTTCATTTTATGAAATCCGACTCCCCTTAAATTTTTTATGAAATTCAAATTTCAATCTCAATTCCAAGAAAATAACTATATTTAATTTACAATTATTTAAATAAATTAATTGGATTATTTTACTGTAAATCTCCACTATTGAACTCCATTTTTCTGATTCAAGATTATTCCATAATTAAAAAATGATTAATGTGTTTTCAAACAATAAAATTTACTAACCCCCACTAGTTTTTAATAACTAATAGTGAATATTCTATTTGAATGTCCCATGTTGGTCGTCACATTTATTTGACCATATCGTGTTACTCCAACTACCATGAAATAGTTCTATTCCATCAAAAAAACCCTTCAAAAAAATTAATTCTTATTAATATATACAATTTTATAAGTCTAAACCCCCTAGACCTGAATATATTCCTCCAAGCCTTTAATATTATCTAATTTATCATTTAAATTATTCTTGTAATCATATAAGAACAACCTTGAAAACAAATTTTATGATTATCTTAGTTTTATTTGTGAAATTTAGTAATCATCTCATCCTGGATACTATTGAACTACTCCCACTATCTTGTTCAACACATGAACTCTAGTGCACCACCTCATTAGATAGAGGATTCCAACCAACATTAGGGATCTATATTTGAATTGAGAAGAGACCATACTCCCATATCGATGTACCCAAACAAAACATAGTGGCCATGGGAAGGACTATCCAACCATCCCCCAATACCTTAACCACCCTTTCAAGGTCATTACCAACACCAGGGATCTAGTATCACAGTAATAAATGAAATTAATTAACTATATCAAATATAATTATTTATTAAATTAATCCCTAACATGGAATAATGACATAAAACACATCGAGCTGAACAAATATTATTGAAACTCTATGAAACAACCCCCAAAAGATCACAATGGACTCCCTAACCCATTATTGAGAAAATGCATAACATGTGTTAGATGTTAAAACATAATTAAATTAATTTAACATGGATAACCTAAGGAATGTAATGATGAACATGCACCATAATGAATCACCACTCAATGACTTGTGGAATATAACTCAGGATCTTCTTTACAAAACATGACCAAAAGATAAATAAAAAATAGATGATTCCACCACACTCTGGTGGAACATTAAAAAAAACATTAATAGAGTAATCAAAAAATAATATGGAAAGAAGTTTATGGGGGAAGAAAATCCATTATCGTTTAAATCATACCTCAAAATTCCAATAAATCTCCACAAAACACATCCACAGTGAGGCTTTAATAATATAGGATGAGAGGAGGACACCTCAACTAGCTCATTCCTACATGGTTTGGAGAAAGGGGAGGGGTGAGATGAAATACCTAAGGGGATAAATTGTAAAAATACAATTTTAAATAAATTTTCAGCATCCGTAGATTTTTCTCATGTGGATTTCAAAATTTAGTGCCAGCTATGTAGTTGGATCTATCTAAGGCCAACCCACCCACATGGTCTGACCACACATTTGGCCAAAACCTAGGTAAATAATGCACAATCCTAATATCAAACACCCATTCCACACAACGTTAGACTATATGGTTTGATAGACCATGTGCGAACTGTGTTTTCCTCACTTCCTCCCTTATACAACAAGGTGTTTTTCAAATATTGTGTGCATATCATGATCCATGCCTAGAAACTCCTCAACCATGTAATATTTCTCCTTGTAATTCACATAGTTTATCCTTAACCATGTTGTAAATATATAACGAAAACATTATGAGTTCAAAATGAACTAAAAACCTAATTATCATCATGGTGTATCATGGTTTCTCCTAGACTATGCACCCCAAATTGTGCACCCTTTCCAGAGTATTCCATAACTCCAAATACTTATCTCAAAGCTTTTAATGAGCATTTAAACGCTCAAGATACCTCAAGAGCATCATTACTAATCTCAAAACACCATTTTGTGAAATTCCAAATCAGAAAACCCAATTATGAGCCTTGTTTCACAATTCAAAATATCTTATAATGAAAAATAAAATTCCTCAAGGAAATTACTGTCCATATATATTTGGGATCTTATAACCTTCACCCCACAACACTTCTCATCCCTGGAAAGACTTAGTGGTCATACATTTTCACCACATGACCTATATCAGACACCATATTTCAAGCAACATCTTTATGTAGAATCTGATATTTCAAAACAGTACGGAGGCACAACCTCCTGCTCAAGGCCCTCAACCTGCCAAAAACTCGAGCTAATTCACAATTTCATTATGGAGACCACACTATGGAACTTACCTTATCACATCCATCAGGAAAATTTTCCAAAATGTCACATGATTACTTGTCATTCTATGGTTCTCCCAACCATATGCAGTAGTATATAAGCAGTAACTCAGGTTGACTAGAACCGTTTCCATCTTAATTCTCATGAAAATGGAAATTAGTTTATCAAAACACATCAATAATTATTTACAACATACCAAACCCAAAAATACTCAAGAACATAAATAACAATCACCACCCACCCTCTTAATAGAAAACCAATTGAAGCAGATTCCTAGTAGTCATCTAAGTATTAAAAAACAACCTGGATTTACATGAAATCCTAAAACGACACGAATTTAGCCCTTAGTTTCCACAGTGAAACACTGGGCATAGAGTGAAAACTTATTCACCTACATTCTTTTCTAACCCCAATGAAACTATCCTTGGACAAATCACCCCCACCAAAGCCTAACTCCAACCAACAGTTAGTTCACATCCCACTTGTTCATAAATCCCTCTCACTAGGAGGAATTCCAAGAAAACAAACATACCATATAGATTCCAACCCCAATCTACATTCTAGATCCTCCCTAATACCATATATCATAACAAGTATCTCATTAAAATTACTTACCGAGTTAATGTACACACCTCAAATTTTTTAAACCAGCATCACAATGCTACCACGACTGTTCCAAATTTGTTCAACATACCTACGACCAATCCATCATAAGGTTCATATATCCATAATAGATACATCACTCCCCACTATAGGATCATATTTAACAATGACTCACCAAAACAACCTCAAACACTTCATCCCTTTCTCCAACAACTTCTATGGAATGAATTGAATGTGGACATATCTCTCACACCAATGTGGCCAAATGAACCATAAAACATCACTTGTTCCTAGAATCCATGAATGGAACCCATGAAATTTATCCAAATTTGTTCCATCTAGAGGAACTCAGCCATAAATAGTTAATGTCCCACTTCCCAACATGTGACTCCACGGACGCCACTCCATGAGAATAATCTCAATGAGTCCTCATATCAAACTAATGTAATTATTGTTGATAGGGGTATATCATAATCTCTCCCAATGTTTCTAATATAATTTCAATTTGTTTGTCAAGATTTTTCCATGACTGAGATCACACTAGGATTTCAACGATGAAATCCTATACAACTCATCCATTTTTCATGGCACCTAACACTATAGGGCCCTAAAAACCCATACAAAGGCCCAATCTACCTACCAATAATTTTCAAATTACATTCAAATTGTATCTATACATTTTAACAAAGTTCTTATCTAGTAATTTCCCTTAGGAAGACACATTCATGAAATTTGATCAACAAATCTGAATACACCACACATTACCTCACAAATATGCCTCCCTGATCCCACTAACGCATAATCATTATAGATCTTGTGTAACCCAACCATAGGTCATCTGTACATCCTTTGTGAGGAATCTCTCATGAAAAAAATATCTTACCCACACTATTCAATGAAAGTTTCTACCTTTTATGCCCATCTCACCCAACATAGAGCACTATGTATATTTCCAAAACAAGAAGAATATCACCAAACAAAAACCACAATATTGATACCAAAAAACCCATGATCTATTCCAAAATTTTAACCATTACCACATATTATCTTCACATTTTCTTAATTAAATAGTACTACAACTACATTTTCATCATGAAGAATACAAAAAATATCTATACGACCCTAATAAAAAACAAAATTTCATTGTCTGGTCACCCCCTTAATTGAACACACACACATTACACCACATTTCCCCAATCAACAATTATTATTTTGATCCAAATCTGAACCCCCAATCATGAATTCATCTCAAAATCATTACCATAGACCTGAGCATGAATGAATTATCACATCTATAAACCGACAATAATTTTGAAACTGTATCACCCAACTTCTCTTTTTCAAATCCAAAGCCATAATACATGTCAAAACCCCAAACCTGTATAAACCCACTATGCATCATTACCAATATTATGAAATATACATATATTGTTTTTTCACCCAAATCTAACATAAATCATGTGACCACTCTCACAAGTCAACCTAGAAATCTATATAGTATCAAATACTAAATATAATGTCATGGTAAGAAGGACATAAATCAATAGAAACCAAAATATGTACCCATATCAATGTCTTGAAAAACAATTCATAAAAACCTCATCTAGGTTCCCACACCATAACATGTCATATACCAACCATCATCCCCCAACCATGGAATCCAACCTTTACGAGTAACTACACATCAGAGTGATCCCTGGAGGGCCGAGACATACAATGGGTCCTGATAAAAAACACTAACAAAGGGTCCAACAATCTTATAAATATACCAGAATAACCTACGAGGGTTCCTAAACCAACTGTGAATGAGGACTAAACCAGGATCCTCGGTAATGAGATCCTCACTATAGATATGTTATAAACATCCATTAGAAATAAATCCATACCATCACATACTAGAAGGCATATAACATTGGGATCTTTCATGCCTACCATGTGAATGAGACACATTTTCATTTAGCTTCCAAGACTAAAAAGAAAATCATAGGCATATTTTTTATAGGATATGAACCATAAATCCATCATATGTCGTAAAATTTAAAAAAAAACATGTGTGAAGATCTAAGAGAATATCATATTCAAGCATAACATTTCATATCTAAAAAATCAATCTCAGCCCCTGATAAATTAGACTTTCTACCAGATGAGGTTTTCATGTCACACAAGTCCGATATCCATCGAAGGATAAAAAACATTCATTCATCTTGATTATATTAAAAGCTAATGAGTAAAATAATAGTAATGTAAACCCTACAATACGAAAATGAAATATCTCAGACCGGATTTAACTAAATAGGTTCCCTACGTTGGTTTACCACATGAAATCAAGAATGACTCTTTATATGTGAATGGATTCCATGTAGAAGAAGGGGTCTAAGGAGGATCCTTGAGTAGAATATAACACCCTATAAAAGTGAACAACAAGAAGTAAAAAATCAAACATCATATAGATACATGTAAGAATAATGAATAAGTAAACTAAAACTAAATAATAATGTAATAAAAAGAAATTTAATAAGGGATTGAATGACCATGTCATTCATACAACCAAAAACCCACTGCTTAGGTTACCCAACATAAAAATCTAAAATAAACTATAATATGGTTCAATAGAACCACCGAGTTAAACCCATATAACAATATAATATCACTCATGGAATAATTCTAAAACAAAGAAACAAAACACAAACCACAACCCAAACATTTTCCTGCAATAAATATTTGAGAGTGGCTAATGTACCCATGTTCAATTGAGGCAAAATAAGGGAGTGAGTTAAAGTCAGTAGGCCAACACTAGTAGTGTTTAAAAAAATACAATTCAATAAAATAGTGCATTCATTAAAAGGTATAATTATAGACAATCATGTATATAAAATAAGTTCATTATTTAAAAATTATTAAAATTAATCACTTTCATTATTTTTTTAAAGTGTAATTATCCTTATCAATCGTTAATAAATTAAATCTAGCATTCCGATCCATATATCGTAGGGGTTATGGGTTGGAGATCCCTAAGACTCATAATAAGAATCTAACTAGAATATTATAAGGCCCCAGCCTTAAACCTTGCTTAATCTTGAGTTATTACAAGATTACACATTGAGGATCTTTTTGGGTTTAGAGTTTTAGAGAATTAGATCATAAAACTTGCATTACATTCCACATATAAACAAAGTGGTTACATAAAGATAGTATTCTTCATTCCCATCAATGGAAATACATTTAAAATAAAACATGGATTATTTCTTGACATATCCTTGACTCTATCATCTTATCATGTACCTTTCCCTTAACCTGTGAAAAACATTTCAAAAACATGGGATGAGCATAAAAACTCAGTATGGGTTATAAAAAAAACATGGAAAGGAAACATGAGTTCATATATACATAAGAATGGAATCATACTTTACCCATAAAACATAGGCACTTTAACATACCTCATAAAATCATGAATAAATCATAGAAATCATAAGACATAAAGGTAACTTGAGGCATTCATAACATTCTTACGTAGGGAGTAACCCTCTTGGTTACGTTTGGAATACCCATCACAGTATATTCCCTAAAATCTCTTCGGAGAAACCTTAATGTTTCACTCCTTCGCATTACCCAATGCATTGGAGAGCTATAACGGGCTCACCCGCCCTTAGTTTATCACGGAACCACCCGTCTTCATAATAATGCCCAAGAACCATAACATAATCATATCACATAAAACATGTATAAAGGAAACATAAAATTTCAACATTTCAATCACGAGATATCAATACAACACATTGATATAAAAACATTATGAAAACCATTTTCAATACCAAAGTAAAAGAAAAGTAAAACATGGTATTTATTTTTCTTTTAAAAAGAAGGTATGGCTTGTAGAGGAAGCCGAAACTCAAATAACGGTCATGACGGCGGAGAAGTCGTTGTCGCCGCATACGTACGACAAAAACATTCCATTTTTGTCGTTTAGTAAATGCTTCGTATAAAAAATATTCCTTTTAATAAATGTAAAAGTCAAAGGGGTTTATACACCGTATAAAAGAAAGTTGTGTATAAAATAAAATATGCCTCAACGAAAGGAGATTGAGACGAAGTCCCATACCTCGTATCCGACTTGACCCGACCGTTCTTTAATCTCCTGAATAATAAACATGAGTTAATCTCTACTTTCTTATGAATCTTTTTCAAGTTCATTATTCCTTTTATACCATGTTATGAACATCATGTAATCAGTTAAGTTAATAATGTTTATTTTGTCGGTATTTGGTTCTTAAGTCAAAAATAGACTTCTTACACTTACATGTTGTTAATTTGGTCAAAGGTTAACTATATCCAGAATGGTATTCATGATGTAGATATAATATATGTCATATATATCCAGTACATACATGCATTTATAATATTACATCACATTTAGAGGTAAGAAATGAAATGCACCGTTCATGGAGACGGTAAGCCGTACGTACGCATGAAGGCTACTTCCATTTCTATTTCATATTTTCTAGAATGGAATCATAATGATATAAAAGTATATTATAATTCCAGTATAATAACATATATAATATCATTAACTTTATCCTTTACACATCCCACATATGGTATTAACGAATCAAATCACTTTTAGGGGGCGGTAGTCCGCACTTCCTAAAATGAAGATATCGTGTTTACCCATAATGGAAACCATAAAGGTATGACCAAAATGAAAAAAAATAAGCTTAAGGAAAACATAAACATATTATATATCATATATAAAAATAGTGACATCATAATGGCCACCTTTGAAGGTGTTAAATGAGTGTTGAACAATCATCGTTCCGGGAGGCAGAATTTCTCCATCCACGGAAACCGTATGTTATTTAACTATTTGATGTAGTTTTGTGAGTTTGTAGCTCAAATATATCTTATAACAACATCCTAGTATATTTAATATACTGGTGTTGTTACAAAATAAGTAAATAAAAAGAGTTTAGGGGGTTGGAGAAGCAAAATAAAACTAATGAACATGAGAGAATGAATTACCTTTAAAAGTGTAACTCCTTTTGATTTGAGACTAAAGGCTTCCTTTGAAAGGATTCTGCCCAAAGTTAATCATCTAGGATGAGGAGAGGGATGTGGAGAGAGCAAATGGGCAGGGGTTGGCCGAGCCAAAGGCTTGAGGAGTGTGTGAAATGAGGTAGAGGTGGGGGCCTTTTATAAGAGGAGAGGAGGGGCACTTTTGGAAAGTAAAGAAACATTACTTTATTTGAAAATGTTTTTCGGTTTTAAAAGGTCCCACATTGATATAATTCGTGTATAAGGTGATAATTATTCGAAATCCACTCATCCAATAAGTTTTGGACATGTGTAGATCATATATATTAAATTATCTTTCCATTTTATTTAAATCGTCAAATAATGATGTCATCACTACATCATTATTATGTCATAAATAATTTAATTTATTTAATGTCTAAAAATTATAAAAAAAAATACTATGATATATGAAATCTTTTTATCTTTCCAATGACTATTTATAATCAAAATTTGGACTTGTAAAACCCCACTTAAAAATTGTTTTCGTAAAACACATTATGTTTGTGTCATTTTCACTTTAACATTAAATAAAAAGTAATTTATGTCATTTCCCAACAAAAGTGGATCCATGGGGTCCCCAAGTTGACCCATGGCATGTAATGGTCGGCCATGACACAACCAATGATGTTGGTACATGTGTCTAGGTCATTTCATTTTATTAAAGTATTATTTATACCTTAAACTACCCTAATTACCACTAATCGTGATTAAGAACTTAATAAGTTACTATTCACCAAAAAATTATTATAATCTCATTGAACCACATTTTACATACTAATGACAACCATGTATGTCGGATTTTTAAAATTCAAAACACAATGATGGCAAAATTTCATTTAAACCGAAAATCAGTCTTTATAAGTACCACTTAGTGGTTTCACTATTCATCAAAAATTGAAGTTTTTCAGAAAATTACCAAAAATTCACCCTAAGCTATATTTGATATTCCGAATTCAAAAATGAAGTCTATTTTACAAAAGTCAAATAATATAATTCACATTAATTAATTTAATAATTAATTCCCGCTGCCAGAGCAAAAAAGCGTGTTTTTACAAAACAATAAGTATCAAAAGATTGACACCAGTTTAAGTCTAATTTCAAAGTGAAATTGATTCCAATGACCACCATTGGATAAAATGGTAAAAATATATTCTAATTTCACTTCAAAACCAATTCAAAACATAATCTAATCATATAAATAAATTAGGTTAAAAAGCAGTTTTGATGTAAAATGCAGTATTTTTCACTATTCATTAAAAAATGAACATTGTCAGAAAAATACCAAAAATTCACACAAGGTAAATTTTGATGTCCCAATCATAAAGGATAAGTTTATTTTGAAAAACATAGTTTATAAAATTGTCAAAATATAGATTCAAAAAGGGTTTCCCATCATAAGGCAGTAAAACAATCTTTTAAGTATATTAGTGTATTACATGCTTAAGATTGTATTTATTTTCATTTTAAGCCTCTATAACACTATCTTAATCATTAATAAACATAGATAAAAATATATATTATTCATTACTTACTTGGGATGTTACATCCTTCCCCCCTTTAGAAAATTGTGTCCCCGCAATTTATATACTTATCGAATAAATGGGGGTACTTATCCCTCATTACATTTTTAGATTCCCATGTTGCCTCTTCAATCATGTGGTTTTTCCACAAAACCTTTACCTGATGAATCACCTTATTCCGTAACACTTGCTCCCTGTGGTCAAGAATCTGGACCGGTTGTTCCTCATAAGATAGGTTCTCTTCCAGCTGAACTACCTCTGGACTCAAAACATGAGATGGATCTGGCATATACTTTCTCAACATCGAAACGTGAAAAACATTGTGTACCTGAGATAAACTCGGAGGTAAAGCCACTCGGTATGCAACTGATCCAACTCTTTCCAGAATTTCGTATGGTCCAATGAACCTTGGACTCAACTTTCCTTTCTTACCAAATCTCATCACACTTTTCCAAGGAGAAACCTTGAGAAAAACATGATCACCTACCTCGAATGATAGATCCTTCCTCCGGTTATCCGCATAACTCTTCTGCCTGCTCTGAGCTGTTCTCATGTGTTTCTGAATCAGCTGAACTTTTTCTGCCATCTCTTCTACCAATTCTGGTCCCATCAACTTCCTTTCACCCACTTCATCCCAGAAAGCTAGAGTTCGACACCGCTTCCCATATAATGCCTGAAATGGTGCCATCTGTATACTGGAATGAAAACTGTTATTATATGAAAACTCAACCAAAGAAAGATGTTGGTCCCAACTTCCCTGATAATCCATAGAACAAGCTCGTAGCATATCCTCCAATGTCTGAATTGTTCGTTCTGACTGCCCATCTGATTGAGGGTCAAAAGCTGTACTAAAATTTAACTCAGTACCCAAAGACTTCTGAAGGCCTTTCCAAAAGTTAGAAGTAAACCTGGGATCACGATCCGATACAATGGAGAGAGGAACTCCATGTATCCTGACTATCTATTTAATATACAAACGGGAAAGTTGATCAAGATAGAAAGTATCTCGTATAGCAAGGAAATGAGCAGATTTGGTCAAGCGATCAACAATAACCCAGATTGCATTATTACCTCGAGATGTCTTCGGTAATCCAACAACAAAGTCCATGGATATATTATCCCATTTCCACTCTGGAATTGGTAAAGGCTGAAGCATCCCTTTCGGTAACTGACGCTCTGCTTTAACCTGTTGACAAGTCAAACACTTCACAGTAAAATCAGCAATATCTCTTTTCATTCCATCCCACCAGTAATACTCCCGCAGATCTCTATACATCTTAGTACTACCCGGATGAGCTGAAAACGGAGAACTATGGGCTTCACATAACAACTCTCTCTTCAACTGTGAATCACAAGGCACACACAATCTCTTCCCAAATCTCAAAACGCAATCACTATCAATGTTGAATTCAGGCAACTTACCTTTCTGAACCAGCTCTACACTTTTCTGCAACTCACTGTCTTGCTTCTGTGCTTTCTTGATTCTATCTGATAGAGAAGATCTCACTGATACCTGAAACAAAACAGAAGGACTTCCTGCACCAACAACTTCTATGCCAAATTTCATCAAATCGTTAACCAAAGGATCACGTTCCAAACGCAACATTGTTAATGAAGCATTACTTTTTCGACTCAAAGCATCAGCCACTTTATTTGCTTTTCCCGGATGGTAATGAATTGTACAATCATAATCCTTGATTAATTCTAGCCATCTCCTTTGTCTCATGTTTAACTCTTTCTGAGTGAATATATACTTTAAACTTTTTTGATCGGTATATATTTCACACTTTACTCCATACAAATGATTCCTCCAAATTTTTAAAGCAAAAACAACAGCAGCTAATTCCAAATCATGTGTAGGGTAATTTACCTCATGTGTTTTCAACTGTCGTGAAGCATAAGCAATTACCTGATCATTCTGCATTAGGACGCAACCAAGTCCTTTCAATGAAGCATCACTCTATATAACAAACTCACCATTCCTGGAAGGTAGTGCCAAAACTGGAGCATTCACCAATCTTCTTTTCAATTCCTGAAAACAATCATCACATTCTTTTGTCCAGATAAACTTAACACCCTTCCGAGTTAGCATAGTCATTGGACTAGATAACCGTGAAAAATTTCTAACAAACCTTCGTTAATAGCCCGCCAAACCAAGGAAGCTACGAATCTCGGTTACATTTGTGGGTCTTGTCCATTCTTCCACAACTTTTGTTTTTGCAGGATCAACAGTTATTCCATCTTTAGAAACAATGTGACCAAGGAAAGAAATTTGTTGCAACCAAAACTCACACTTGCTGAATTTCCCATACAGTTTCTTTTCTTTTAAGGTTTGCAAGATAACCCTTAAATGTTTTTCATGCTCCTCTTTACTTTTAGATAACACCAAAATATCATCAATGAAAACTACCACAAACTTATCCAAGAACTCATGGAAAATTCTATTCATTAAGTCCATGAATATAGCAGGTGCATTGGTTAGCCCAAAAGGCATTACTACAAATTCATAATGGCCATATCTCGTACGGAACGCGGTCTTCGGAATATCTGCCTCCTTTACCTTCAGCTGATTGTACCCTGATCTCAAGTCAATATTTGAAAAAAACTGAGCTCCCTGGAGCTGATACAACTTCATTTGATGGCCCGACATCTGCTGAAGTAGTTGAAAAGGATTTCACCACCCCTTTCTTCTTGTAGTCTAACTGCTTCCCATCACTCAAGCTCTTTTTCGGACACTCGTTTGCATAGTGACCCATCTCATTGCACTTATAACATTTCACTAACTGTAAATCAAACTTGTTCTTACCTTCACCTTGATCCTTTTCAGTGTAATCACGGGCCTTATGTCCCATCTTACCATATCGGTAGCACTTCCCAGAATTCAGAAGACATTCCCCAGCATGCCTTTTGCCACATTTATCACAAACTAGAAACTTAGTTCTCTTACCATCAGTCTTTTTTTGAAGAATTCTTACCTTTCTCCTGCCACCTCGGTCTCTTCTTCTGCTGGTTGTTATAGAAAACTTGGTCATCGGAAAACTCCATTTCCACCTTCTCAGCACATCGAACAAGCTTTTCATAACTTTTAAACTCATGATAAGCTAATGCCCTTTGGTATTTTGTCTTTAATCCTGAGTAAAAACGATTTATTTTACTATCAATGTCCCGGCTAAAATTTGGAGCATACCTTGCCAATCGAGTGAACCTTTCTTCATAGGCAGCCACTGAGTCTTCCTCTTGCCTCAATTCCAAGAATTGCTTTTCCATCCTAAGTCGAACAACCTTAGGAAAATACTTCTCAAGAAACATACCTATGAATTCATCCCAGTCAAGAGCATCAATCTCATCGGCATCCCTGATATTTTTAACCATAGACCACCACTGATCTGCTTCACCCTCCAAATAGTAAATAGCAAGACTAACCTTTTGATTGTCTGAACACCCCATGACATCAAAAATCTTCTCCAGTGCTTTAATCCACCCTTCAGCTAGCACAGGGTCAGATGATCCTCTGAATGATGGTGGATGTTTCCTCATGAAATGTTCCACCACTGACATGTTCCTCTGCGGTTGGTCTGGCTGATCTCGTGTATGGATACCACCGCCTTTTATCGCTTGAGTCAACTGCGCCATTACTGCAACAAACTGTTCAGTTCCAATTCCGACCATTTCTGGATGCTGATTCGGAAGGTTATTTCCTTCTGTATGCCTTCCTAGCACTGCTTCCCTGTTTCCTCTGCGGAAAACCATTCTGAACAAACATGTCTTAGATGAAGCAACATGGTAATCTTTAAATTCTATATCATTTCAAAAAAAATATTTTTGGATAATCATTTAATAGAATTCTAACTCCTAAATTTATCTAAACCGACCTCTGATACCAACTATAAGGCCCCAGCCTTAAACCTTTCTTAATCTTGAGTTATTACAAGATTACACATTGAGGATCTTTTAGGGTTTAGAGTTTTAGAAAATTAGATCATAAAACCTGCATTACATTCTACATATAAACAAAGTGGTTACATAAAGATAGTATTTTTCATTCCCATCAATGGAAACACATTTAAAATAAAACATGGATTATTTCTTGACACATCCTTGACTCTATCATCTTATCATGTACCTTTCCCTTGACCTGTGAAAAACATTTCAAAAACATGGGATGAGCATAAAAACTCAGTATGGGTTATAAAAAAAACATGGAAAGGAAACATGAGTTCATATATACATAAGAATGGAATCATACTTTACCCATAAAACATAGGCACTTTAACATACCTCATAAAATCATGAATAAATCATAGAAATCATAAGACATAAAGGTAACTTGAGGCATTCATAACATTCTTACGTAGGGAGTAACCCTCTTGGTTACGTTAGGAATACCCATCACAGTATATTCCCTAAAATCTCTTCGGAGAAACCTTAATGTTTCACTCCTTCGCGTTACCCAATGCATTGGAGAACTATAACGGGCTCACCCACCCTTAGTTTATCACGGAACCACCCGTCTTCATAATAATGCCCAAGAACCATAACATAATCATATCACATAAAACATGTATAAAGGAAACATAAAATTTCCACATTTCAATCACGAGATATCAATACAACACATTGATATAAAAACATTATGAAAACCATTTTCAATACCAAAGTAAAAGAAAAGTAAAACATGGTATTTATTTTTCTTTTAAAAAGAAGGTATGGCTTGTAGTGGAAGCCGAAACTCAAATAACGGTCATGACGGCGGAGAAGTCGTTGTCGCCGCATACATACGACAAAAACATTCCCTTTTTGTCGTTTAGTAAACGCTTCGTATAAAAAATATTCCCTTTTAATAAATGTAAAATTCAAAGGGGTTTATACACCGTATAAAAGAAAGTTGTGTATAAAATAAAATATGCCTCAACGAAAGGAGATTGAGACGAAGTCCCATACCTCGTATCCGACTTGACCCGACCGTTCTTTAATCTCCTGAATAATAAACTTGAGTTAATCTCTACTTTAATATGAATCTTTTTCAAGTTCATTATTCCTTTTATACCATGTTATGAACATCATGTAATCAGTTAAGTTAATAATGTTTATTTTGTCGGTATTTGGTTCTTAAGTCAAAAATAGACTTCTTACACTTACATGTTGTTAATTTGGTCAAAGGTTCACTATATCCAGAATGGTATTCATGATGTAGATATCATATATGTCATATATATCCAGTACATACATGCATTTATAATATTACATCACATTTAGAGGTAAGAAATGAAATGCACCGTTCATGGAGACGGTAAGCCGTACGTACGCATGAACGCTACTTCCATTTCTATTTCATATTTTCTGGAATGGAATCATAATGATATAAGAGTATATTATAATTCCAGTATAATAACATATATAATATCATTAACTTTATCCTTTACACATCCCACAAATGGTATTAACGAATCAAATCACTTTTAGGGGGCGGTAGTCTGCACTTCCTAAAATGAAGATATCGTGTTTACCCATAATGGAAACCATAAAGGTATGCCCAAAATGAAAAAAACAGAAGCATAAGGAAAACATAAACATATTATATATCATATATAAAAATAGTGACATCATAATGGCCACCTTTGAAGGTGTTAAATGAGTGTTGAACAATCATCGTTTCGGGAGGCAGAATTTCGCCATCCACGGAAACCGTATGTTCTTTAACCATTTGATGTAGTTGTGTGAGTGTGTAGCTCAAATATATCTTATAACAACATCCTAGTATATTGAAGATACTGGTGTCGTTACAAAAGAAGTAAATAAAAAGAGTTTAGGGGGTTGGAGAAGCAAAATAAAACAAATGAACATGAGAGAATGAATTACCTTTAAAAGTGTAACTCCTTTTGATTTGAGCCTAAAGGCTTCCTTTGAAAGGATTCTGCCCAAAGGTAATCCGCTAGGATGAGGAGAGGGATGTGGAGAGAGAAAATGGGCAGGGGTTGGCCGAGCCGAAGGCTTGAGGAGTGTGTGAAATGAGGTAGAGGTGGGGGCCTTTTATAAGATGAGAGGAGGGGCACTTTTGGAAAGTAAAGAAACATTACTTTATTTGAAAATGTGTCTCGGTTTTAAAAGGTCCCACATTGATATAATTCGTGTATAAGGTGATAATTCTTCGAAATCCACTCATACAATAATTTTTGGACATGTGTAGATCATAGATATTACATTATCTTTCCATTTTATTTAAATCGTCAAATAATGATGTCATCGCTGCATCATTATTATGTCATAAATAATTTAATTTATTTAATGTCTAAAAATTTTAAAAAATATACTATGATATATGAAATCTTTTTATCTTTCCAATGACTATTTATAATCAAAATTTGGACTTGTATAACCCCACTTAAAAATTGTTTTCGTAAAACATATTATGTTTGTGTCATTTTCACTTTAACATTAAATAAAAAGTAATTTATGTCATTTCCCAACAAAAGTGGATCCATGGGGTCCCCAAGTTGACCCATGGCATGTCATGGTCGGCCATGACACAACCAATGAGGTTGGGACATGTTTCTAGGTCATTTAATTTTATTAAAGTATTATTTATACCTTAAACTACCCTAATTACCACTAATCGTGATTAAGAACTTAATAAGTTACTATTCACCAAAAAATTATTATAATCTCATTGAACCACATTTTACATACTAATGACAACCATGTATGTCGGATTTTTAAAATTCAAAACACAATGATGGCAAAATTTCATTTAAATGGAAAATCAGTCTTTATAAGTACCACTTAGTGGTTTCACTATTCATCAAAAATTGAAGTTTTTCAGAAAATTACCAAAAATTCACCCTAAGCTATATTTGATATTCCGAATTCAAAAATGAAGTATATTTTACAAAATTCAAATCATATAAGTCACATTAATTAATTTCATAATTAATTCCCGCTGCCAGAGCAAAAAGCGTGTTTTTACAAAACAATAAGTATCAAAAGATTGACACCAGTTTAAGTCTAATTTCAAAGTGAAATTGATTCCAATGACCACCATTGGATAAAATGGTAAAAATATATTCTAATTTCACTTCAAAACCAATTCAAAACATAATCTAATCATATAAATAAATTAGGTTAAAAAGTAGTTTTGATGTAAAATGCAGTATTTTTCACTATTCATTAAAAAATGAACATTGTCAGAAAAATACCAAAAATTCACACAAGGTAAATTTTGATGTCCCAATCATAAAGGATAAGTTTATTTTGACAAACATAGTTTATAAAATTGTCAAAATATAGATTCAAAAAGGGTTTCCCATCATAAGGCAGTAAAACAATCTTTTAAGTATATTAGTGTATTGCATGCTTAAGATTGTATTTATTTTCATTTTAAGCCTCTATAACACTATATTAATCATTAATAAACATAGATAAAAATATATATTATTCATTACTTACTTGGGATGTTACAAATATAGTACACCATATTTTTCTAACCCAACCACTATTCCAAAAGTTATAAAACATAGTGAATCCTTCTATGAATCCAACTAATACATAGGAAACCATGCCCAAAAATACTGATATAGATAGGGAATTACACATCTATACCTAAGGGTTCCATAGAATCAGTCCATTACCTAAAAAAATATGGTGCGCTAGGGTTCCTGGGGTATCAGTAAAGTCTACCTACATTAGTGAGTGTAGTGTCATTCTTACATCCCATACAATTAGTCGCAGGTCAGAACATATAGATCATAAGTCAATGAATCCACCCTATATTTGACACATCTTGTTTGACCATCCCCAACCATTCCATTATTAATTAATACATTTTTTTCAAAATTTCCACAGTCGATTACTATTATAAGTAAAACCATATAATTGATTAAAATATTTCATACTTTCTTAATAAAAAAATTCCATGGTCCCAAAATAACATTTATCCAACACATTTCTCTAATAAAATGTAACCATTTTTCACTATTAATAATAAAAAATAAAATACATCCTTAAAAACACTATGAATCCACCCAATAAATCATAGATTATCCTCTTTGAAAATAAAAAGGTGTCAATGAAATTCATTTCTCATAAAAACAATAAAAATGGTGTGTCGTTGTTATTTTCAATAAAATGGAACAACACACCCATTTTTTCGACAATTAAAATCCATTTAAATTGCCTTTTTGTTAAGCCACATGGAGTTAAAAATCTTATTTCCAAAATATTCCACTTTAAAAATTGGTTTTTCCCATATGAAAACAATAACTGAATTAAAATCCAAAACACATCACTTGACCCTTTCAAAAATCACTCATAATCTTTTATTAAAAAAACCCACCCCAAAATATTCTATTTTGTAAAGGTGTACACACCCCTTGTGTAGTATTAGTTCAGGTCTAACAACATTTATGGATCCAATGATTTATGTGGATGATCCGAGGTATTAACAAAAATCAAAAACAGATTTCCTAAATCATGGGAGAAAGATTATCACATATTGGGGTTTAATACATATACCAAACACATATAAGGCAATTATCATGAATATGGGTAAATCAGAAAGACTGAATCCCTTATTGGTAAAAATTCCCAAAATAATTTCATAACATGGTGACCCTTCGAAGACCCCATCATGAATTACCCAATCCCATTATCACCTAATCGAGCTCATCACCAACACCTAGGATCAAGAATCACACCATGGAAAAAATAACTTATAAAAAATATAATGAATTTATAAATTAAACCCCATCATGGAATAAGGATAAAAAACTCTCCAAGTCGATCAAATATTGTGAGAACAATATGAAACTACCATAGGTGGTCAAAAATCTCATAAAACCATTACATGTTATATCACTAAGAGGTTATAACATTAGAAATGATAATTATATTAATTTAATAGTGAAAAATGAATATTCTGAACCAAGCACCATTGGAATCATATAAAAAAATATATTATAAACCCCAAAATTAGACAAAAATAAAGGTATGAGGAAATTAAGACAGTAGAGGATAAAACATACATAAACATGCTAAATATCATGCACCAAAACACCACAATATCGTATCATGAATTACAATGAATAGGAGGAGAATGATTTGTTTATTCCGTACATGTGAGGGGATGGGAAAGGGGAGGGGTGACTTCATGTACATGAGGAGTAAAATTATAAAAATAGAATTTCTATGAAATTGTGTGTAGCCTTAGGTTTATGATATATGATTTTCTATATGTTGGGTTAACAATCCAGTTTCAACTATCCAAGGGTAGGAAACCCACATAGTCTGTCCGTATAGTTGGCCACACCATGAACCAAGCATGTATACCCCTAACATCTAACTCCCATTACTCACATGGTATGAAAAAATATATTCCAAATGAGCTATACGCACTTCCTCCTTTCTATAGGATGGAGAATGTTTTATTTAACCCCTACATATCTTGTGAGTCATGTCATAGACACTCATCAACCACACATCGATTCCCATTAAACCACACACATTTTTTCCACAACCACATTGTAATGTAAACTCCAACCATTATTAATTAAGAATGACATGAAGACCACTTAACCATAATGTCTTAATATGGATTATCCTAAATCTTGCAAACCAAACCCATCACCATTCCAAATAACTCCAAAACATCTGAAACATTACCTAATTCTTTAATTCACATCTAAAAACCCAGGATTCTTCCAGAGCATCCTTACTCATATCAATTCACCCTTTTGGGACATTACAACTCATATAACCCCATTCATGGTCCTGATTAAATATTTTAACCCTTTTATAAAAAAATAAAATTACATCAGAAATTTATGATCCATCAATATGAGGTATATTCTATTTTATGATCAGAATACAAGTCTTCAATTGGGTGGTCCTCATAATGGCCATATTCAATCGAATTTTGAACGCCATAATCTTCACAACATCGAGAAAAATTATTTACATGTCATTTAACCAGCCATGGTTTTTGAAAATTAATAGTGTATGAATAGTTATGTATTTTTAATCCCTTAATATTATCCTTTTTTACATAAAGGGTGGCAATTTTTGTTGGATTATTTTTTTGTGCCTTCCTAAAATGAGAAAATTATTTATACATGGTGGTTCATTTTTGGATTTTAAATTAAAATGAATTCAACCAATGATGGGGTGGGCTTTCCATTTCTCATTAAAAATATTCAATATTAAAATATATTTCAAAGCTCCAATAGTTTCTTCAGATCTCTATCTTTGATTCAACTAATCATATCTAATAGCAAAAAAGTGTGGTGAGGGTTAATTTCTTGAAAACACTCACTAAATCGAGAAATTTTCTAGAATTTATACTCATATTTTAAAACTCCATTAGTTTATATATTAAAAAAACCTACTCATAACCTCTATCTTTTTAGATAATCAAACATCATTAATTTTCAATAGATTTGTTTTTTCATTCATAACCCTTTATTGATTTCCAAAAAAACAAGATATAAACTTACGTATATAAAATAATTTCTCCATAATGATCATCAATATCGTGGTTCAAAATTTACTAATGTAATAATAATAATGATTGTCAATCATAATAAACAAATGATTGTGTCCCTTATTGTAACATCCCGGGTTCAAAAGCCACCAAGAGGCGCCCAGTACCCGGTTGATCACATGACCTCAAGCGCATTTCCCTGAACGCCCGAGGCTGCCGAATAGCAGTGAGGGACTTGGGTGTGATAGTAGGGAAACTATGCCCTCATTGGAAGAGTACACTACAAAATTAAACAAATATATATAAAATAGCTGGAGTAGTAATAATATCATACAAAAAATAAACACATAAATTCTGATATAATAAGCGGGAGAACATATATGAAAATGAATCATGATACTTATGTCTATGAAAGCTACAAAACAAATAAAAATACTAAAATATAGTAATAAACCAAGTACAAGAGAATTATAGTAAACAACTCCACAACATCACAAGACTAAGCTTGGTCACGTGCTCTCTAGCTCCACAACATGTCATGTACCTGAAGTAGAAGGGCGCTTGCCCGTGTTTATACCTACAATAATATAATCTGTTTGGTCCCAAAAGCATTTCCCAAACACAGTGTGATACTAAATCTTATAAGGAAACCACCACGAGATTTTTTCATAACAGTAAATGAATATATGTTAGGTAAAAGTAAAAAAACCGCAAACATGAAAGTACTCAACAGTAAAGAATCCACAATTTCAATAACAAGAAACAACTAAGCAAGCAGATAAACCTAAATTGGTAACCCTCTAGAAAGTACTCACATCCCATCCACTCTGGTTCTACCTAACGAGTACAAGAAACCCTATGGGAAGTACATTCAGTCTAACCCCTCTAGTTCATCTTAAGCATAGACTCTATGAGGAATCACTCTCTGTAGTTTCCCCTTATAGTCTCGTATTATATCTAAAGGCTCTCTAGGGAAGTACTTACGTAACATTCAAATTGTTGACCACGTTGAGGAACTAAATACACTCTAAGGAAGCACTCAACATCAATTTCCCCTTATCGGCTCGCATCATAAGTAAAACACACACTCCGGAGAAGCCCTAAACATCCATTCTCCATATATTCGATACACTAGGTTCTCACGGCCCTCTATAAGTCAAGAAAGTGTAGCAGTGTGTATCATCTAAGGTAATGCTCTAGAACTACTTGGCAATAATTCTACAGCATAATAGAACAATAGTCACACCATCCTGCAATACTAGGAATGGGAATGTAACAAGCAGCCTAACAGTGAAACTAGACCCGACGGTCAAAACATGAAAAACATGAATGGGAATCACATGCAAATCATAAAAATTAAATCTATTCACAATCAAATATCATTTACTCAAGCATAAAATCATAGAAGATAATAATAGGGATAAAACGGTAAATGCGCAATACCCAGTTGATGGGTATTTGGAAAATTTGATCAAAAAACACAAAGGCATCCTATAGAAAGGCACAAACCACCTACCCTGGCATTGGGAGATCAATATACTTGAACCTCGAGGATTGAATATCCAAAAAAATTCATAGATCTATAGAAACGCATAAAACATTAAACCCACAATAAATCACGAAAGTGGAGAAAATAGAAGATGATTATCTAGTAGAAGATAGAACTCACCGATGAGATTCCAACACAACCGACAGTGTTTGATTCAGAGGAACGACACTCGCTTAGGGGTTCGTCGAAGATCCACAGTCATATAGAGCTCTCGGTTGAACGAGACCTAGAAGGAGAGCATTCTGGCGATTAGACGTGACCCCAATGCGTTTAATGAAAAAAAGTTCACGATGTGTACTTTGGAAGTACATGACGTGTACTTTGGAAGTACACGGCATGTACTTGCCTTTTTCGTACTCCACTTTAGGCGGCTTCCAGGTCACCCCACACGGCCGTGTGTAGGGCCGCTACACAGCCAGAACCCATCTACCAGCTGTAACTGAGTACACAACATATACTCAAAATGTACATGGCGTGTACTTCGAAAATTTATAGAATTTCCACTTTTTTTTTAAAATGACTAGAAAAGGAAATACATTCCTGAAAAGAAGATCCTGGTTCTTAGAAACATCCCACTTAAAGAAATTATTCCCCAAATTTCCATAGCGTGGCCTAAAAGAAGAAACCTTGAATTGGTCCGACCATTGTGCTTGTACATCAGCCCCCTCTCCCACGTCTCATCTTGTACCCGCCCGTTCTGCCATAGCACTCGTACCAGAGGAACAGATAGGGCAAGGAGAACCTTTCAACTATGGTCGACAACCCAGATATGATGCTCCTTGAACGCCGCATCCACTTCGAGCTGAACCTCCTCAGGTTGAAAGACATGAGATGAGTATGAAAAGTAACATCTAAGCTGAGAAGCATTGAAGACGTCATGCATAGCTCGATATCTCTGAGGTAACTACAACCTATAGGAAACCGGCCTAACTCTATCCAAAACTTCAAATGGCCTGACGTACCTCGGTGAATGCTTACACTATCTTCTAATTCTTTTGTGCCCCAACCTCGGTGTGAAAAGTTGAAAAACCTGATCCTTGACCTCGAACTCTAAAAGACCTCTCCGCTGATCATCATAATACTTCTAACGAAACTATGTAATATCCATCCTCTTCCGAATCAACTCTATCTACTATGTGGTCTCCTGAACAAGATGAGGTCCCAGCAAAGCTTCCTCTTCTACCTCCAGCTAGAATTAGGTTGATCGGCATGGCTTACCGTATAATGCCTCATAAGGTTCTATCTGAATAGTTTCTTGAACACCATTATTAAAGTCAAAATCCACAATAGGTATACGCTTCTCCTAAGAACCTCCAAAATCCAGGATGCATGCTTAGATCATGTCCTCAAGCACTGGAATCGTACACTCGGACTTTCCATCTGTCTGAGGGTGGTAGGATGTACTCAAATGAACCTATATACCCAATGTTTTCTGGAGCCCCTACCAGGCGTGAGAAGTAATATGTGCATACTAGTCTGAAATGATTGAGTGTGGAACTCCATGTATATGTAAAATATCATGGATGTAAAACCATCGTATCATATCAATAGTATAGGTATCCTTGATCAGAAACAAGTGAGCGACCATCGTATGTCTACAATGACAACCCATACTGCATCATTCCCTCAAGGTGAACTCAGAAACCCTGATACGAATTCCATCGCGAAATCCTTCCATTTCCACTCGAGAATGGGTAATTGCTGCAATATCCCTTGTGGTTACTAATGCACTACTTACACATGCTGATAGGTGGAACACTTCATGTCAAAACCTATAACATCTCTCTTCATACATGTCCAATCTTACTGACGGTGTAGATGATGAATCATCTTGGTGATACCAGGATGAACTTCCCAAACTGTGGAATGAAAATTCCGCATTATCCCCTAACGTATATCTTCTGGTACCCATACAGGCCCCTTGAAATGCATGATCTCATCCTCTCCTATGGTCCCTCCAAGAATAGGGTCCTCTCCAGACACACTCTCATGTAGAACTAAGCCTTCTAATGTCTGCCCCTGACAGCTTCATCATTCGCACTTGATCAAGAAGAGTAGAGGTAACAGCTTTAGAAGAAAGAAATGTCTGCCCCTGACAGTCGTGCACCTCCAAATTCATCTTAGAGAACAGATCCATATGTTTCCACTCACTTCTGGCCTCCTAAGATACTTGTATCTGAGTCCTCCTTCTCAATACATCCGCCACTGCATTGCCTTTCCTAGGCTCATAGGCAAGCTCAATGTCAAAGGACTAAAGGTACTCAACCCACCTTTTCTATCTGAAATTTAGATCACACTGAGTGAATATATACATGATAATTTTGTGGTTGGTGAAAACCATAAAATTCCCACACACAATATAATGTCTCTAATAGTGTAAGTCATGAACAACCACTTCCAACTTGAGATCATGAGTCGGGTAGTTCCTCTTATGTGGCCTCAACTGTCGAGACCCCAATGAAATGACTCATTATCCTTAAATAAACACATCTCCCATACCGATACATGAAGAATCACAGTAAATAGTATAGCTCTTTCTCGACTCTAGAAATAATAGTATTGGTGTTGAAGTCAGCCTCCCTTTCAACTCTTGAAAGGATGACTTACATGAATCTAACAACAAGAACTCTTAACCCTTCTTAGTCAAACCTATCATAAGTGTTTCTAAGCATGAAAAGTCCTGTATGAAAAGTCTGTAGTATCCAACCTTCCCATTTAAATTTCGCACTTCAAATAAGTTCTTCAGCTTCTCCGAAGAAACTACTGCTCTCCCTTTCTTTGGGATAACTGATACTCCTATCTCTGAGATATCATGACCCATGAAGTGAATCTGATCCATCTAAAACTATCATTTTGAGAGCATGGCATATAACTAATGATCTCTCAGTATACTCAAAATGATCTCAAGATGTGTGGCATGGTCGTGTAGATTGTGAGAGTACACCAGGATATCGTCCAAGAAGAAAACCAGGAAAGAATCCAAGTACGGATGGAACACATAGTTCATTAGTGCCATTAAAACTGCAGGTGTGTTCGTGAGACCGAACGACCTGACCACATACTCGTGTAGACCATACCTATTCTATAAAGTAGTAAGAGGTATATCAGATGGTCTAATGCCCAACTGATGAAAACTGGACCTCAAGTTAATCTTTGAGAACACCTGGCCTCCTCGAAACGTACTAAATAGATCATCAATCCATGGAAAGGGATATCAGTTCTTGACCATCAATTGGTTCAACATCCGATAATCCACATAAATATTGATGGTGTCCTATGAATTCTTTGCAAACAGGAAAGAAAAACCCCAAGGAGAAGTGTAGGGTCAGATGAAACCCTTTTCTTGCAACTCCTCCACTTGCTTCTAGAGATCCTGCAACTCTGGTGTATCCATCCTATAAGAAGTAATGGACACTGTTTCCACTATTGGCACAAGATCAATCAAAAAGTCTACCTCGCACTCTAGAGACAATCCTGAAAATTCATCTAGGAAGACATCCCTGAAATGATCCACCACTAGATGTAATTCTAAATAAGAAGTCCCCAGGTCATCCAAATAAATACTAACAATCTGGGCTATAACTCCTCCTAACCCATGATTCTCTGGACCCGCTATTCTTTCCTGGACATCACACTCGCCCTTATGAAGAAAAGATTCACCCTTTGGTGATATGAAACTCACACTATGGTGATAACAGTTGATGACTACCTAGAAAGGAACTAGCTATTCCACTCTAAGAATGAAATTATATCCAATCATCTCTAGGACATAGAGAACCCATACGAAGTGACACCGACCATATTCTGGAGGGCACTCCTTGTACTAACGTACACTAGCCATTATAATCCCCAACAGAGTGTCTAGGTTCCAAATATCAACAGAAGAAAAGATGAAAAGCCCATGTCTCTCCACAAGAGAAATAGATATAATTCTATAGGAAGCCCATGTATCAAAAAGAGCTGAAGATAAAACATAGCCTACTAGGATCGTACCTCGAACTGTGGAGGGACTAGGATACTGCTCCAATTGGGTCTTCTCTATTGCAAAAGTCTGGCCGGATCGATGACCCTATGACCCTACATGACCACTCTGTGATTATCCACCATATTTTCGATGAAAGACCAGCGACTGACCACCATGACTATGACCTCCACCACGGCCTTAACATCTAGATAAACTCTCGTTCCTAGACTGGTGAGAAAGTGGAAGTGATACTCCTGAATGTGGAGTCATCTAAGAACCACTATCACCAACTACTAGTGAAAAGATAAGACAAAAGTGTTGAAGGTGACCAATCGTGCCGCATGATCGGCACTCCAATAGGACCTTCTAGAAATGTGGCCTCGTATGGCCACTCCTTCTGCCCTGGTAGCACACCACCTAGCTACCAGAAGATATGTCTCGCCTCCTTAGATCACCGTGTTAAGAATCCCCATGGCACTTCCTACTGTAAGTATGAGTGATGCTATTCCAAATGCCAAGACACCCTAGCTCACAATAATTTAATCCCTTAGATTGTGCACTGTGATCAGTGCATGGTTGACGAAAGAAGTGATGGAATTCAACCTGAAGATGTTCACCTGTGATCTGATGTCGTGCCTCAGACCATCCATGAACTTCCTTTCCATGAATAAATGATCACCTCCAAGAATATGTGTGAACCATTGAAACTCAGTAAAGTGGTAGGAATACTCCATGATAGAAAGAGTTCCCTTCTCCATACTCATAAACATCCAGGCTCAGTCGTCCCTCAGGGTCTCCAGATAGAAGTAATCATAGAAGATGTGCTGAAACTCATCCCATAGGATAGCCTACTGGTGTCCCACCTGTGAGATCACATCCCACCACCTCTTAGAGGATTCTTAAAGCATATAAGTAGTGAGATGGACCCTCCTTTCTAGAAGAGTCTCAAGTTGCTTAAATATCATCTGCATGGCTTATAGCCATGACTCTATATCCCAGGGTCCCCCATCCCCTGAGAAAGTTGGAGGATGATACTGCTGGAAACCCGCGTCAAATGTCCCATCGACGGGGCAGGAGGCGCTGCTCTCGGAACAGTCAGCATCATCCTAAAAATACTTCCCTGAACTGTGCATCAACACCTATGTTGGGTATAATGGTTGGTGCTAAAACCGGCACAACAGGAGGATTTGCAGGTAGTCCCTAATCAGCCATGTCTGGTGTCTGATTACTGCCTGGAATCTGGAGTTCAACCGGATGACTTCTCGGTGACATGACTCTCAAAGGTCAAGTGAACACCTTAAATTAATATTATCGAGGACGAAAAACTAGAAGTGTAATAAGGGAACAAGAAAAAAGAATCACTTATGTTTTACCAAACATGACTACACAACGTGTACAATTCCTACATGGCATGTTCCCATAAGTCATTTACATGGGTGTGTACTCCTTATTAAACTAGTAGTGTAACACCCCAAACACATAGAGTGTTGTCTTACCACACAGAATGTACTTGAATCCCTTTCCCCTACATTAGTCCTTATACACAGTTAAGCCACACTGCTCTCCTAAGGCCAGACTAGAGGGCGTGTTCATGCTAGACATAGCGTGTACTAGACATGCTTCACCTGGCCAGTGTTGTTAGTGACTCAACATGACACACGGCTCACAATACATGGTGTGTTCAAGGAAGACACGACATGTACGTGAAAGGATGACACCAACATATGTTTTTAGTGACACAACCGGGTACTTGGGTCTGACTACATGGCGTGTTCAATCTTGAAATAGCGTCCATAACTTAACGTTTATCCATCTGTATTGTTAGTTACACGGGAGGACACATGGTCAATAGTACATGACATTTTAAACTAGTACACGGCGTGTTCCCGCAAGGAATTTCCTATCCTCTCTCTCTTCCCACATGGCCTATGACACAGTTAGTGACTACACGACGTGTACTTAATGTTCAAGGCGTGTACTTAAGAAAAACTATTTCTTCTCAAACAAAAGAACCCATGGCCTATAGTCATAACTACATGACATGTATTCCTAGTTTTTCTGGACAGTAAGCCTCAGAAACTACTCTGAAACCCAGAACAACACTGAAATGAACATTGAAGGTGCCAAATTCCGATTCGTGAGGGGTCATACTTAATTAGAATCAAATCTTGTCATCTTATACACATTATAAACAAGGATACCAATGTAATATTTCACCTAATTCAGGTCCATGAGGTCCCTTAACCCCTCAAGAACCAAATTATGGAATTAATTCAAAAAAAACCATAAAAAAACAATTCCCTATCAAATAGCCGGTATTTTATCAAGTCATCTATCACAACATCATATTTATTCTACACCACATCTATCACAACAACATGAAATTGTTAATCCATCCTAGAAGGCATGGAAAGAATGCATGAAATGTGATTTATAGAAAGTTCTTATAAAATGAATGAGATGGCATACCCTCATCTCATCATGTTACTATAGAAATAGAACCTCAATAACATCAATGGTAATAGCGCAAAACATGTGAATCACCCAAAAGTGAAATCATATCAACTATCGAATTTCAAAACCAGAAAATTTGCAAGAAAAAAGGTAGATTGGATTTTCCTTGTAAACGGGTTAGCTACTCCCAGGAACAACTTATTTCCGATTACCTATTCTGCCCTATCGCTGGCTATAGGCACTAAATAGTTAGTCAAGAACAAAATAATCCCTTTGATACCAATTTGTAATGTCCCAGTTCTAGAATCCACCCAGAGGGACCCCATACCCGGTTGGTCACATGACCTCAAGTGAATTTCCCCAAATTCCAGAGGCTACCGACTAGCAGCGAGGGCCTTGGGTGTGATAGTGGGGAAACTATTCTCTCATTGGCAGAGTATGAAGAGGAAGTAAAATAATATATATACAAGAGGTGATGTAGTAATAATATTATACAAAAAAATACGCAACATAAGATTGATAGAATAAGATGCAGAACATATATGAAAATGATGCATTATACATATGTCTATGAAAGCTACAAAACAAAGAAAAATGCTAAAATACAGTACAAAACCAAGATCAAAAGAAAATAGTAATCATCTCCACAACATAGCAAGACTAAGCTTGTTCTCGTGCTCTCCAGCTCCACAGCATGTCATGTACCTAAAGTAGAAAGGTGCTTTCCCTTGCCTATACCTGCAACAATATAATCAGTTTTGGCCCAAAAGCATGGCCCAATCATGGCATGAGACTAAATCCTAGTAGGCAACCACTAAGATATTTGTGCCTTACATTTAGTGAATATATGGGAGGTAAAAGTACAGGGAACAACAAATATGAAATTACTCAACAATAAACAATCCATAGATCCATATCAATCAAAAACTAAACAACCAGTTAAACATAAAAAGGTAACCCTTTGGGAAGTACACACAGCCCATCCCCTCTGGTCTTATCTAACAATTACAAGCATCCCTCTGGGCAGTACACTCATTCTAACCCCTCTGGATCATCTTAAGCATAGAATCTAAAAGGAATCACTCTCCATCAATTCCTCATATAGTATCGTATCGTATCTAAAGGCGCTCTAGGGATTCCCTTACGTCACATTCCCTCTGTGGACCATGTTGAGGAACTAAAAACTCTATGAGG
Organism: Viscum album; assembly: GCA_963277665.1. Classification (NCBI taxonomy): domain Eukaryota; kingdom Viridiplantae; phylum Streptophyta; class Magnoliopsida; order Santalales; family Viscaceae; genus Viscum; species Viscum album. Next base: position 1,816,402,959 of record OY728157.1, read on the forward strand.
AAAAACCCAACATAATTTCATACTATGGTCTTGCATAGTAAGTAAAACAAACACTTTGGAGAAGACCTCAACATGAACTCTCCCTATAGTCTATACAACAGGTTCTCACGGCCCTTTGTATGTCAAGAAAGTGTAGCAGCATGTATCGAACAAGGTAAAGCTCAAGAACCACTTTTCTATATTTCTACAGCATAAATGCATAACATAACAATAGTCAGACTATCCTACAATACTAGTCATGTAAAAGTAACAAGCAGCCTAACAGGAAAACTAGACCCGACAGTAAAAACAGGAAAAACATGCATGGTAAACACATCCAAAGTAGAAAAATTCACTCTATTAACAATCAAATATCATCTACTCAAGCATAAAATCATAGAAGACAACAATAGGGCTAAAACGGTAAATGCGAAATACCTTGTTTCTGGGTATTGGGAAAATTTGCAAATATAACTCAAAGAAATCCTACTGAAAGGAAAAAAACACCTACCTTAGTGTTGGGTGATCAATATACATGATCCTTGAGGCTTGAATATCCTTAGAAAACCATAGATCTATAAGAACGCATAAAAACATGAAACCAAAATAACACATGAAAGAAGAGAAAATTGAAGATGATGATCTAGTAGAAGAGAGAACTCACCAATGAGATTCCAATGCAACCGACAGTGTTCGATTCGGAGGACAGACGCTCTCTCTGGGGTTCATTGAAGATTTGTGGCCATACGGATCTCTCATTAGAATGAGAACTAGAAGGGGTGGATTCTGGATATTAGATGCGACCCTAGTGCGTTTAATGATAAAAAGTACATGGAATGTACTTCGGAAGTACACGTTGTGTACTAACCTTTTTCGTACTCTGCTTCAGGCGTCTTCCAGGTCACCCCACACGGCCGTGTGTATGGCCGCTACACAACCAGAACCCGGATACCAATGGTAACAGAGTACACAACATGTACTCATAATGTACACGATGAGTACATTAAAAATTTATAGAATTTCATCTTTTTCTAAAAAATGACCAGAAAAGAAAAACATACCTAAAAAAGTAGATCCAGGTTCTTACAAACTTTCCCCCCTTAAAGAAATTCATCCCCAAATTTCCTTAGAATGTCATAGAAGAAGAAACCTCAAATTTATCGAGCCACTGTGCTCATACATCCACCCCCCCTCTCCCACGTCTCATCCTGTATCCACCCGTGCTGCCATAGCACTCGTACCCAAGGAACAAACCAGACATGAAGAACCATTGTACTGCGGTCGAAAACCCGGATAGGATGCTCCTCGAATGCCGCATCCACTTCGTGATCATCCTCCTTAGGTTGAAAGACATTAGATGAGTCTGAAATGTAACATCGAAGTTGAGAAACATGGAAGACATATTGCATAGCCCAGTATCTCTCAGGTAACTACAACCGATATGCAACCGACCCAACTCTCTCCAACACTTCAAATGGCCTGGCGTACCTCAGTGAATACTTACCCTATCTCTTAATTCTTTTCTACCCCAACCTTGGTGTGACACATAGAAAAATAGGATTTCCGACCTCGAACTCCAGAGGCCCTCTCTGCTGATCAGCATAAGACTTATGACGCGACTGTGCAGTAGCCATCCTCTTATGAATCATCTCTATCTTCTATGTAGTCTCCCGAACAAGACTAGCTCCCCGCAAAGCTTCCTCTCCTACCTCCAACTAGCATAAGTTTGATCAGAATGGCCTACCGTACAATGCCTCGTAAGGTGCCATCTGAATTGTTTCTTGGAAATCATTATTATAGTGAAACTCCACAAGAGGAATATTCTTCTCCTAAGAACCTCAAAAATCCATGATGCATGCTCAGAGCAAGTCCACAAGCACCTGAATCGTATGCTTGGACTGGCCAGCTGTCTGAGGGTGGTAGGTTGTACTCAAATGCAACTATGTACCCAATGCATTTTGTATCCCATGAAAACCTCGAGAAGTAAGACGTGAATCCCAGTCTGAAACGATGGAGTGTGGAACTCCTTGAAGACATATAATCACACAGAACTACAACCATCCCAGCTCATCAATGTTAAAGGTTTTCTTGACCGGAAACAAGTGTGTCACCTTCGTACTTCTACAAGGACAACCCATACTATATCATTCTCTCGAGGTGACCTCGGCAATTCTGATACGAAATCCATCACGAAATCATTCCATTTCCACTCAGGAATGGGTAACTTCTTCACAAGCCCAGTGGGTCGTTGATGCTCTTCCTTCACCTGCTGATAGGTGAAACACTTCATGACTAAACCAGTAACATCTCTCTTCATACCTGGACACCAATACTGACGGTGTAGATGAAAATACATCTTGGTGATGCCAGGATGAACTTCCAAAAAAGAGGAATGAAAATCCCATATCATCTCCTAGCATATATCTACTGGTAAATGTGAAATACCCCATTCATGGGTAATGGGAAAATTTGCACATTAAACTCAAAGAAATCCTACAGAAAGGAAGAAACCACTTACCTTGGCATTGGGGGATCAATATACTTGAACCTTGAGGCTTGAACAACCTTATAATGTTATAGATCTATGAAAATGTATAAAACGTTCAACCCATGATAGCTCATGAAAGAGGATAAAATAGAAGATGTTGCTCTAGTAGAAGAGATAACTCACCGATGTGATTCCAATGCAACCGATGGTGTTTGATTCTGAGGAAGGATGTTTGCTCAGGGGGTTTGTCGAAGATCCATGGCTGTAGGAAGATCTCAGTCGAACGAGACCTCTAAAGAGAGCGTTCTGGTGATTAGATTAAACCCATATGCATTTAATGAAAAAAAGTACACAACATGTACTTTAAATGTACAAGGCGTGTACTCTCCTTTTTCATACTCTGCTTTAGAAGGCTTCTAGGATACCCCATAGGACCGTGTGTATGGAATCTACACAGATAGCACCCGGCTACTAGTGGTAACCGAGTCCAGGCCATGTACTCATAAAGTACACAACATGTACTTCGAAAATTTCCATAATTTCCTCTTTTTATCAAAAAAGAACAAAAAAAGAAAAACATACTAGAAAAAAAGATCTGAGTTTTTACACATACATATAATCATATTAAATACTTATATACAATTAATCATTTTTTAGAAAATAGAAAATGAAACTATTTACCTTATATATCATTTACCATGATCAAGATATATATTATTAGCTACCATTATATTTTTATAACTGAGTATATTAAAATGTTATTTTAGTTATTATTATCAGAATTTTTTATTTAGGATAATAAATGAGACCATATAAATGTAGGGCTGAAATGGTAGTTTTGGACATTTAATCCTTGTGTTAATCATTTTTCTAAATTTCAGGAAATTTATATAGGATATTGAATCATTCAAAAATTTTAAATAGGTTGGGGTGATATTGATTTCATTTATTCATGATGAATGTATACTTAAAAAAATAAAGTATGATATATATAATGATGTAAATTTCATTATTTCTTATCAATTTCATGAAATTATAGAAATTGATTCTATATATAGAATGTATTTAAAAGAAACATACACTTATCATTATTTACACATATGTTATATTTCTACTAACATCATATTAAATTAATTAATGAAAATTCAATTTGGGTTATAAGGAGAATCAATAATTATTTTATTAGTCGATATTTATACTAATTTTCACATAAATATTATATGATTTTATGGAATTATTTCTCTTATTGTGTCATATTATCCCTAAAACAAATTATTGGATACTTTTATATTCTCTATACTCATAATAAAATTTTTTAGTGGTACATTATTTCTTTCATGAATCCAGTAACCAAGTGATAATGGTAATCTATTAAAATAGAAAAACAATACATAAGATTAAGATTGAATGTATATAAATGGGTTAATATCATTACATGACTAAATACACACATGAACATGACATTACATTTTTAAATTATTATACCATATAAAAATACATGAAATAATATTACTCCAATGTGAGTTCTCTTAGAAGGACTCTTATAAGATAAAAAGAGAGGAGAAATATGCTAAATGGTTATTATGTGAATAATATATAGAATATGGGTGGGTATTTATAAAATAATGAGATAGAAATCTTTAAAATATTTTAGAATTTGGATTTAGAAACCATGGTTGTAAAAATTGACTATAATTGTATAAATCTTTATTTAAGAACATGGAATATTATAGTTAAACGATACATTCTGAATTTTTTTAATTAAAGATCAAAATTCCATTTATTAATATTACTTTTTAGTTATAAATTATATACTTTCATAAATAAAATTTTCATAAAATAGTTAAATTATTTTGAAACATTAAAAATTCATTATAGTTATTATAATTTATTTTAATATTTTAAAAGGCATTATTTTAATAGATATGCATATTTTATTTATTCATAATTTTATTTATTTGTTACATTCTTTTCATATCAAAATAATGTCATAATACATATCGTATTCTCAAAGTGTAGTTTAATATTCAATTGAAACATTAACTATGCAAAAAAATATCCTAATTTTAAAATTATCTAATTATAACATGTCGATTATAAAATGTATTTCCTTTTGGAAAATTAATTTTTAAAAATAAAAATTATTACTATTAAATAATAACCCATAGTTTATTAAAAAACTATGCATTTTTTGTAGAAAATTTGAGAACATTATTTTAAAAAATAATAATTATTCAATTGCATTAATATTTAATTACATTCTCATTAAAATTAATTATATTTTTCTATTAAAATTTAAATAAATTATATTAATGATTTTAAATGACCCTTTTATATTAATGATAACCATAAGGTATCATTATATTTCCAATAGTCATGTCACTACTCTATAATTCACCATATCATTCAATGTACAGATTTTCTATTATAAATAATCTTTATTTTATCCTCTAAATCCATTCCTCTGAATCTGTTCATTTCTCTACATTGTTCATTCCATTTTTTATAGTCTTTATTATAGTAGGGATGAATCATTTATGATTTGTCATTTTTTATAGAGTATAATCCCATAATGGTCAATATTATAATGTATCTACATATTTTCATATTTTATGTTTCCTTTTATAGCTATGGTATAAAATGTAACTCCTTAGTTTTTGTTTCACATAAATAATGGAAAACTAATACTATATGATGGATATTATTAATAAATATTTATTAATTATTATAATATTTAAAGTCTTACAACACAAATTCAGTCGTTTAATCCACAAATTTTTTTGCAAAAATCATTCCATACAAAAATATAAGTAAATATTCCTTATTGATTCTAAAGGATCCAATTTATCTTCTACAATTATTTGATTCCTTTGAAGTACCTTATCCAACCGGTCTGTCTAATTCCATAATACATACATGCTAACATCATGAATTTTTTAAAAAATTATTATAATAGGATAAGTTCTTCCATAATTGTGTATAATTAGTTCAGTGTTATTATATTTGGTATGACATATACTTCAACAACACTAAGACCTAGATGAGGATATATACTTTAGAGCAGTTAGGTGGAATAACCAAATATTAATTGATAGCTCTAGATATATCTTAAATCAATATTATTATAATACACCTTGTATATAGTTTCTTCTTAATAACCTCCTTTCATAATGATACCTTTAAAAATACATGGTACTATAAATGATGTATTATTTCATTTCTCTGAGAACAAGAATAAAATTATTTTAATTTTTTTGGATAGCTAATATTTTCTCAATTTCCAATGCAGCATGTTTTAAACCAATATCCCACCATATTAAGACTTCAACATAACAAGTTGGATTAAAAAATATTTCCCATACATAGCTTTAAGTAGTTCTATTTTTAATGTCGTAGTGAAATATATTTTTTTGGGTGAATTCACCCTATGGTAGATACCATTCTAAACATCCATAAAAATGTAATGAACATGACCCCAATAGTTCAATAATGTTTGGATAATCTATTAAAATTTACCACCAGTTTCATGATTACCTTGGGTACCCAAATGTTTCTTATATTTGGAATCTATCAGAGGAATTATCTAAAATATTTGTGTGATATGATTGTTATAGTATAATATAATTGAAAAATTCGTACCCAAAATCCAAGAAACATCATTAACATAAATCCAAAAAAATTCAAAGGGTGGGTCCATCAATAATGAATTAAATGTTAAAAAATTATATAGCGACACATGATAAACCATGCCACATTGTTACTCATTTATGTCATTAGATATCTAGTATCAATGTTCACTATGATATTTTCTTATTTATACTTTTTTACAGGGATAGGATTCATTACACGATATGAAATATTTCACTCATCATTAACTTATTTTCATATGAATTAAAATGAAACATGTTCAGTATTTTCATACCTTATATTATCCAACTGAAATTGTTTTATTAAATTTAATAAATCATGGATCTATAAAAAATTGTAAATAAATTTATTATGTGTGTTATACATATAAATTTGTCATTTATCTAGGGTACAGATGGTGTACCTAATCTCCATAAAGATGTGAAAGATATGTATTTATAATTTATGTCTATCAATATCCCATATTAAATAATTTTAACCTTACTAAATTGACCATTTGATGGAGTTGAAAATTGTTTTACTTATCTAATAATTATTGTTGGTAAATAATTATAAAATAAATATGGTACCCCTACCTAATAAATTCCATTCTTAAATTACCAAATCCTTTAATGTTAAATAATTTTGTATCCTTAAGACGTAAAGAATTCTATGATCCATTCTACTAAATTAATTAAGAAAAATGTCACTCCATGGTGATAGTATATCAAAAATTCATCATCCCTGAGTTTTTTCAATAATACCATGTGTCTCAAAAAGAACATGTTATTCTATAATATATACTTCATACACTTATATTCGATATTTGTGTCTTATTTTACACTATATAGATAGTTTCACAATATCATCAAGGTAGTAGTTTTGTTTTATCCTCTAAATCATGTGTTAGTTAATTTTTTATTGTTATTTTATTATCTTGATTCATAAGAAAACCTCTATCATTTTTCATAATGAAAATCCATGGTCCATTCTCAGATGTTTCATTATATATAAAAAATTTATTTATTCTTCACCGTTTTATTAATTGAAAATTTATTCAATTATAAAAAACATCTTCAATTTCCTTTGACGATGTGATTTTTCCCCATTTATGTATTAACATGATTAGATTATTAACTAATCAGATATAATGTCCATGAAATTTTTTATATTAACCGAAAAATATAAATAAAATATGCCATCAAGGTATATTGATTGATGTCTTCCATTCCTCAACCACATTAGTCTTATTAGTTTAATGAGATATTCCATCCATAGAGATAGTATTGCTATAAAAATAAACTATTTATATCCTAAATTTACACACACCAAATCTCCTATACAACTTCTTTTCTCTAAGGGAATCATGTAAGATACAGAAATAGTTCTCATTGTATTACAAATATTATAGTATATCAACATATAATTGATTAATACCATATAAAATTTAAAAATATAGTTTTTTTATTACACAATTCACCATTTTTATAAATAAGGATGGTGAACCTATAGATTTAAAAATCATTTTGGATAAAACATATTACTAAAAAACGGTTTGAATATTCATTTTGGGTATATTATATTTTTCCATACTTTGGTAATGAAAAAAATAATGAAGTTCAATATTTCATAAGTATAAACCACATTAAATTTTATAAGATATGTTATTTATGTGTATTAAATTATATTTTTTCTTAATATTAATGGTTTTTATTTCTCTCTAACTATTATATGTCCCTACTAACAAAACTATTATGATTAAATCATTTATAGATGCTATAAAGGGTGATGCATAAGGGCTATGAATCCATTATCATAAAAAAGTATGTAATTAATTAATTCTATTGACACAAATAGATATATAATATATAGAAACATAGATGTGTGTTTTGAATCACAGATGAGTTTAATGGAGAATTAATCATCATGATAAAGTTGATATATAAATTAATTTTTAAAGAAATATATTAATTTTATCTTGAAAATAAATACATCATAAATTTATAGAAATTAATTATCTATCACAAATTGTATTTAATCATCATTTTAACTTATAAATTCATTAATGTGAGACAATAGAGGCTGTTTAATATGAAACATAGAGAATATATTATATCCTTAAAAAACAATTGATTCAGTTCTTCTGAGAAAAAATTATATTCAATTTCACCTAAAAGTAATTTAATATATTATATATTATAATAAAATAATTCATATGGATTTTATGAAAGTAAAACAGTGTTATAATAATAATTTTACGAAATTAAAAAACCTCCATGTATTGCTGTAAAAATATCCCAATATATTATTATTAAAATAAGACATCCATAATATTTTCAATAGAAACCCACATCTTTAATGTATCAACTAGTTATTCAATTTCCTTAGAACACATAAAATATATTATAGATTGAATTGATATATAATCAAATATTTTATATCATAATTTGAGTTTATAATCAATGTACATTCTGTCACATAATTTAGGAATTTAACTACCATTATAGTATAATATCTAAAATTCTCCCATAGCCTATTTTGATGAATATTTTCCCTAAAAATAGTTAATAGATTAGTATACTATCATATATTATTTCAATTAGACCATATGACATTCATTCCTTTTTTCTTTCCATTCGACTCATGATAATTATTTCATTTATCATTATAATTGAAACAAATTCATATATCATTCATGAACATCTAATGGTGTAACAACACATAGTTATTAAATTATTGAAATAATATCTTACCATTATTTAAATTCAGAAATTCTCATTCTACACTGTTTGTAGTTATCCTCTTCTTATATGGATTTCCTTTAAAAATAAGAATCATAGAAAATTACTATATGGACTTTATAGAACATGTCATTATCTCTTGATTTGTCAAAAATTTTTTAGAAATAAATTCAATTAAAATTCCCAGATTTAATCAAACAAATAAGTGAAAAATAATTTCTCTTGGGTGGTGTATATACTTTCTATCACATATCATTATAATTATATATTTCTCCACGCTATCAATCATAACATCCTCTATCATTTAAAATAAATTAAAAAGTTTCTTTTCCATATCATATCATTTTTAGTAGTGAATGAAATTATCAAGAAATATCACTTTAGAAAAATTCAATTCCATGATATTAAACTCTTCACCCATCTAATTATTTTAATAATTGTCCACCATCAATCAATATATTCCATTAGATGATATTCAACCATGATAACCTTATTTTTTTACTATATATAGATATAAAGAATATCATCTCTATTGAATGGATCCATTTCTCAATTAATATAATAGATTAGTCATTCCATAAAAATATGTATGTTATTAATTTAGGAAATAATACCACACCATTACACCTTGATGAGTGGAAACAAAATGATTCATGTATGAAATATGTTTTCTTGTGCGATAGTCAAATAACCTAATTTAGTGATAGTTTATTCTTCTAAAATACTATCTACATTGGTTTTCTCAATATGTAATCCATTACAATAGTTATGGGTTTTTATAGTCTTGGTTCCAACACTTAGCTATTGTTTCAGATGTAGGTTTTGGTACATTTTTGTTTTATGATTATTCTTTTATCATTGGAGTCATTAGGATAATCTATATGAGAAGTTTGGATGAATTTTGAGAAGGGTATATATAATCTATATTCTATAACTACTCACACCATAATGTTTTATTAATTACGTGAATGTTATCTGACTAGATATCATTTGTTCTTCCATGGTGTGAATCGTATTTGTTGAGTGGATGGATAATTCCATTCACGATGTGATACCCATTCATGATTTAAATTAATTATGGGTTGTTAAACATGAATGTATGGTATTTTTTCATATATATAAACCTGATGTTTCACATAATTAATCCAAAATTCAAATTATTAATGTGTTTGGGTGAATCAAATTTTAATCCTTCATGTGAATCTAATTGACCATTTGGTTCATGATCCCTTTTTATAGACATACAGGGTTCCCATATGAATTTTCGGTGAGCATTGATATCAATACACTGATTCCAATAAATGTGTGACCATTTAATCATAGATATCAATTTATAATTGAATTAATAGTTATGATCATAGAATCAACAAGGATTTATCATTATAAATGAACCAAATAATGTTTCACCTCATTTCAATGTTATTGGAATGTGAATGGAATAGGGTTTTGTAAGTAAGTCCCGTATTATTTTAAATAATTTGTTATGACATAAAAATTACATGAATTATATATTATTGTTTGGATATTGAATATTGGTTATGGGGGTTTCCATAACATTTTCATTAAATAGATGAAAAACTTTTTCCTAAAATTATGAAAATGGTATTTGTACATGACCATGGAATAACATGGTTGTTGGTGATATATAGAATGGAAAATTATTGGTGTGTGTTCATTATATCATTTTATGATGAATTTTTTAAATAAAAGTTGATATTTGTTCCAACTATTAAGGAACAAGGAATAATTACCTCCAAGTGATTAATTGGGGGGGCCATAACAACTATCAAGAGTATTGGGATATCATTCAGCATGCATGGGTGTGTGTGTGTGTGTGTGTTTGAATATGGTTGATTATTTAAAATTATAATTTATGAAGTAATTATTCTTTTTGAAATAGAAACATTTGTTGGTATATTTATATTTTGAAAACTTATTCTTCTATAATATTTTTCATTATTACAAAAAATTCCATGCTTTAATATGTTTCCAACATATTATATACTCTATTAACATACCCTATTCTTGGCCTTAGTGGCATGTGAGAATAATATATTAGTGGTTTCCTTCTGATAATGACAACTCATCCATGAATATACACATTATTATGTATGAATATATTTTTTTCATCATAAAAGAAAATGGTATTTTTCTTACATCTCCTTCTGTTTTCTTTGATTTCACTATCATAATTCAAAGACATGGGGCTTATAGTGGTACATGTCATGGTCTAGTGTCATGTGACCTTCATGAAAAACTATTTCCTACATTATAGTTGTTGTTTTTAATTTTATTGAACTAATTTTTTATTCTTTTGATGGTCCTTGTATATTATGTTTGATTTTGTTTTTCATGTTTATTGTGTTTTTGTTTTTATAAACAAAAATTATATAGATTTATATTGTTTATTTATATTTATTTATCTTTTCGTGTGTGTGTATTGTCAATCATTATTCTTTTTTACCATTTTTTGTATACCAATAATATTTATTACCATCCTATGTTGTCCATGTCATGTCTATAAATACTAATACCACATCATCCTATTTCTAATCCACTTAGTTAGTGTGAAAAGGTTTCAAATAGTAATTTTCATGTTTTGTTATCTTTTCTATTGGGGATGCTAATGAGGGGACATTAATGTTATATCATGAAATTTACTACATATAAATACATGGATATCTATTTAATACTAAAATTAATGTTACCACGGTGGTCTGGGTACAACTATCTTTGTATTCACATCTATGTTTTTCATCTAATTATAATTGTTGTTTTACCCAATTATTTATAGGTTTCATGAATTAGAAAAGAGAAATCCCAATAAGACATAATTTTCACATGGATATATGACTTCTATATTGACATATTGTTATTAATCCTAGATAAATTAAACATAACCATGAAATGATAAACCTAAAATGTAAAAAATTGTTGATTTTGGAAATTATTTGTATATTTAAAATGCCAATGTTAATGATAAATTTAACCCATTATTGGGATAATCCAATAATATTTTTTTAACTTGAATAAAAATGCGAAGAAGGTTTTTTTTCAATTAATAGTTCAATCCTTTCAAGCGGTTGAAAATGGACATAGGATGGAGGAACCCTATTAGGTTATTCACTCAGATGAGGTTCTAAAATAAAACCGAGTATAATTTTTTTGTAATTCTATAAAACAAATTTGAGCTATGGTTTTATGGGATTTCAATAATTTTATACATTACTAGAACTCTATATAAAATAAAATTAACACATTCATTGTATATTCTAGAGGACCTGGTGCTAGCATGTTGGGGATTACATGTTCATGATATATTAGATTGAAAACTGACATGGAATGTAATTTTTTTGTACATATGAATAAAAATATATTTCAAAAAAACCATATGAATAACTATGGTGGTATAAAACATTCATCTTGAAAAAGGATGCATGTTAGTAACTAAATGTGTTACTAAATTCACTTATAGTGTTTTCTTATCACCGGATATTGGTACATATGAAATACTGAAAGTATTATTTTTAGGTGGTTTATTGACATAAGATTCACTCAAATATGCTAATGGTGTGTATGAAATACCATTATGAGGTTAAAAATAAAGAGATAGTAGGAGAGAGAGGCATTATAGGGAATTCTAGTAGAGGGGACACCATTATCCATCGAGGTGCGGGTGGGAAAATCATCCCAAAAAATAAATGAAATATGGACAGTTAATCCTTGGTTAAAAGTATATATATAATAAATCCATTAAAACAATATAGTATCCAGGAAATGAAAACAATAAATAATGATATTTCATATGTGATATTCTTACACCAAAGAATAAGTAATACACTACAGCACTGAAAGCATCTCACCACTATACCATGAAAATGAATCTATAGAAGTATTATCATAATATTTATGTAGTAGCATGTGAACTTTTCTCAACACATACTGAGGAATTTCAATTAAATATTCAACAAATTTATAATCCAAATTATCATCCATAGATCCATGTGAACATGGGTACCTCCCTAAATTGTTTATTTATTCATTCATTCCCTCAAGAGGGATCTAAGAGCTATCTTGTGGTATCTTGGAATTAGTTATATAGAGTGTAATAGAACATCTTGACCAATAAACTGGGTCCCTTAATAGTGGTAGCTATAATAAATATAAACCTGACTCTTATGAATAACTTATTTGTTACTGGTGCATTGTATTAAATTCATGTACCTTCTATGTTTAAAAAATTGGTATTATATCAAGAAATGATTCATTATATTAGTGATATCAAAACACAACTCAAATAAATGGGAGTAAAAAGTATTAAAATGACCAGTAAAATCCATTACCATTCATACCTTATAGTTCATATTAGATTTTAATGTCTTAAATTTGTAATTTTTTTATTTAATCCTTGGTACTAATTGGTTAGATGAATTTGAAGACCATATCAACTACTATGATCAGTACATTACTTTCACAATACCAAATATAACTCTTCATGTATTCAAGGGGTGAGGATATAAGTGACGAAAGGGAATGATATTTAGTCTCAGTGGATGGTGAAATTCTAGGTCAGTTAGCGGTAATGTCTGTGGGAACTACAGATGAATCTAAAATAGGGACTCTTCATGTCATAGTGGATTGAAAATGGTATTTATTTATGAATGATTTTAGTAATTTATCACCAATGATATAAATCAATGAATTAATCAATATCACCCCATAAAAAATCACTATTTCACTCTCATATTGTAAAATTAATTTTATTGAGTTGTTGGAATTGATGTTCTATATATAATAGATCAAGAGCAAAGGGTTCTTCATACCTAGTACATCACCATTGGTTCTAAAGTATTTATTCATAATATATCATTTAGTACACTAAAAATATGATTTTTTATATTTATATTGTATTGCATGTTTATGATGAAATTTTTTTATCCCATTCTATGAATCAATTATCCATTCAAACAATTAAAAGAATAAAAATTGTTCCTTATGATTGATCTCTGATCAAGATATTATCAAATCTGTGTCAAGAAATATGATTATTTTAATACATCATTTCAGGGTCTCGATTGAATTTTTTTATTGATCATCATACCCTTTTGTATAATGAATTATCCTTTATTCTTCATGGAATAAATGATCTATATATTACATAGGTACATTGAATATTTTTTTTGTGATATAGTTTAATGATATTTTATTTTTTTCTCAATGTAGGAGTGATCATGAAGGGAACTAGGAAATATCCATCACTGTGTTGTGGGATCATAATTTTTGTTCTAAGTAATCAAATTATAGATTCTTGATAATGGAATACTTCAACAATGGATTCATCATTTTTGAAGAAGCGGAATTAGATAATATTGGGATTATAAAATTAAACAACCCTTGATGGCCACCAATGTGTGTTTTTACATATCTGGTTTTAAAGTATTAGTGGGATATTATTTTCTCTTTTTGTCTGGATTTGTCACGTATTTCTTATCCTATGAATACTATGATGATAATGGTTATTCTATTCATATGGAATGATGAATTTAATAAATTATTTTTAGTGAATATATCTAATATCCCCTCATCAAATATCCTAATATTTCATGTTCCATGTAAGGAATCTATGGTATATTGTAACACATCTAGATATTGTCTGGGTTTTCTTATATTATAGGGTGATAATTTAATGGAATATAGTCCATGGAAGTCTTGAATTATTCCAGAGAACTTTCTGACTAATAAAATGTAATTAGTTATATTTTTTCTTACGTTAAATACAAGGAAACATTACAAATTTAGGGAAAACATTGAAGTTATCACTGACTATAATATTATGAAATACAAATTATCTCAATGAGTGTCTAACAAGATTAAATTAATACTGATGGTGAACCTGAAAATGTTTTATCTTTACTTGGTTTACATTCAGATTATAAGAAATTTTATGCAAGATTATTTTATTTAGAAGTCATATAATGATGTTTTTAGGGAATCTCATCGTCAATGGTAGTTGATGAGTATCCTTGGTTAAATGTATCTTGATTGTTTCATATAGGTTGAACATGAAATTTTATTTCAATTTAATATTATTCTAAGAAAGATGGATTTGGTAAAATATTCACATATACAATATCTTTATCATATCACCATTAACACAAATCTAAATGGTGGGGAGACATCTAAAGTATAAATAAAGACTTATAATTCATTGATACATTTTTAGAATCTAATCCCGGTACCTTAATCATTACATGAATAGATTTTTTTTGTATCACCATTCAAAATGGAAAATTTATCTAGGGCTGCATAATTTTTATAAGACATTGAAAATTAATTTTTTTTGGCAGGGTACGTAACTCAATATTTAAAAATTTCTTATGAAGTGTCTAACATATTAATATGTGAAGGCTATATTTCAATTACTGAGTTCTATACTTTGATTTATGACTATAAATTTATCGATGTGAGAAAATATTTCCATATACTTTATCATAGGATTTGTCACGACCCGTCCTCGAGGCCCGTGTCGTGACTACCCCAAACCTTCCTTCCATAGGCCAGGGTCTGGCGACTAGCACCAAAGGCGTAAATCCCAATAAAAGGGAAGATATTGCCTTTATAAAGTAAAACAAACACCACAGAGTACACAATATGTAGTAAACACTGTGTTAATTGAGTACAAAAGTAAGTTCGAGAAAGTAAGTGGGCCAGAATACAAACCCAACAAAAAGTAAATTACAACTGGAAAGAAAGTACAACATCATTAATGTAAAGCAACAACGCTGAGCCATCCGGTGGAAATTTTACCTGAAGGGTGGGTACAGATAGTATCCTCCGCTCCTCGGCTCCAGCTGTCTGCTCCGTGTATGTCCCGTCTAGTGATCCACCTCCAGGTACCATCTAGCTTCACGAGCTCCTACCTTGATCAGCAATATCCATCGTCTACATCCAACACAACATAGTGCGGGCATATCCCATGCAGGGGTGAGTATACACTACTCAGTAGGGACCCCGAGACCCCCGATGGTCTCCCAGAATCCATGAAGGATAAACCACAAATGAAAGGTACAATCACTAAGTAACAACCAACTCAACTTAGGTATATGCCCATACATATACCTAAGTCATCAATTCCAGCTCGGCTCTAGCACACGAGCCCAAGTACAACCCAGTCCACACAGAAAAACATAACCCATTCCAAATAGGAATTCACAACCCAATACACTCATGAAATCACAACAGTTATATCGTTGATATTAATTGTAAGTTAAGACTCAACTCACACAGGTATACTTCTTCATAAGGTGATAGAGATGATCAGATGTATCCACTAATTCATCTATGCTATTGGGCACACATATGATACAAGACCAACTAAGATTTCGGACCCATAAAGGATACAAGACCATCTACTTTGCTGGACCCACGTAGGATACAAGTACAGATTCAAATACTACGGGAGCCACATAGGATACATGAACAGTAGTCATGTACTGCCAGACCCACATAGGATACAAGAACAGTATTCATCACCATCAAACCCACGGAGGATTCCAGTATGGTCTTCGCCCCTTCCAAACCCACAGAGAATCCCAGTACAGTCGTCATCGTCGTCGCAGTTGCAGCCAGCTCTAGGGTTCCCGCACACAACATGATCGATTCTGGGGGGGTAAGCTCCACGATCCAAGGGGGTCGATACATCAACTAACACGTAGTCCGGATTTGATGTATCCCAAAGTTACATCTCGTCAAAAGAAACTCAACATGATAGATAAATCTTCAATCGGACTCCCAGTCTGAGTGTTATTGGATTTTTTGTCCTAGGGGCCCAGTTGATTATTAAGCTAAAACCAACCCCTGCATCCAAACCTCGAGTCGAGTAATCCAAAAGAACCATCTCACTATGAGGAAACCAACAAAGTCAACGACATGTAAATCGGACGTCCGGAGCTCAAGTTATAAGTGTTTCCACTCCGAGGGCCCGGTTGGTTTCGTGTTCGAACCAACCCGGTGGTACCCAACGTTTTCAAAAACCTTGAGTATAAGATACCAAAACGCCCGTATCAATCCAAGTATCACTATTCAACTGAAGGTGAGTCGATCGAAGGTCCGCAGCCCATGTTATGGGCATTTGAACGGATCTGTCCGGAATCATGGGGTTTGGGCCCGATCCTACCCGGCCTAATACCCCCTGGGTTGGCCCGAACCAGGTTGACCTGAACTGGGTCCAGGTCCGGCCCGGTAGGGTGGGGCCCGGCTAGCGGGCCCGAGCCAGCTGGTTTGGCCCGACCCGATGCGGGGGTCCGGCCCGACAATGGCGGCTCAGCCCGGCGCGGGAGGTCCGGCCCGACGCGGGAGGTCCGGCCCGACGCGGGAGGTCCGGCCCGACGCGGGAGGTCCGGCCCGACGCGGGAGGTCCAGCCCGGCATGGGCGGTCCGGCCTGGTGCGGCCGGTCCAGACCTGTGAGGGCACCCGCGCGCTGAGTGGACTTCAAAGGGGGGGTTTTGCCTCCCTGTTTTCTCGAAACGGGGGACCCCTATGGGGTCCGCCCTAGTTGACCACCGGGGGTTACTAACCCCCGGTCTTCAGGAAACGGTCGGCCAATCTGGCCGGCCAGTCGTGCCATGCGGGACGCGTAGGGGGTCCCACCTCCTTGGTTGTCGGTATCCGGTGAGGCCAGCCACCTCCTGCTGCTCCGTCATGGCCAATGGCCGCGACTCTTCCCCGACCGGTGCGGCGAGATGGCGTCACGTCCCTCCGTCGTGGCCAGCTCCGGCCTTGGCCCTCCAAGGTGTTCCAGCACGGCGCATCAGCTCCGTTCCCCTCCGCTGCAGCCCGCTATTGGCCGCGGATTCCTCCAGCTTCACCGGCTCAGCGCGAAGGCGCCACACTCCTTTGTCGCGGCCTGCTCCGGCCACGGTTCTTCAGTTCCCGTGTGGTGCTACAACACCGTGCCGTCCCCGTTCCAAGCCATAAAGAAATTCAACAACAAAGGGGAGGAGGTTCGGCCATGTTTGTGTGGTCTGATCTCCTCCCGTTATATTGATAACAGGTGGCCAAATAATGAGTAATCTCATCAACAAACAAAGCTCTAATTTAATTGATTAAATTTGAACTTAACCCCTACCTCATAGAAGTTTTCGAACGATGATTGTCATGGGAAACGGCGTCGCAAGGTGAAGCTTCGTATATTATGACGGATAATTTTTTAGGAGGAGTGGCATCTCCCTTCCTTTGGGGTGGGATGAAGATCGAAAGAGGGTGGGTCATCGTTCTAAGGGAAAGGCGTCACACACCTGCTGCAGAGAGGAGAAGAGACGGCACGTCGATCTCTCCATGCGGTGACAACGTTCTTCATCGAAGTCTTGGCGTTCTTTGCGAAGAATATGAAGTTCTTCCGGAAAACACACAAGAGCTCTCTCCTCAATTATCCTAACACAAAAACCAACCGATATAAAATAAGGTTTGTCCTTATTTTATTAACTCATGCCATGAATTCAAAAATTCAAACTCTTATCTCACTTAATTGATTATGTGTATTGGCATAATTAAAGATGGGAGAGGGGAGAGTTACAAAAAATGCAAGAGGGGGTTTTATTTGGAGTTAGGGAATTTTAAAGGGGTGGGGCTTGTGTGGGATCCACCTCATTAATATCCTAACAAGAGGAGTTAGGATATTCCCTCACATGGAAGTTAAAGAACATAGAAAAATAAAGTTGTGACATGAAATTATTCACTTAACACTTAAACAATTTTTTAACAACTCCCAATGAATTTAAAAAAAATTAATTGAAAAATATGGGTATTTAAATTATCCCCACCTTAGGGCTTTACATCCCTGTAAGGATACATCAAAAACTAGGGAATCAAAACGGGGTACAGAGCACGCATCTGAGCCTCCCACTCCCATGTGATCTCCTGGAGATTCCCGTGCTGCCACCTGATGTGCACTAGAGGAATCGATCATCCACGTAGGACCCGCTCCTGTCGATCGTCGATCTCCACTGGGACCTCCAAAAAAGTATCACATTCATCAATGTCCAACTCTCCATGGACAATGATATGTGTCGAGTCATGCACGTATCTTCTCAGCTGAGATACATGGAAGACATCATACACCCAGTGCAACTGAGGTGGTAGAGCCAGGTGATAAGCCACCTCGCCTATCCTGCTGAGAACCTAGAGTGGTCTGATGAAGCACGAAGATAAATTTCCACCCCGTCCAAATCTCCATAATCCACGTCGAGGTGAGACCCGTAAGAAAACATGGTCGCCATCTTCAAACTCTAGTGGTCTCCACCTCCTGTCAGCATAAGACTTTTGTCATCTCTGAGCTGTCCTCATCCACTCCTGGATGACCTAGACGCTCTCTGTCGTGGCCTGGACAACCACTGGTCCCACAAGTTCTGACTCCCCAGGTTCTGTCCAGCACAGAGGTGACTTGTAAGGTCAGCCATACAATTCCTCGTATGGTGCCATCCTGATGGTGGAGTGGTAGATGTTGTTGTACACAAACTCCAACAAGGGTATGTGATCCTCCCAACTGTGACCAAAGTCGAGGACACATTCATGGAGTATGTCCTCAAGAGTCTGAAGGGTCCTCTCCGTCTGACCATCTTTCTAAGGGTGAAAGGAGGTGCTCAGACGTAGCTGCATCCCGAAATCCTCCTGGTACCATGGTACGTCCTCTAAAACGGACGACGTGCTCTCCTCCTACAGAGAATCCATCAGGTGCCTGTCCTGAGGATATCTATGCACGTCGCGTCTCACAGTCAATGTCCCCACTCTGTGCCTCTCTGACTCGCTGAAGAAGTGGAGGAGTGACTGTGAGTGACTGATGAAAAGCTGCTCCATCTCTATCCACAAAGGATATCTTCAAAGTGGCGAGCTATTCTGTCGCCTCTCCAAGTATCTGAATGCCTATCCTCTTGATGAGAGCATCAGCTACTACGTTTCCCTTTCTAGGATTATAGACTTACTCAATGTCATTGTCCTGGAGGAACTCGAGCCATCGCCGCTGTCTCGGGTTCAGGTCCTTCAGCGAAAAGATGTACCTAAGACTCTGGTGGTTAAAGTAGACTGTAAAGTTCTCGACCATCTGATAGTGTCACCACATCATTAGAGAAAAGACCACTACTACTAACTCTAGGTCATGGGTAGTGTAGTTATTCTCATGATGCCTCAACTATCGTGATCCATAGGCGATCACTGCCCGCTCCTACATCCGGAAACACCTGAGTCTGGTCCCTGATGTATCACATTAGACTACGTACCCTACTCCCTCCTCCAGTAGCATCAAGATGGGTGCACTGGTCAATCTCTCTCTCATCTATTGGAAGCTCTGCTGACATCTGTCTCATCACATGAAGGGTTTCCACTTCTTCATCAAAGATGAAAGCGATGCTGCAACTCTGGAGAAGTGTGGAAAAAATCTCCGATAGTACCCAGCCAGACCTAGGAAACTCCGTACATCCGTCACGCTCCTGGGTGGCTCCCAAGATAATACTGCCTCAATCTTCACATGATCTACTGCAACTCCCACCTCAAAGATGACATGTACCAAGAAGTGGACCTCTCGAATCCAGAACTGACACTTCAACATCTTACCATAAAGCCGGTGCTATCGGAGTGTGTCCATTACAACCCATAAGTGGTAGGCGTGCTCCTTCTTAGTAGTCAAATATATCAATATGTCGTTGATGAAGACTATGAAAAATCGATCGAGGTAAGGCTGGAATATCCTGTTCACGAGACTCATGAACACTGCTGGAGCATTGGTTACACCGAAAGGGATAACCAAGAACTCATAGTGGCTATACCGACACCTGAAATCTGTCTTCTGCACATCCTCATCTCGAACTCTGAGCTGATGATAGCAAGAACTGTGGTCTATCTTCGAGAACCACCATGCTCCCTTAAGCTGATGGAAGATTTTGTCAATCCTAGGAAGTGTATACTTGTTCTTCATGGTCACCTGGTTCCGGAGACGGTAATCAACACACAGTCTCAAGCTCCCGTCCGCCTTCTTGGCGAACAAAATTGGTGAATCCCAGGGTGAAACACTAGGTCGAATGAATCCCTTGCCCTGCAAGTCCTCAAGCTATACCCGTAGCTCTCGAAGCTCAGAGAGAGCCATCCGATATGCTGGAGTAGATATCGGGGTTGTCTCGGGGTACAAGTTAATATAAAAGTCTACCTATCTATGAGGAGGTAGTCTTGGAACGTCGTTGGGAAAAACGTCTGCATACTGATCCACCACAACATGAAAACTCGGACTCCACATGTCTACTGCTCCTAGGATGTGGCTAGCCAACTGATGAGTGATCGGTTGTCCTCTCCTTTGCATGAGTCTGTCTTGTGCTTCAAATTCTCCCTTCTCACCGGTGAAGGTAAACCTGCTCCCATCATTGCGGACACACCACACCTTGCGCCTAATACAGTCGATCTGAGCATGGACCGTAGATAACCAATACATGCCCATGATGACATTGTAAGGCCTCGACGCCGCTACAAAAAGATATTAGTCGAATCTATCACCTCCTAGTGTAATCTCACACTGCTACCACCAGTTTGTAATCGTCGAGTCTACTCCCATAGGAGTCTCTACACGTAAGGATCGAGCCAACGGCTCCGTCAGAATATCCGAGCTCTGAATAAGGAAAGCGAAAATGAAAGAATGACTCGCCCCTGTGTCTATAAGAACTGCAGCAAGGGTGGAGAAGACACAAATATTATCTCGAATCATATCAGGTGCATCGTGGTCATAGGACTCCACTTCCCGATGCTGACCCTACCTCTGTCCGCCAGCTCCCTGTGGTCGGGGTGGACCTCCTGGTGGTGGTGGTGGTAGAGCCTCAAATCATCACCCACCACCTGCTACTCGGATAGCTCATCTACCTCGTCCACCTGCTCTCTGTGAACCGCCATGGTCGAACCTATGCCTCTTCCTGGGTGGTCCCTCAACCGTATATTGCTCCTCTTCAAGGCGGGACAGGCAGTCCCGAGCCATGTGGCCCTGCCCGCCGCATGCATAGCACTGTCTACTCCTCGTAAGGCTGGCTCTACGGTGTGTGCCCTGCACCTCTGAGCCAGTATCATGATGTTGTCTGCCTAATTGTCTGGTTCGCTTAGACCCCTGTGACATCCGTCGACTGCCAGCTATAGAAGACTCTACTACGTGGCTTCCTATGGTAGGTCTCACTGCTAGTTTAGGCTCAGCAAGAAAACTCTCCACCAGAAGGGCTCGCTCTACTCATGCTTGTGTCGGAATACTGAGGGAGATCATCGATGCCCTGATCTAATGCCTCAGCCCCTGCTCAAAGGTCTGGGCCCGGAAGAATGGGTCACGTACTATGTTCATGGAGTAGTGCGAGTGGTCGGTAAATCTCACCGAGTATAGGGCTACCGTCATGCTGCCCTGGTGCAGCTGTAGTAACTCATGGATGTG
Source organism: Viscum album (assembly GCA_963277665.1). Classification (NCBI taxonomy): domain Eukaryota; kingdom Viridiplantae; phylum Streptophyta; class Magnoliopsida; order Santalales; family Viscaceae; genus Viscum; species Viscum album. The sequence continues at coordinate 1,816,425,242 of OY728157.1, forward strand.
CACCGCACAGAGGGTGGATGGAATGAACTTCGAGAAAAAAGGATCTTGAAGTCCGACAAAAGAAGAGATGCCTCGTCGTCCACCTGGAACATCAGGCTCCACTATCTACATGTTGCAGCGTGCAAGAGACTCGCCGTAATGATCACCATGAGGTCAGATGGGGTCCCTACTAATCTGAAAACTCGAACAACAGTCTCCAGACAATACTCAGCTGCCTGAGGGTCTTTCTACCCTCGAAACCTGGGCGGTCTATGATGCTGAAACTCGTACAATGCACTAAGGTGACATGCACTCTTAGCTTCTGGGGCTGGTGGAATCGGTGGCTTGGTGGGTAGAGGTACCGCCAGTGCCTCCACAGTAATAGGGCCCTGCACAGAGGCCTCGTCGCTTAGTGGATTGTCATCTCTCACAAAGCTCGGAACCCTAGCTGGCTTCCGTTGTGGGGCCATCATGAAAAGATACAGGTGTGCCACAATCAAAACAATATACCAGGTGAGTTGACACAAAGTAATCATAATGAAAACTTTTAAGACACACATGCAATCAATGTTTTTGTGTGCTCAGTCGGAAATTAGAAGTCAGGGTCCTGGTGTATGGATACCTCGGCTGCCGCACCAATACTGGACTCCCTGGACTGATAACCACACTCAATACCCTTAACACTATTTCTTTATATAGTAGAAATTATCAGAGTCCTTATTTCTGCGGTAGAACCAACTCCTCTGATACCAATTTGTCACGACCCATCCTCGGGGCCCGTGCCATGACTACCCCAAGCCCGCCTTCCATAGGCCAGGGGATTGCGACTAGCACCAAAGGTGTAAATCCTGATAAAAGGGAAGGCATTGCCTTTATAAAGTATAACAAACACCACAGAGTACCCAAGATGTAGTAAAGACTAAGTAAACTGAGTACAAAAGTAAGTAATGGAAATTAAGTGGGCCAGAATACAAAGCCAACTGAAATTAAAGTACAACTGGAAAGAAAGTAAAACAGTAGTAAAGTAAAGTAGCATCGTCCAGCCATCCACTGTAAATCCCACCTGAAGGGTGGGTATAGATAGTCTCCTCCGCTCCTCGGCTCTAGTTGTCTGCTCCGTGTACGTCCCGTCTAGTGATCCACCTCCAGGTACCATCCTATTCCACGAACTCCTACCTCAATCAACGATATCCATTGTCTGTATCCAACACAACGTAGTGCGGGTATAGCCCGTGTAGGGGTGAGTATACTGTACTAAGTAGGGACCCTGAGAACCGCGATGGTCTCCCAAAATCCATGAAGAATAAACCATAAAAGAAAGGTACAATCATGAAGTAACAACCAACTCAACTTAGGTATATGCCCATACATATTCCTAAGTCATCAATTCCATCTCGGCTCCAGCACACGAGCCCATGTACAACCCAGTTCATACAAGAAAACATAACCCATTCCACATAGGAATTCACAACCCAATCCACTCAGGAAAGCACAACAATCATATCATTGATATTTATTGTAAGTTAAGACTCATCAAAAAAAGGTATACTTATTCGTGAGGCGATAGAGATGATCAGATGTATCCACTGATTCATCTATGTTGTCAGACCCACATAGGATACAAGACCATCTAAGCTGTGAGACCCACAAAGGATACAAGACCAGCTACTCTGCCGGACCCACGTAGGATACAAGTACAGAGTGAAATACTACCGAACCCACATAGGATACAGGAACAATATTCAAGTACTACCGGACCCACATAGTATACAAGAATAGTATTCATCACCGTCAAACCCACGGAGGATTCCAGTATGGTCGTCATCGCTGCTGAACCCACAGAGGATCCCAGTACAGTCATCATCGTCATCGCAGTCGCAGCCAGCTCTAGGGTTCCTGCACATAGCATGCACGATTCCGGGAGGGTCCACTCCACAAGCCAAGGGGGTCGATACATCAACTGACACTTAGTCTGGAGTTGATGTATCCCAAAGTTCCGTCTCATCAAAAAGAACTCAACGCGACAAACGGAGGGTCAATCGGATGCTCGGTCTGAGAGTTATTGGCTTTTTCGTCCCAGGGGCCCGGTTTTCTTTTAAGATAATTTCAAGCCGACCGTACTCTAGATGCGTCCAAACCTCAAAAGGAGTAATCCAAAATAACCATCTCACTACAAGGAAACCAATAAAGTCGACATCACATCAATCGGACTTCAGGAGCTCAAGTTATAAGTGTTTCTGCTCCGAGGGCCCGGTTGGTTTCGTGTTCGAACCACCCCAACCATACCCAAAGTTCTCAAAAACCATGATTGTAATATACTAAAATGACAATCTCGATCCAAGGATCGCTACACAACTGATGGTGCGTTGATCGGATCTGTAGCCCAAGTTATGGGCGTTTGAACGGATCTGTCCGGAAACAGGGGGTTTGGGGCCGGTCCGACCCGGCCCAATACCCCTTGGGTCGGCCCGAACCAGGCGACCCGACCTGGTTGGGCGTGGCCCAACCCACCTAGCACAACCCGGTCTAGTTGGCACAGCCCGTCCCGGCCCGGCGTGGGGGTCCGGCCCAGCGCGGGTGGCCCGGCCCGGTGCAGGTGGTCCGGCCCAGCGCGGGCGGTCCGGCTCGGCGTGGGTGGTCCATCCCGCTGCGGTCGGTCTGGCCCTGTGCAGGCGCCCGCGCGCTGAGAGGACGCGGAAGGGGGGGGGGTAATTCCCCCTATTTTCCCGAAATGGGGGACCCCTATGGGGTCCTCCCTAGTTGAATGTCGAGGGTTACTAACCCCCGGTCTTCAGGAAACGGCCGACCAATCTGGTTGGATGGTCATGACATGCGAGACCTGCAGGGGGTCCCACCTCCTTGGATGCCAGAAGCTGGTGAGGCTGGCTGCCTCCTGCTGCTCTGTCGCGGCTCTTCCCCGACCGGCGTGGGGAAACGTCACAGCGTCCCTCCGCCGCAGCCGGCTCTGGCCGCGGCCCTCTAAGGTGTTCCTACGCGGTGCGACGACGCCATGGCCCTCCGCCGTGGCCCGCTCTTGGTCGTGGCTTCATTCGATTTCACCGGCGCGGCACGACGGTTCCATGATCCTTCGCTGCGACCCCCTCCAGCCACGGTTCTTACATTCCTGGGAGGTGCTACGACACTGCGCCGTCCCCATTCCAAGCCACGAAGAAACTCAACAACAAAGGGGAGGAGGGTCGGCCATGTTTGTGTGGTCTGACCTCCTCCCGTTATATTGATAACAGGCGGCCAAATAACGAGTAATCTCATCGACAAACAAATTGCAAATTTAATTGATTAAATTTGAACTTAACCCCTACCTCGAAAAAGTTGTTGAACAATGATCATCGTGGGAAACAACATCGCGAGGTGAAGATCCGTATATGATGATGGAGAACATTTGAGGAGGAGCAGCATTTCCCTTCCTTTGATGCGGGATGAAGATCAAAAGAGGGTGCGTCGTCATTCTTTAGGAATGGCATCACACACCGGATGCGGAGAGGAGAAGAGACGACACATCGATCTCTCCTTGCGGTGACGGCATTCTTCATCGAAGCCTTGGCGTTCTTTGCGAAGAAGATGATGTTCTTCAGGAAAACACACAAGATCTCTCTCCTAAATTATCCTCACACAACAACCAACCAAAATAAAATAAGGTTCATTATTATTTTATTAACTCATGCCAGGAATTCGAAAATTCAAACTCTTATCTCACTTAATTGATTAAGTGTATTGGCATAATTAAAGAGGGGAGAGGGGAGAGTTACAAAAAAAATGCAAGAGGGGGTTTAATGGGGAGTAAGGGAATTTGAAGGGGGTGGGGCTCGTGTGGGCCCCACTTCACTAATATCCTAATAAGAGGAGTTAGGATATTCCCTCACATGGAAGTTAAACCACATAGAAAAATAAATTTGTGACACAACTTTATTCTCTTAACACTTAAACCATTTTTTTATCAACTCCCAAAGAATTTAAAAAAATCCTTGAAAATTACAGGTCTTTACAGGATTACTAAGGATTCTTGGAAAAAATTATTATATTTGGGTGATTTTGGATTAACTCAGTATGTCATTACACATTCACCCAATCACATTTTCCAACACAGTAGAATATTGGGGAAATATATCTATATATATCCAATAATTTTTCCTATTTCAAAGAGTTTTGGTTTCAAAAGTTACTAATAGAGATCCTTGAATAACATCTTGATTCTATTAATAATTGTAATAGGATATTGGAACTCAATTAAAAATGATCACAACATTTCATCCTCAAATAGAAAGGCATTTAGAATTATATATTTTCAAATTATATGACATGATCACAGTGTGTGTCATAAGCATTAGTGGATAATTATGAGATCACATACCTTTGATGGATATATCATTCAATTAAAATTAATATGTGAGGAAACATATGGCCTTATTTCATGGATTTTATTGGAATATTTTTTGTAATGAAATATATTGGGAGGAAACATGGGATATGTTGCTGATTTTACCTATTACTATCCTTGTGAATTTTGAAAAGAACCAAAATGACCTTGAATTGAATATTAATTTCTCAAAGATGACAAAAATGATACGTAGAACAATATTTTCAACCTTTGTCATTGAATTTGTGTGAATATTAATTCTTGAATGTTTCACCTATGTATTATCATCGACAATTGGGGAAAAAATTGGTTTTTTTATAATATTATCGACAATTCAGGATTATTGAATGAATTTGTGTCGATTTATATAAATTATATGTACACTGACATTAAATTTTTCCCACAATATATTTTAGATTTATCTACTAGTAAGATATCACACAAACACAGTCACATGATCAAGTGAGACTATTTTACCCTTGAGCATATTTTTACATTAATCATTGAACTAGTTCGAATTCTATTTACATTTGAAATGACACAACATGAGATATCAATATCCTTGGGGAGAGTATTATAAATTCATGGTTAGATCCATGAAGGAACATAAATGTTTATATTTTTATACTGGGAAATGAACAGATCATTTCAATCATTACAATTACCTCTATCATTTCAAGTGTTGAAATCCAAACTGTGGAAAAAAATGTATCACCCCCATTCAAAAGATCATTATCATTTTATACATATACTTTTACATTATGAGTTTTTGGAATTATTTTTGGGAAGAGTTTTTAAAAATATATAGAATAGATTCATAATCTATTTAAAAGTTATATCCAGGTATCAAATTTTGATTGACGATTTGAATGTGTTCTAAGAACTTGTCTTGAGTACATTTAAAGAAAGTATTTGTTTAGTCAGGTCGATGTTTGAGATCATTACGTCAATGAGTCCCATTCAAGAAATAAATGGATTCTTAGGTTTTAATTTGGATATAATGAAGTTTATAATGTATATAGAACTGTAAAAACCCAAAACATGAATCCTTAATTGACTTCATAAATTCCCTCATCTACAATATTCTTTAATACTTATTAAATATGTCGACAACATTTTGTAACCAATACATTTCTCCAATAATCTAGGGTTACCTTGTGTGTTTTTTCATACAACATCCAACCTGTAATTATAATAAATCATCTAGAATTTATTCATATAAATGAAAATATATATTAAGGATTTGGTTATATCGGTGTATTAATCTATGATAAATCATTATAAACAGACCCATAATGGTAGATTTTACATATTTTTAGATTTTATGAAAAGAAAAGGCACTTTGTCTTCATAAATAAATCCTTTCTGTTTTAAATCATATATACCTATTGAAGCTCATATTGAGCAGTCCCTTATTTGAAGGATATTGAATTCGGTTTTTTGGTATTTTCCAAACAGTGTTTGATAAATTGTAAAAATAATTTTACAAAAAGGAAAAATTATTTTTCTATATAATATTATCATAATTGTGTTGTGTATTCTATATATAAATGCACATAGTTGGTGTCTATTCATGATCTTCTTTTTCATGGCCTTTTTTAAATGGATTTGGTTCTCATTGACGACTACAAAGAAAAAATGATTGATTAGATCAAAGCGATGTCTTGGAGGAGGATGTAAAAATTCTTGCAAGAATTGGGATGTCATTCAGAATGCATGAGAGTGTGTTTTTATAAATGGGTATAAATATTCAAAAAATACAATATTTGAATTTTTTTCATCAGGAATGGGAATCTATTTTTGTTACAACTACATTTAGAAAATCGATTCAAATATTATATTATAAATTGAAAAATTATTTTAATTGGAGTTAGGTATTATTCCTTCCTATTTAATACTATTTTGAACTATAATATTTCTATTATTAATGGAATGTGGGAATTTTCCCTCAGGGTATTTCCTACTGGGTACGATTAATCTATCCCAACATATACTAATTTGTGTGTATATAGATGTTTTTCCTATTATATAAGAAATGAGATAGATTCTTACTTTTACATCATCTCTCATTGATGTCATTTTCATAGTTTATGGAAATGGATCTTGGAGAGGTTCATGTCATTACAAGGTGTGGTTCCTCCTTGGTACATGAGACATTGTGGTTTTTTTCGGAAAAAACATTGGTGTTTTCCCCCAATGCTCAGTTTCAGGTGATTTGGGGAAGTTTTGTAGTCTTTAATGTCTGGATTATTATTTTTCGCTTAAAAGAAATTCCAAATAGTTCTCTCATCCATGCAAAGCGACGACACTACATTCCAAAGGTATATATTCAATTTGGGTTTCAAACCCAATGACACTTAGGAGCTGACATTGTATGAGAGGATGGGAGGTAAGTGTCATCAAACCCTTTTTGGGGGGAATTATTATTTATTTGAAATATATCTTCATTATTTATAATATGTTAATGAAATACTTCCTAATACCCAATAGGGTACTCATTACTCCTACCCCAATAATTAATTAAGACCATCTGTTTAGGGGAACTACTATGTGTGTCACAGGTTCTCCATTATTTTCTATGTCATTTATGATGCTTTATTCATTTTCCTTTTTCTGGATCTAGGGAGATTATTTCCATCAACAAAGGTGATGGTTATCATTGATATAGGACTGAACCTTTACAAGTAACCGTATTTGTCTTGAAATAACAGTAATCAAATCCCACAATGTCTATTTAACTATGTTTAAGGGAATATGATTGGACTATACAACAAATTTAACAAAATTCTACAAGGATGTTAATATGTTGATTGAGACATTAGGAGGTGACCAATGTATCATATTAATATAGTCCATGTTATCGACACATACGTAATATATTTTGTGACAATAAAAGACATTAGTGGGACTTATGCTTCTTAGGATGTCTTGAATTACATCATTGTGAGTATAAACCTTTGGGTGAGGATGATATGTAATCTGTATTACATTCTAATGAAGGACCCACACTAGGGGATTCCTCATCATGATATTGGTATAGTTATTTATGATATTAGATACTATGGTAGTTATTCTTGGTGTGAGAAACAAGAGATAATGGAAGACTTGATAAATCCCTTGAGATCGAATTTGTATGGGGAATAATTCATTAATGATTTCCATAGATATTTTTTATTACTAGATTCTTGGATATTATGTTATAGAGTTTATGAATTAATAATGCATCCTATATATGTTTTATATAATAGGATTCATAGTTCTCGTAGTTTAGTATACCCATAAAACACCAATGGATTTTTGGTAATTGAGGGAACAGTTGAGGATTACATTAAAATGGATGAAAATGTTTAATCCAAATTCTTATAATCTGATAGATGAGGATGGATGGTATACATATGGAATAATTTAGAACCACAAGTTTTTAATATATTAGATATGGAATGAAATACGTAAGGGTTGATATATATGAGATGTTATGCCTTTGGATGACATCCTATGTATCCTATTTGAAACAGAATTAGAGTTCTCATAGTATGATTAATCCTTACCCACTAAGGGGTTTGTATTGGTGATTAAAATTAAAAATATTATTATTATCCTTGAGCTCTTTGATTGTTAAGTGATTATTCTATGATGGATTCCCTTGTTATATATTCATTCTTTACCACATGATTGATAAATATTGATGATTACAACGAAGGATCTATTGAATATGCTTGGTGTTACATTTATTTCCATCCAAGAGCATGGAAGAAATAGTTTAACATGAATATGTACCCTTAACCCATTAAGGAAACTAACAATTTTAATGGAAGTCATTAGATAAAGGTTCTTGCCCAATGGTTTTCAAAATTCCTTATCCATTTGTGTCTACCAGAAAGTGTTAAAATTTCATTCGGTGTCTGCCTAACATATCTTTGGTGGCTACGTGAATCATCGGGACTATCTACATGAAATGTTTTAAATTTCTATATGATTTTTCCCTAATTTTCTACCTAACCTATCATGGTTTTTTTATTTTAAATGAATAGGGAGACATCCTAACATGTTCTGAGTGTATTCATAAAATAGAAGAGATGTCCACTACCCTTTCCCTATAATTTCCCAAGAGGTTTGTGTGATCAAATATAACATGACCAAGGTTATCCTCCTGATCAAAGATTTCATGTCTATAGTGATTCACAAGATCAAAGTTGAATTTTCTAGGGTTCTTTGTATGATCAAAGCTGATATAACCTAGGTTGTTGATGAAATTTTGGATGACATGGCCATGTTACATTACATGATCAAAGTTAAAATTTCTAGTGTGTCTCTATATGACCATGTTTACTTGTACAATATTTCTTCTTGTGATCATTCCTACTTTTTGGATACCAAAATAGGGCACCATGTTTCTCGTATAGAGTCTGGTGATCATGTGATATTAATAGATTCATGTGATGGAATCTCATGAAAAAATTCCAAAGATACAACTCCATGTTTTTAACCTTTTATATGAATAGTTTTCAATCAATCCATTTGGGGATAAGGCTATTCACTTATGGAATCACCCAATATGATATGTTGTATTGGGTGTGGGGATAATATGTGATCCACATGGAAACATTGTGAATTATTGAGGGTATTCAATCCATTTTAATGAATTGGGTGCATAAAATAGGTCTATGAAAATACAAGTGAGTATCGTGGCCATGGTAATATTTTTATGGCCACATGATCATATGTGAATGATGCTATCACAGATCCAATTGTGTTTGTACAGTGTGAATTGAGTTATCATGTGTGCATAAGATACTTGGTGAGGTATATTTTTCTTGGAAGACTAAATTAGGGTTAGAAAACTTGTTATGGGGTTCACGAGAATTATTTGTGTAATATATCTCTTACAAGATTTTTAAAACAAAATTTTGTAACAGTATCAAACAGGAATCCTATGATGTGGTATTGCAATGAAATCTTGTGGTAGGTCTCATGATTAGCTGGATAATTACTCCCAAGGAAGTGACCCTCGAATCCCCTATTCTTCACTTCTTCATTACTCATTCTCCCCTCCACATTCAATTGTGTTAATTTTTAGGGGGGGTAGGGGATTATATAGGTAGTGGTTGGCCAAAGGTGGTGTCACTTTTTTGGTGTTGGTGTTTCATGCATTGACTTGATTTGGTCGGTGGATTTTCATGGTAGACATCATTGGATAATAAGAAGACTCCATGTGAGGGAATTGTTGAAAGCTATTAAGGATCTGCATAACCATTCCAAAGGTGTCTCTTGATCACTATTTATTCATACGATGGATTTCTGTAAACCTGATGAGGGTCGAATGTGATGGATTCGGAGGATTAACAAGAAATTGTGTCACATAATTGGATATCCTCTAGAAAATGGAAAAAATATTAAAATAGAAAAATTAAATATAATGAAATATGTGTAATAATCACATGAGAGGAATTTATGTTATTTCACTCGTGAAACCATATGATTCACGTTCTATTCTTCTAAATTATATCTGTGGATCGTGAATCACTTTTTTCTTCATTCAATATCTTATTATAGTTCACATGATTTGATTTATGTGAAGGTCGCTGGGATATCATCATCTATCTACATCTTCTATTTGTCAATCATTCATTCATGTGATTGATTAATGTGAAATGGATAGACGGGTTGATGATTTTATACAAATCATATATGTGAAAATTGTTATATCTTTCGATGATATCTCACAACATGATAATCAAATTTCATTAATATTTGAAACTCTATGTGTATGGAAATGAAAATTCATGTTTTCCTTAAATATGTTAATAACTTCATGGTTGGATTGGTTTGACCATCAATGAACTTTTCAATGAATTGGGTTTCCCATAGGAGTAAATTCATATTGAGGAACTGATACACTAAATTTAATAGTTGATATATATAACAAGATATAAAACTGATTTATATGAAAAGGTATTTTTGGCTCAATCCAAGATATTATATTATCAACATTACTAGGTATCCTAAGGTAATGGGAATCAAGATGTACATAGTTTTGATATAAAAGACTCGTGTGATGGTCAAGCTCATTCCTAGGTAAAACAAGTTCATGGAATATGAAATTTATTGTGAATGCTATTATATATATACTGTTTAGATATAGATAATAGTATTTCATCACTTTGTAGTGAGATCATGGGTAAGTAATATTGTTTTTGTAGATATGTTTCATGGATATGACTTTTTTTATCCATTATATGCCTCAAAATGTTTTCCACTCTATGTAGTTTAATTTCTTACATGATATTCCTTGTCTCATGTAGTTTAAATTTATGGAAGGACTAGGAATAATATTTTTAAACATGTGAATATATATTAGATTTATTTTTTCCTAGTTTAGTTGACCAAGATATCAATGTTGGACTTTTTCAAGCGACAAATAATGGTCCCTATAAGCTTTTTATCTTTTTTTTGCATTATTATTTTTGTAATCATTATATGTGGATAGATGAGTATTCATGGTATTGGATTTTGTTCTAGCTTCCCTTTGTGGGTTTTCATCCGGATAAGGTTTGTGTCTTTTCAATTTCCATATTCATCAATGTTTTCTAGATTACATAAAGTGAATGAATTGGGAGCTGAGACACTACATTTTCATAGGTTTCACTTTTGGGATTATAAACTTTTGAGAATTATGTCTTATGAAATTGGTTATATAATGTCTTATAGGCCAGACCATTGGTACAGTTAAGGGTCATTTGTCTCAAACCATATAATGATGTACTATAGGGTATTATAGCTTGTAACATATACTATTTTTTATGGTCTTATAGGTCATGAAATCTATTTTTTGGAGTTTAGTTTAATCTAGATTGTACCATATGTTTATATAGTTTAGTTTGTTTTTGTTCAGACCATTTTTTTTAATAATGGATAGGAATTCATGAATGTTTCAAGAAAATTTAATCAATGATAGGACTATAAATATCAAGTTTCTTTGAAGTGTTATAATACCATAAATTATTATTTCATATTAGGAGTAATTAATGTTCATGATGGTTAATGGCACCCTATATTTTTTGTAGAAAAAATAAATAAAAAATTTCATTAATGTGTTGTTAAACCCTTATTATTTACCTTGAAGGATATCATATTATTGTAAAATGTTAGTGATTTTATGTGTAAATGTATAGTTGGAATATTTCATCTATAAATCATGAATCAAGGATCAAAAAAAATTTAATATTTAATGGGGAATATTTTTTTTATTACGCTAAAAAATATATGGTATTAAGTTACTCTATAGTGTTTTTAGAGATCGCACGGATTTGAGGCCTTTTCTTTTATGGATTAGATACCTCAAGGTGATGTGTCAGAGGCCCTTATGTATTAGTTAATAGGAATTATATGAATGGTAATGTAAAAGGGTTCCCACTCTTTTCCATATGACATGGAATATTTTTTATTGTTACAAAAATTTCAACGATGATGTTGGATATGGAAAACGAATCCCTCCATTAATTGATCTCGCACAATATTGAGTTTCAGTTTCTGGTTAAGGAGATCAGTCCCTATGATATGTTTTCTCATGTCACATAGGGTTTATAGTGAACATTTATTTTCAAAAATTATCATTAAATAATGTTTTGGAATAAATAAAACACTACAAAATTGATCACCCAAAATCCAAATTTTTCTAGTCCCATTGGAAACATGTAAACATAAACACTACTACATGGGTGAGATGTATTATCTTCTACTAGGTTCTCCAAGACTAGAACCCATTTTATACATAGCATTCATAAAATATATCATCGTAAAATGGGGAAGGAAACATAATATGGGGAATAAAAAATGCTCACTTAGAGTAAGAAAATTAGATATATAAGTATTAACATAAGAATAAGGGTTTGAGAATGTTACCATACGAATAGAAGATAATATCCAGCATATTAATGATCATAATATTAAACAAAGGCATAAATATTGAATGAACATAATATAAGAATCATAAGTCAATAAAGATTATAAACCATGAAAACATTACATAAGTGTAGGATAAGTAATAGTTCAATATACATAATTAAAGAAAATATGAAGTCAAGCCAACCTACCAAGTACTTCATAAAATGTATGTCTAGGGAGAAATCCCATGTACCTACTCTATACATGGGCTATCAACCTATGAACCCTCATATTTTTTTTGGAATAGGGTCTAACTCATGCACCCTCCAAATTTAATTCTTGTCCTAAAACCGATGCACCTGAAAATGTTTAAGCTTGGGATTAAACCCTTACAACAGCTTATTTTCTGGCAGAAGATTCAACATGTGAACCTACTTATTTTCAAGCATGGAGTTCAACCTTTTTATCTTAATTGTTTAAACCTTGGTCTACAATCTATGTACCCACTTACATTCAATCACAGGCTACAACCCAATAACCTTCTTATTTTTGGGCCTGGGCATCAACCCATTAACCTACTTATTTTTAGTATTAGGATTCATACTGTGCACCTTTATATTTTCAAGCATGGGATTCAACCCATGTACCTTCATGTTTTTAGGATTGTGATTCAACACATGTACCCTTTGACCTTGTTTACTATTTATAATTTCGCAATTCATTGGAGGGAGATATATGTCCCACCCATCACAAAACAAAATCACACCCACATGTTTCATAGGATAATAAAACATGAATCATATCATAAAAAATAATAATATATGGGTTTCAAAATAAAAAATCATATCCCATGAAATAAAATCGGTATCATTTAAATTTCATCACATCATTACCTATGGGAAAATTATGATTCCTAAAATTTTAATTAAAATATAACCCATGAGTAAAATTGGGATTCAATGTCATATTACTCGTGGATGAGAAACAAATTTCATAAACATATAAACCGTGAATGAGAAATGGATTCCATAAATATATAACCCATGAAATTGAATTAGGATTCATAAATACCATGAAATTATGAACAAAACATTCAAATAAATAATATCAATGAAACCTTTAGATAATTTTATTGAAAGGCATGAGTGACATAAATTGATGTAATCTTAGAATGAAAATAATTTTGAAATATCATTCAAACAATTTTTTTCAGAAAAATATATTTTTTTAATTGAAATTAAATTAATAAAACCATTTGAAACTAATTTTCAATGAAAATACACTTAAAACTAATAAAGAGGACTTGAAATATGTTTAGAAACCTTTTTCCATTAAAAAATATAATATATTATTCAAATATGTTTTCAAATAATTGCATTAAAAACAAATTGAAACCATTAAAAAATCATAAAAATATGAAATCAATTTTATTGAAAATACTTTGAAATCTAATAAAGAAACCCTGAAAACATATTGAAAACATATTCATTGAATATAACATTGATATCATATAAATAAAGACTAAAAATGTCTGAAATATATTTTTATAAGAAAAAATATTGAAAACATATTGAAAACCCCTTATTCCAATAAAACTTATAAAATAAGGATTAGGAATGTTCAAAACCCATTTTCATGACAAGAACTTTAAACAAATAATTTCTAGAATGTAAGGAAAAATTCTATTAAATAAATTAATAATTTACTGGATACTTCAATTGAATGATGGACAATTTGGAAGGTAAATTTGTTTGTTCCAAACAATATTTTCCCTCATAAAATATTCTGAAAAGTTCCAAAACTAAAAACCATCCATATAATTCATGTTAATAACCCCATTGTTTTATAAAATAAAAACCTGAGGTAAAATTTCATTTAAATATCATATTATTATAGTAGAATATTTATAGAGACCATATAGAACACATGGTTTCAAATGAACATATATTTCTGACCTAAGAAATTGTTAAATACAGACATTCTTAAAAATAATTTCTTATTTATCTTATGTAACAAATAGTGAAAATGGTACTAATATATAAAAATATCATTCCTAACTGTTGAATAGAAAAATTCACAAGTTTTATTGTTATAAATATAATTATATTTCCTCAAATGAATCATAATCATAACAACATCATCAAAAAATGAGATTGTTTCAATAAAATCTTACCACTTCATAACATTGAACCATACCACCCATTTAAAAAAATGAAATTAAATGAAGATTAAAATATCATTAATAGAAAAGATTCACGATATTTTATTTCAAAGGTAGTATATACACATCATGGAAAATATAGGATCATAACATGGCATGTGTCTGAAAAAAGGATATTTTGACAAAATCATTTTACCAATTTGATAAATTTTGTAACATAGTCACCATTAAAGAAATATAATAAATTGAATTTTTAAATATCCACAAACATAATAATAATAATCATAGAATAAATACATGGGAAGTATACACAAACAGACAAAAATGAATGGGTGGTGAATAAATTATGTATCCCATCGAAATAAAAAGTGATATGAAATTCCCAAACCATGTGTCTTGACTCCCATTGTATACCTCCAAGATTCCTTTTAATCTGAAAGTTTTTTTAGAGTTTTACCAAAGGGTTTCCATGGATTTATTTCATTAAAAAGGAAGGATTCTAGGATGATGTTATGTTTTTTTGGAGCTATTTTTGATGTGTTTGGTTGGGACAAAGTTGAATGATAGGTGTGAAGAAGTTAGAGGAGACGCAACCTTTTTATATTGGAGGAGGAGTGGCACTCTTGTAAATTTTATAAAATGGAATCCACAAATATTTTTCCAATATAATGTCAGTCAAAAAATAGTCTAAATTTTATCCATCGGGTTATAGTGTCCAAATATGGATAGCCCCTGGATTTTGGTCATGTTTTTATGTTATTTAGACCCATATGATTAAGGTTCACTGCTTTGTTAAGCTTTATTTCAACTTAATTGATGTAATTAATTTTAATTACTTTCACTAATAATTTTTTTCAAAATATATAATGAACTTATTAGAAATTAGAAATTATTATGATTCCAAATACATGATCCATTTCTTCAGATACATATCACATAAGTGGCATAAATTAATTTAAATTTAATCTGATAGTCGGTTTGACAAAGAATGTTTTTAAAGTTTAAATTTCCAAATGTTTCTATCATTTTTTAATCAATTTTAATATTAAATTGATTAAAATGAAAAAAATTGGGTTTATTGATAAACATATGATCTAATAAAACTATTAAAAAAATATTAAATATAATTTATCCTTGTAAGTAAGTCATCTGAAAAAAACTGTTCAAATAAAATTAAGTGTTGATCACTATTCAGTAAAAAATGAAACATCAAAAAAAAATATAATAATTAACATAACTTAATTATTATGTTCTAATTAATAAATATGATGTTTATTTTTATATATTTAATTTATAAAATTGTAAAAACAAGAATTTAGAATGGGTTCTCCATTTAATGGAGATAAAAATGTTCTAATAAAAATATATGTTATTTATCATTAAATTTGGGTTGTTATTATTTTATTTATATAAAATATATTTAATGAATATAGAAATAATTATTTAATATATAACATATATATTACATTAATATCACCCACTAATTATAATTTATATAATTTATTAGCTAAAACATTTATGTGACTGTAAAAAATAATATTTTCTATTATATTCAATCCGTTTTCAAATTCATATATAATTAATTGGTAAATAATTAATTCATAAAATATATTTATAAATACATATTCTCATAAATTAGAAAATATTATTCATAAAAAAAATATTCTAACATCTACTTTATACCTTATTATATTAAATTATTTCATTCCAATTATATATTATTGTTTGGTATATCTTAGTATTGAATGTTATGAAAGACACTGAGGAATGTAAATCATGTGATTAGTATAAGATATACTTGTTATTCCATATATATAATGTTAAAAATTATGTTTCATATAGTTTATGATAACTTATTGTTGCGTATAATGTAAACCAAACTTAGTTCTTCAACAAAAACTATTTTTAGTGTTTCATGAAATTATAAGTCTCAAAAAATTTAAAATAATTCATAAATCTTGTTTTCAAAAAACACAGGTTTTTACATTAACCCAACCCACCATTAAAATTAATTTTATATTAAAAATTAGTCATGGTTACCAATGGTTTAATACTTCTACGTTCCATTAATTTAACCCATACTGTAAAAAAGAACAACATAAATTACTTTTAAAAGAATGTTAGGTCCATAATGGTTACTAAAAGTACCACAAATCTATGTTTCCATGAATGAGATCAAATATGGAAATTGGAAACAATGTAATTTAAGAAAATATAACTATCAAGTTCTATAGGAGTGTCATATTGAACGTGGTTTGGAGAAATTTAACAATCACAAGGCCATAAATCTATCAAGACCTTAATAACCATCTAATCTATCAGAAAAAGGTACAAGGATTACATTATTGGTTTTAAGATCATTTTTTCTAATGTTTAATGACGTTCTTTAATTGATATTATTTCATTATTTTATGATAATCACACCATTTATTATTCATTGATCCACTTCACTATATTTAATAAAAACGAAGGTGATTTTTTAAATCAGGTTATACTAAGAGATCATGAGATCAATGATATGTCATCCTGTTTTTCATCAGTTATGATCAACATAAATTTGTTTGAAAGGGTTATCAAATATGCATATATCTTCTTGTAGTGAGATGAATATTTAATATAAAAAAACAACTCTAAAATTATCATAAACTCACAATAAATGGTTAAAATTATATCCCTTCCTAAATCTAAATATAAATTTATTTATAAATATACTCATGAAATCAGCTTACCATTAATCCCCCATATTTGTAAAATCATCACTTGGTTGTCACATTACAAACTTGTGAATACCGACATCAAATACATTCTTGGAACATATCAATTACATGAATGACCCTAAATACTTTTGGAAAAACATGCTTCCATCCTTATTCCAATTGTTACTGGATACATTTTTAAATCCAATAAGATTTAAACATCATAGATGATGATATATACCACTATTTCAAAAATCAGTTCAAGGGAAATGTATACCATACAATTTATTTATATATATCCTAAATATCTTCATCCAAATAATTATCTCGACCTCGGGAATTAATTAAGCCTTACCTAACATTAATCAAAATATTAGAATTTCATGAAATTAATTTTCTATGACGTCATCCCCATTCACATATCATTTTCAACCCTTAATTAAATCATATTACAAAAATAAATATATATTTAATGATTAATTTAAAATAATATTTTTATTCCCAAACATAAATACATTATTCATCTATTATAACTTTTAACAATTTCTCAAGCTCCATCAACATATTCGATAATAAATATATCCTACAATATGTTGTATGAATCATTTATTAAGGTTCCTCAACCAAAATATAGTAATTCTAATTTATACTGATGTAAAAAATATTGTGAGAACATCACATATCTTTAATAAATCGTTTGTGGTCTATTTATCATCAACAAAAAAACAATTACTGGTTCCTCCTTTCAAATTCTCATCACGAGCCTCAATTTTGGACATCTTTTTTTATAATTACCTTAATTTCCATATTTATATCATTCATCTATTGATAATACCATATCAAGTCCAACATCACCATCCATTGTGTTAACAAAACATTATAATTTATCTTCATAGTTTCATTCTTTTGCAACTTCTTATAAAAAAAATATTATGCTTCTTCTAAGACATTCACATGGGTGATTTTTCAACATTCATGGAACACGTTATGTTGAATCATATTTCCTCTATGGTGTCAAATATCGTAACACTCAATAAATTACTTTAATCACTTCATTTATTAGATAGAGGGATGGTTAGGGTAAATATTGTTAATCATGTTCCTTGAAATCTGATTAGGCATGATAAAATAAACATCATTCTAGTGATCATCCCATTTGAATGGTCATCCAAAAAAATTCCATAACATTCCACATTAACTTAGTTCATTTTGTTTTCATCCATCAACTAAAACCAGAAATCAAAGTGTGTGCAATAATTATCATAGTTTAAAACTAACTAATCATGAAGGATAAATACTTATAAGATATCTAAATTATGTCACCTTCCTAAAAAATGAATAATCTCGATTACATTATGATATTCACAATCGTATTCTATTGAAATAATTAATTATTGTATGTTATCATTTTTTGAACGCCTAATTAATATCTTCGAAGAGTGTCAAACTATGTGTGTAGAAAGGCCCATTATCGTGTATCATATTTCATCATGTCGGGCCCAAGAGATCTTGTCGAAGTTGGTACCCCTAGGTACATCTATTCTAGGGAAACAAAAACGTTTTTATCAAGATAGGGATGAATTTATAGAAAAACAATAACTCTATCCTTACCTAAATTCAAATACATTTTCCTACACTTTTCCTTATAAATTTATTTATCCTACATCATGAAATTAGGGTTTTCAAAAAGGTTTTCTCATCCTATCCTCCAATTAATAACTAATCCTTTTTCATATAAAACTCTTCGGACCCTCAATTTTCATTCATTAATAGAACTTATGTTTTTGGAATACATAAAATATTATTGAAATTGAGGTCCAATATCAATAGTAGTTTAGTGCCTTAGGAATAATGGAAACATAATCATGATTACATAGGTGAGATACATGATGTCCTACTAGGTTATCCAAGACTCAAACCACTCTTAGACATATCATTCATTAAATATGTCATCACAACATGGGGAAGGAATCCTTAAATGGGGAGAGGTAAAATTATTAATAAGGGTAAATATGGGATATATGTTAGTATAAACATATGTATAAGGGTACTAAAACATGATAATAGCATGATATGATCATTACCTATATATCAATGGTCATAGACATAAATAATTTAAAAAATATTGGTATCTCATAATTGATGAAAGATAAGGGAATATAAATTATATCTCAGGAAAGGATAACATATGAGTAAGACATGTAATTGTGGAAAACACATATACATAGAAGATCTTATGTCTAGGTTACTGAAAAAGTCCTTTATAACAAGTTATTGTTGGTCTACCACCCATGCATCTGCTTCAAGCTTGGGCTAGAAATAAATATACCCACTTATTTCAGGATTAGGATACAACCCATGATCCCATTTTCTTTTAGTTTTGTGTTATAACCTTTTCACCGTCTTATTTTTAGTCTTGGGTTTTGTCCTGTGAACATACTTATTTTTAGGCTTATGATTCATCAAGTGAACCATCATATTTTTAGTGTTGTGATTCAACCAATGTACCTTAATATTTTATATCATGGTCTATAACCCTGGCACAATAATACTTTTAGACTTTGGATAAAACCTTTTCACCTAGTTATGTTTTTTCTAATGCTTCAACCCACCCACCTAGGTATTTTCTTGCTTGGGCTTCAACCTGTGAACCTACATATTTTCTGAACATGGATTCAACTAGTGTACCGTGTTTTTTATGCCAGGGGTAACATTCTATGTATAATTGGATCTCATATACCATTTATCATTACCTAGTGCATTATAGGGACATATAATTCCCACACATAAAAAATCATACATACATGTGCCACATGACAATAACTAATTCATCAAATCAAGACCCATAAAAACATCAGGGTTTCCTAATCTACATTTATAACCAATGAAATGAAATGGGTATCATTATAAACATATCACATTATAAATACAAAAAAAATGATAGGGTGCTAAATAATTTCATAAAGTAAAACTAGTGAAAAGAATAGTAATTCAATGGAATATAACCCATGTTAGACAAGGGCATATTATAAACATATAACCCATTATGGAAAAACAAATTTAATAAATATAAAACCCATGAAAGTTATATGAGTTTTCTAAAGACCATGACATTAATTATAACTCATTTAGATAAAAAATATAAATAGAAACATTAGATAATTTTTAGAAATGAATGATTAAAATTAACGTATGCCATCTAAGATGGAAAATAATAATTAAATACCATTAATAAACAATTATTGAGGAAAAATCCTATCTTCATTGGAAAGGTAATTTTTCATTATAAAACCATTTTCAAATCATTATCATATAAAATAAAATTAAAAATATAATGAAGACATGAAATAATGATGGAGAATTTTTTCCTTTAAAACCAATAAAATTATATTCAAAAAATAATGGAAAAATATTTTTTTGAAAAAACATTGAAATCATTAAAAGAAATCGTGAAAATGATTCAAAAATGATTTCATTGAAAATAAATTGATATCATATAATGAAATATTGAAAAAAAATTAAAACCATTTCATTGAAAATAAATTTACAAATTATCAATAAATATTAAAAAATTTCAGAAAAAAATTTCTTGAAAACATATGAAATAATATCGATTTTTTTTTCAAAACTCATTTTCCATTGAAACATAAAATAAGCTTCAAAACATTTTGAAAACAATTTTCTTGAAAAAACATTACAACAATGATTTTCAAGAATGTTAAGAATACTATTTCTTTAAAAAAAATAATCTTGTAAAGGAAGCATAAAATAGATAATGATATTTACAGTGTGTAAATTATTACGTACTGATCATTCTTTTTGTGCCATGAAATGTTTAGAATAGTACCTCGACTGAAAATTGGCAGGAAGATTACTTTTATGAAACCCTTTTTCTTTTAGAGGGTAAAAAATGAAATTTTTTATTTAATGATCATGGGAGAATATAAGAATATTTTTCGAGACCTTTTAGAAAAATTTTTTTTGAATGAACACATATTTATAATCGAAGATATATGTAAATTTAGATTTTTTTTAAAATCACATTCTTAACTATATTATTTACCAATGAGTGAAAAACGGTACTAATATTTGAAGATATAATTAATATAAAGATGATAATAAAATTTTGAGTTTTATTTAGGGATGATCCCAAAATTTCATTAAAGGAATTCTTATCATAAAAATGTCAAAAAAATGATGATATTTTTTCAATAAACACTTACCACTTGGAAAATTTGAACCATACTCACAATTTAGGAAAATAAAAATACATAAAGCCTAAAATATCATTAATTAAAATATATTTATGATAAATAATGTAAATATAATTATATACACCTCATGAGAAAATATTGGGGCTTAACATGGAATGTGTCTCAAAGAAGGAATGTTGATATAAAACCATTTTATAGATTTAGTGACATTAGAATCGTAGTCCCAACGAAATAAATATAATCAAATAGATATTTGAATACCCACAAATTTAAGAATAATAATCATAGAATACATACATGGGTAATATATATCCCACACAAATAGAATGGGTGTTGAATAATGTTTTTATCTCAAAAAAAATAAACTTCAAGATTAAATTCCCTCACCTTTTTTCTTGACTCTCATAATACTAATACAAGCTTCCCCTTATTCGGGAAAGTACTTTTGGTTTTAACCAATGGGATTATTTTTATTTCATTCGTTATATGGAGATATTATTTGAATTATTGTATGGATGTTGATTATATATTCAGGAAGATCATGTTTTAGACCAAGTATCTTGAGATGTGTTCACAAGTTAGAGGAGAGGATCCCATTTTATAGTGGATGAGGAGTGTCTGTCTACTAAATTTTGGGAATGGGAAGTTCACCGACATTGTTTCCATGGAATGTAGATACAATAGTGGTCCATAGTCGATCCACCTGATGATATGGTTAAAAAATATTCAAAAAATGAATTTTTAAAAAAAATTAGGTCATGTATACCCTAAAGATTATGATTTAGTCCTTTGTTTTGGTTAACCTCAACTTAATTGATGTAATTAATATTAATTAAATTTTATAATAATTTTGGTTTAAACATAGTTTAACATATTATAAATTATAAATTATTTTGTTTCCAAACATTCAATTCATTTTTCCAAATTCGAATCATAGATTTGGTTTAAATTAATTAATTTTTAATCCTGTAGTTTGGTCGACAATGCTGGTTTTCAACATAAAAATGATCCGAAGATAGTTTTTCAAAGTTCTAATTTCAAAATGAAAATTTTAAAATAACTAATATTGGGATGATAAATAATAATATAATTTATTTGAACTTTAAAACCAATTTATTATTTTATTTGACATTATAAATGAATTAGATGAAAATTTTGTTTCGATCAAAATTCAGTATTTTCTCTATTCATTTTAAATTCAAACATCACAAAACAAATACCTAAAATTTACCACAAGCTAATTAATATATTAAAAATAATTTTTTAAGTATATTTGAAAATATTATATCAATAAAAGTTCAACAAAAATTTAAAATGGGTTCTCCATTTAATTGTTGTAAACATGCCTTAATAAATTTATTGGGTTTTTTTAGAAAATTGCGATTTTTATTATCTTATGTTTATAAATTATATCCTCTGAATATAAAAAATATTTTATTGAATATTAAAAATATACATTACATTAATATCATTCAAAAATTATAATTGATATAATTTATTACAGTAATATAGCATTGGGACCATAAAAAATAAATTTTTCTTTTATATTTAGTAGGTTTTCATATTAATTTATAATTAATTGTTAATCTATGAATTCATCTTATATTTTTTTAAAACATATATTTCAATAAATTATTTAATACTATTCGTAACATCACATTTATCAGCTAGGTAATATCTTATTATATTAAATGATAACATTTTGAAAATATATTATCGTTTGGTAACACTAAGTATTGTGTGACATGCAATCCACTGAGGAAAGTCAATCATTCATGAAATGTACACTATTCTTGGTTTTAAATGTTAATAATTTACGACATTATGATTCCTGTAGTGCATGATAAATTTATTTTTCTTATAACACAATCCATATATTTGGTTGAATAGAAACTATTTTCTGTGTTGTATTAAATGTAAAATCTCAAGAAGAATAAATTATTTCACGAGAAATATTTTACCAAATATCAAGGTATTATAGTGTGGTCCATCAATTTTTTTTGGCAATGAAACATCATATACATTCCTTTAGAAAGCGTAAAATACATGGGGATGGTACATTGTTAATATTGAATCCATTTGAATAGTTATGTTTTAAGAATTTTATGTAATGGCCTCAGAATATATTAGTTAGGTAATGGTGGAATATAGTGGGATTAGGTGAACCATTGATAATAGAAGTATACCATATTCAATATAGTAAGGAAAATATTTTCTTGGTTTAAGGTGGATCAACTCTGTTGGGAAAAAAAATCCTCTGGGAAGAATCTCTTTAGCTTGGTTTAAATCACCAACAAATCCTAGCACTGTCCCTTTGTATCAAATAGTCTATATTTCCAGCTTCCTTACGGGGAATCCAAGTGAAATTACATGATCCCGTGATATTTTAAAATAATGGTATATACTAATTGAATTGATAATATCAGATAATACATCAAATACATATTTGTTTATAGAAAAATTCAATATTAAAGAAGGGTTCAGGCACCAAAAAAATCATGTCTCGGCCTAGTGACCACAATATCTCTACAAGGATATGTGATAAATCCTTTCACTATATTTTTCCTGTTATAGGGGTTTTTTTCAAGGATGGATTAACTTATATGATGGGCACAAGATACATCCATTAATAATCGTACCATGTTTATTTATGCTCTAACATTTACATAAACATGATAGATGAGGAGTTTAACGACTATAGAAATGCCTATTTCTTAGGATACCCTATGTCAGATTTTAGATGTAAACGTTTTATGTCTCATTCACTCTAACAATATTTTCAAAAAATTTATACCATCAATGGATAAAGATAATGATTGTAGATTTTTAACCGTGGTTCACACAGTTTAATGTTATGATGCTTCTGGCCCTTGTATGAAGGGAATGTAACACAACACCATAATTAGTATTCCTATGTTCAATATTACTTCAATTTCCTTTTGAGTGGATGATAAAATTTTTGTAACTCATGAATCAGGTTTCCCAGTTCACGAGTTGCTTTATATTAAAAACATAATAAATTTGATTTTGAATCACTCTAAGGTGATGATCAATAATATGATGATATTGGCTCTCACATGTATTATAAGGACCTTACATCAGGGCCAATATACCTCTCATTAATCGATCAAATTCCTTTATGTAGGACCATGTCCTACATTGTCAAATAAAGACTTTGTTTCTTCTTTCTAGGAGCCATGGTAGGTTTGTGGCAACCTGAGGTGCTAAATAAATGAATTTTAATATGTGGACTGAGGTACTCAATATGATGATGGAAGGACCGTGAACATTGGTTGACCAGGGTCAGGATATTTAGGTCCTATAGTTAGGATATATGGTTGATTATTTTATACCTTATTCAACTTCATGTATTGGTAATACATTTTTCATGCATTTTAATATCATGTGATGAGGAAATCATCATTATAGTTTATCATCATGGGGTACTGATATAGGAACTGATGATGAATTTTTTATTATTTCCTTGGGTACACATGTTAGTGGATAATGGAATTTATATCTAGGAAAGACATTTTATCCATACAAAAGATCATTGATGGGTAGCTGTATGTTGGGTCCCTTCATTCATAAATTTATCTCAAGCATAAGGAAACCATATGTTGATATGAATCGTATGTATGAAGAGTATGTCTGTATAACATTTTCCTATCTAATATATTCATTAGATATTTTTCTGGTTTGGATTCCTTTTGTTTATCTATGAATATTGTAGGGGAACTAATCATGCAATAATCGTCTCCTTTAAGAAGATTTAACTCTATAGGTTTGACTCGTATGCAAGGGATGAGGGTATATTATTTTCACCCCTTAGTGAATCATGATATCAAGGCTGTCTAAGAGGTCTGCTTCATATATAGGTGTGATATGTAGGGATATAGTATTTCCATATTTCATTCTTATATTGAGTTTAAAAATTCATCCATATCATAAATTCAAGGATATGATGGATCGTTCTAAGAATCATGTCGTCTTACAGGATGGACCACATTCCATCATTTTTAATATCATGAAACTAATAATTACCACTAAGATGAGTTACTAACTTTGATCATTTAGGTCTTCATAGAATATTCATAACAGCAAATTATAAGTGAAAATGGAAAAAATTTAATTGTGTTTCGTTGAAATTTGGTATGATTCAAAGATGTGTAATATCAAGTGTATCTAAATCTACCTGAATAGTTGTGTTATGGAATGTGTAAATCATAACCCAAAAATAACTGAGTTTATAGAAGTTAGAAACTGGTGGGTAATTGTTTACCATTTATATTGGAGCCACCCCATCTTCCACTTTGTCATGGTAATAACTCTTAGGTTTTAGGGTGACCTCTAATAAAAGACCAAATATCATCTATGAAAAATCACTTTGTCTTTCTAAAAATTCTCTAGTGAATAATATTTGGTTCCTTTTAGATTAGTGAACCCATGTTTGCATTTCCATACAAGTGGGAACTAGGTGACGTGGATGTCAATGTCCATGGGATTCCAAAATAAGAATATAAACTATAGAAATTGACAGGTATCAACATAGATATTTATGATAAAATTTTCACTCATAAAGAAAATAACAATCAAGAATGGTTCATGAAAACTAATGGATATTCCATAATTTGTTGTACACATTTATTATGTGAATGGATAAAACATGTGATTCAGGAGTTCACAGTAATGAAAGGGGATGATTTCCCCCTACTAACCTAGTATCGTATAGTTTAACTTCATGTAACTAGGACGTTGGAGTACAATTTTGATTTATCCAACTCGTACATTTTCATTAATCTTAAAATGATCTATGGAGACCCTTTCCTTACATAAATAGATATTAACTAACTTTTTTGGAATACATAAAAAAATTTAAAAATAGATTCCCAAAAACTATATTACTCTAGTTCCATTGTAAAAATGGAAGTATAAACACAATTACATAAGTGAGAAAAATTATCTCCCACTTTGTTCATGATGACTAACAGCATTGTTAGTAATATCAAACATAATACATTAATCCATAACATTGGAATGGGATTATAATAACAAGTCATATTAGATGTTTAGTAATAGTAAACATATGATTCATGTATGAATAAACATAATAATAGGTGTATGATGATGTGATCATAACATTATACGATCATACCTTTCATATCATGAGATTATAAACATGAATCATGACATACTGATTGGGTTTTCATAAGACATGAATAATTAATAAATAAATAACATAATGTATGAATGAATAACATAGGAATAAGACATGGAATTTTGGAATACATATATACATTTAAAAATAATTTTCATTGTAGTTAGGGAATCGCTTTTAAGGACATCTTAGTAGTATGGGTTCACTCCCTATATAATCATGGTAGTCATGGATCACTCCCATGACCACCTTAGTTGTATGATTTAACACACAGATCATATTTTTATTCATGGTTAACTCTCATTAACATCTTAATAGCCATGTATGGCTTCTAATGCCATCTTAGTCTATCTCATGAGATAAAAATATTTACCCAATGGATTGAAGGGATGTATAAGTCCCACCCATATAATGAGGATTTCATTCATACATATTCGAAAAAATATCAATTAATCCTATCATAACCCATGAAATTAAATTGGTATCATAAACATGTAATAATAACATAACATGAGGAAAATGATAGACTTTTAATGATGGTTTCAAAATAATAACCCCTGAAAATATGTAGGTTTCAAATGTATATAACCCTTGAATGAGAAACATGATTAGAAAACATCATTCCATTAAACCATAATACATTTAGAAAAATAATATGAATGTTTACATTGAATCATTTCCCTCCTAAGTATTGAGTAACGCTAATATATGTTAATATGGACGGAAAATAATATTTATGTATCTGTTAATAAAATCTCTTGTAGAAAATATTCTTTATACATTGGAAAAAAGAATTTTTAAAATAAAATTTATTTTAGAATATATATTTCATGGAAATTATATTTCAAAAAAATTTAAAAAATATTTTGTAACCAAAATATATTTAAAAAAAATTTCTTTAAAAAACATTTCTGTAAACATATTTTAAAACAAGGATTTTGAAAGAAAACATTTTTTGATCGAAGAGAGAAATGCGGTCAGATATTTCTTAATTTTTTTTTCATAGTTAACTTATGTACCAGAAAGTGGAAAAATTTTAATAATAGATTTATATATATTGAATAATCGTATGGGATGAAAATAATTATCTTTATGAGAAATGGATAATAATATTTCATCAATAGGAGAGAAATCATTAACAATCATGATAAAAAATCATATTTTTTTGACAAACTCTTACCACGTGGTGACATGGAATCATACACTCGATGTAAGAAAATTAAATTACATGAGTCTACAAATATCATTAAAAAATTATATTCTTTTAATAACATTACAGATGAATATATATACACCATGAAAATGAATGTAGGTATATAACAAAACATATGTCTAAAATTAGTAAAAATGAGAAAAAATTGTGTTACAAAATTGGAAACTCCTAAAACATAAACCCCATGAAATATATATCATATAATGGATATGTAAACACCCATGAATTTAATAAAAATAATATTAAAATAAATTATATTAATTATTTAAAACTAAAATAATAGAAAAATGTTATGAACATGGCGTGTATCACACAAATATAAAAAGTCCAATTAAATTCCCGTACATTATGTCTTGAATCTCTTCGTACTCATAAAAACATCATATATATAAAATATAATTTTATTATAAATATATCACATAACTATATTCTTATATCTAATATAATATATGGTTTTATTAATTCATTATATTATCCTCTTGTTAACAATCCTATATAAAGATTTCATTTAAAAGTAAGATATTCTTTGTTCTCCGCAAGGGTCTTAATTTGTTATAAATTTGGTCCTAATACTTATATCCTAATTTAAATGTTATAAAATATTATACAAAAATGATTTATATTAATTATATGTGTATTATAATAATTAATAAAATTTTTATGTATAAAATGGAATATATCATTCATTGATATGGTAGGTCGTACATACACATGAACACAGTTTCTATTTTATTATCATATTGATGAAAGAATGAAAATTAAATATATGTTTAGATATATTTAATATAATTATATTATACTCATTTTTTCATATATATATATCATACAGTCTCATAAACACATCATTACTACATTTCATGTAGTGCCGGAATAAATCACATCTCTTTGAAGGGGGCGGTATTCCACACTTCCTCAAACGAAATTATCACATGTGTACAAAAATTGGAATTGTAAAGGTATGAGTTATAAAATAATATTAGAATATTAATTTCATAATAAGTCTAATATATATCATGTATAAACATTCATCATTCCCAACTTATGAAGGTGATAAATAAAAAATGAATAACTATTGTTTTGTTGGGCAGTAGTTTGACGTACGTGTAAACAGTATGTTCAACACCCTTTACAC
The DNA here is from genome assembly GCA_963277665.1 of Viscum album. Lineage (NCBI taxonomy): Eukaryota > Viridiplantae > Streptophyta > Magnoliopsida > Santalales > Viscaceae > Viscum > Viscum album. The sequence goes on from OY728157.1 coordinate 1,816,454,054, forward strand.
GGATGTTTGTGTATGATTAGGTAGAAAACATAAAACAATAACATATAAGCATATTTAGGGTACTGGGATAATTAATGGATCACGAAATAATGATAGATTAGGGGTGCAGAATTATAATAAAAGAAAACAGCTTGAGGAAGGTTGTTCCACCTTCATTGGTTATATCCTTTTCGTTTCATCCAATGGGATTCCATGGATTGCTTTCTGAAGATTTTAAGACATATATGTTCGAAGGAGGGATGTTTGGAATATATTTTGATATTTCATTTTCTAGGGAATATAGCTTGATATTTGAGATGAAGTTGGAGAAGAGGAGGATTTTTTATATTAGAGGAGGAGTGGCACTCTTCTAATTTTGGGGGAAATTAATTCCACCTAATTGAAACCCATGCATTGAAGATAAAATAATAGGAAACATTCAAGATAATGGAATATAGGGTCATGTTATGGCCATACAATATCTCATGGATAATTTTATTGGGTGTTTTTTCTTAAATGTTTTGTTTGGAAATTATTTTACCTATTTTTTCTCTTAATTTTTGTAATTAGTTTTATCCACTTTCACAAATATTTTTGGAAAAAAACATACCTTAACATAATATAAAATACAAATTAATCTTATTCAAAATATGGAATCCATTTATTCAAGTTTTAATAATATTAGGCAAATAAATTTATTTAAATATAATCCAAAAGACGAGATGACAATATAGGCATTTAAGGTAAAAACATAAAAAATATTTTATGTTTTTATAGAAAATCACAAATTGAAATTGATTACAATAAACTAAATTGGATTAAAGGGTAATATAAGTATCTATTTATATTTGGAAACAATTTATATATAATTTAATCATTTAATCAAATTAGATAAATGGATGTTTGGAATTAAAATTCATTATTTATCACTATTCATCCTAAAATGATGTTTCTTAGAAAATTCCCAACAATTGACCCTTATATAAATTTAGAATTTTAAAATAAAAAACATGGATTACTTTATTGAACTAAATTTTTAAATTTTTCTGAAATCCATTTTAATTTTTTCATTGAAGGGAATAAATATAACTTCATTTGACAAATTAGTATATTTTAACATATAAGGATATTAGATAAATTTATTTATGTCGTTATAAATATGATTAAATAATATAAAAAATTATAATTATTATTTGAAAATTAGTAATTATTATTTATGTTGATAATTTTCTTGTATATTTTTAAATTATCATAATTAAATAATTATAACAAAAAAAGATGTTTCATAATAACTCAGTGTTGCATGAATAGTCACCATGTCTGTATTTCATGTAACATATGACATGTAAGTGATTCATGGAAGGTACTGCATGTTGATATTTCATATGATTTATTCCAACTCAGTTACATGACAATGGAATATCTAACTTAGTTAAATCCAAGATATCAATAAAAATTTAATTTATCCCTGATAAAAAGGATCCTAAAAATATGATGTGTTACATATACCCCCACCCATAAAATTAATTTCTCCCTTTAATTTCCACATTCGAGTGGAAAACTGTTAAGATACTTCTTCTTCATAACATCTACATTTTCTAATGTAGCATATTCTAAATGTATATTTATCAACAAAACATTTATAAATTGAGTGGTCTTTATTTATAGAACATTATCAATATGAATTATAATTTAAACACCTTGTAATTCATAAGAAAGATAATACTCCAATGGTATGACCTCTGAGTTCATTACATGAGAAGGGTTAGTTATCCACTTCATTGTGAGATATATAGGGAAAAAATCAAGTACAATAGATAGATTTGAAGTAATTAGTAAGTGATAGTCCACCATCCTGATACGATCATGAATCTCAAAGGGACTAATATATCTTGGAATTTGTTTCCATTTCATTTTAACCCTAATAAACATTATACGATGAGTGATCTGTTGATATAAAATCTCACGAACATCAAATTCTAGATCACATAGTTTGTTATCGGCATAACATTTCTTCTACATTTGAGTTAGTTTAAAATCTAACTAAATAGATCTAAGAATGTCTTCAATTTTTTAATAACACTCATTTTTTAATAGATTCCATCCTACAACATCATCCATGAATTTTAGATCAATAAATTTATTCATAAATAGGTCTTTTGAAAGGTCCATGTGAATTCATGTTTGAAAGAAATTTTTGTAGAAAAACAAAAATAGAGGAAGTAGTTGATCCCAACCACCTTTGAAATCCATAGAACACGATCACAAAATTTCTTCTATGGTAAAAATTTTTCTTTCCACATGTACATATGTCTGAGGATGATAAGTACTACTAAAATTCAATTTCGTAAGAAGTTATTACTGAAGACATATCTAGAAAATAGCGTTAAACCTCAGATCCTAATATAATACAATGGAATATTGTACTCCATGCATCATTAACAATTCCTTAATATTTACCCTAGAAAGATAATACATAGATAATCCTTTTCTAATAGAAATGATGTGTGTTTTATTTTTAAGGATATCTTTCACCACCCATATATTGTTAATCACTTTTGAATTTTTTTTGTATTCAAGCGACAAAATCCATACTGATGTTCCCCCATTTACATTATGGTATGGGTAAATTGATGCAACATCCTTTTAGACTATTTTCATTTAACCTTAACGGGTTTTCATACCCATCAGTGAAATAGAAACACTTCTATTTCACTCTTTATTCCATCCCACTAAAATTATTCTATCAATTACCTATACATTTACTTACAATCTAGATGAATAGTAGATGGAGAACCACGAGCTTCATCTAATATATCCATATATAAATATAGTATTGAAGAAACAAATACACAGTTTTTGAACCTTATCATTCTATCATGATTATGGTTAAACATAAGAAAAACTCTAAATTTCTATTTTAGCTCTACCTCTTTGTTTTTTTCCTCCTTAATATTCATGTTAATAAAGGTCTAAAAATTTATTTGAGAAGGATTTGACATTACCCATTACATTATAATTTCCTACTCTATCATTTTCAATTACATAAATATTGGATCTTTTTTATCTTCATCATGAATAAGCTAATGTCATCCTTTCAACTAAATGCAGTTGTCAACCTGTTTTCTTCCAATTGTGTTAATGTATTGAGTAGTGATAATCATTTAACAACTCTGTCCACCATATCTGGAACATTTTTTTTAATTCAATATAAATATATATCAGAATTTTTTGATCGGTATTTATATCACACTATTATTTATATAGATATTGTCTCTATATAATTAATGAAATAATTGCCATTACACACTCTAAATAATTTTTTTGTTTATTTTTCTAATGAATCATCAACTATCACAAAGAATATGTTACAACCATGTTATTAATAGTAATAACACATACCAATCCATTATTGGATGAACCCCATATGATTCATATGTTTATCCACTATAGGGTAATGTATAAACATGTGTTATTAGTAACCTTTTTTTATCATTGATTTTTTTGACATTGATCTTTTCAATGAAAAATAATTCCCTTTGAGTTTATAAGAAAAAGGATTAGATATTCATATCAAAAAGTACAAAATCCAATGATAATATCAACCTAAACTGGTAAATATATGGATCTCAGTCTGAATTTTTGGTCAAATCCAGCATTCAATAGACTCTATTTAATATATATCTGAAAATATTCTATTTGATGAGTTTATTTGTACTATAAAATTAATAATTTTACTGAACAAAATCACACTTTGTTATTTTTAAAGAAATTTATCTTTCCATAGTGTTTTTTGTACAATTATCAAGTGTTCCCTATTCCCATAATTTCTTTTTTTAATAGATAATAATATCATATATAAAGACTACTGCAAATTTTTTGAGGTTCCCCTAAATACCCTATTCATGAAATCCATGTAGATCACAAGAGAATTAATAAGGCCAAAAGTAATTGCTTTATATTTATTGTGTTCATACCCTATAAAGAATTTTATCTTGAGTATATCATTATGTTGTCCACTAAATAATGATATCATGAATAAATGTTAATCTTGGAAATGTACTGAGCTCTTCTTAGTGGATCAAACAAGTCTTCAATACAGAAGAGAGGATACATATTCTTGATAATTTTTTTGTTCAAAATGAAATAATACATTTAGAGTCACATTGTTCCATATTTATTTTTTCACAAAAAGAATATGTGATCCCCAAGGTGACAAAAATGGTTGAATGAATCCCTTATCAATGTTTTCTGGGAGTCTTTTCCTTAATTCCTACAACTCAATCAGGGAAATTCTATAGGAATTATTTAAAATTTGTGTGGCACTAGGTAAGAGTTCTACTGAGAACGTAGTTTCTAGTTTTTGTGTAAGGATAGGAAACTATTCTCTAAATAAAACCAATTTTTTTAAAAAAAAATCATATAATTGATGTTTCTTTTCTCCCCAAAAATTTGAGATAAACATGACTTTTGAATGGTAAAAAAGATCCATACACTAGATATAGTACCAATATGATCTTAAATATTATCATCCCTCTAATTAATGTTCATATAAGGGTTTGAAATAGAAACAATAACATTTATTCCTCAGTAATAGATGTGGGATTTATGCAGGGAAATCCATTCCATGCCTAAGATAACATGAAATTCAACCAAAGTAAGAATGAAATGATTTTGAGGAATTACATTCATACAATGGCCAACTAGAGATTAATCATGGACATGGGATGAAATTGTCATTCCATGAAAGGTTCTAACTTTTAATTCAAAATCTTATCATTTTTGTTGAATCTTAAATCCCTTATAAAACTCATTATATATGAATGAGTGTGTCGATCGTGGATCAAATAAAACATTATCAATTCTATAGTGGATAGTAAGTTTACCTTTCGCCATGTATTTATTACTCCCATCATAAAAATTAGAAATTTCATGATATTTACACTTATCCCTAAACATTATAGGTTTGGGATGTCATATAAAATCACCAACCCTTGGGTTTGGTCAATGGTTATGATAATTCCGATTCTCTTTAAAATTATTGCACCGAATAATGGAGGGTGCTTTTTGTCCCGCTGTTTCTTCATATAGAACATTATATAACGTATTCCCATAAATTTTAAAATAAAATTCCTAATGGAACTCCTTCCACATGTAGAACATTTATTAGTCCCCTAATGAAATTTACTCCATTATTGTTCCCACAATTTGAGCATAAAGTAAATATCATCTTATTGTCTTCCCGGTTTTTAGGTTTTTCTATAAACACCATCATTCTTTTCATGTCAAAATCATGAAATAGATACACGATTACATCCTCTATTTCATCCTTGAATAGAATATGCACAATATTCACATAGCTACTCAAGTCTCATAGAGAACACCATTTGGATACATGGAATTAATCTATTCAATAACCTATCAACATTATATTCTGTTTTCATCATAATATTAGATATGTACCTAAAAAATCATGTGAATTGAGGCCCATAGGTACGAAAAAGTTCACCATCACTTCTTTTTCATCACATGAAATTTTTTCTCCATTTTAGTAAAATGAATTTTTGGAATGTATTTGTTGATTAATTAGTACTTGAACTTGTTCCAATCCATGGATTCATTCTCATTTTTCTACTATGTATCCCTGATTAGAGTCATCCACTAGTCTGATTCACCTTCTAACTATTAAACAAAAATAATGAATTTTTTTATGCTCTGAACAATAGAGAATGGATAGCATTTTTTTATTAGTACATATGTATTGTTCATAAACCAGTGGATCATAAAACCCTTTGAATTAATGTAGATGTTTCCACCTGAAGGATTCAGCATAATTATGTTCCCTTGTTTTTTTAATTTGGAAGTCCACCATGATCCAATTTTAAGAGAATTGGGTTATCATTGAAATGATATTTTCATTCCCCCTCTGATTTAATTTTGTTTCTCTAGAATAGAATTGTTACATTGTCTATTGTAATCAACATTATCACGGTTCCATTGGTTTTAAACCATTAAATAAAACCAAAACTAGAGAGTGAGAATAAATAATCATAATCGGAATCCCAATAATCATAAAAATTAACTTATAGGATATAATGAATCTCGCTTTTTATAAATTAACATTACATTTTTTATAATAAAAAATTCATTACATATTATAATTCCCAAGGACCATATTAGTCTAGTTAATTAGGAAACATGGAAACATAAACACTGGTACCTAATAGGTAAACATTATCTCATAGTAGGATCTTCATAACCAGAAACGTTCTTAGGTACATGAAACATAACAACGTATATATATAACCTCAGTGAAATGAAAACTAAAAATTGGAGATATTATATTCTCAGTAAGGGTTAAAAAATAATATTGGAAAACATAATCATGAGCATGGGGTTCTTACACCATGAACATAAAAATATAAGATCATACTCGCTATATCGCAGATCATAAACATGAATCGTGGCAGAATGTTTTGTAACTCATAAGATTTGAATCACATAGAAATAAATAACATGAGACATGAAAGTATATAAGTGGAAACAACAAGGAACTATAGAAGACACATAATCATATAATAAATATTTCCATATTACCCAATTAAATGCTTCAATTTCCATCTTGGTAGTATGGGTACACTTCCCATACCATCTGGGTATTCATATTTTACTATCACAGCTGCATTATTGGAAAATGTACATTATTTCATTATCATGAGATATAAATCTTTACCCAATTAATTTGAGGGAGAAATAGGTCCCATACATATCATAATGAAATCCCATATACATGTTCGACAATATCATAAATCATGTATCATATTAGGACCCACAAATTAAATTATTAACATAAAAATCATTTAATTATAACACAGCCCACGAAAATGGATTGATTTACATGAAAACCATTCTATAATTAACATAATAATTAATAAAAATAATAATAATGGAATCACTAGATCATATCCCCATTGATACAGAATAACAATAAAGCATGTTATTGATATATGGAGATTAATTTTGAATCAAGTCTTGAGAACAATTCTTCAGAAAAATAGTCTTTCTACATTGAAAACATTTTCATTTATTGATGTTTCACAAAATTTTAGATGAAATAAATTTATTTGAATAAAAATCTTTTATATTATAAGAGAAACTTCAAGATAACAAGGTTTCAAGAATGTGTCAAAATATTTTCATGCTGTGAAAGATAAGAAAAACAATCTTCTGTTACCTTTTCCATTAATGTAAAAAGTACCTTATTTTTTAAAAAGAAAAAAAAATCCCTTCAAACATTTAATAAAAAAAATACATGGTTAAAAAGTATTAAAAAAATTATAATCATAGTAAAAAATATTCTATAATATTATATTAATAATCATGAACATGGAAGAAAAATAACCCACATTGAACACTTATGTTTAAAAAACCATGGAAAATAATGAGACTGGGAAATTAACCCTTACCGTACAATAGATTTCATATATATATATATATATCTAAAGCTCTTATATAATTGATTAAATAATTTTATTAACTTATTCCCTAATAATATTCTTATAATACTACATATGATAACATTCTCCTGAATTTATTAATAATATTTCATTATTACCCTTCTTTCGGGTGTTAACTACTTCCTTTTCTTAGGCATGTTTTAAATAATAAGTCCTATTTTATGGAATTATTTTATAGTTATATTATTTAATGAATAATATTATGGTTATATAAAACATATTTTATTTATTATATATCTTTATGTTATAATTATATATTCATTATCATGGAGAATGACTCTGATCATGTTGTGGAGACAGTAAGTCGTCTGTATGCACGAGCGATGATATCATTTCTCAATTATGAAATGGTATGGGAGTAGATGAGATATATTTTTTATAGAATTAAAATATTTTATGATATATATATTCATTATTTCTATAATTATACCCATCCATGTAATGTGGTTAAAAAATAGATTACACCATAGCAAGGAGATGGTAGGTTGTATGTACACATGTGTGGTGATTAATTTTTCATAGGATGGATAAATTTAAGATCATTTTTGTTACATAATCATAATAAAATATCATAAATATATTTGATACAATATTTATTAATTTTTAAAGGAAAAACATGTGAAAAAAATTAGAAGAAGAAATACCCTTGAGCGAGTTGGTATAGGAGATATCTTCTTCTTTGGTGAGGTCCATCTAGATATTCTCTTAAGGAAACTAGAGTTGTAATTTTTAAAAGACTAGTACCTCAAGAACATTGATATGGATGTTATGGGGTTAAATCTGTAGGTTCTTGTTATACTAGAAGGATCATGCTGGCGTGAGGAAGTGAGGGAGGAGGTTCCTTTTATATGAGAGGGGAGGGGAACTCTTGGAAACTCTCAAAATATTAAATTAATATAAATTAATTCTCCATTAAAAATGTTCCAAAATTGATTTATTTAGGATTTATAATTAGTATGGGTTGAGAATAATCTAAAAAATATAAAACATGTATTGATAATTATTTATCCTTAACTTTTTGTTTTAATCGTTATTTTACACATTTAATTTTTACTGTGATATCATGTAATTTACAATTTATGGGTTAATATAATAGCTATAAACATTCAAAATACCAATTAATGAGTCATTTATTTAACTAAAAGTATTTTATAAAGTATTTTTAAATTTTTTTTATTAATTTTATATCATTTAATAAAATATTGTTTATTTTAATATATCAATTGTGTTAATTTAGACACTACTCATTATTTTTATTTTTAAAAATATCATAAAAAATAGAATTTAGAACCAACACCATTAAATTATCACCATCAAATCAAATTGATTCATAAAATTATTTTATGATATTAGTTAAATTAGACTGTATTTAATTTAATATTATTAATATCATTTATTTTAATATAAGAGTTATGCAGCCATTACTGCGTCATTATTGTTTTATAAGATATTTTAATTATTTTCCTTACTAAAAATTTCAAATTTATTAAAATGATGTCGGTATACATTTAATATTTCTAAATACTATTTATGGTTGAACATATCACTTATATTACCCCATATAAAATACTTTACTTAACAAAATCAAGGTTTTCAAAAAAATTTGTCTTCTCTATGAATTTAATATTTTAAATGTATTAAGGTTATCCTAGTGCTCTAGGTGGTCCTAAAATAAAACAAATGATGATATTGGTCATAAACAAATTCATAAAATAAAATCATGACATATTTTAGGGAAATTTCATAATATTTACTATATAATTTTTACCTTTAATTACCAAATTCTCCATTAACCGTGTTAATAAAAATTATTACATAAGTTATTATTCATAATGACCAAAACTAAATGGGGATTATTTACATAATTTTGACTTTATGATTCAAAATATAGGATCAAACATATAAAATTCAAAACACATAACTAGTAGAAATTAATTTTAAAAATAATTTAGTTAACTGATTAAGAAAATGTGTTTTTAGAGTAAAAATGTTCAAAAGTTAACCATGTTTTTATATCCAATAGAAATATGAAATTGATCCCATTGATAATAATCATAATTATAAATAATATTTTAAATTTACATATTAATATTCATATTACTATGTTTAACATCTAGGTCATACACATCTTATTTAAATAATTATAACAATAAAATTATGATTCTAGGAAACAGGATGTTGTCTATAACGTACAACATGTTGGAGTTGTATGTAGAGAAATCTATGTTTCTTCAATGTGAACAAAATTTTAGATTTAGTGGAATGAAATACTTCAATTAACTGTAATTTATTCAAAAAAAGGTAATAGAAAACTATGTGTGTCTCATTCTTCCCCATTTGAAATTAATTTCAACTTCAAAATTCATCATTCTGATAAAAAAATTTATGATACTTCTTCCACATCATATCCCTATGTTCCAACATAGATTTCTATTATTGTTCATTTCTCCATAAATCACTGACCATGTTATTATTTGTGTTTCATTGAACATTCTAGGAAAAATCAATAATTTCCACTGCTTGGTCTCCGTAAGAGATATCCTACTCCAACGGTATGACCTCTATGTTCAGTATATGTGATGGTTTATGTATGAAATATCCCATGAGGGATACATGGAACACATCATGTAATTGAGATAGATTTGAATGAAGTAGAATCATATATGAAACTCCATTGATATGATCAATAATTTCAAAGGGATTAACATATCTGAGGTGTAGTTTTACATACTTAAGGATCACATAATCTTCTTCCTTGGATAAATTCATAGGAATAACATCTCACCAAATTCAAATTCTAGGTCACCCTGCCAGTTATCTCTATTATTTTCTTTTTTGAGTTTTTGATTCCCTGATATGTTATTGAATGGTTCTAACCTTGTAATCCATATCTTTAGTGAACTCATGTCCCAAAAAATTTCTTTCTACAATATCTTCCCATCATGTCAGATGTCTACATTTCTTCATATATTGGGATTTATAAGGATCCATGTAATTTTAGGAGTGAGAGATATTATTTTATGAAAAATAAACTATAAGAAGTTGTTTATCCCAACAACCTTTGAAATCCATATAAAATGATCTCATCATATCCTGTAACATTTTCATTTTTCTTTTAGATTGACTATCCATATAAATATGATAAGATGTGTATAAATATAATTCTGCATCAGGTTTTTATGGATGTTTTTATTATAATTTTGAGGTAATCCTTGTTTCCCAATTAGATTCAATAGAATGTGTTACTCCATTAAACCACACTCATCCATAATTTGTATCGTTGAATGTTGATCCTAATAAAATTATTCTATTATAGAAATGAAGTATACTGACATAGTAACCAGATCAACTACCATCCATATATAATTAAACATTTTAGAGGGTTTTTGGATTCCCACAAAAAATACAAGGTGATGTTCTCCTATTTCTATTCTAGTATGGGTAATGGATGAAAAATCACCTTAAATATTTGTCTTTACTCTATATCATGTTGGAATTCCAAAAACTGAGGTACAAACTCTCCAATATCACTGTGAATTCCATCCCACAAAATGTAATATATTAATCCATTATTAATCCTCTTACTTCAATGATTATTAGAGAATGAATATGTATGATCTTCTTATGGAAACCCTTCCTTCATACCATGTATGGAAAAAATACATTCACTCCATAACCTTATCATTCTATTCTAGTCAATGTTAATCTCAAGAATATTTATGCCCTTATTTTGCATCACCACATCTTCCTTCTGCACCACTTTCATATTCATTATGAGTTGGGTTGAATATTCCATAATGAAATATTATGGTTTTATCGTTCCTTCAGGATTTCTTCATTAATCCTTTATAAATCCAAAAAATATTTTATATTTAATGATCCTCATCAAGGAAAATATAGCATGATCCCTTTAACTCAAAGCATCGACCACATTGTTTTTTTCCAATAGTGGTCATGTATTGAGAACATATTATCCTTTATCATCTATAACCATATTCTATGGAATATTTTCAACTCCAACATTCATAATACATATTTCAGACCTTTATGATTGATATATATCAAATATTTCTCCAAAAAGATAATTCATCAATATATTTAATGTAATCATTTCATCAGCTTACTCCAAATCATGAGTTGGGTATTATTTATCATGAGTATTAAACTATTGAAAGGAATAAGAAATAACTAGATTATTCTACATTAGAACACAGCACAATCATTTCATTGATGTATCACTATAGATTACAAACTCTTCACCACTATAGGGTAATGAAATCACTCGTGTGATAATTCACCTTCACTACAGATCCTTGGAAAATTTCTCACATTAATCTACCTACATGAACATGGAACCCTTGGTAAAAAACTTGTTTATAGGATTAGGTAGTTATGATAAATTCTCCACAAACCATTGATAATATCCAGAAAACAATTAGAACTCTAGATCTCAGCCACCATAGTTTGTCTAGTCCATCATTAAGTATCCACCATGACTGCTGGATATATTACTATACATTCTTTTGAGATTTTATAACCCTAAATTGAAACCTTTTGCATCCAAAATTAATAATATATATTTCTCATATATTTTTCCTTTACATAGGGTTTGTAGTATAATTATCATGTTGTCTCCGGGCTCTTCATTATGCTTTTGAACAAATAATAATTTCACCTATAAAGACTACCACAAACTGATCTTGGTAATATTTAAATACTATATTCATCAATTCCATGAAGATATAAGGAGAATTTTTAATACCAAAATGTATGAAAATATAGTTATAGTGTCTATAACTTGTCTGGAATGTTGTTTTGGGTGTATCCTTCTTCTTGATCCCTAATTGATGATACATATAACATATGTTAGTTAAGGAAAAAGTAATATGTTTCACATAGTCGATCAAAAAAATTATCAATATAGGGAAGATGAAACTTTTTCTTGATTGTTATGATGTTCAACTCTCGATAACCAATGCAGGGTCAGATTGATCCATATTTCTTCCTCATAAAAAAAATAGTGCACCACAACATGATATACATTGCTAATCTAATACGATATCAAGGTTTTCTTGGAGTTTCATCTTTTATTCATGCAACTCAATTTGGTCCATTATATATGGATTCATTCAAATTGGTGTATAACTAGGCATGGGATCTATAGAGAAATAATGTCAATGTTTTAGTGGAATATATGGAAATTCTTCTAGAACGTCAACCAGAAATTCTAAAAAAATATTCATATTATCTATGTTAACATTCTCCCAAAAAATCTGATTTACAAAACCATTATAAATGGGAAATAATACCTATACACCGGTTCTAGTCTTCATAAATGTTCACACTTCTCATGAAATTCAATGGCTATTATAGGTTGATTTGAAACATCAAATATAACATCCATTTCATGAAAATTTGTGTAGGATTTATATAGAGATATTTAATTCATTACAAAGATGAAATCAAATTAAACAAGAAGAAGAATACAAATATTTTCATTAATAATGTCCCATAATCATCAACAGGAGAGGAATCACATAATTGAGATGAAATCATTTTACAATTACGGGTTTGAACTTTTAAATCTATGTCTAATAATTTGGGTGGAATCATAACACCCTTATAAAATTCATTAGATATGTAACAGTGGTTAGATTCGTAATCAAATAAGACAATATCATTTCTAGAGTTAATGGTATTTGAACATTTCACAACGTCATTATTGCATCTGGCATCTGAAATAGTGATCACAAGGGAATTCTCTTTATCCCACATCCTAAGATGTTGTTGATGTCAATAATCATCACCAACCCTTGGGTTTGGGAATTGGTAATCACAATTCCCATTCTCCTTTCACTTATGGCAATGAGGTTTGGGGGGATCATTTCGTTACATTATCCCTCTATTCTCATAGTTATCAAACGTCTTAGCATATTTTTTAATTCAAAATCCCTATGAACATAATTTCCTAAAATAAAATAGTTATTAGACCCCTTATAGAAATTCCCACCATTATTATAACTAAAATTATAGCACAATGGAATGCACCTCTTTTTCTCTTCCAGGTTTTTAGATTTCTCTTTTAAAAACAACCTTTATTTTATTTCCTAAAACACTAGATTGGTACATGACACCAGCCTCCACATCAACATTTATTTAGTGATGAAAAATATCTTTGTAGATACTAATGTGTCTTATAGAAAACACCCCTATGAGACTTATATTAATGTAGACGATGACCCTATAAATTTTACTCTACAGTTGGATGATAATTCCTGATCCATACCTCACAAGTCACATGAATTTATCCATGTAGGTACTGACCAATTCTACATCCAATTTCCTCAACTGAAGGAATTATTTATCTATCATGGTCTGAAATATTAGAGGAAAATACTTATTAGAAAATAAGTCCCTGAACTCGTCACAATTCATGGATTCGATTCCATCTTATTGCCTCGTATTCTAAATTATTATCAAACACTGCTCTTCTTCTCCTTATAAGAGATTAACATCCGTATTAACTTTCTCATGATCTTAACACTATAGAACAATTAATTTCTTTTCATTAGTGATGAACCAATATTCAGAAAAAAGTATATCGGAGGACCCACTAAAAGATGATGGATTCTTCCTCATGAAAGAATCAATAGAATATTGTTCCCTCCTTTTGACATTTATAATTACACCATTATTTAAATCATTAAAAAGTTGTGTGAGTATAAGAACATAATTTTTTTGAAAATATAGCATAAAATATTTCTTCTCGGATGAAAATCATATCATTATCTATTGAAATCACTATTAGTGTTGTTTCATTGAGTTTAATCCGTTAAATACAACCAAAAGGATAGTGTAGGAAATATTTATCATAATGAGAAACCACATTATCAAGAAAATTATGTTATTTTATATATACATTATGACACCTTATATAATTTATGACACCTCAGGTTTATCCTTAGTTATTAATATACATCATATGTTTAAATCCATATTAATAGATAATTAATTGTTTTTAAATTCCAATGGATTATCCCCCATGAGAGTTAAAATAGCTGTGCAAAAAGTCCCATTTTCATGTACTAGGCTTCGATCGAGTTAGGCCGGATGCACCTTTTCAGATTTGTTTCCCCTATGTACATATGTTTTAGATCCACATTCACATTATATATCCAACATGTATATATTTATTATAAAGCACTCACTCTTTCCTTTACCAAAATACAGAACATTTTCCTATAATTTTCCATATACATAGAATTATCCTTAAACATGACCATATGGTTCTCACTATGAATTTTCCATCCTAGTTTCCAATTTTCAACTATAAATTTTCATTGATACCAAATATTGAGATCCTCAATTTCCATAAATTAAAAATACATTACTTTTGAAGAATACTTAATAAATTCCTTAGAAATATTAATAATATTGTATTAGTCTAACATCTTTGGAAACATGGAAACATAAAAAATGGTTCAAAATTTGGATAAAATATCTTACACTAGTTTCATATTGACTATCTCCCTTATTAAACACCTCAACAATAATTCATAACTTCATAACCTGGTGATCATAACCATAAAAGGGATGATCAAAAATTATTAGTAAAGGTAAACAAGAGATACATGTTATCATTATCACAAGAATAAGGGTATGGGAACATGATAATGAAAATTGAACATTGTACCCTACATATCAAGGACCATAAATAGAAATCTTGAAATAATTATTAGTAGTTCATAAGACATGAATATTATGAAAATAAAGATAATTTTTTGTGAATGAATATCAAAGGAATAAAACAAAATACTATTTAAGACATATAATTATATAATAATAATTTCCATAGTATCCAATTAATATCTTCCAATTCAATTTTGGAAGTAAGGGTAAACAAACCATACCATCTTGGTAGTCCAAGTTCACTCCAATGACCACCTTAGTGGAAAACCTCCATTAGGGACATGTCATGATATATATATCATTACCCAATGAATTGAAGGGAGATATAGGTCCCACACATATCTTATTGAAATAATATATACATGTTACACAAGATCATAACTCATGTATCATATTATAACCCATGGAATGAAATGGGTATGATAAACATAATGCAATGATTATATAAACCAAAGAAAAACATTGTTGTCACGAATTCCATTCCATCTTAAACATAGCCATTAGTATAAATTATTAGAATGGAAACAATGAATCTTATCCCCAGTAAAAAATAATTATTATCCTAGAACGTTATCACATATAGAAAATAATTTTAAAAGAACTCATTCAAAAAATTATTCAGGAAAATATCATATATTCTTTGTAAATATTTTCTATACATGAAATGCCACTCAATTTTAAAAGATATACATTCATTGAAAATAATCATGTATTATTGAAATAGAATATTCTAGAAAATATTGTGTCATGAATGATTAGAAATCCCATCAGGCTAAATATGTTAAAAATATTCATCTCATTCTTTTGTTAGGAGTTTCAAAAGTAACTAATTTAGGAAGTTGAAAAAAGAATCCTTTCAAAATGTGTAATAAAAGTAATTCAAGGGAAAAATTACTTTAATAAGATGTATAATCAAAGTAAAAATATTCAGAATTTTTTTTAAGAGACATGCTCATGGATGATAAATTTACCCAAATAAAAACATAGGTGTAAAAAATCTCGTAAAATAATGATGTTTCGTTATTAACCTTTACCATAGGAATGATTTACTTCTTAAGAAATTGAAACTCCTATATATTTGGTAAAATAATTTTTCAAACATATTCTAGAATCAAATTCATTAGATATAACATATCATCATATTATGACCAGTTTATTAATAATTTTTTGTTATTACCTTTCATTTCGGTGTTAACTACTTCATTTTCATATGAAAATTTTGTCTGAAAAGTCATAGTTTTTGCAGATATGATATAGTTTTTTCATTTAAGAAATATTATAAAATAATATATACTGTATTTATGCATTATATACATTTATATAATCATTCCGGATAGGTGATCATGGAGAACGAATCACATCACCTCATGGAGATGATAATTCGTATATACCATCACACAATGATATCATCCCCTCAATTGTGAAATGGTATGAGAGTGGATGGGAAAAATATTTTTTCTATAATAAATATAATTTTATATGATATATATTCATTATTGTAATCTTCATACCCATCCATTTCTAGTGGTGATGTAAAATAAATTACACCATGACATAGCAAAGGTAGGTCATACATATGCACACGTGGTGATTTCATTTTTCATAAACTAGATAAAATGTGAAATATAAGTTTTCCATAATCATAAAAAAATATCAGAATATAGGGGGCACTATTTTTTTAAATCTATAATGTAACAACATATAAATAGGAAGTAATAGTAGAAATACTATTGAGATAGTCAGTAAAGGGGATTAACGCTTCTTCAGTGAGCTTCCTCCATTTCTTCTCTTAAGGACACCCGAGTTTCTCTTTTGAGAAGACAAGGACCTCCAGAACATGGATAAGGATGTTATGAGGAGAAATTATCAGTGTTTTATAGGGATATATATATGGCTCATGGTCGTGATAGTTAGTGAGGGAGGAGGTTTAGGTTTTATGAGACTTAAGAGGCACTCTTAGAAAGTCTCAAAACACTAAATTTAAATAAATTAATTTTAATGTTCCAATCATTCCTATTAAATTTATTCTGAGTATAGGTAGAAAATTTGTTTAAAAAATTTCATTTAATTTTATTTTTAAATGTATTGATTAATTTTTTATCCTTATTTTTTGTTTTAACCATTATATTACCCTTTTACTTTTTAAAATAATATCATTTAATTTACACTTTTTTGTCTAATATAATTATTATAAAATGACAACCGACCAATGAATGAAAAATTGATGAAATTTTAAAACATATCCCATTTTATGTTTTATAAATTATATATTTATGAATTTTATAATATCTATTAAAATTTTATATATTTTAAAATATAAAGAGATCTAATTTTGACACTATTTAATTGTTTCATTTTTAATAATATCATAACAAAAATATAAGTTCAAACCAAATCCATTAAACTATCACTGAAATGTAAATTTAAATCTGTATTTTCTAGGATTAAATTAATTATATATATTAAAAGTTATTTTAATATTTTTAATATCATTTATCTTATTTTCCATTAATTAATCAAATACCCCATCATTTTTGTGCAACAATATTAATTTTTTATCACTTTCTTAAAAATTGTAAATAAATTAACATGATTTATATAAACATATTATATTTATAAATAAAATTTATAGTCGAACATATGACTTATATAACAACATATTAAAAATACATTACATGATTGAAATAACGGTGTGAAAAAATTTATCTTCTCTTCGAATATAATATTATAAATTCTTTAATGATATACATGTGGATCGATGTGGTCCTAAAATTTACCCAAGTAAGAAATTGGGCATAAAATAATCATACAATTAAATTATTACCATTGTTATGTAAATTTTTTAGTAATTATTATATAATTTTTAACATTAATTACATGATTTACCCTTAACAGTTGAAATAAATTGTTTTTAAAAAAAATTCTATTTATAATGTACAAAAATAAAAAACACCAATTTAAATAATTTTTACCATATGATTTAAAATATTGAATGAAATTTTCAAAATTCAATATACACTATTGGAAGAAATTAATTAAAAACTAATCTCATTGACGCAATGAGAAAATGGGTTATTAAAGTAAAAATGATCAAAAGTTCCCTAAGTTTTTTCTATCAAATTTAAATGTGAAATTGATTCCAATGACCTAAATTTGATTATTTTTATAAATAATATGTAATAATCCTTTAAAAATATTAATATATATAATTTAACACTATAAATTATTTCCATGAAATTTTTTTTTCAATAAATAAATGAAATATATTTTTTACAATTCATCAAAAATGAATCATCTTAGAAAATTACTAAAAATTGACCCTATAGTAATTTTTACTTTAAAAATTAAAAAATGATTATTATTCTATAAAATTAGTTTTATAATTGTGTAAAAAAGTAATATTATTTCTTTTTTTGATGTAAATGTAAAGAAAATCATTTGAGAAAATGATAATTATCAACTTAAAAAAATATACAAAAAATAATTTTTTTCATTACAAAAATGAATTTTTATATAAAATAGTTTCAAATATTATTTTAAAAATATTAATTACTATTAATATTTCTAACTATATTAGATAGGTCATAATCATCTTATTAAAATGATTATAACAACAAAATGTTGCAACATGGATACTCGACGTTGTGTGTAACATACTCCCATTCAGTGTTGTATATACAGAAATCCATGATGGTGTCATCTAAAAATATTTATTGATTTAGTGTAATGAAAGTCATTAATAAAGTTTAACTTATTTGGAAACAACTATTTAAAAAATGAGATGTTACAAAGGACATATAAATTATGGTTCATTCACTAGTCATTAACACATTAGGTTTGTCCTAGGATATCCATAGACAACTTATATTTAATCCCTTCCTGGGGGTTTGTGAAGAGCTTGTGAATTACCAAATCATTTCAACTAGTAATTTCAATACATGTGTTCTTCAAGTCTTGTTATTGTTTACTAGGTTAAATATATTCAATCCCAACAAACCTTAATGGAGATGTAACACCTAGGAATATTTTTGCAAGAGCCACATCCACTTGTAGTATCCAATAATTAATGTATTACTAAAAAACATCTGTTTCTATCTTTTTACAAAATTATAGGACATTTATGAATATATTCCCTTACCCATAGACATTTCCTTATAAATTTATATTGGGTTCTTACTGTGTTTTTGTCATCCAATCTTCCAAATTATAATTAAAAATTTTATCTAATACCAACTATGGTGACCCTTGATTTACAAAGGTAGAAATTACATTTACTTCATGGAATACTAAAGAATCATACAAATAGACACCAAAATATCGGATTAGACTAGTTCCTTTTGAATCATGGAAACACAAACACTGGTAGATAATGGAGATACATTATCTCCTGCTAATTTATTTATAACTATCACCCTTTCTATGCATATAAAACATAACATATAGAATCATAACATGGGAAAGTAAACATAAAATGGGTGACCTTAGATTATCAATAAGGGTAATCAAAGTAGACATGTATGAATAAACGTAAGAATAGGGTTTTTAGACATGATCATAACTTACAATATCATACCCTTTATATCATAAGATTATTAGTAGGAGTCATGGATGAAATAATTGTAGTTCATAAAACATTAATAATAAAGAAATAAATAACATAATCTATGAAATAATAATATAGGATTATGAAGTGGAATTTTTGAAGACAGATAATCCTGTAAAAATTAATTCTTAGTATTCAATGGATCATTGTCAAGTCCATCATAATAGTACTAGTGCACTCCGAATAAAATCATGATAGTCCTTGTTCACTCCCATGGCCGGTTAAATATTATTATTTCACTCTTCATAAAATCATGTTATCATTGTTCACTCCAACGACATACTTAGTAGAAAATGATCACTCCCAAGAACATCGTAGTCATTCTCATGAGATATAAATAACTAAACAATTCATTGGAAGGATATATAGGTCCCACACATCTCATAATGAAATCACACATACCAGTTTTAAATAACTCATAAATAATCATAGCATAACCCCCAAAAAGATACGTGTATCCTAAACATGTAATCATATCATAACTCATGGGTCTGGATATAATATTATTAATTGTATCAGAAGCATAACCCATGAAAATAAGAGGGTTTTAATGGAATATAACATGTTAATGAGTAACAGGTTTCATAATCGTCATGAAATTAAAAAATAATCAATTCATAGAAATAATATGAATGATATCATTGAATTATATCTCTAGAAATGAATGCGTAGAACCAATGGATGTCATATTTTATGGGAAATAATTTTGAAAAAACGTTTAAAAAAACATCATCAGGAAAATATATTTTCTGCAGGGAAAATTGTTTTTGGAACAAAATTCATTTTTAATATATCTTCCTTCTAAAATGGATTTTAAAAATATTAAATTAATATTTTAAAACCATTAAATAATTTTAATTTAATTTTATTTTAATTTTGTTTAAATAATTTTTAATTACATGGTTTTCGAAATACAACATATTTCAAAACAAATATAATAATACTCTTAAGTATTACAATAAAACATTTTCAGATACATATTAAGTACCAAAGATTGGTAAATGGTACCAATATATAGAAATATCCTGAAAAAACAATTGTGAATAATTCTCGTGAGTTTTATTAAGATATGGATTATAATATTTCATTAATATTATCATAGTTAGAAACAATCTCGATAAAAGATAAGATTATTTCAATAAACTATTTCCACATGTCAACATACTATCTTATAATCCATGTAATAAAATTAAATTAAATAAAGCATGAAATATTCATAGAAGAAGGATATTCATGATATAACATGAAAAATTTTATTATATGTACCTCAAAAAATATTGATGGTACATATAAAAATATGTGTCTCAAAGAAGAAAAATTTAGACAAAACTTTTATATAGATTTTGTAACTCTTGAAACATAAAAACCAGAAATATAAATGATATAATAGATAGGTAACCACCCATAAATTTAAAATCAATAATCATATAATAAATTATTGGGATTTATATTCACCGCACAAAATAAAATATTGGTGAACATGAAATTTATTTTACTAATATAAAAAATTAGATTAAATACCCTTAACTTCTATCTTAAGTATTATCATAATCATGAAAAATTCTTGTATAATAAATATAAGTTAATTAATAATCTATCACAAAACTGTATTATTATATATAATACCATATATTGTTTAATTAGGTCTTTATATTAATCTCCTGTTAATAATTCTTTGTAAAGGTTTCAATTCGAGTAAGATCCTCGTTGTTCTTCATATGTGTCTTTATTTGCTAAATCATTTTTACTTATACATATATAGTTATTTTTATAATATAATCCATGATATGAGTATCACAAATATTAATTCCATGTATATCATAATACCCAACCATAAAATGGTGTAAAAAATTAAAGAACAATCCTCATTTTGTGTGGAGATAGTTCATCTTACATGTAAATAGAATGTTCATTACCCATTAGATGGAAGTGTTTGTAAATGTCAATAAACCCCATATACTGATATATATAAATATATACATTTAGGAAAAATGTTTTATTATATAATTATGGAATAAACATATTTTAAGTGGTAGAGAAAGAAAATAATTTAGAGGACCTTGAGGGATAATTTTACCTCTTCTTTGGGTAACTATTTTTTGTTTGCACTGATGGGATTAGATGGATTAATTTAAAATAATTACGAGGATTATAGGATTAGGTGAGATATTATTAGGATCCTTTTAGTATGATATCAGTAGAGGAAATGAGGCTTGAAAGGTACGAGGAAGTGGGAGGAGAGGAGGCTTTTGTAGTTGATGACGCATGACACTCCTATAAATTCAATCTAGTAATAAGCCAAATTATAGAAAATGGATTACAGTGTCTAAATATGGACATCATAATGAATATATAAATGATTATAGGTCGTTATTGGTCTTAAATTTATGGTTTGGTACTTTTTTGACTGATGTTTTATCTTAATCATTGTAGTTAATTTTAATTTCTTTCATTAATATTTTTCAAACAACTATATTGACAATAAGAGAACTTATAAATTAATATGAAGAAAAATATGGAATCCATATTTTCAAATTAAAAACACATAATTGGTATAAAATTAATCAAATTTAATCCAGTATATGGGATGATAATGCATTTTTTTAAAGTAAAAACATCTAGAATATTTCCATGTTTTAATACCCAATTTCAAATTAAAAATTATTCTAATAACCTATATTGTATATATTGATAAAAATATTATCTAATGGGTCTTTTATAATGTTTTAAAAAATATTTTATCCTTATAATTAAATTTTATTCAAATTTCATATTTAAATAACATTTTTTATCTTTCACTTTTCTTCATAAAAATATTTTTCTCATAGAAAACCTAAAATTAGTCACTAAGATAATTGAAAAATTCTAAATTTATTAAAGAATTTTGTCTTTTCAAGTAACAATTATATGTTTTTAATATTATTTTATTTTCTGAAATGGACATGAAAAGCAATACATATGAGAAAGTTGTATTTTAGTACATATAAAGACATTACGCAAAAATTTAATCCATTTTAAAAAATATGTTGTATTTCTATAAAATCATTATAAAATAAAAATTTAAAAAATATTTGTTTTAATTCGTATTAAAAATTTTATAAACTATGCTATAAATATCTCATTTAATTAATTTTACAGAAAAAAGATGTTTTATTGAAACATAGTGTTGTTTGTAACCGACACCATGTATGTGTTACATGTAACATAAACCATGTTGGTGTTTTGTGTAAAGTATGAAAAGTGTTGTGTGTAATGTATTCCATGTTTATTTCATGTGAAATAAAGGTTTAAATTACTGAAATGAAATATATCAATGAAAATTTATCTTATTCGAGAGAAAATAGTGAATAATAAATCTGGGTGTTACATCAAGTGGATAGAATGTTGTTTCCTATCCTATTAACATCATGGTTATATCAGCTAGGGTTTATTTTCTAGTACCCTAAGCTCACATGAGCCATTCATGGAATGAGATGTAATGGATATTGGGTATTCTATTAAGCTTCACGAGAGTACATGATGTAGAATATATAGATTGAATCAAAATAAATTTTGGAATATATCCTCAACATGAATATGACTCTTGAGGAGTATCATGGTTGGGAGTGGTGAAAAAATGTTTTTGGGAATGAAATGGAGGACCCATATGTCATTATGTATCTTATTATTGAAATAATCATGCCACACATTATCCTTATATTGTTCCCCTTCATTGGTCAAACCCATATGTAGGGAGGGGTGTATTTTTATCATTCTATATGTTTTGTGTTGGAATAGGATTGGATATCTTGATGTAGTTACAAATACTATTATAAAATATATCAATCAACACATAGTTATTTAATATAAAACTCTCCTCACATATCTGGCTCAGATGCATAGGGGGATTTTTACATAGATATTCAATATGGACCTATGATTTTTGGCTCTGAGTGTTTTTTATATCCTCTGATAGTTGGAATTAACCCATATATAGTTCTTGAACATAAAACTCTATGTCCATGTCTATTCCATATGCATATGGGATAATTGTTTTATGTTGATATCAAGTATAGACCAAAAATTTTTATATCAGGGTTTTAATACAACTCTTGTGATAGTTGGAATCATGCAAAAAATTCTTATTGAATGGAAAACTATCCACAAAGGTCCAACACATATGCATATGGGGTATTTTTTCTATTGATATCATGGATGGACCTATGATTTGGGATGTGGGTTTCAATATATATATTTAGAACACAAGAATTATGGAGAATGTATTTGTTAAATATAAAACTCTTCACATAGGTCTGACTCGTACATAGAGGGGGGATATTTTTTATCACAGATGGAACTAGGATTTGGTATATAGACATCACAATTTATTCTTAGATAGTAGAAATCAATCAACATGTAGTTATTGAATTTATATACTCTCTATGAGTGTATGATTCACTCTCATTGGTGGGAGTACTTCATTATTATTTCACATAGATCTAACTCATGTGTTGGTAATAATCAATGATTTACTATGGTGTATGATGTTTACCATCACATTGATATGATATATTCCATACATTTTGGAATCATTTTATCAGTATGTCTCCCATTAAGATTAATTATAGTGGGTTATGAAGTATCCCATGAAATTTAATATAATTTATTAATGAAAAAAGATAATATTTAGTTTATGTATTTCAATAAACACATCTGATGTTATGCAGTTTAGCAATTTTTCTAAGAATTATGATGTTTTTTAGTATATAATGTTACTACAAGGACATGAGATATTTTTCATTTTAGAGTATTTCTATCAGGACATAGGATACCATGTAGATTAATGTCCCACATCTAATAAATGGTACCCCATATAATTGAGATTCATTTTTCTTGGACATGGGATAACATGTTTTTAAATGTCTTGATTCAGGTAATTGTCATTTTATGATGATTAATTTTTTGCTTCTAGTAATTAGGATTCATGAATGTATATATACAATATAATTATCATGAATGAAATTAAATTCTTGAATTTATAATGTGTTCCTGATCAACTTTTTCCAATGACTAGGAATTATTGGAATAAATAATTTTTAAGAAGTATGGTTTCTCACTTTTAGGTTCCATATTCAGAGATTTATTTAATAGTTTCATTGGAGTTATATGGGAAAATACCCATTCTACATGATGAAATGAGATGATGTGAATTTTATTATTAAATTTTCATTGTATCTAATCTCGTGATTTCTCAGGTTGTTATGACATTGTAGGATGTCATTCCCGGGGATCTTCCCTTCCTTAGTGTAGGATAATGAAAAGTTCTACAACCCTTCCTCATCCTATAAAAATGTCTTATAGTTTTTTACCTACTATTCATTGAAAAAAATTCATTATGTAGATAGAAAAATTAAATAATTTTTAATTATCATCCATTCTTAGTTCATGATCCTTAGGGATTTTATCCACAACCTTCAGAAACTGAGTGTATTTATGGTTTAATGGTTAGCCTCATATCCTTGATAAGTTATGTTTCAATACTTTAATATCATATATGTATACTATATATTCATGTGGATGTAAAGCATGAAATCCTCTTATAACCCATATGGGATCACACAATTTTATAGGAATTGGGATAGAATATGGTTGTGAGGTTGTGTCTGTATGACATTCTCCATGAATCCATGTCAGCCACTTTTTTATTAGGGTTATATGTCTTATTCTGATTAGACCACGAAGTATTTATCTCTGTGTCTCCTACTGATTGAGGAGAGTATTATCTAATGGTTTTTGGGGAACTATATATTATTAACACAAATGTTTTTAACACCTTCCTATACAAAGGACTCTGAGTTATGGAAACCTCTCTATACAAAGTTGTCGGGCCAAGGGTATGATTTTCATGTTAATGAGATAAAAAACCTTTGAGAGGTTGACCACGATGCTTATTAAGAGTAGAGTTATTGTGATCAATATTTTACCCACTTAAATGAAGAATATTAATATACTAATATTTTTCTACTATGGTTCAATGGTCAAATGACCCTTGATATATACGTCTTACAATGTCAAGATTACTATAATTGAGAAGGTGTGTCTTATTCTACATCATGTCCATAATTTTTTCAGTTGTATTTTGGGGTGAATACAGATTTGAGATTACAATATGATGGGGAATTTAATTTTTTGATATTATTCTAATGTGGTTTCAATATGATCCTGTAAAAGACAAGATTCTAGATTATTTTTGTGAAATTTGGTTTCATCATCAAGAATATGATCCTAGCTATGAGAGGTTTCTGGAATATTATGATCTATACTCACTAAATTAAGGGTGTGATCTTGGTTCCAATTTTTATTCTCCAATATAATATGTATATGGATATTCATAATGGAATAGGGGTTATAAAAATCCACATATATGCAGCAGAAATATTTTAATAAGCTTCAATGACAGTGAGGTAACTCTATACTGAGTTAACTCTAATATAATGGGGATATACATCAATTTGAGAGAGTTTATAATCTATTTATTATTCATTTAGGGCATTCCACTGGATTTATAAAATATTAATATGTTTCTATCCTGAGGAATATGAAAAACGATTATGGTGAGCCTTGGATAGAACAAGGATTTAAGCCAAATATTTTGTCTATTTTCCTTTAGTATAATATGTTGATATTACTCTTAGATAGAAGTAAGATTATTCACTAACTCTAGAGTAGTCACATGTTTTAAATAATCTTGGTGATATGATACTCTGGTAGTTGGGATATGACTATGTACTTATCCTTGTATCACTATCAGAATATACTAAAGGAGATACATTTTCGTTTTCAAAAGGCATTTCCTCTTCCAAAGGGTATGTACATGAATTTATTCATGCATGTGATTAGTCTCCAATAAATTCTTCTCAATTTATTTGATTGACATGGGGATGTATTCCAACTCTTATATTCCAAATTCTATTTGAATATGCTAATTTGATTTAATCACAAGGGTGTGTATCTATTTCACCCACATGCTTTCTACCTAGATATGATACTAGAATTTTTGGGCTAGTTGGGATATCTTCCTCCTATATATAGTCATCTATTTTCAGCATTTGACAAGGTTTTCATGATTCCTATAACATTGTTTCCATAGAGTTGACCTATTGGGTTATACACTCAGTAGGAATCTTAGGGTAATTGGTGGATTCATGATATTTTTCGGATCAATATTTTACTATATTTTTGCTATATTCATGGTCACTATAACTTCAACCCATTAATGATGATATCTACCAATATTTAAAATGTCACACAGTTTATTTTCCTATGATCCAAACACATTTCATGCAGTTTCACATCATGTGGTTTGGTCATTCTCATAAAATTTAGAATCAATGAAATAAGACATTTATTTGTAGTTTACCATCATGAAAATTGGATGTTTTAATAAAATTTAACATCATTTGAATAGAACATTGAATTGTACTTTAATTTCATTAGATAATGACATATAATATAGTTTTTATGTCATTCCACTATGATGTACCTTTTATTTTATCATCATCTGACTTAGATATATTATGATATTTAATTCCTTGAAACATTGATATATAATATAGTTTAGTATTATGTTAATAAGATGTAATATCCAGCTTAACATCATGTAACTTGGATATATCGTGGAGTTTTATTTCATTAGATAAGGATTTATAGTGATGTTTAAAACCATTTAACTAGGATTTTTCATGCATCTTGACATCATGTGACTATTATTTTTCATGTAATTTAACATCATGAAACTTGTAGATATAATTTTTTACAATGTCATCTGACTAAGATGTATAGTGAGGTAACATTATAGGATGGTTATTTCTTGGACCTCAATGCATATTTTATGAGTTACGATATCCTCTTATTCCATCAACCCATTAATTACCTATAAATATATATATATATAACCATTATTGAAAAAAATAATTACTACATTCCTGCGATTTTGGTGAGGTGAGAAGTGATTTTAATGGCCTATCAAATAACTATCTTTCAGCTTTATTATTATTTTGAGTTCTATCAAATCATTCTCCCTGTTATCGTCAATGTACATGGGTACATGTTTTAGCTAGATGGAATAAATATCGTTCCATCCCATATTGACATAAATTCACCAATCAAAAGAATAAATGTGAATCATGTTTTAATATACAACTTTTGGTTTCTATTCTTAGTGACCAAATGAATGGACATGGAATTTAGGTGTTAGTGATTCAAATAACCCCTCATCAATATATTTTTGAGGCCTATCTTCAATGTAAAATCAAGATACAATATTATAATTGAAGTGTTGGTATTAGGAGAAGTTATTTTCTTTTCCAATATACCCCACCACACATGGAATCATCAAGGCTCATAGTTATATCAAATCATTATCCAAAAAATAGTCAATGTGACATGGTATATGCTTTGGTTGGATGGAATATACAGCTCAAAGTATGTAAGCAAGATATGGGTGACCATGTTTCTTATCACATGTGCTACCTATACCTCCATTATCATGGCCATATGGCTCGACTAAGAGAATTAGTTGAAGATCCTCAGTCTTTGTTATCTCACGGGTTGATGTTGAATTGTTGAGGTCCTCAAATGATGCAGACACATCCCACTAATTAGAGGAATGTTTCTCTCTTAGAGGACTTGTGGAAACATAAATGCTCAGATAGATTATAGAGTACCCCCAATGAGGGGGTGGAATATATGTAAATTCCCTAACACTATGGGCTATTGGTCTGGTGAGTATGAAAATTCCCCCAACCCTATAGTATATAATGAGGTGGAACAATGTATATATTTCACATAATGACGGGATACAAAATATGAAATTTCCCCCATCCATGTGGAATAAGGAACATAACCACAAAGAATACAACTATATGTCTGTGTTGATGTTTTATTCTTGGAATGGGATTTGATGAGAACTCCCGGAATTATTTCCCATATTTCTACATTTTTTTACTGTAGTTTTATGATATGTTTTTTCATTGAAATTTCTTTATCACCCATACATGGATTATTAGTAGATGTCCTAAAAATAGCCTCTCCTTTATCAATGGTATTTTGAGTGGATGATGATAAAAACATCAACATGGACCCCATATGATAAATATATTATTGATACTAGACATATGAACCCTTATAATTCTACACTAAAACACCAATACCATCAATAATTCCTTCTGTACATTCTTGAAAAATAAGAGTGTGTTTATCATGATCTGATGATATGTCCTCATATTTGGTTTATTTCATATTGATGGAGACAAAAGTATGATAGTGATCATCGTCAATGGAATTTCTCATTTGATGGGTCAATGCCTGATATTTAATTTTGTTAAATAGTGACCAAAATAACATTTTAAGGGTCACCACCCACCTTACCATTTGGTTAGTTAGTTCCCATTGTACCATATGGTGGTTTAAAGACTGTATTGAAGACTATAAATGGAATAAATATGATAAAAAATATTCTAGATTTTGGGGGTATGGTTTATCCCTAGATTCCAATTTGACGAAGGGTAGATAAGGTGAATTCATAGGTTCTAATCTTGTAATGATATCATACTGATTCTATGAAAATATTAAGATAAAATGGTTGTGCTAACACACATTGCTGATAGAAGGGGTATAATACTTCTCTATAGTATCTTTGTATTGGTACACTGGGTGGGGAGTCTTGTTATATTTTCTAATTTGGATAACTATGGTAGAAAAAACAACCCCTAAAACTCCCTATAGAATTATTTTAATATATCGAAGATGATGATAAAAATAATTGGTTTCCCTATTAAGAATATTTCGAGTGGTTATTTCTATAAGTTTATTTTCCTCATATTCATCCCTTAAGTGGGTAATATATTTGTTTCTACATGATAGGGATAAGCTTCATAGAAGATTGAATATGGAATCATGTGCCATATCTTCTTATGAGAATTTTTATATAAAAAGAACCTTATAGGGTTTCATCCTATGGAGTATTTCCTGAGTTTTTTTTTCAAATATTGGATATATACATTGATGTGGTACACCAGACCAATACATTCACCAATTGGAACTGGTGGTGTTGATTTGTTTATAATGTACATCATGTTCTCAGGGCCAATGCTTTTATGGGTGATTATTCACAAGATCTGTGTGAAATTTGGTAGTTGACAAATACATGAAGTTATCTATACAAAGTAACAGCATGTCTAGAAACCTGAAACTCCATTGGTATATTTGATAATTCCTTTTTGGTTTTAGGGAATATGAGATATATTTGAGAGTAAACAAGACCCCTTATTGTTAAAACATCATATATAATAGTAAATTACTGATTAATTAAATTAATAGTTAAGAGATAAACATGTTGTCACTTGTTTTATGAATGGTTTATCATAGTTTACATATTTCATGTCATGATCACAATTTTTTTTTCTGGATACAACAGTGAAGATATCACAGAATTCACATTTATGGTTGATTGAGGGTGGCTTCAAAATCATTATCATCTAGTTTAAGAAGAAATTATTTATAGGAAACTCCTAATTCATCCCTCATCTAGGAAATTTCATGAACCTTATTTCCAAAGCCAGGTGGTTAATTGAAGATCCAAGTTAGATGACTCTTAATAGCTCACATTGTTTGAGAGAATAGTTGGTTAGAATCATCAAACAGATATATAAAAAATAATTTTCTATTTCATGAATCTTTTTTATATTAATCATATTTTTATAAAATAACTCCCAAGATATAAAATAAGTCTAGTTACCAATGATCTATTAAATAGGTCCAGACCATGTGTGGATGGGAACAGCTGTCTGTGTCATGGGTTCTCTATTATTATCTTCTTCATTTAAAATTATTTAATTTATATCACTATTCAGGCCCTTTTTATCAACCTTATGAATGGTGATTTGTTTTGTGGATAAATTATTTAACCTTTTTAAGAAATCTTACACATCTTGTGAGAATATGAATAAAAATCCTTGTTGTTCTATTGAATATGTTTAAGGTTGTATTGAAGGACTATACCAAGATGTCTAACATCATAGAAAAATGATGTTAATATAGGGATCAATCCACAAGAAGGAAACCTATTTATCCAATTTCGATGACAAATTTCATCCACATAGTTAATTTTATTGATATCGACATCATAAAATATGCAACAAAAGAGGCCTTGAGTGGGACTTATGCATGTAAGGATTTCCGAAATCATCTCTTCATGAGTATTAAATCTTTACTATTGATAAGATGTAATTTTTATTACATGACAATAAAGGGAACAAACTGGGGGAATACTCATCATGTTTTTGGAACAGTAGTTTCTGATCACTAAGCCTAGTTGAGTCATGTTCGGACTGAGAAATAAGTGATAGAATAATACGAAACACATCGTATGAGAGAAATTATTTATGGGAAGACATATTAAATTTTTTATTATTATGCAATGATTTTCTATATCATAGATAATATGGTATGGATATTTGAAAATATAATGGAATCCTATATTTTTTATTTAAGCAAGGTGTACGAGTTCTCATAGCTCAGTTTGTCCCTAACAAGCCATTTGGTTTGAGGTACTTGATTGAATAGTAAACAAATAAACTAGGAAATATTATTATGTGTTATCCCACAACTGTTATAATAATGGATTTGGATGGATGGTAAAATTATGATAGAATTTAGCCACTTGGGTTAAGAATATTTTTTGTGTGGATGAACTTACAATAAGGTGTATTCCCATTAGAGATATTCCCTTAAGAAGATATCCTACGTATAATATTTTGATAGAAATAAGATTAATCATTGTTTTATTATTCCCAACATGCTAATCAGTTAAGAGAGTTCATTACTCTCAATGGGATTATTATTATAAAAAATTTAACTGAATTCTAGTTTGTTATAAAAAGTTAGATTCCTATGTAAAATATTCGTTATCTAGCCATTGAAATATAAATATCGATGATTATTGTTGAAGTTAGGTTGAATTTTCTTTGTTTGACATGAGGGCCCTTATGATAGAATGTCATTAATAGGGTCACGTGAGTGTGTAACCCTAAACCATTAATGGGAACCAATTATAAATGGGGTACCTAAATAATGGTTCATGGATGAGGGTTTACATGGTTTATGTCCAACTATGTCTACAGTACAAGGTCGACATGTCTTCTAGTTTCTACAAGACATGTGAAGATTTTCTTCCTAACATGTTCTGAGTGTCTACCCAATATGTCCATATTGTTTTCATGGCATGTCGTGATTTTTGATCTGACATATCCTAGGTTTCTATTTGACATGTCTTGTGTGTCAATCTAACATATCATGAGTGTCATTATAAAAGGAAGACATGTTCATGAATGTCTTCTTGACGTGTACAAGGTTCTTTATATGATAAATGCTGAAATTCACCAATTTCTTTTCATAATAGAAGCTCATGTGTCTTGGTTTGTTATCATGATAAAAGTTGAAATATATAGGGTTTTCTCATGATCTAATTGTACATGTTTGGGACATTAATGTTGTCTAGTCTAACATAACCATTTTTCTTCACATGATCAAAGTAAAAATTTCTGAGATTTATTCATATGATCAAGCTGACTTGTCTAGGATCTCTTCATGTGATTATGAAAACTTGTCTATTAAAACCTAAGGGAATCACAAGACTAATGAAAAGTAATATGGTAAAATGATAATTATGGGGTCTTGTGATGGTTTCTAATGATTATATTCCAATGATACAAGTCCAAGGTTACGTCCCTAAGCATGTATATAAATTCATCAAATCATGTGTTCCTAAAAATTACCCCTTATACTTTATCCATTTATGGATAGGGGTATCAATTGAGGTGATCATATGTGAACCATATGGATGGACGGTCCAAGGAAGAGTGTTTTGAGCATATTTTCAAGCTTAGGGTGAGGAAAGAATGGCCTTGTAACCCCAATAGAGTCACACAATCAAGGAAATTGTTTTGATGTCAAATTATAACATGTGCATTATTCCATAACATAACTAATTTTTTCTGTCCCTTATGCATGGAGGCATCATATGTGCATAGACTTTAGACAAGCTATTTTTGTCCAGGATGCTACAATTAGATATGTCATCCCATGTGATTGGGTTTACAATAATTATCTACATAAAAAAGATAACACATGATGTTGTAATCATTATGTGATCTCATTATCCAATTGGAACCATGCGATGCAATCTCATAAAGAAATATCAGAGTGGGTCTCATGATTACAAATTTAGTTTCTCATAAAAATGTGTCCATAACTTCCCATTTTCATGACTTCTATAGAACTCCTTCTCTCCTTATCCCCCTCATATTACATTCATGTGTATTATTTTGGGGATCTTGGGTTTATATAGGAGGAGGTTGGATGGATGTGGGGCCTTCATTCATAGTTAGGGTATTGTGTGAACTAAAAGGTTGTTGTGGATAGATTCACATAATCAACATCATGTGGTTGTAAGAATTCTTCACATGCTAGAAATATTTATTGCTACCAAATCGTCACGTGAGATTTCTAAAGTTATCTCATGATAACTGTTTATTAATGTGATGGACTCTTATGTAACCGTAGAAGTATTCACATAATTTCTTCTTTTTCTTCACATGATCTAGTAGAATTTTATTGGATAGATAACAGTAAATCAACAAAGAAATTATGTGAGAAAAAATTAAAAAGGTGGAATCCTCTCACAAAACCATGTAAATTCATTTCATATGTGAAGATGCATTGTGTCATATATCATAACGTGATAATCATATCTTGATTAAAAAACAAATTTTCATCATGAGATAGTCACTTGTAGATCGTATGATTGGATTCATTTGATGGTTTATTATATTGTACCATTTATCTAACCCTTATCTTTGAGCATGTTCATTCAGATGACAAATTCATGTGACAAGAATGAATGGTTTGATGAATGTATTCTAAACAGTCATGTGAACACCGTAGCATCTAATGATTGTATCTTGCTACATTATTCATGAAAAACAATTATTCTCTAAATTATCACATGTATCAAAACAATATTCCATACATGACATAAAGAAATAGAGTAATTCAAGGATTACCATAATTAATCATCAATGAAGGTTAAAAAACACTTGATGAGAGTGTTGATTTCATCAGGACCTAACAAAAACCATCAAAGGACGTCAAACATTAATCATGACATAGAAATAGTGGTCGGAATGTGGGGAGTGCTAATGAATTTTGAGGATGATGTAGATGAATGAGTGGACAACTCGACTGATCAGATAAGACTATGGAGGTGTTATCCATATATTTTTAAGGATGAATAGTTTCATGAATAACATATTATCCCACATTGTTTTCATAGATGAATGTGATACACATAATAATATTCAATGTTCCATCTATTTTTTGAGCTTGTTATGTGGTCAAAATACACCACACTCCCACCCACACTCACACCAAACACACTCTCCCATTGAATGTCCCTCATAAGACCACATTTACATGCTCCGAACACCCACTATGGGTTCATTTCACAAACACACTCCAATAAACTCATCTAGTTATTTGTCCGGATCCTAATGACTTATTGAGGCGACTCCCACATGCACTCCGGGGAATCCTAGCTTGCTACTATTTTCAAGGGGGATCAATAAATACTCAGAAAAAATTAATCTAAGTATAAAAGGAGAAATAAGGACTATAAAAGATGTTCCACTATAATATTTAGTTAAAAAAATTATTCTACCTAGAATTTACCTCCAATTCCTCATGAAACAAATATGTCGGTATTTTTTTATAGTCTTCATACTTATCAAATCATCAATGGAAAAGCGTTTGGTACACAATTATAGATTCCAATAGCAACATGGAAATTTTAATTTTCTATTTTACTCTATTCTATTTTTACACAATGTTATAATTTTTCATTAATAATTATTATATTTATAAATTTTTTTATTTTGTTGGTTCATTATTCATTTATAGATATTTTCCTAGTTTATTTATTTATATTTTTCTTGTAACTTGTATTTCTGTACGTATATATGGTAAACCATTTCCCAATTGTAACTTTGTGTGCATACCCTTGGCATCTATTTCCATTCTTTGGTATCCTGAGAATGTATGTAATGTTTTTAAGAACCATCTCCACTTTCTAATATAATGTCTAAGGGGTGAGGTTTTATATATACCATTTATAAATAATGGTATATACCAATTAATATGTGATTAAAGAATGAATTATGAATCATGTTATATTAAACATATCCTTCTATTATAAATGCATATCAAATATTCTATCCTTTTTAGAAAAAAATATAAAATTTTATAAGGGTTTATCATTATGTTTTACTATCCAACTATAATATTCGAAATCAATATTCAAAAATATTTTACTAAACATTATCTTACACAAAATATAACCCCATGGATTCCAAAAAAACTGATATATGATATTCATTTAATATATTGGTAATAGAATATATCTGATTATAATACATTAGATCTAGAAGTATAGTAGTCTTTGGAGACTATATACTTATATGAACATAAAATTACACAATAAACATAAAGTTCATTATAACTATAATATCCAAAACCCTTCTAGTATAGAGAAAATGGTTACTTTATTAAATTAATACTACATAAAAGTGATCAAATCTTGAAGGATTGAGTATTTTTGTAGAATTAGTAACCATGATATATACTAGAATATCACATTATATTTGGAAACACAAAATATAAAATAATATATTTAGATAAAATTATTATTCATTAAAGAATATCCATGAAAATAAATACTAATATACATCCTAGAATCTTGGGTAATAGAACCAAATAAATTTATTTCTGGGATTCATACTAATAGAATGAAAACATTTGAAGCAATCAATGATTAAATAAAGATTGGATAATATGGAAGTAATAAATGGTTATCAAATAATACTATATAAATAAAAACATGGGAATTAAACATATCAATATAAAACATAAGTAGTCTAATATTCACATGGATATTCATAATTGGTTTTAAAATGACGGAATGCTTAATGTAGGAAATCATAAACATATAGACGAGTCCTCATTATGAAAAATTATACATAATTTTTTAAGGCATATGTTTAATGCCCAATATGTTTTCTCTCATGATACATCTTGATTAATAATGTTTCTATGAGATTTTTTGGGTTACCTGTCACTTAATTATTCAAATTCAGGCATCATATGAAAAAATAATAAAACATGATAATCATGCCTTAATAATTAATAATTATCCATATTAGAAGAAGTTAAATTTTCGATTTTGTTACTTATTATGTAAAATTAATAATAATATATATAGAGAAATATGGGTTTTTGCATCATTAGAGTTTATTCTTGGTAAATAATAAAATTCATTAAAGAATTATTATATTGAAGAAAATACATTAATAAAGCATAATAAAATTTCCTAAAAAGAACGATTTTATTCAGAAATAAAATAAATTAAATCATTAAATTTAAAAAATAGTATGAAAATTTTTATCATCAGAGAGGATTATAGAGACATTTAAATTAATCGTCAATGAACAAAGTTGGCATTGTATTAAGAATAGTCATTTTTTAGAGTAGTGAATACAATGATTTTTTCAATGATTTGGTAAAAATTAAATCATTAAAAAAATTATTCCTTTTAAAAATTATAGAAATAATTAAATAATTATTGTTTACTTAATAAAATTAAATAGATTAGAAAAAACATTAATAAAAAACAATCTAAATAATATCATATTATGTGAGAAATAAATTCCAATACAAATAGAATAAAACAATTTTCAATTACGAAATGATTCGATATCGTGAGTACATAAAGATATAAAAATGAAATAAAACACATAATACTCATATATGACCACAAGAGAATAAAATATATCATTTATAATATTAAATGATCATGTAATCCCCCCACCTAAAACATAAATATAAAAAATCCCTTATAAGTATGATATTGTAAATTAAACCATTAACACAGTTATAAAATAACTTATAAGTTATTTTAAAATGTAATATAATAAATTATAAATTTATTATAAATATATAATGTATCCATATATATAGTAATAATATCTTATAATAACGATTTATGAAAATTAGAAACCTGATTATTTATAATTATATTTTAAAATTATTGTTTTTTAATTGATTGTTTTTTCATTTATCATGTAAGTTGTGTTTGGTAGGTTTGGTCCTCGTACCCTTCTCATAGTCTTATCCATAAGATTAATCATGGTTTAAATATACTATGAATTCATTATATCAATATTTTGAATCATTATTGAATTTCAGACATGAAATAAGTATCACATCATTTCATGGATGTGGTAGTCCACACAAACGCACATGTGATGTATTCATTTATTAATGAGTGTAAGGGAATGAAGGTTAATGATATATTAAAATTATATAATAATAATAGTAATGTAATTAATTTCAAAAATATTCATTACATATATATTTACTACCATCCAGGTAATGTAGTTATGAAAAAATAATTACATAGATATGTGGAGATGACAAGTCATAGGTATGCATGAGGAATGTTTTCATTTTAAATAGAATGGAAAGTATATAAATATGGGTTGGGCCACCGGAATAATAATATTTATGTATATGGAATACATTTATATTATTATATAAAAATGGTTTTAAAATACACTATGGTTGTAGAAAATGACATTAAAAGTAAAAACATTGTTAAAATTTATACATCATATTCATATCACCCCTATAAAATACCCTGTATGATTTAATTATTGTTACTTTGAGGATACCAAAGCCTATAGTGTAGGGGAGGATGGTTTTGATGTGATTTGAGAAGGTATTGGTCAAGAAAAAGTACTCAATAACTAATAATAATTGAGTATATGTTGATCTTATTAAATTAGTTATGATGAATCAAAATATGGAATCCATTTAAAAATATTCAATGTTTATTTTTTTTGGGAATTTATTTTAATATAAGTGCACAAAATGCAATTAATTTTTTTGGAAATATATTTAGTTTATGAAAAAGAATATTTTTATGCAAATTTAATTGTAATGATGATCCAAAAAGAATAAATTTGATTATGTAAAATAAAATCTATTTAATTATTTATTAAACTACATTAAATGAAAGGAACCATGTAAATACATTATTAAGTTAGATGAATGAAAATGTTTTTTTATTTATAAAATAAAATTACATATATTATTAAAATACCAATAATATATTTTTTTAGTTTAATAGTATATTTTTATATGAATTATATTAATTACTATATATATTTATGTAAAATATTTAATTATCTTTCAGGTAATTCTTATATAATTAGAATGTCTCAAAAGAGAATATTTATTTAAATTTGGTATTTATCAGTCTTAAATCAATATTCTAATATTTCAAAAAAATGCTATGAGATAATTTTGTAAATTCTAGTTCAAAAATGAAATTACTTTCCTGAAATTAAAATTTTAAAAATTAATAATGTTGATTTAAATAAATCTTTTAAATAAATTTAGGTGCACAGTGTTATTGTTCATCGAGAAATAATATATTACTATAATTAAATATCTAGTGTTACATTATTCCCTCCTTTTAAAATTTTATCCTTGAATTTTTTCAAATGGAACCTCATGAACATATGTGGGTTATTCATTGTGATAACTTCTTCAAGAACCCACATCAATTATTTTATGTCTTTATTTCACTAAATTACATTTCCCAGTGGATTCATTGGATTCCAAAACAACTCTTATCATGTGTATTGATTATGAACAGTGTCATCAATGTAATGTAATGTCGGTTCAAATTATATTTTCACTCATTTGAGAGAAATCATTGTATCTTTCGTGTACTTTCTCAATAAATATGAGTGTAACACATCATTAACATTTTAAAGGATATGTGTCATTACACAAAGGCAATATACACCCCCAATTCATCCAAAAATTTCAAGCGTCTTTATATACCTATGGAATGGGATCCTTTTATTATCTTATCTTATTACACCTATTAGTGGAGATACATACAAGAAAACACAATCCCCCACTTGAAATTTTAAAAAATTACTTTTTGTTATCGATATAATGTTATGGCCTACTTTTAGTTACTATAATATGATTCATAATAATATTCACATTAATAACGGTCTCTCTAAAATGATCTAGGCCATAAATAATCATTTCAACATATTATTCCCCAAAAGTTTTATTAAAATACCTCTTTAAATTAAAATTATTCATATAGTGTCATTTTGTTTATATAATGAAACAATTATTAAATTATAAATAAAAAATATATATTAATCCCACATACTCAAAAAATCAATTAATCAGCACCTCAAAATATCTTATAATTTATAGAATAGACATTTTTGACATCCCTTTAGTTTGAGGGAGATAGATGTTACTCAAACATAGTTGAGTTTCAAGATCCTTCTAGAGACTCTTCAGAAAAAAAATTTCAAACAAGATTTCTCAATAATTTACAATTAAAAGTGTCATACAATGAATCCTGACATCTTCATTAATATATAGTCATGAGTGGAAATGAAGAGGTATATCTTCCATTATAGTGAGAAATGTGTGGAATTGGTAAGGTGTTCAATAATAACCCATATCGAATAAATCATTATAGGAGTCATTGGAAATTTTGAGACAAATTCAATATAAATATCTTATTATTTACACATATAAATGGGTAGTGTTTAAATGAATGTATTTGTATAGTGTGAATAATCCTTAAAAAATTTAAAAACCATGCACATTAGAACATGATATGAAATTGAAATTATCTTATTATCCCTTTGAAATTTATCATTCAAATCCATATAAATTTTATTGATTTTAGTATTTATAGATATATTAATATTATGGGATT
This sequence comes from Viscum album, assembly GCA_963277665.1. NCBI lineage: Eukaryota > Viridiplantae > Streptophyta > Magnoliopsida > Santalales > Viscaceae > Viscum > Viscum album. The sequence continues at coordinate 1,816,493,751 of OY728157.1, forward strand.
TATATTAGAATTAAATATTCAAATCGTGTGTGGATAAAACATAAAATTTATTTCAATATTTTATCATTCAATATTAATAAATAATATCTAATTTTCTATAATTTAAATGGATATTTTTTTGTAAAGTCATATCATTTATCAGGGAACTTTTTTATTTTATTATAAGGATGATTTTTTTAATCATTTTTAAAAAGATTTAAATTTATAATTCCTTAATATTAATCTTTTTCTAAGACCCATAATAAAGGATCCTTCTCAGTCGTTATCAATCTCATAATTTCTTGATCATTCCTACACAATTCATCACTTATATCGTTAGCATTCCGAGGGAGGTAATATATTGATAAGTACAGTCCTTGAGTATTTCTAAACATATTTTTCGCCTCATGTTTATATATTTTTGTAAAATAATTTATTTAATTCTATTAAAATCAATATATATAATTATATTTTTTTCCAATGTTTTAAATCCCCTATATAAAGATGCTTAAAATCACTACTACATGTCATGTTGATGGATTGGATAGTATTAATTTGGGAAATTTAACATCCTTTATGAATATTAATTGTAATTAACGTTATTTATAAGGAAAACTGCATGAACACTCATTGACGATTCACTATATATCAAAAATAAATCTCATAATAATGGTAATTTCAATATAATTGCATTGATAAAAATCATTTTTGATTACATTTCACAATCCATAAAGACATAACCCATTTTTTCTCAACATGTTTAATAACTTTTCAAATTAAATTTTATTCCTAAAAAATTTCTAATAGTAATTTCTTAATCCAAGGAAACTGCCAAGCTTCTTTATATTTTATAACATATTTAATTCCTGGAATATATTTCTATTTTAAGGATCAACTAATATCTCGTCTTTAGAGATAATATATCCATGAAATGATCTTCTTGAAGCCAAAATTAATAATTACAACATTTCCTATATAAATCTTTTTTTCATAATAATATCAATTCTGATTCATAAATAAAACTAAATATCTTCATAAATATCATATTACACAGTGTTATTATCAAAAAATTCTGTAAAAATTATCAATATTTTTTTTAACACTCTATACATCATATCCACAAAAAGAAAGGGATTTTTAGTTAATAGAAATGTTATTAATTTATACTCATAATGTAAAAACCATAGAAAAATGGTTATTTTATAATATCATCCTTCATTATTCTCAATTGATGATTCATAAGATAAATAATTTTTTTAAATCTATCTCATTTAATTTGATTAAAAAGGCATCAATATGTGGTTAAGGACACTTTTTCTTCAACATAATGACATTTATTACCCTATAATAAATACACAACCTCGAAGTCTAGCCATTATGTTTTATAAAAAGTTTAAGAGCTCTTTAAGGATAAATATGTCGGAATATAAATCTTTTATCACAAAACTTATATTAAAGCTTCATTAATTATATTATCTCTAATTTATCAATTCTCTCTGGATTTGTAGATTAATTTTTCACGTCATGTAAGAGGTTTATAAAAAACTCAACATCACGATTAAGTGGATGTTGGGGTAGAACATATATGAAACTTATCTATATATTAATAGTGAGAAACAAAATCATCATTTCTTTCATTACATATCCCATTAATATGTTTTGTATGATCATCTAAATAGATAATTTCACTATGAATTACTTTTGGGTGTGTTTCAAGAAATTATTTAGTTGAAAAAGTATCATTAATAAAGAAAAATAATTACACATTTTCATCACAAATCCAGAAATCCATATATTGGAATGAAATATTCATGTTATAATTTTCGATCTAATCCATTAAAATGATTACCTAAAATGTACCATATGTATAACAATCATCTTTTTGGAGTGGTTATTTACATGTATCCTTACGGGGATGGAATGAACTATATTAATAGTGATGATATTTAATTAAGGTCTCAAAATATAGAACTCCCTTATTAGTATAATATATAATTTTTTAATATTCATTCATAAATTTACATCAATAAAGTGGGAATAGATAAAGAATCAACTTAATGCATTAGATAAACTTGTTGTTATGATCTAAGTACCGACCACTATAGCTCTGAGAACTTCATCATTTGAAGTGGTAATTGAATAATACTAAAACTATCTCCATGGTCTATTTTTGGTATGTTACCATGATTTTTTGGTAATTGGTTTCAATAATTCTCTTTATCCATATAGAAAAATCATTATACATTGATAGAATCTCCCTTACTCATATACTCGTGAGTAGGATAATCATTCTCTCTCCAATTGAAGTGAACACATATTCCCTTAAATATTATATAGGGTAATTTCTATCTAAATATAAAAAACAATGTAATGATAGAATAAATAATATTCATGTTTATTACTATGAATTATATAGATATATTCATTATAAAAATGAAAAGTATTTTTTTAATCAAAAAGAAAATATCTTTAATAATATATATATATATATATATATTATTAGAAATATTAATTTTTAAAATATAGAAATTGAATATTAAAAAATGAATTTAATTTTTTAATTCAATATATAAACTTTTAATTAAGGTCAAATTCAGTAATTTTTTTAAAAAATATTTATTTTCCAATTAATGGTGAAAATATGTATTTTTTATAAATAATAATTTATTTTCAATAAAATGAATTAATTAAATGTCAACATTTATTTTCAAAAATATTTAATATATAATATGTATTAATTTTTATATTTAATACAATAATTTTTTAATAAGAATCATAATTGATTTTAGTTTAAGTATCTATTTAGGTTTAGAAAATGAATTTCTCTAAAACCTATTTAAAAGAGCATAATGTATCTTATATTTAGTTTTTAAAAAGCTAAATATTTATTATTTAAAATAAATAATAACATAATATATCAATTAATATTAATTAAAACACATTAAATGAATATTAGTAATCATAAAGTTAATTTAATCTTATTATTTTCATGAAAAAATACACTTCATCAGAAATAGATTTTTCATCAAGTCTGTAGGACTAATTTCAAATTATTTTCCAAAAAAAAATTAGACGTAATTTTGTGAAGTGGATACTATTTTAATAATCTGAAAAATATATATTTCTCAATAAATTTAAAGGTATTTTTTCCCAATAAGTTTAAAAAGAATAAAAAATATTTTACCATGGTTAGATTTAAAATGTGTTTACCTAAGGATAAAAATAAAAAGATATGGTTTTAAATAACTTTAAATGATGGATAAAATTTATTTTTTTTTCAATATTTTGACCATATAATTTATTATTCTATAGAATATCCAATTTTAGTCCTTTTGGATATTGAAAAATATGGGTATTCATTTTTGATTTCAAAAATGGTATCCATTCCAATCACCTAACTCCTAAAAGATCACTCCCTCTCATATCCCATAAAACATTGAAAACACTTCAAACTCCCTTTGTTTAAAATTCCCATGTTTTTAAAACGATTGATGTAATTTAATTATTTATTCTTGAGAGTTTAATATAATACATTTTTTTATTTCATTCAATTTTTTTGAAAAATGAATCATTGTATGAAAAGTTTTACATTCATTACTAACAATCAAAAGAATTCTATATTTTTATTCATGTGGTGACAATGACGTTCCCTATCACCATAACCATTTATTAATGATTGGACTACTTTACATGATATCATTTTTTCATTATAAATCATCTTTCCATTTTAATTCTATTTTGATATTGAAAATGGTTTTTTAATGAAATGTTTAGTTTGGTATTAAAATGGGTTTTAAAAGAATGGGTATATTGAAGTATGAATGATATTTACATATGATTTTAAAAAGAAATTTAATTTTTTTATGATGGAAAATTGAAATAATAAATTTTTTAATTCAAAATATGTCACCTGTGAATTTTATGAGAAATGGATATATTTAATATAGCATATATGACAGGTGCACCTAGACTGAGTCTGGTGATCCTGAAATAGATTATATGATGACTAAACCTAGAATTTTGTGGTTGAGCTTGATATATCTTATATGATAGGTGTTCTAAGATATTACTCTAATTAATTGGGTAATTTTTCTCCTCTTACAATCAATATAGGAGAGTGTTGCCATAGGTTTTCTATTATGGATTTAAATAGGATCTAGTTATTTTTTAAACAAGTTTAATACAGTTTTTGAATGTAATGACATAAATTTAAAAAATATATTTTTATTTGATTTTAATAGTTTTGAAATATTTTTTTTCAGAATAAAGTGTTTGAGTTTTTCATGTGAAATTATTTAATTTCATACAATCCATTAAAATTTATATTAATTTAGAAAATTTCGTGCATTTCCAAGTCTTTCAGTGGAATAATGAACTTTCACTTTTTATATCCCTTTCCAAGGTTTTGGTTATTATGAAAATTTATAAAAAGTATTCATAGGTTTTATTGATACATAAGTGAATGGAAGAGGTCATGATGAATACTGTTAATATTTTTCATGAAATGAAATATTATTTCCTTTTAAAAGACTCATATAGTGAGTAAATATATACTATTAAGAAGTGTCTAGTTCGATTATTATTATTTTTTTACGTAGGAGTTATGAAATAATTTTGTTAAAATCTAAACCATAAATGATTGAAAACTGTAACAGAATAAATTAATGACTTAAAAATTAATATTATATAATTTTTCAGGATTGGTTCATGTAGTTGGTATCAATAGAGATGAATAAATGACTTTTTAGTTTCTGATAGAAGTAATACAATAACCATTAATGATTATACATTATGGTCATAATGAAATGATATCTAATTTAACTATTATACTATTTCTTCATCTCATTTTTTAGATTATTTTTTCATATTGGAAATATATATTTTCTAGTAGAAAGTCACTAAGAATAAAATATCCTTCTAAATCAGTATCTCAAGAGTTTTATAATTGAAACTAAAAAGTTTGTTGATTTAATGGATTTGTTGTAAAAATAATTAAACTTCATGTTATATATTTTCTAGATATCAACTAGATCTACCATATATTAATATCTTAGTAGTGGTATATTTCATGACACAATATCCCCCTTCATTTAGTGGATCATCTTACCATGCCTCATCTAATAGATGGATAAATATATGGGAGATGATATGTGATTTCATGAGATGTTAATAATATAAAATTTTAACCCTTTCTATTTTTCTTTTTAGGGGTTAACATAATGAATTGATGTATTTAGTTTGGAATAAAATAGATAAATTTGATCTTTATTCCATGGAATGCGAAAAATTTAATAATATTTTTTTTCAACATCTTTCTCTAAGGATTTCTAGAAATGTATGGATAAATAATTTCAACAATTTCATAAAAATTATTAATATTAAGAGGTTGTGTGTGATGAAAACGTGAAATGATTATCCGAGAATGTGCGGGATTTTATTCAGTAAACATGGTGTTAAATTAAATTATTTTACTTTAGGTTTAAACCATTTTTATGAATATATTTTTCCACAAAATAATTTAATATTTCTCTTATATCCATTTTTTATGATGATAATGTTGAGATATAGTTTTCTTACATTTTATCCCTTAAGATTAAAATAGTAATAAATGATAACGTAGAAGTAAAAAAAAAATAAGTCTGATAATATTTCTAGAGTTATTCCCCAAAAATGATCCATGTGTGGTAAAATCCAATTCATGGAATGTTTGATAGGATCTATAAATATTTTATGATGTGGTTTTTGGATCACAGGTCTTGTGAATGTAAAGAAAAAAATAAATAATCAATCAAATAATATGGTAATTGATATCCATACAACATAGTTTTATTTTAGTTTCATTGATTTGGCTCATTATGCTAGCATGTATCATAATTTATTTTCTGGTAATGTAAATCATAATATTATCAAATAAAATGGTGTATTAATGTATTTTTCAACTCCTACAATTGTTTTTTGTCCATACCATTATATTTTGATATCTAAAATATTTTTTTATTCAAATCATGGCGATGCTCTATTACACTCTAAATCGTTAAATTATTTTATTTCTGGAAAATTTTCATGTAAAATGGGAATATCACCACATGGAAAGAAGATGTAACTTTTGGTGAAGTCTTAATATGGAAATATTGAATATATCATTATTTAATTTAATATACTTATTTTTATTAGTTGAAAGGTGATTCTTATAAATCCCATTGACGTTCCCACATTAGAGTTTGACGATATTCATGGTATGGGTAAATTATTATTATATCATTTAATGATAGATTATGAATAAATGAAAGTTTTTTTTTATTATTTCATGACTTCTATAACCTACCACTAAGCATCAAATTTTATTAGAGATAGTATTGAAGGATACCTGCCTCATATTATTGAAAATAACGAAACTATTCAAATTTGTGATATTCAAGTAGTTAATATTGACATGGATTTATCCCATAAAGATATTTCAATGATTATTAATTATTAGGAGGTATAGATTACTATTGAAATATTTTCTAATCATATTCCTACATCAAACCACCCATATCTAATGGCTAAAGTGAAAATTTTATAATTGAAAATTCTAATAAAATGGTTTTTATATTAAGGTTCTGTTTGATTTAGAACATCACCATAGGTTTTTTCTATTTTATTTGCTAAAAATATATATAGTTCAATGAAACTTTTAATTTACTATAGATCCCTGAATAATACCAATTTCATAATTAAGTATCATTTTTTCCATTTAAACGATTTCTATGATAATCTCCAGGGAGCCCAATACTTTTTAAAGGGTGATCTAGGGTCCATGTATTAGTAGCTAAATGATAAGGATGATGACACTATAAAGTCATATTTTTGAATAAGATATATGAATTATGGATTTTTATTGATTCCATTTTTTTACAATGAAGTTGTTTTATTTATATACCATATGATTCTTGTTTTCATTGTTTTCCTGGTTAATTTTTTGGTGGTGTTTATTAATGATATTATTTACATTCTAAAATTCATTAGGGACATGAAATTGACCTATTGGTTTTTTATAATCATTCAATGAAAAAAAACTATATAGTGAATTTATTATGTGAAAATATTTGTTGAAAAAAAATCATTCCTTTGAAAAATTATTTTTAATGACGGAATAACTATTAGTCCTTATAAAAAATATTTCATTAATAGTGACAAAAAAATATAATAAAAATTTATATAATTATTGGATTACTGGGTAACATCTTGAGGTTTTTTGAAATCATTATTAATTTCACGTATCTATTTAATAAATTAACTCTAAAAAGAGTTTAATTCTTCTAGAAAATGAATGTTATAATTATATTCATGAAAAAATAGGACTCGTTAATTCCACAATATTGGTACTACCTTACAGAAATGGAAGCTATATCATCTTTAATAATAAATCCTTGAAGGTATTAGTTTGTATCCTAATGAAAAATAATTTTTTAATCACTTATACATCACATAAATTAATGCCTAATGAGTTAAATTAAATTACATATGTTCTAGAATTAGTTTATGTGGTTTTTTATTTAAAAATTTGGTGACATTATTTTTATATAGTAATGTGTGAAATATATAATGTTCACAAAACTTTTATATGTATATTCACTATAAATTAATTTAAAATGAAATAAAAAAGATTCATAAAATTAATCTAGTGTTTTTATTGCGCAATTCATTACAATCGTAAAAAAATAAAACAAATCGGATGATATTTTGTGTTAGAATAATAATGTTGAATTAAACATTTTACATTTTCAAATAAAACTTTGGTTAATGGTTTGATAAATTTGGCATATAAATTATCTATGTAGGGACATATACTATTTTGATTCAGGTTTTAGTATAGTTGAATTTATTCTAAATAATTTATAATACTCATAAAGAGGATTATTCATTGGGAGAAAATGATGGATTTTATTAGAAGGTTATATTTTTTTATTTTAATGTTGATTAAGATGGTGTAATCACATTTGGAATAGAATTCTGTTTGTTTTGAGATTCCTAATTCTCCCGAGAGTTGTTGATTGAAGCTTAATGTTCTTTATTTTATGTTCATCTGAGAAAAACAAAGATATATAAGAACCTTATATAATATTAGTGGTGGTATTGAATAAAAATAAATATCGGTGGTATTACCATGATATATTTAAAATGTAATAATGTTTAAATAGAAAAACATTTACTTGTGATAATGCTCCAAAATTTTCGAGTTCTAGAGTGGAAATGGAAAAATATATCAATGTGTTTTTTGTTGGGATTATCAAAGACTTCTCATGGTATAATGCGAGTTTGGGTACTATTGACCAATTATAAAAAAAATACGAGCATTTAAATCCCATCAGAGCTACCATGCCTTTGGGTTAGCATTATTGAATGTATTTAATAGATACAGTCTAGTCAGATGGTTCTATTCTCTACATTATATAAAACCATTATCATATGTTCACCTATAATTTTTCAAATAGCCTTAGAGATATTTGGGTACATAATTTAATTTCAGTAAATATTATAATCCTCTATTTAATGTATAGTCGGAGTCGAAAATTAAAAACATTGAATATATTGTTTATTCTTATTCATTGGATAACAAGGGATGTTGGGATCATCATCATTTTTTTCTTTACAATTAAAATAAAAATATCTTTCATTTTAGTATACAAATGGTATCTTTTGAGGAATTATATTTAATGTTGTGTCAAACCCTATCACTTCAGAATTATGTTGGATAATTGATGTTGATGGGATAATAGTTGTTAAATAAAATGGATAATAAGGTTTAGTTAGTTTCGAATCACATGAGGATGTCTTAGTGCAGGAACCATTATTATGTTTATAACTAGAGGAAGGATCTTTCATTCAGGGTAGAATATCTAGTATTTCTAAAAGTATCATCATGGTTATGTATTATTATTTTTGGTAAAAGGTGAAATATATGTCAATATTTCATTGAAACAAATAAAATCCTAATTTTTTTTGAATTATTTACCAACTAATTTTCTTTCCCTATGATATTATACTTAGTACGCAACATATTTTATGATTCAATGTTATGAAATTATATTCTCAATTCAACTCATATTTTATCCCTATATTTTCTCAGTTATGAAAGAACCTTTATTTTCAGGAATAATAATTCTATTATTTTGAACATAAATAGATATATCTGCAGAAAATGGTGCTTTACCTTGTAAATGTTTTTATAGAAACCATTAGGTTTAGGTGGGAATAAGGGAATCAAAAAATTCAATGCGGAAAAAATATCCCGACTTTATAAATAAGTGAAAAAAAATTTACTGATACAATTTATAAAAAGGGGGAAGAATGTAAAAACCCATTTAATGATAGTATAAATTACTTTTATTCTTTTTATTCTGAATTAGATATTAATATTAATTATAAAAATATTATACAATTTTTTAAATCAAAATTTTAATTTATTTAATTAAACCTTTTTCCTATGAGGTTTGTTTTTAAAAGTAAAATCTAAAAATTATAGATCATTATTTTAAAAAACTAAATTTCATTTCAAAAAATAATCTAAGAAAAAACCTAGGGTGTAATTATTTGTATTTTTTAGAAAATGTTGACTTCTTAATAAATAGAAATAAATATAGATTTTTATATAAAAATAATTTTTTAATAAATTATGTAATTTAAAAGCCACAATATATTTTTAATTCTATTTCAATTATAAAAATTAATATTTTCTTATATTTAATCAATATTATTATTTTGAATCAACATCACATTTTATTTTATTAAAAGTTTTTCTTTGGTTTTAAAAATGATATTTTAATGAAATCTATTTTAAAGTGCATAATGCTTCTCCTTTTTGATTTATTTAAATATCCCATTATGAGGAATAGTTTAAATAAATTTTATATAATAAATATTAAAAATAAGAATAATTTTAATTCACAAAATGATTACTAATAGTCATATTATTAATATAAAATCATCATTTTATTGAATAATTACCTTTTTCAAAAACATATTTATATACAGTATTTGGGATAACTTTTAAATTAAATTATACAAATTATGTAAATTGAATTTGGTAAAATTTATTCCATATTTTGAGTCATTATAATATATGTTATCTTATAGTATAACATGATTTTTTTTCATATTGAATAGTGATTATAGTAATAATATATTACCATGATTAAGGTGAAAATGATTTTACCAGGGGTTAAAAAAATATGGATTAATTTGGGATAAAAAAAATATATAATTTATTTGATAGAAATATTTATACTTAATAATTTTTAATTCCCTATAATTGAAAAATTCTTATCCTTGTTTCATGATAAATACGTGGATAAACCATTTTCCTTTTAAACATTACATGGGTGTCACTCACCTACATACAATATAAAACGACCTCTCATCTCTTATACAAATAATAAATGAATTTTTTATTGAACATTTCATTAAAAATATCTTCATTAATTCCCTTCCCATATTACATAATGCTTTATTTGATAATAATTTAATCCTTATAGGTCTTTTAGTGGAGACCGGTAGAGGTTTTCTAAAAATGATGTATCGTACTTAACCAAGCATTTTAATATTATTACTTCTTAAACATACTCCAAATATTATTAAACAATAATTAAATAATAGAACTATTATCTCCCATATAATGAGTTGTTATTATGTTATTTTAAGAATCCAAATATATCTCCTCTTCCATTAAATGTGATATGAAATCATTATTCGTATGTAGGACACACTACCTCCTCGTGAAGTGATGTAATCAACTTTCCATCATCGCCTCTCAATGGTTGTTATAATGATGGATTTAAATTTTAAATATGATATTTTTAACATTAATATACATATAGAGTTCTTATTTCACATATACATTGTATCAATCCATTATTCTTGGGATACAATAACATCACTTTTGTATATATCATACTATTACCTAATGAAGAGATATAAATCATTTTCAATTTACGCTTTAAATAGAATGTAATAAGGAAATTTTTTATCAATTTATTTTATATAAATAACATAATTATGATATTAATTAAATAATTCTCATTATTGAAATATAATATATTATATTACTTGATATGTTTAATAATGATAATGTTGTTCTTGCATATGTGCAGACTACCACCTCTACATATAAAGTGATTATTTTTTAATAACCACAATTCATGGATGATATATTTAAGAATATTTAATTAAATAGCATGTTATTTATTATGTTTTTATGATTATTGAAATATAAATTATTTCATTCCATCTTTATATATTTAACACTAAAAATTTAAAACATTAATAATGTGTTCATATGGTCCACCATCTCCACAACCAAAACATTGTTCATTTTTCAAAAACATATATCATATTTTGTTTTTGAATAATAATTTATATATATAATTTGTAATTATTTCATCATTATTGATTTAGATTTTTAAAAATTTCACACTTGAATGCAATTAACAAAAAAAATCATTTTTTAAATTTAAGTAAAATACCATCAAAACATATATTGAAAAATAAATTGATTAATTAATTTTTCATAAAATTGTAGTATGTTAAATAAATGTAATAATACTTTTTAAAGGCTTCTTAATAAAGAAAAATATTATGATATACTTATTATTATTGAAGATAAATAATGTAAATTATGAGTCAAACTGAATGTAAGGGACTTCGTCTCAATTTCTGATAATTAAGGAATATTGTGATGTTATGACCTTATGTTAGTTTATGATGTATATTTGTATTCCCTTGGTCATTTTATATAATTAATTTACGTATTGAAATTACATTAAAAATTATTTATCTACATTCATGGGACTTATGATTGAAATTCTTTATGAGTGGAATGAGACTTATCTTTAAAAATCATCTTTTAATGTTTTCAATCAAAATATCATTTTCAACAAAGTACATTTATAAAATTAATAATTCATTAATATATATATATATATATATGATAATGAGTGTTTTAAAAATGGATATTTTTTCTTTCTTTCATCATTTATCTAAAGAGTAATCTTTGAATAAAATTCATTACTTTATTTATAATCAGAAAAAGGATTTTTTCTAACATATACAGTGACGATGACTTTTCCCATCACTCTAACTGTTATTTCATGTTTAGATTCATTTGAATAATTCCATTTCATCTCCAAATAAAAACAATATTTTCATTTTAATGATTATTTTGTATTCAAAATATTTTTTTAAAAGAGAAATTTTATTTTGGTATTGAAAATTAATTTCTTAAGTGTATCTTGATATCTTAAGGAAACAAATATGTAAGTTTAAAAGAGATATTTCAAGGTTTTATAAAGAAAATGTTCAATAATAAAATGTTTTATAAATGAGATGGTACATGACAAATAAATTAAAACTGGTTAAGATTTATATATCATAAAATATGGGTGCCGCCAGATAGTCCCAGGAGAGCTTGAAATAGTTTTTTTGATTGGTACACTAAGACATCATAGAGTGAGACCAATATAGGTTATACAGTGGGTTCTTTCAGATAGCACTCTAATACATTGGGTAATATTCCTTCTCTTAATACGAAATAGCGAGGGAGTTACTAGATGATTTCTCATATAGATTCAACTAGGATCTTATTATATCTAAATGGGTATAAAATGGTTCATTAATATGATTCAATAAGATTCAAAAAGGGTATAAATTTTATTTCTATGGTTTTTAATGATTTTCATTAAGATTTTTTTTTATTTCATGTGAAACTATGTTATTTCATTCTAGAAACGAACATTGAGATAATAGTAAATCATTTCATAATTTTCCATGTTTTCCACTAGAATAATTTTCTAATTCTTTTTTTGTCTCTTAATATTATTTTAATGATCTTAAAACATTTTATATTGTTTTTAGTCATTTTATTTATGGTTAAGAGAAAGGTAGATATAATTTTTAAATTAACAAAGAGTTTTCATTAAATGATTTTTTATTTAAAACATTATATATTGTAGAAAATGGTGACTATTTAGAAATGTATATATTGTATTTTATATTATTATATATGATTTATAACCTATGTTTATAAAAAAATAAAAGATCCCCAAATGTAAGAAAATTTAATATTCACTTAAAAATCTATAGTATTTAATGTTTAATTAAAATTCCTTATAATAAAAATTTCAAATGATAAAAATTTTTTCCTTATCTTCATATACTTGTATTCATTTTTTACATGAGTTTATCATCTATCCTTTTCTTATATATATTTCTTTAAATGTAACAAGACAATTAGAATTATTTTAGTGTATCAAAATTAAAATATATTATTACCTCGTACGATAAGAATTTCTAGGAGACTACTTCTATTATAATGATTTTATTCATCCCATAATAAAAATGGTTATTATTACCCTTTTAATTTCATATATATTACACATAATTCCATTCTATCAATATGAATTTATCGTCAGACCCAATAACATTTTCCACAACATTTTGGCATAGACTAAGGAAGTGACTGTAATTGTCAACTAATTTCCGTTGAGGAAAATGTTTATTCAAGATAAGTACCTTAATAACATTCCACTACATGATCATTATTTTCCCTACATCCATATTTCATTGAGTCAATATCATGAATTTATCCAAATTTTCCATGAGATTAAAATATTCATTGACAAAAGTATCTGATTCATTTCCTCTCAATGTAAGAATAATGTTTTTTATGAAACCTATACATTTCACATCTAATATTGATTTTTTGCTCCACTTTATAATGGAGACTAATATCAAATAATAAACATATAATTCTGTTATACCACATTAAAGATCAGAAGGTTATGTTATTCATGTGTCATTATTGGTCAAAACTTAATTCAGCTACCCTATAGTGTTATAATTTGTTTGTTCCAGCTCTGCCTCTATATTGAGCATTATAGCCTTTACCTGGTTGGAAATATCGATATATATCTCATTATTTAATATGGTTCTTTTCCTTCTATGTGGTTCCATTTTTAAATATTGTTATACACTATATTAGGTCATTATACTAAAATCCATAATGTATTATTCTCAAAATAGTGAACCACATAAAAAATTAATTTTTTTTGAATATTTAATCTAAGAATCAAAATCATATAATCATGGGGAATATTTTCAAATCCTAAATATATGTTAAAAAATAAATAATGGTAAAAAAATTCATGTTATTCCTCTACAGAATATCCCATTTGAGTGTTTAGATATGTACGAAGTCTTAGTCAGACTCATCATGTACAAGTGAAAATAAAGAAAACCCAACCAATTAAATTAAATGTTATTAAAACTGTGTGAATATATGTCATAACAATATTGACTTTCTAGTATCTATATAAGGATTCATATAATATAGAAATATAAATATTCTATACCTCGCCAATCTATTATGATATTATCATACAGATATAATTATCCTGAGAGTCCAGAATAATAATGTGTTCTATAATATATGTTTTTATAAATAATGTTACCATGGATTATACTAATCTTCCTCTAATATCAACATTGAAAAAACCAATCCTTGTTTTCTAGAGAAAATGGTTTAGTTATTTCATTATCACTAGATACAAGTTTTTGTGTCCTAAGGGATTGAATAATTTAGAAGACATGAAAATATATAGTTGATTAAATATATGATTAAATTTGAAAAAATATAATAAAACAAAGTATTTACTTTGATAGAATAATTATTCCCTCTAGAATATCCTTGAATATTAATCATAATAAACTTCTAGGTTTTTAGTGGAAAATAATCAATATATAATGGTGAACATAAATGCTCAATAAGGGAATGGGTACGTCGAAATATATCATATATTGAATAATGAAGGAGTAAGATGGTGTGAATAAATGACGATCAAATAATTTCATTTAGATAATAAAAATAATTTGAATAATATTTATCGAAAACATAACTATTTTAATATTCACATGGACATCAAGAACTTATTTCTTAATTATGGAATGCATAATTCCAAATAACTTAAACATACCTTCAAGGGAACATTCTATGAAATCATACATAAATATTAAAGGAATATGCTAAATACCCAACACAAATTCTATCATTAGAAATTTAAATTCATAAAGAGGATATTTAATTCGGATCCCAACCCATTACTTAACAAGTCCAAAACATTAATTATATAAATAAACAATAAAAATTAATCAAATTTTCAAAATAATTATTAACTTTTTGGATTGGAAGAGAAATGTTAAAAAATGTCAACAAATACATCCATCAAAATAATCAAATCCATCCAATAAAATACGGTCAATGGTATAATTATATTATTTCTTCAATAATTAATAATAATCAATAATGTATAATGAAATAGTTAAAATCTCATTTATATGGTCACAAGATTGTTTATGGAAGAAAATACAATTTTCAGTTGGAAATATCTTATTCAAAATGTTAAAAGATCCAAAATAATAGGGATCAAATTTTATTTTAATGAACTATGAAATCATGTAATTTAATAATAATATTAACTACTATTAACTTTTTGGGAGAATTAATTCTAGAGATGTATATTAGATCCAAGATTCTATATAAACCATTAATAAAAAGTATATCATTGGAAACATGTAAAGGATATTCATTTTAAATATTTTATTTTCAATTATAACAAGGGAAAAATTTGATTAATCATTCATTATAATATTTTAAAATCCAAATTGAATACATTTTAATGGAAATATGGAAATCGAAGGAAAATATACTTGTTGGTATTGAAAATAAAGCCAATTTTCCGTAATAACAATGTTACAATATGTTCAGCAGAAAAGAGAAAAAATTAAATGAAAAATTTTATTGCGTAGACATAACTACAAAAGAATAAAATAGATTTATATTAAGATAAAAATATCCTATAATTCCCCTATATGAAACATTAACATAACCTCACCGAAATAAGGATGAGATTGTGAAATAATGTGTTACCTTAGGTAGGACATGCTTTGTACAAGATTCAAAATTTTATAAAAAATTTAAATTGATTAAAAATATTTAATATAACCATTAAGGTAAATAAAATACCACATATTATCCACTTATAACATTCTAACACCTTTTTATTAATAAATAAATGTAAAAAAATTTGTTTCTGAGTGTTTATTGTCTTGTTTTTCATGTTTGTTTTAATTATATTATTTCAGCAGCTATAACTTTTATCAGGGTTCTATCATCCAAACATGTTTAATAAAAACACAATTAATATATATATGACTTATATAATTATTTATGATCATCCTTGAATGTAATAGATGAATATTAAATAACATATCTTCATGGAGGGCGTTATCTACACATACACACATACAATGCTATAATTTCATAATAAGTGTAAGGGTGTGATGATATAAGAGATATTTTTAAAAAAAATATTAATTATGTCATAAATATCATATATATTCTTTAGAAACATACTAATAACAATCCATTTAAATTGTAAATAAAAAATGAATTGCATCTCTACATGGAGATGGTATGTCATACGTATACACAAGCGATATTTTCCTTTTTCATAGGATGTGCATGATTTGAATACTATTTGTGAAACCAGAACAATAACAATAAATTATATTGAATATACATTTTTTTATATATTCTATTAAACTATTTTAAGAATTTATTTGAGGAAATAAAATGAAAATAGTCATTTAAATGATATACCTCTTATTCTAAAAACCACATTTGACTAACATATTAAGACTTATATGATGATAATTTGGTGAGAGAAAATATATTATGTAATGGGGTGGAAGTTTGGGATGGTATTATTATTGGTAGTGGTCTATGTAAGTGTCTATAGAGGTGTGATTAAAATATGATAAGTGGTTCATTATTATATGTAAGGGGAAGGTCACACATGGAATTACTTAAAATTATTTTACTAATATAAATTCATTTTCATCTGTAAGTTATAAAAAATTGAAATATATTAAATTATGCTATGGTAAATGTAAAAAATATATCTTTCCATTTATTTTTATAAATATTTATGTGACATTTCCTCCTTCATCTCTTAGTATAACCCCCTAGAAACCCATTTTAACCTAACCCTTGTTAACATATTTTTACTATTTTTAAAATTCTTCATGACCAAAAATAATGTTTATCATAATAAAATATTTTATTATATTTATTCCAAATATAATATTTAATTGGAATATTCAATTTTAATTAGTAATATAAATTAATTTTAAAGAAGAGGAAAAAACACAAACAAGTATTTTTTTCAGATAAATATTTATTTTTTGAATAAAAATTATTTTAATGGAAAATGATGTATAATGATGATTCAAAAAGAAAGAATTATATTATATTATATTATATTATATTAATTTTTACATAAAATAAAAACCAAAAACAAATGTATAACGTTAATACATGATTATAATAAAAGAAAAAAAATAGTTTTAATTAAAAAAACAAATTCTTAGTTTTCTAAAATAGTAAGCATATATATTTTTATGTTAGAAAATATTTTTTATATTAAATAAATTTCTTTTAAAATTAAAGTTTTTTATATAAAATATTACTCATTTTATATCAATTTAATTTTATATTATTATAAGTTTATAAAAAATATTTTTTAGGGAAATTATTATTTTAACTATTCACCCAGAAAGAATCTATTTTTTAAAAATATATAAATTTAATTCTATAATAAATTTGATATTAATAGATCTATAATTAAATTCATTTAACCTTATTAAAATTATTAAAATTAATTATTTATTTTTTAATCATATACTTGAATAAATCTATGTGCATTAAGATATTGTTTCTCTAGTAGTAAAATATTATTATCATTGAATATTGTGTGTTATAATAACAGTATATAGAACAGTTTTACTCATTCCAATTTATCCATAGGTCACATTTAGTACTATTCATTGTTTCCCAATAGAAGGGACAAAATTTATAATTTTTTTGCACAAATGTTATGAAAGTGATAACATACATAAAAAATAACATTTTATATTTATAAGGTAAAAAATAAAGTAGGAATTCATAATGAAATGATGTTATATAATTTAATAGATAAATGTATAATATTCATGTACAATATAATAGTTGAAAAAAAGGATTAAAATACTATATTACACAGTGATGGAAACCATATTCGCTAACATCATAAAAATATAACTGAGGCATTATACTATGACATAATAAATAATTGATCCAAATTCACATAGTATCCAATGATAGTTTTCTCACTTAGTCTATTGATTAATTGTGGGGGTAAAATTGTATAAATTCACCCCTCATATAAATTTACTATAATTTTATTTACAAGTTGTGCAAAATCCTTATTATTAAATTGAAAACAAAAACATAGAAGTGGATATAAATTTGTTAAAAAAGACAATCATTCCTTATTAAAGAATAGCAATATTAAAAAAATTATTAAAAAAGTCAATAATATTATAATAATCATAATCCAATTCATATTTATCTTCCAAGGGAGTCAAATAATTACATCAATCCTTTTCCCCACATGAGAGGGATATACTTATCATAGTGGGTATTAGATGCGATTAATCCTTCCTTTTCCTATATTTCATTATTAGGTCTTATTAAAAGAATGCATTACCTAAAATGTTACCATTTCTATCAGCATCCTGATATGATCATTTATTTTTTGATTTATCATTCTCTTTATTTGTTTAATTTTTTTTATTGTTCATTGAACTTCACTACTTATGAATCTCATTTTTAATCTTCCAGACCATGAAAAGATATCCCAAAATACCCATGTTATAATTATGAGTAAATGATTCCTCCATGACCTAAGTCCCATGATAGTACAGAGAGTGAATGGAGTCACTGTCACCTTATTGATGAAGGATTTTCCCCAATGCGGTTTCCAACATCTCTTTAGCATGATGAGATGACCAAATGAGTGGATCTGTCGGCCCATCTAGTACGTCACCAAATACATGAAACCCCTTAGCATTAATGCAAACCTATATATGCTATTAATAGATTATTCCACTCAGTGAGATGTCCTACACCTACATTTTATGACTATAATCATTGCATTGAATATTATTATGTCCAATGGAATCACTCAAATTCCTAGCAGATTAATGTTTTTCACTATTACTGCACTGTATTTCTTAGAGAACCCAACATACATTCTTATTATGACACATTGAATAAAAATAGGGACAAAGGATATTCCAAAGGAAATTATGATACACTACCCCAACAGACATAAAATATTTCCAAAATAGAGGTATCCTTTCAAATATAATCTCTATATTAATGGCATCCTCTAATGCGAATATCAAAATTTTGTATTCCAAATTAGAATAGAAGTCATTTTTCCAAAAAACATGGCATAATAAAAGAAAATACTATCTATTTCATAGGTTATTTATATCTTGATTAAAATACCCACACAAAAATAAATATTTAACAATATACAAGGATTACATATAATCAAGTTGAATCTATGAATTTCAATCCATAACAGAACCATAGATCTCTTAATAGTGAAATTTTTTAGTCATACATCCCATTCCAGAATGGTGACCACCATCACTTTCAATAAAATGGAACAAAATCCCCATGTCATGCATTTCATCAACATAATCAGAAATAGAAAATGGAATAATCAACTCTTGATATAGAAACCCATGAATTATGAGAACCCCCAGACATTAGTTAGTCTTGATAAAATATCATCAACAATCATGTGATTATCCCCAAGAATTTAAATTATTCTTAAATGAATCGTGTTCAAAAATGGCATACTTTTTCATCAATAAAATCCTCATTTTCTTTAACATTAAAAATAATAGCATAAAGATTATTCAATCTTGAGTGATGATCATTAATGTTGAAAAAACCTCATATTATTTCCATTATCTTTCGCTATCCCTCTATAACTATCATTCACTAAATGGGTTACCACATATAAAACAAATTTATGAGACCCCCCCCCCCCAAAGTAGAGTGAATTTAGAATCACAGGGATACAACATGCTCAGAGAAGGACCCAAAATGAAATCATTGTTGACATGACAGCTTTCAAACCCATATTACATCCTCCCATGAATTCTCCTCTATTTCCAATAATCGTTTATAAATACTAGATAAGTTATAAAATATGCAATATTTCTCAAATAAAACTTATATGTCTATGGTCATGTTTTCAATAATTATAAAAATATATTTTTTAGACTTATTAATCTTTAGTATTATCTATTTCAAGGAAAAAATATGGATATCTAGATGAATATCAATTAATCAAATTAGTAACTAATAATATATACATAGTATAATTTATTGATGAAATAAATTTTAATAGGGTATGTTCTTTCACTATATATGGGTACCAATATAAATTAATCATTGAATATAATAATTTTCAAATACAGGAAACTAGATTAATGTTTCCCAAGTTCCCACAAAAAGTTAATTGTATGGGATGCACATATTTAATATGAATTAGAGATTTATAATTTATTAAATAAATAAAATTCTAGGTAGATATGGAATGATACAAAAGGTTCTCTTCAACTAAAAAAAGAATTTCTCCACTTAGGTCCTTGTAGAGGATGAACCAAATATATAAAAGTCATATTTCATAAAAAAAATTCTCCATATTAGAATTACATCAGACATAATTTAAAAAATACTTTATATATATATGGATTTGGATCATTTTGTTTATGGATATGTACATAGTTTAACAATATAGTGATATAAGATGATACTAACATATTTTAATTACTAAATCGTTTTATGAAAAAGAATTAATTATAATGAATAAGAATATAATTTTATATCTAAATGTATATTAATTGCAAGTAATTTAGAATTTGAAATAAATAGAAGAGATTAAGAACATTTAAAATGTTAAATAGCTTCCAATTCTATGAGAAATAACTCCTTAGAAAAGTAATTTAATCTTATAAGGGAAAATGAAAAATAAATTGGTTGGGTAACTGTTATCATTTATTATTGAGTGAATACGAAGGATATGGTTAGTGGGTAATTTTATAAATGATTTATTATAGTTTAGTAATTTTTAATCAATGTATTTTAAAAATTATGTTATTGAAAATTAAATAACCTCAGTATACCCATAGTTTTAGATCGTTGAATTTGAAATATAAACTTTTTTTTTGGGATATAATTAATTAATGTCCATATATAAATTTATTTATATAATTTTTCCAATATAATGCTAATGTTCTCATAATTTTTTTTAATATTGAATTAGATTCATGTTTTTAATTTTCATTATAGTTTTCTGAAAGTTATCCAAATGTATTACATTAAATTATTTTATTTAATGAATATATTTTAGTCATTGAAACCATTTTTATTATTTTATTAATCAAATTTACATGAAAATAATTTCATAATACATACTATAAAATTCTTCAAAAAATTTACTATTCTCCTAAATATTCATTTATCTTATAAAATTACCAAAAAAATCCTAATTTTTTAATTTTAATGAAATAATTCTAAATTAGAATTTAAATATGTTAATTTTTTTTCTACACATGAAAAATTTAATTATCACATAAAAACACATATTGAATTTTAATATCAACCATTTAAAAAAATAATTTAATAAAATACTATTTATATGAATATTTTATACTCTAAAAAATATATATAAAAATACCTTATAATTATCATTATTTTTTATTCAATTAATTACTTCTCTATGATAATTTGTATTTTAGTAGTCCATTTTATTTCAATGGCCACCTAATAGTTTCATTATTGATACAATAGTCATGGTACTATTACAATAGTCACCTTATCCTTCAAGATGCATACTTTCTGTCATAAATTATCTCCATCATGTCCTATAAAGTAATTCACATCATTTTACAAGTTTATATATAATTTCATTCTCATTTTATACTGTCTATTTTGTAATAATATGGTATCTTTTTTTTCTAGTATATCATACTACTATATCATTCTTCATTGTCCAAGAGTATTGTGTTTTAATATATTATTATTATTTCTATACCTCTTATTATAGAAATTTTAGTGAATTTTACACTCTTATTTGTGTTGTGATGAAAAGATGAAATAAAATAAAATATTTCATGAGAATTTTATTATTAGGGAATATTTACATCTTATTGTAAAATATTGATTCATAAATATATGATGATAATTCCTTAACAGAAATAGTATTAATAATTTAATAGTGATAAAGTTTATATTAATATAACTACATATATAGTTAAAAGAATAAATATACTATTGAAGTATTGTGGGATATACTAATAAGTGGAATTTTTTTATTTAGTAATTGAAATATTTTAATAAAACACATTCTATAGGTGATAGAATTAATTCCACAAGGATATGGATAATGTAAACCATAAACTGAAATTCAAAATGTGATATAAAAGACCTTTCATCTAATACATTATGTTAAATCTAACTATCAAATCATAATTTCATGTAATAAAATTTCATTTAAATGGTGTTAATTGAATATTTTTAGAGTGGAAGTCAAAAAATGTATGTCTATGGTCAATTGTAAATGGTGTTTCTAGAAGAATTTTATTATAATTTATAATATTTTTGGGTAGTAATATATTAACGTAGACATGTTTTTTCTGATTTTTAAACCATTCTCTTACATAGGGATTCATACATATATCTTTCTAATAGTTTCTATTGGTTAAAGATTAATAGTTGATTTTTGTGTGAATAATTTAAGAAGATTACGAAATACTGGTAATTGAGGTTAAACTCGTTGTCATAAGGAATATATCATGATTTTTTCAAATGTGTTCACTGAAGTCAAAAAGGATTGGATATTAAATATACTAACCGATGAAACAATTATAAGAAACACAATGGGAACATTTCTAGATAATAATATATAATTGAAATAGTTATTCAGATATGAATGTACTTGTACTATCATCAACACAATGATATTTATCCAATTGGAATTTTATTTTATTCATTGTATTATTATATTAAATTATTTCATTAACATTATATGAATCATGTCACAATATGATGGAAACAAACATTATGATCATTTTCATGGGATATGATGATTATATAATCATCATCATTAAACACCATTATATATCATTATAACATATCATCACATGTAGCATTATTAATATTTATTCACATGTGTATTTTCCTGTTAACAATTAGTTGATTAGGTCAAAAAATGAGTAACAGATATAAAATATACATACATTCCACATTCCACATAGAGATATGACTATCAACTGTTAGTATGTATAATTATAGATTGGTCTCAATGTATAATAATTCAAAAAAACTATAAGAAATATTTAGGGTTGGGCATGACAGGTCAATGACTTTTTAAGTTGTAGGTTTCCAAACTATATGAGTGTTATAAATATAAGTGGATTTTGAATGATATCTAAAGACACACATTTAATTTATTAGGATGATGATTCTGGTAATGTTAACATAATTCACATCACAATAGCCTATATTTATCCCTTGTTTAAAACACTCTTATCGGATATCTCTTTTAAAATATTTTTTCATCATTTTCAGCATCTATATATTGTGATTTTTATTATATTGATACAAGTATTTGGGGTCATCATTTTTTATATTATTATTATAAAGATAACCATAAATATATTCTGAATGTAAATAAATAGATTATAGGGACTTTTTAATTACACTAGTGATGAACATGGGATTGATTTTGAGACTAGTAACCACAAATCAACACCACTGATATACCTCTTGAAAATCCGTTGATGGGTATACATTGATATAGGTGATCATATAATTTATTTATTTTTATCATATATGTTTAAAATTATATAAAATTATTCTTATTTATTTTGTTAATATATTCGTAGATTTCTTGTATTGAAGGTATTCATAACACTTTCTATACAAATCATTTAAAATTATAACTTTTTATTTGATTACCTTGTGATGATTATTTGTATCAATGTGTAGATTTATTATTAGTAATAGTAGTTTATTTATTCAGTTGAATACTTAATGTTATTCTTATTATTTATCTGACAGATTTTTTATTCTTTATACTAACTCTATTTTTGTATTTCATTCTTAATACTACATTGATATTTGTGTTGGTTACATTATAGTACTGTCAAACAAAAAAATCATAAAATAAGTTGTGTTAACCAAATAAACGATTTAATTATTTTGGTTCTTGATATTTTTTCCTAGATAAATAGAACTTGGATAATAATATGCATCTTCATAAATAATAATTTTAATTTTATCATCATTTGGAGTCAAGAACCACTTATTTGGAATCAACAACTAAAAATATATACATGAAAGTAGGTTTGAAACCTCACTAAATAAATAATCCATTAAAATGATTTTCAATAACTGAGCATGTGATAAGCCTCAAAAAATATATTGATTCTCATGCATTTAGCAATATACAACAATTAAAATAATATCACAAGTAAAATAAAATATCAAAAGGAAACACAATAAGAGACCGTGGTGTTTGGAATTTATTCACACTCTTTAAGAGAAAAAACATGTAATCATTATACTTATAGAATAATATCATAATATATTTTAGTTACAATTACATATGATCCATCTATACCTAATAACATTAGGTTCCAACCATTAGATATGGTTTTCCCACAATTCAATGTCTGTGGGTAACCCTAACATAAACCATTTCCACTTTTTAATGTTATTTCATTTGTTACCCTAAATGGTAAATATTGATTTCTATTCCTATATATCAATCGATTAATACTACATATAATTTTTAATCCTAAAAAATCCATACCCATGTGATTTAGTCTTATGAATACAAAATTTTTCTTTTTTGTTTCCACATGTCCAAACATATTCACTTTTAACATTGTTTTATAACATTCCAATATAGTGTTATGACCCCCCAACTATAATCCTTTTCAAGTCAAAATAGAAGATGATAATATTTCCTAAATCATTTAACCAAAAAGGTTATGGGCAGGTGATCAATATTGATATTAAAGTTGATTAAAAGTGGGAGGCATTTCCCTCAATATATAAATATAAGTAAAATAAATAATATCCATCATCCAACTCTATGACATAAATAATTCATAATCATTCTGTATACATGAATTATAGAAATAAAAGATAATAATATCCATATTTTACATTATTCTAATAAGATAAACATTATAACTTATAAATAATCATAAAATACAATGAATATGAGGTTTAGTGTTTTGGGGGATCAGTTATAGAAGAAACATTTCTTACAATAATTGTGAAATTTTATTCATAATTGAACCACAATACAATACCATATAAAATAATCATAGTTTATACTCATCTACTTAACATGGGGAATGTAAACATTAGTGGTTCATTCCAATGATGAGTATAGGGAAAATAACAAACAATTTGACATAATTGGATATATCATTATAAAATGAGAAAAATGTTCTTTAAAAAATTTAATCTTATAATAGACATTGAATAATTTTATTTTTCTATATGTCATGGTACACAGACATGAAATCATAAAATAAGAAACAATTACCCTGTTAAACTATTTTGAAACAAAGAAGATAATAAACATAATCCACGGGGAATAATCATTGTCATATGAATTAAATAATTGTAAAAACATAATAAATGACTGTTGAAAAAATTATAATTATTAATAACATAGTGGTTTACGTATAAAAATTCTATGATCATTACATGGTGGATTATTAATTACATCTTATAACATATTCGGAATTGAGCATCCAAACTAAAGGACTATTTATGAAATTAGTATTATAACATGAATCCAATTATTCACTCTATTATCCCAACTCATGGTCCATTATTGAATTGAGTATCATGACTCACACACAATTATTGAATCATATATCATATCTCAAGGCACATTTTTTACTTCAAAATTATAACGCCCAATCCGTTATTGAATCGTATTTAAAAAAAAGAAGTTATATATATATATATATATATATCTCGAAATATAGTACATCACTAATGATTTAGGGTAGATGTAAGACCTAAACACATAATAATAATCATGTATACAATTATTTTCCAATATAACTACAAAACATTCATATGTCAAACATCTCATAATTTACCCATAAAAAGATATACACTTGATGGAAGGGATTCCGTTAAAATACATTAATCCATCCAGAGAAAGAATATCGATGGTGTCATAAGAACATATCCTTTTTGTATCAACAATAACATCCAAATATTTTTACATAGATGAAAAAAACTTTTTTATAGGTTACTGGGTTAATCACTTTTAATAAAACTCAAAACAACCCTTTTTTAAATGATTGAAAACTACTTGATTTTTTTCATTAAAAAGTAAAACAATGATCTTGATATTAAATTTTAAAGACTCTCATTTAAAACCAAAAAGGGTTTCCCAACATATATATTTTTTAAAATGTATTTAAAAATACTAAATGATTAATTCTTAAAAATACATGACTTTAGAATCCTTTTTTAAAAATCAATAACTCCTTTAATAATTAAGATTTTAATAATAGTGTGATTATTAATATCAATTTTCAGAATAATAGAAGTAAAAATAATGATGAAATCTACATTAAAAATCTATGTGCATCCTCATGACGAAAAATAATCATAAGGCGAGAGACACCATTAATAATTTTAAGGAAATATTTTTTTTATTTCTCTTATAAATTGATTTAACTATAACTTTGAATTGAAATTTTTGAATAGTTAAATGGAAAAAATTGAATAAAATTTACATTAAAAGAAATAAAAAAATTTATAGTTTCTATGACACATAAATTGTTGCTAAATATAATTATTTTTTGAATATTAAAAATTTGATTTTGAGTGGATGGAAATTTTTTAATTATTTTTTAAAAACCTTTTTTGTAACCAAATGTCATGAAAAAGGTTAATATTTTATAAAGTGGATATTTTAAAAATAATTACCATATTATATAAAAACTTTGGTTCCCTTATATAAATTTTAGGATTGGCGGGAAGGGTATATATAAACCCAGAGTAAAAAAAACATCATTAATCATAATGGGAATTATTTTTTATTAATACCATAATTTTATAAGGAATTAATTCCATAAGGAGGAATAATTGAATAAAGATATTCATTTTATCGATATAGAAAATTAATAAAAATGTGTAATATATTTGGTCGAATGAAACTAATCAGAGAATAAATGATCTCAACATGAAACATTATATCTCAAAGATACCTATTTTGGGTAATAAATATTGATTATTCAATAAGAAAATTTTAGATGAAACCATGAAAATAAAATAATGTAATTATTATCAAAATTCCCTGAATTAAATAAATTCATGTTTTTATATATCCAATAGTAAGTATAAACAAAATTTAATCTATATTTTTCACATAAACAAAAAAGTGTCTCAATGAAAGGAAGTCATTATGAAAGAACCATCCATTAATTAAAAACATCCAATAAAGTATATGAATCTACAATATAATAAAAACAAATATCCTATGAAATATTTAATAACCTTATTCATATTTTAACAACATCTATACTTCCTTTATATTCATTTGTTTTGAATGTATTATATTGTTAAAAGTTACTTTGACTATTATGTGTTTGTATGTTTAATGTTATCACACATGCTTAATGATGTCAATCTTATTACCCATTATTTATAACAATGATATGTTTTCATAGAAAATTTATAGTACTTGAATATATAAATTATATTTATTGATAAATCTCTGACCTTATTCCATAATTGTTGAAGTTTTTTTGTGTGAAAGTAGAATAAGTGTCAGCTTATTTTAATATATATTTTCGATTGAAGATGATAATTTAATAATAAGATAAATAATCAATATAAACCATTTATAACCATAGAAAATCATGTTTCTGTATGAACATATAATAATATTATTATTTATGTTTCCATAGTCACTCATGGTATTGTTTTACAATATTGTCCATGTATGTGGTAGACCGACCCAAGCATGAACATAATATAATTTATGGATAATTATGTTTATGAAAGAAACTTGTTTCATAATTATATCATTGTTTTATAATAATAATTATATTATGTAGAAATTATGATGATTTTGAGTCATATTTTAATATATTTAAGTATATAATAAAGAAATTGGATCAAAAAATTTAGATGTTACTTCCTATAAGTGGTGAATCGTTCATATTAATGATCAAAAAATTTTCTCTTCCATGGTGGATGGAAATGAAAACATAATTATTGTTATATTAATAAAATAACATATTATCATTTTATTACCAATTAAATAATAAAATTAAAATTTATTTTTTGGGTAATAAAAGAATAACATATGGCTAAAAAAAACCGGATAAGTGAAAAACCTACCTAGAAGAAATTAATATTGTATTCGAAACCCCTATGATTTTGAAGGTGTTTTGGATATATGAAAGAAAAAAAGGATAGTGAATGTAGGTGAGGGTTATAGCGGATCTATAATATAATATTCCTACAAATTAATTCTATGGAATAATGATTTTTTGAAGGGGGTATGTGTTTCACTTTTTTGAGTGAATAGAAGGGTAATTTTGCGAGTATTATTTACTATTCAATAAGGGAATGCTAATATTAAGTATTTAGTGGTTCCAAAGTAGTAAAATATGTATTTTATATAGATATTTGGACTATCCACCTCTTGAAAATTCATTCTAGCGAAATATTAAAGATTTATAATGATTTTTTAACCTGTTTATCTTTTTTTTCCAAATATACTTTTACCTTAGTAAAATATATTTTAGCATTTGAAATTAATTTTTATTTGCAAAACAAAAAACAGCCTTTATATGTAATTTATGAATTATTTTTTAATATTTTAATATAAATTTACTAAATACAAATTATAATGCTGGAAAATTTTTTTGTTATAATAAACTCACATAATGGATAAAAAAAATTTTGAAATTTTTTTTTTATGCTAAAGATATTTATTCATGTTTAATTATAAATATTATTAATATACATTAATTTTTTATTAAAAAAATATATAATTTAATATTTCATTTCGATAAATTCCTAACCTTATTTTATCATAATTATTTCTAATTGAGTTAAATTATTGAAAAATTTTCTTCAATTGGAGAAATATGTTACTTATTTTTGAAAATTTAAACATATTTTTTATGTTAAAATTATATAACATAAATACATAGTTTTACTCATTAAATAAATAATTAATCAATTAAGGAGTTTTATGAGATTTTAGATATTTATCAAATACTGATAATTTTATTAAATTTTGATTTTTCTTAAAACTATATTTCTAACTATTCAGATAAAAATTAATTATTTTATAATAATCATAATAATTAACCCAAGTAAAAGTTTGGCTGAAGAGTTTAGAAATTAATTTCATTTTCTAAAAACAAAATTATAAAATTAATAATTTTATCTTTCATATAATATTACATTATATAAAGAAAACAACATTACAAAATAGTAAAAGAAAATTTCAAGACTATAAGTGTTTTAATATAATTTTTTATTAATTTATAATTCTTTAAAATATCATTATTTCATATTTATTTTTTATCAAATTGTAATAATAATATTCATTTAGTATTTTGTGATTCATTATATTATAGTTTTGTTTGTGAGATAAACAAGAAAATATATTATTAATTTAGATAAATAGTATATATTCTAAAATCTTGAGATGTTACGTTATCCCCCTTTAATTAAATTTTATTCTAAAATTTTTAATAAATACATTATTATGAAACTAAATATTTTTTTTAACAGATATACATGACTCATGAAATAATTTTTATAGTTATACTAACAAACTTATGAAATATATATTTTCCACTAAGAATAAGTCAATCCTAACACTGATTCATTCCCCAATGATTTGAGAAAAACATACCCTATGATTGGGTTTCATGACACATATAATAGAATTAATTTTCCAAAATACATCATATTCATCCTTTTACAGGTATATAATCTCAATTTTGTTTGAAATTTGATTTCCTTATATTTATAGTTAATATAGAATCTATGTGAAGATAAAAAAAATCGTCTGAAGGATGAATTATTAATAATTGGATAGATAATAGTCTCATAATCCATGATGGAGATTTAAACACCCTTGATATACTAGTTATACTCCCATGAATAATTTTAACATCCTAGGTAATTAATGAATATGATATTTTCATATTTATTAATAGTTTTTCATTAAATATTAATTTTTAAAATGGATTCTACGTTTGATGGCATATTCCATACGCAACAATGGGATTCATTAAAATCTTAGGTTACACACAGTGTTGACTATACTAAATAATAATAATAATATTATATTATTATTTTAAAAGGTAACTAACGCATATCCATTGTATTGGTGGGAATGAACAAAAATAAATACAATATGATACAAATGTTTGATAAATGTTCTTATATTTATCCTATAAATGTTAGATGGATAAAATGTGAATAAATTACATTTTATGTATAACCACTCTAATATTTTTTTAAAAATTATTTTTACCAATTTTTGATGGAGATCCATTTTTAAATCTATTTTTTTCTCCTTTATATGTTCCATTTGAAAAAGTATACTTCTTCTTTATAATCAAGGCATCAAAATTTTCTTTGGATGAAATTTTTTGTATTTTTTTTATAATGTACAATTTTTAATTAATAGTGAAAAATACAAGATTTTAATTCAAAAATACCTTTTAATATAAATTATTTATATGGTTAGATTATATTTATAAATGTTTTTTAAGTTTAATTGGAATGTATTTTTACCATTTAATCCAATTTTGATTATTGGAAGTAATTTCACTTTGAAATTGGATATAGAAAATTGTAAATATTTGGAAGGCTAATATTTCTTAAAAATACGCTTTCTAGTTTTGACAATGGAAATTAGTTTTAAATTAATTAATGAAAATTCTATGTTTTAAATTTGGTAAAATTAACATCTTTTTAGAATTTTTGATATCAAAATTTTATTTGGATGAATTTTTTGTATATTTCTAAAAACCTCCAATTTTTTATTAATAGTAAAAACACTTCATAGTAGTTAAAAACCCATTTTTTCATTTAAATTAAATTTTACCGCTTCTGTGAATTAAATTTCTAAAATCAACCATATATGGTTTCCATAAAATATTAAAATGTGGTTCTATAAGAATAAAATAATTTTTTTTGGGAATAGTATCTTTTGACTTTTATTATGTGTAGTTTAAGGTATATAGGGTAATTCTTATTAAAAATATTATTATAATAATATTAAATTTCATTAACACATGTCCTAACCTTATTTTATGAGGTATGTATAACCAATATAATCCTTGGGTGAAACTTTTAAACTTTTAAATCCATTTGGGTAAGATAATGACATTAGTAACACTTTATTTAAAGTAAAAATAGAAATATCATAAACATGTATTGTTTTGATAAAATGATTTTAAAGTGGTGTTTTATAATTGATATATTTTACTATAAATAGTCATTAGAAATCTGAAAAGATTTCATAAATTAGGGTATTTTATTTATAATTTTTATTCATAAAATAAATAAGTTTATTTATGACACAATGATGATTTAATGGTTACCTCATAAATGAAAGTTTTAAATAAATGTGATTATAAATATCAACGTAAATTTATTTTTAATCATTTTATTCCACACACAAATTTTAGATGTGGTTATGACTTGTTCTATTGGAATTAATTATGGTTTTTCAAAAGAATCAAGTTGTTTTGGATTTTTTTAAAAGTCATGATATGAATAGTAATTAAATTGGCATAAATGAATTTTTTAAAAAAATATTATTTTATTAAATAATATATTAAATATAAACATCTATGATTCAGCCAAATTACTTATATAAGGTTGATAATTTAATTAATGATCCATTTTCTGTCCTATTGGCATTTTATGGTAACTATATTAACTATATAGAATGAATACACAAGAAGACATGGTAAGAGTTAAATTACGTAACTAAAGATTAAAGCTAAATGATACAGTTACAAATGAATCCAAAACATGTCTAAGACCTATTGAATGAGAGGATTTAGAATAATGCTCAACTTATATTCTCATTTAATGAGTTTGGGACCTTTTAAAATTGAAATTCAGTTTATAATAAAATAATATTTTCAAATATTCCTAAAGAACCCCTCCTCCCCCTTACAAGAAGTCATTACCTATAACCCATTACTCACACCTCTCAAGAAAATTCGATAATCCAAACACTTCTAAAACAATATCCCATGATCCCTCTCTTCATCTTAGAATCCAGACTGTAGGCAGAAGTCACTTCATGAAAGCTTTTTTGTTCAAACCAAAGGGAGTTACCTGACATAATGGTAACGTCTTCCCTCAAGTTCTGTTCTTTTATTTTACTTTTCACTCCCTAATATATTATTATTATTTTTATTAAAAAACACCAGAATCCTCAGTATACTATGTTTTTGATATGAGAAGGATTCAAACTACACTTATACATACCTCCATCTAATGGATATGACCATAATTTTTCGGTGGATGGTGAACTACTACCTCATAAAACAATGATTGTTCAATTTTATCCTACAACCTCTCATTGTGTCCATTATGATGTTACTATAATTATATATGATATTTATGATATTTATTTTATCTCTATTCTTCATTAATTATATTTTAGAATATACCTTTTTCCATTTCACTTTGTATATATGCGATAATTTCATTTGAGGAAGTGCGGAGTAAAGTCCCCTCAAAGTGATATGACTCATTCATAACATACATGGAACATATAAAGGATTTAATTAATGAACTTAAATATCACAAATAGCATAAATATTATACTATAATTATAATATACCTATGAATTATTATGTTTTCATTCCTTTAAATATATAATAGAAATGAAAGTAACGTTCATTCATACATACAACTTACCCTCTTCATGAATGGTGTGATTCATTTGATAACTCCAAATGATATGGAATATTATAAATACATATCCAACGGATATATATGAAAGATATGATATCTAAATCACGAATTTCATTTTTTATATAGAGGAATTTTTAACACACAGACAATTTTCATTTAAAACAAGTTCATTTTAGACTCATGTTTGGAACATTGACAAAATGTATGTTATGAACATAAATAATTAACAAATTGTTATAGAAAGTTAGTAAGTGAAATAAAATGAATAAAAAACTCGAATAGGGTTTTTAGTAAAGTAGAAATTATCTTATGTTTATTATTTTGGAAATTAATGAACGAACAATCAAGTTGGACACAAGGTAAGGGACTTCGTCTCAATCGCTTTTTATTGAGGAGTGTTTTGTTAATATACACCTCCTTCTCCAACGCTGTGTTTAATAAAACCATATGACTTTTACTTTCATTCAATTGGAATATTTTTCTATAGTGCATTTTCACAAACATGAAAAGGAATTATTGTTAATGTATGTGGTGACGAAAACCTCTCTTCTGCCCTAATCATTATTTGGATTCCCTTATAAGACTTAATGTATTTAATGAAAAACAATCCCCTTACT
Organism: Viscum album; assembly: GCA_963277665.1. Classification (NCBI taxonomy): domain Eukaryota; kingdom Viridiplantae; phylum Streptophyta; class Magnoliopsida; order Santalales; family Viscaceae; genus Viscum; species Viscum album. The sequence continues at coordinate 1,816,527,303 of OY728157.1, forward strand.
CTATTTTCTGGTTTTTTGGAATTGCAAATGGTTTTTGAAATAGATTAATTATATAAATATATTCAAATGCCTTCTTATGATTACAAATGAAATATTATTAGTGAAATTTTAATATTTTCAATATTTTATGTGTTATGATTTTATAGTGGTACTTGGACATTAGATGGGAATTACCTAATAAACAAAATGATGGGTGGTGCAGCGATAAACCAGGATGGGTGGTTCAGTTATAATATCCAATGTTTTGGGTATAGAAGTCGACCGTATGGCTATTCTGTTTAGTAAATTGTGTAGATGTTGACCGTATGGTTATTCCATTTAATTATGTTTATGTCCAAAGTTACCTTTATATGTTATGTGTGCTTTATATGGGGTCAATGAAAATATTTTGTTTACAAATGGGTATGAAATGATCTTTTATTTAGTGAATAATATTTACTTCCAAATAAATGAGAAATTTTTTACTTGTGATAATGTATTCATGGTTTATTTGTTATTTTGAAAAACTAACAGTTTTCCATAATTATGTATCTCTAACTGAGAATTTTATGCTCATCCCATATTCTTGAAATGTTTTTTATGGGAGATAATGATGAATAGGGTCATGTATGGGATCATGGAAAAGTAATGCTATATAAAAACATGGAACTATACATGACTGGTTTTTTCAAGTGTTTTTATTTTATTAAAAAAATAGATACTAAGTAGATGTGTATAAATTTAATATTCAATTATCTATGTATATGTTATGACCTAATTCTTTCAATATTTAAACCTAAAATGATCCTTAATGAGAATAATTAACTTAATTTAATATTATGTAATGTTTAAGGTCAATTCATTATAGTTGGAATCAATGGTCGGTTTAGAAAACATTATAGTTTAGGGTGTTATTTAAGAATAATTAATAGAACAATAATGGTTAGAATATAAGAAAAAGTCGTAGTTATTTTAGATAATTTTAGTGAATTTAAGATAACATGAATCAGCATATCTTAGTTTTTACCCTCTTCATAAGTTATTATATGTTGCTTTTAATGATATACCCACACTGACATTTTTTGTTTTAGTAAATGCCATGATCAAGTAGGCACCAAAGTGACCGTGTATGTGAAAGAAATTGTGGTGGTTTTATGAATGAGAAATCAAATGAAATGGAAGAAGAAATGTGAACTCGTTTTTTTATTCTCAAATAACTATCTAGATTCATGATTAACCACCTGAACCATGGTGATTTTTATAAGGCATCATATATCCGAGAAACAAATCCCTACAGAAGTTCAGGTAATAATTATAAAGTTATATATATTAAAAAACATATGTGTCAATGTTGTGGAAATAAACACCAAGAAAAATGGTTGAAAGGGATGGGAAGATTCTATAGATGTTATAATGAAGGTCATAACGCAAAAAACATCTATGGAAAAAGGAAGCGTCAAGTTGACTCTAGGAAACCGAAAGATTTTCTCTCCAAAGGATCAATTGAATGTTTTCAATATGGTGTTCAATGTTATTATACTAATATATTTACTTCAAGAAGGTTAGGGAATCGGACCAGTAGGATCATAAAAATATATTTTTACCAATACCTAATGCCATTCCAATTGATTATGTGGAATCTATCAATAACCAATGAAAGGTATTGATTATTTCTTACGTGATGTATTGGAATTATTAAAATAATAAGACATTATGCATGATTTTATTGGTAGAAATATATTATAAAATAATAATATGGAAAAACATGGATAATGGATCTGGAAGATTGTTTGTGGATTAATATTTCTACATTTTAAGAATTAATGAGTTATGTTGGATCTATGGATGATGATAGGTTTAAATGTATTAATGATAGGATTACTTGGGAATAATATATCAAGTATGTCTAAAACTGAACATTGATATGTGAAAATTGTATTCAAGAAAAAATATCTTTTATTTTGTGAATATAGTTATAAAGAACCATTTTGGTTTATATGATCCTTGAATTTGAGGAAATTACAGATTATTACTTTTTGGGATGAAAATGAGAATTATGAGATAACATTTGTGGTTAAAATATATTATGGTTATTTTGGAAGAATTTATATCATTTTTTGAAATGTTTTAAAATATTATGGTTTTTGAAAAAGTAGAACACGTAGACAATGTGACATCCCGTCATGTCGAACAAAGCTGCGAGAATCGAACCCACAACCAATGTGCAATTGGGATTTTACTCCTACAACTAGACTACGTGAAGTCCCTGGTTAGTATGAATTATTATTTTCTATATGATTTTATTGATCAAGAATAAGTTGATTTGGCATCTTATGTTTTATCATACGGATATCCTAAGTTTAGTAAAATGGTTTGGTGATTAAGTGATAAGTGTTATTGAATAAGATTTTATCTCTTTTGGGGAAGCACTAATGGTTCAAATATTTGTTTTTAAGAATCTATGTTTTATTGTGGACATAGGATATTCGTGTTATTTATAGAAATTATTAACCAATATTTGAGAAAATGTTACTATGTTTATTACAATTTTGTATGAGACTTTAAGAGTAACTGATGTCATTTGGTGACAAATGTTATAGTTTTTGTTGAAGACTATGTGATCAAATCCTTAGGAATATTGGGTTTCAATTTTAGTTTGGTTTATTATGAGGAATTGGAAGGAAATTTGTTTATTGAATGGTCTTTGTTGAACTTTTGTTATTGATTGTTGAATTTTGGATATTAGGATTAGTATGTATTTTTATAATTTATTTACTTTTTTGGGGACTATATGATCTTGTACTAACCATTTTTATTTTGGTTAATGTCTAAATACATGGGAAATATATAGTTCATCTTTTTTGGATTTTGTGATTCCTTAAAAGTTGATTCTAGTGCTTCACGTGTGACCAAGTCATCATGAATTCACTAAATAAGCATATTATGGTTAGTTCACCCATTTTAATGTGATAAATAGATTATTCTTGATCAAATTTATTATGGAATATTTGAATAAATTGATCCCTATATCACCAAGAATCACATCACTATAACAACATTTTCTTCAACTCGAAGCCTCAGTCTAGGTGGAATGAAACAGTTAAGGGAATATTACTCTGTCCCCTTCCCTAACCCATAGATTTATTGGATGGAGTATAGAACCTCAATCAAACAACACCCATGGGTTCAAATATTCATGTCTATACCCCACTATACCAATCAATGTTCACATGATTATTTATCATCAACCAAAAGTAACCACATTACAATCATGCATAGACAATATCCTTAGCAACATCAAAATAATATTATCAAAAGGGACTTTCACAATATTCAACAATACATTAACTAATTAATAATTTATGAAACATAACTATTTAAACCCAATTCTCATTACCCATTTCTATCTCACAAATCATATTTAATTGTAAAATAATTCAATATCATATTCCTATCAATCCTATTAAGACCATTTACAAACTTACCCAACATTCCCGTAGCTTTTAGTCATATTAGGAACAACTAAGAAAAATTCATCATAACTTGTTACATAGACCAATTAATACATTTTATAAGGCTTTACATCATCATGGGTCAATTTCACACCTCATATTTCCATTAGCCCATTCAGAAGGGTTGGGGCACACCATGGTGGCCGTAAAAATTGTCAAGGATCCCTCTATGCATGCTATAGGGGTCATAAGGGGTTCTTTTGGTTATTTAGACACTAAATATTCTGCATCATCCAATAGAATCAATAAAACATCTATAAGAGATCAATGAAAAAACCCTATATTGACAAATCCAAGTATTAGAAATGGGAAATAACATGTAGACAACCTACTTTGAATATGTTGGCGATGACTCCTTTAATAAAAGCATTAGATCTTGATTCAACCACCATTTAAATCATCTACCTTGATCTCATAGTAAAAAAAGAGTGTTTTAGTCTTATAGATTGATATAGGGATGGAATGGAAATCCTATATCGAAAATATAAGAATGAGAGGGACTATTTTCACCGGGATCTTCCTTATGCTAATGAAATAACTAAAAATGACCTAGGATTAAAGGAGAATCACAGCTTGAATATTTTGGAATCTTGGATCTTTTATAGGGATCACAAGAGAAAAAACTGAAGAAGTAATGAGTTGAACATAAAATCTAGTAATGTGATTTTTGAAAATTTCATAACATTTCAGGGTTGTATGGTTTACCCACATGGGTTTCCAAACAATGCGGAAACCGTGAAGATGCTAGTATCATAAAACACTCCCTCACATTTTTTCATAGGATTTTTCTATAGTTTTTTCAAACCAAGTGAAACACTGAAACATTTCCAAGAACTTCTTTTTCTACCTCATTCATTCCCCAAACCCCAAGAACAACCCTGAACCCCATCACGATCATTGAGAAAAACTTATTTGACCAAATGATGGGACATAAACTGAAACATAAAAAAAAACATGCCATTTGAAAATTCCATATGATAAATATATATGTCCATAATGATATAATATATCATTATTAAATATATATTAATGATATTTAATATTTCAGTTGATTTTTCTTCTTCCATGGGGATTATAATTCTAAAGTTACCATAGATATAAGGGTTTATTTTACAATTTTGACATTATCTGTCGTTGTCTCCCCAAAAGGAGTCATTTATCCCTTATCCATATTTTATCAAAAAAATTATTCTCTACTCTAATTAATTTCCAAATATTTCTTTCCAATGTTTTAACTATTCACATTTTTTTGATCAATAACTTTTTAGTTTCCCAATAAGGTACTTTTGAATTTTACTGAGATGGATAATGAATTCTTTTTTACCAATACAGCATGAAAATATTTTAACACAGTCTTGTTTACTAAATGTTTTTAAGATTATATTATAATGTTATATGTTTATTTTAGAATAAAATAATTTATTAAAATGTAAAACTCTTTATTATTTAAAAGAAAAATTATTTTCCAATTTAAAAGAGTATTTTCATATGATATTATCTAGCATTATCATTAATGTATTTTCATCAATGTTATCATTCCATGATGGATATTATGTTGAGGATATAATATAAATATATATAACTAGGATTATAATACATTGAAATTAAACCTTTATTTTTAATATTTATTACATTTAATAAAAACATATCTGAAGACCACATTTGTTTAGTAGATTTTGAAACATGAAAACATAAAAATTGGTCCAAAAGTGAGCTTACTCATCTCCCATTATTTTCTCCATAACTAGATCCCTTTGTTGAATCATCTGAAATAATACATATCTTCATATAATGGGTAATTTAAATATATTAAATAAAAATATCTAAGACTTTTAGTAATGGAAATACAAGGGTATATATAAGTACAATATGAACATTAAGGTATGAGAACATGATAATAATATAAGAAAACCATACCCTACATATCTATTATCATAATCAAGGGTCTTGGAATTAATATTTATTTTTTGTAGGAAATGAATAATAAGGTAATGAGATATTTTTATCTACGATGAAAACACATTTTCCAACGATATTAATTAGTAGAATAGAATAAAGAATTAAAATCATTTCCATATTATCAAAGGCTCACTAAAAAATCTATCACAATAGGGAATTTATTTTGGTATACTAATTTAAATCCTCATTAAATCCCTGAAAAAATGTATAGTGTTCACTATTCATTCTTACTATATTTTATTTTACCTAGTTTATTCTATGTTCTATCCATGTCTGTCTCATGATACATATCGTAAACAATGATTTTTGGGGAGATATAGGTCCCAAATATCACAAAATAAAAACCATAATTATGTTTTCAACAAGATCATAAAATGTCATCATATCATAACCCAAGAGATGGTATGGGTATCATAAGTATTTCTTAATGTGATAACCATTCGAAAAGGTATAGTATTGATAATGATTTCAAAATAGCATATCCTAAGAAAATATATACGTATCAAAAAATTATATCCCATGGAAGAGAAAAATGTTTAATAAACATCCTGACATCAAAATAATAACTATTAAGAGAAATTATATATAGGTTACCCTTGGATAATATCCTTGGTATGGCATGTGTAACACCAACCTATGTCAAATTAGATGGAAAATAATTCTGAAACACCATTTAAAACAATTCTTATGGAAAATATCCCCTCTTATTTATTATTTTTCAATTCATAATTTTTTAACCCATATAAATTGAAAATATTATTTAAAACAAAATATTGATGAATCAAGTATATAATTGATTAGGAAATCAGAATATTACATTTATGAAAAACACATAAAAATTAGTGTTCCTTTCAATGTTTCTCTAAATTTTAAATGGGTAGTGTTTTGGAGAACGACATGAAGATTCCATTCAAAACATTTTGTAAAAAGGAAAAAATGGATAAATATGTACATTAAATATATAAATATAATACATAAATATTTTAAAAAAAACTTTTTATAAAATATGTTTTTATTGGAAAGGATATTTCTAACTGAATAGAGAGTTAATGTGATATTTTCATAAAAATTAGTTTTAATTTATTTTATATAACAAAGGGTGGAAAATAGTAATATTACCTGAATATATAATTTGTAAAAAGAGTATAATAAATTGTTTGATAATTAATGAGATATGGATCAAAATGATTCAATATATGTTACTTAATCCTAAACAATCCTGATAAATGATGAGATTGTAAAAGGGAATCATTTCCACATTTGTAACACTAGATCAGAAGCCTCACATTGAAATAAATATGAGTAATCAAAAAATTTATGAGTATGAATTTATACATTATATTATAAGTAAAAGGGTTGTATAAAATATTTTTTGAAAGAATATATTTCTATAACAAAACATATGTCTCAATGAAGTAAAATTTATGCAAAAATCACATTTTCCTCTAGTAAATTATGAATGGTAATCCCATTAAAAAATAAAATCAATAGAAACATTAATTACAATGAAATAATTTATAATCATTGTATAATATGTAAAATTTATGTATATACACTACACAAATGAATTAGTTGTTTATATTTCATAGGACTCTTGAGAATAAAAGTGACATTAGAAATCTCATTTACATAAGTCTTGACATTTGTCTCACTTGTTCAATCTGCCTTATTAACATTTATAATGTTATTATAAATATAATGAATTATAATATTCTTATTTTTACTACGGTAAGTTATTTTATTATGAATTTATAATGCCTTTTTATTAGAAATCATATGTTAAAGTTGTGTTTTTGGTAATAAATGCTTTTTTCATATATTTTTTGATTTGTAATATTTTATGTTGTCTAACATTTTACTGATTATGTCATAGGATTAATGGAAATAATTGGATAATTATAATATAATTTCTGTATAAATTTATATATATCAATCCATTAATTATTGAAATAGGAAATGAAATAAATCATTTATTGAGATTGTTAGTTGTACGTATGCATGAACTATGCTTCCATTTTTTCTAGATTGAAACAGTGAAATTTTTATGAGATATGAACCTTAAATAATTATATCCATTAAATATATATAACATAGGTTTATTAAACACTTCCTTAATACATTACATGTAAATAAATAATGAATGACATTGATTCATGAGGTTGGGGTCTGTCATATATAGGAATGATGTTATCCTATTCCCAAAAAAGGAAAGTATGAGGTTATTTTTTATATAAAAATTACTGAATTATAATAAAATAATAAGAAACAATAATATCATATATAAATAGTATGTATATATTTAATCCAAGTTATTATTGGTGGTAATTGAAAAAAGAACGACATTAGTGCGTGACATAGTAGTCCAATATATGCAAGAATCAAGGTTTTGTAAACCATTGGGTACATTTTTTGTTTTCCTGTAGGTAATAAACATGAAATTACCATATTTTATTATATTTAATATACTTATATTATTATACAATGATGATATTAAAATAATTAAAGAGGTTCAAGGATGATAAAAAATGTTTTTTGACGAATATTACCTCTTCTTCGGGTGTTTTTTTTTGGTTTTCATCAAACAATATCCTTGGTTTGCTTCCTTCCAAATTTAATACTTCATGGATGATAAGAGAGAAGTGGATTTTTTTTGGGAAGGTATTTTTGAACCCAATTTCCTTTTTAGGTGTTAATATTGGGGAATAGGGGTTACCGTTTATAGGAGTAGTGAGTGGTATACATATAAATATTAGAAAGAGTTTAACTCACCAACTATTTTTCCATGTCGTGTGGCTCCAATAATAGAATAATATCAATCATATAACGGATAAATTATAATTATGTCCATGAAAATAATTTTTTATAAATATTTAGTACAAGTTTACGATAATGTTTTATTTTATTCACTTAGTAATGTTATTTTCCTCTTAACCACTGTGACAAATTTTAATCGTATTCATTAATTATTTTGAAAAAATATATTTTGGACTTAGAGAAAATTTTGAAATAATTATGATTCAAAAATATTGAATCGAATTTCCCCTTTTAATTTCTAAAATGTGGTAGAAAATATTTTAAAATTTTTTCTTGTTGATAGAACGACGCGATGGGTTTTCAAGCGAAAATGACCGAATGATTAAAATATTATTATATCCAATTTCAATGTGAAATTGATTCTATTGAACTAAATTGAATTTATTTATATATAATTTACCATATTATATTTAATATTAAATTTACTTAAATAATTTATATTTATAAATAATTTAAATTCAAAGTTTGATTTCATTTAAAATTCACTTTTTCAGTATTCATCGAAAAATGAAATATCTCATTAATATAAAAATAATTCACCCTATGATAATTTCTGCAATATAAATTCAATAATTAAATTTATTTTATAAAATAAAATTTCCAAAAGTTTAAAAAATATGATAAATATTTTCTACAGAAAGATATAATTTTTTTATTCAAGAAAATAGTATTTCCAAACCATATAAAGATGTTACCAAAAATTATATATTTCAGTATATGTTATTTTATTTTTATAAAAACCTTATAAATAATATTTCAAAATTTATTATTAATTTTCATAATGCTAATATAAATTCCTATGTTATTGTATTTGGATTTTAAACAAAAATATAAATATTTTGTCATTGTTTTGTTAAACATAGTGTCCCATATAACACAATATAAGATGTTATAGCATGTAGTGTAGGATAAAATTTATGTGGAATATAATTATAGATTTACATCATGAATCATGTTATTTAAATCAACAACTAAATTTAATTTTTTTTAAAATAAATTCATATAAACTCAAGGTGTTTCATTCAACCCCCTTCAAATAAATTTCACCCTCAAAATTAATCACCGTAATAAAAAAAATGAAGATACTTATGCCTCATTATATCCTAAAGTTAAAATATATTTTCATCAAAATATTTGATTCCCCCAAAAACAATGATCAATCAGGTGGACTTGTTTCATATAAAATTCTCTGTATGATCGAGAATCTCATATAGTTGATCATCATAAAAAATATCTGTATCCATCAGTATAAAATCTGAGTTCAAAACATGTGAAGGGTCTGGTATGACATTTCCCAAGAAAAATGCATGGAACAAATCATGGGCATTAGATTGGTTTAGTGGAATCCCCCAGATATACTATATTGTGCAAATACGATGAATAATTTAAATGGGTTCAAAATACATATGGATTTCATTCCTTTTATTATTGAATATCATAACTGTAGAGACTCTATCATTTCATACATTACATAAAATAAAATTTTAGCAATACATAAAACATTATAAAAACAGATGCCCAAATACATTACAAAATTAGGGCCCTTAGAAACAGGGAATCATAAACACTGGTACATAAGTCAGCTACATTACCTCCCACTAGGATCTTCTTGGCTATAACCCTTCTTATACACATAAAACATAATACATATCTTCATAACGTGGGGAATAAAACATAAAAATGGTTGAGATAAAATGATCAGTATGGGTAAAAAGGGATATATATATATATATATATATATATATATATATGCATAATTATGATCATAAGGGTATGAGAACATGATCTTGAAAATAAAAGATCATACGTTTCATATCAAAGATCAAATACATGAGTCATTGAATAAATCATGGTAGTTCATAATACATGAATCATTATTAAATAAATCACATAATGCATTAATGCATAACAGAGGAATAAAACATGGAATTTTGGAAAACACATACGAATATAACAGGATATCCATAGTAGGAAAGGCATCACTGCCAGGACCATTTTGTAGTATAAGTTCACTCCCCATACCATCTTTGTAGTCATGGTTAATCCCTATGTCTATATTGGTAGCAACGTTTAACTCTTAATATCGTCATGGTATTCATGTTCACTTCCATGGTCATATTGGTAGTATAGGTTCATTACCAAGACCTTATTAGTCTATCTCATGAGATATAAATCCTTACCTAATGTATTGGAGATAGGTATAGGTCCCCCATCTCATTGTGAAATCATACATAAATGTTCTGTAGGATCATAAATAATCATATAATAACCCTTGAAATGAAATTACTATTATAAAAATTTAATCATATCATAACCTATGTAAAGATACAATATTTATAATCACTTCATCATAAACCTAACCCGTGAAAACAAGAAGGTTTCAAAAGCCTATGACCATTAAAAGTGAAATGGTTTTCATCAACATCGTGAAATAAAAAAATTATCCATTAAGAGAATTAATATGAATGGAAAGATTGAATAATTTTCCCCAAAGGCATGTGTAACACCAAAATATGTTATCTTATATGGGAAATAATTTTCAAAGATCATTTAAAAACATTTCATTAAAAATATATCTTTTATGCATTGAAATCAATTTTTTTTTAAAAAACGTTTTTTAAATAAATTTCATTGAAAATAGATTTTAAAACATACAAAGGATAAATTTAAATATATTAAACATTATTTAAATTATTTTTCCTTGAAAATGGTATTTAAATATCGTTTAAAATCATTTTTTAAAACATATTTTTTGAATATAATTGATTTATGACCATAGAGTGACGACCTAATTTTACATAAAACATTATCATAAGTACCAAAGTGTAGAAAAAATGGTAATAATACATGGATATATCTCAAATAAATAGAGGATAAGGAAACTCGTGATTCTTCTTGAGATATGGATTATAATATTTAATCATTGGAAGTATAAACATAAACAATCACGAATGTTGATGATATTGTAAAAAAAATATTATAACATGGTAATAAGGAATCGTACTCTCTATGTAAGAAAAAAATATTATGAAGATTTAAATATCATAAAATAAATTAAATTCATGATATAACTTTTAATATTTAAGTATATACCCCTCTAATGAAAATTTAGATTCATAAAGAACACGAGTCTCAAAGAAGGAAAATTGAGACAAAACAATTTTACTGGTTTGATATCTTTTGAAACATAATCCTTATTGAAAAATTATCATAAAATGAAAATTTCCGTACCCATATATTTGTTTATATAATATATATAATACAATCTGCGTTAGTACATAAAACACATTAAAGGAAATAGGTGAGAACATAGCATGTATGTCATGGAAAAAAATGACATGAAATTACCTTACATTGGGTCTTGACTCTTTTTATACTTCATTCAATTTAAATTTATAGTGCATATACATTTATTTTAAATATATAACCAATCCATATTCATATATATATATATATTGTTTTATTATGTCATTATATTATATGTTTGTTAATAAAACCAATTTTAAGAACCCAGATCTTCAATTTCAAGTAAGTTTTTGGCTTCTAGTTGTTTTTGGGAAAAAAGGGAGTTTTTGGAAATTTCCGGAGTACACGCCATGTACAATAAGTAGATGTTTTGTACTCTGTTTCCACAGGTGATTGTGTACTAGCCATGCAGTGGCTGATTACATGGCCATGTGTGGCAACCAGGATACCACCTAAAGAGGAGGTCGGAAAAGGAAAGTACATGTCGTGTACTTTAAAAGAACTTGCCATGTAATTTCTTTTTATTTCATTAAATAGAAAGGTGTTGTGTCTAATAGAAATAACCATCTTCTTCTTTTTTTGTCTCATTTGAGAGTGTCTATACGACCTCAGATCTTTTCCTAGCCCCCGACTCGCCGTCCGACCTCTGATTCTACTTCTGTCTGTTCCATTGGAATCACATTAGTGATTTGTCATTTCTACTTGAACCTCATCTCTTTTTTTTCCTCTTCAGCGAGATATTCTCAGTTGTAATTTTTATTTTTTTTTGTTGATATACGTTTTTCTATGGTGATTCAAGGCATGATATTCAAATTAATCATCCGTACAACGCCGAGGTAGGTGTTTTTTGCATTTTCGTATATAGTCTTTGTGTTATATGTGCAAATGTGCCCAATACCCTTGTTGGGGGTATTGTGTGATTATGGTTTTTTGGTGTTTTTATTTCTTGATAAGCCTTTTTTATTTATAAATAAGTAGATTATTTGTAAATACAGTTAGTCTAGCCATGCTATTGATGTTTTTCCCATTTTATCTTATTTAGACCATTTAGTCCAGCTTGATTGTTAGGCTGGTTTGCTTCTCATGGCTAGTATAGTTATGATGGGGTGATTGTTATCTGATATTCTATGATATGATGTAGAGTTTTTATCCAAGTAGTTATTTAGGAATACATTGGATTTCATGTGTCATTGTGCATGATTGACTTATATATTTTTGTGGGCACCTACTGTAGTAGACCATTGAGAGAACTGACAATAAGTGCTTCTCCAGAGTGTCTGTTTACTTTTACGTTGCGAGACCATATGGGGGTGGATGTAAGTGCTCCCTTACAGTGTCTATAGATTCCTTTATATGTGCCACATGGGGAATTGGATGTAGAGTTCTTCCTTAGAGTTCCTATTAGTTACCTATATGAGACCACTGAGGGAATTGACAGTGTGTGCTTCCTCAGAGTGTCTTTTCAGAAGCTAAACTAGAGGGTTTAGACTGTGTTTACTTCCCATAGGGTTACATGTGTTTGTTTTGATGAACTATAAGGGTTTGTCTACGAGTAATTCCTAGAGGGTTACCTGGTATTGATTATATTATTACTTGATATATTAAAATGAATGCGATTAAATTTGTAGGATTGTTACTTTGGGTACTTCCTTGTTTACTGCTTCATTTTTTAAAGTCTCCCATATATATTCACTGACTGTTTGGCACAGATCATTAGGTGGTTTACTACTGGAATTCATACCACAACCTGTTTGGATCATGCTTTTTGGCCTAAATATATTAGATTGTATTAGGTATAGATAAATAGAAACTCTCTCCTACTTCATGTATTCAATTGTTGTAGAGATGGGGAGCATGGGACGAAGCTAAGTCTTGTGATGCTATGAAGCTGTTTACTTGATTATCATTATTACTTTGGTTTAGTACTGTAATCCTGCATTGTGATTTTTTTGGATTATTTCCTATACATATGCATCATGCATCATTTATTTATATGTGCTCAGTTGTTATTACTTCAAGTCTTCCGTTTTTTACTGTTTCGTGGCTAGTTTTAATGCTTCTTCTGTTGTATATTTTTTTACATCTGGTGAGTTATTCTAACAATCAGTGAATAATTTCCCCACTATCACATCAATGGCCCTCGCTTCTAGTCGGAAGCCTCTAGTGTGTGGGAAAATACTCCTTAGGCCAAGTGACCAATGGGTACAGGGCACCTCTGGGAGGCTTCCGAAACCGAGATGTTATAATGTGGTATCAGTGTGATTCATTTATTCATGAATTACTATTTGGATCCTATAGACATGGATAAAAAGGAAATAGGTACTTGGTAATATGTTTTTCCAGAGAGTAGCTATCCCATGTATAGGGAAATTCCAATTTACCACTTTATTTTAGTTTTTATGGTTTTTCTATTTTAGAGTTGATTCGATTTCAACATTTGTCGATTCACATGTTTTGTTCTATTACTGATTATATTATGCAGGTTCTATTTTTTTTTTTGGAAAACTGATGATATGAGGTAATTCCATCTCATGCATCATATAGGCAATTTCTAGAAATCCCATGGCACACATTCTTTCAATTCCATTTAGGGTGCATTAGTGATTTCATGTTGTTGCGATAGATGTTGTGCAAGAAATTAATGTTATTGTGATATATTCCTTGATAAAATACATTCTTTTTGTTAAGGTATTGGTTTGTTTATGGTTTTGTTGTAATGGATACCAAACTTCGGTTCTTGAGGTGTTATGGGAACTCATTGACCAGAATTTGGTGGATCATTGCTCGGTTATATTTATATATGTCATGTATATGATTCCAAGAATTGATTCACGAGGAGTATGGGCCCTCACAGATTGGAATTTGGAACTTTAATGTTGTTTCAGAGTATTCATGGTTTCAGAGTAGTTTTTGGGGCTTACTATCCAGAAGAACCAAGAATACACGGTGTGTAATGATAAATACACACCATGTGTCATTCTATTCAGAAAGGAACACTTTTTCTTAAGTACACGTCATGTACTGTATGTATATGCCGTGCAGTCTCTAACAGTGTCACTCGCTGTGTGGGAAGAGGTATGGGGTTGGGATATCATTAGTGGAACATGTCATGTTACTTATGTAGATTTCGTGTTGTGAAGACCATGTTCCTACCCATGTTACTAACGACACAAACGGATAAAAACATAATTTATACTTGTTGTGTCAATCATGAACATGCAGTGTAGTGTAACTCAAGTATCCAACCATGTAAATAACTAAATAAGGTAGTTAAAACATTCTTGTACACGCCGTGTCTGGTATAGACACGCTGTGTATAGTAATCCATGTGTTCACTCATGTGACTAACAAAACGGGTAGTTGAAAACTATATAGTACTCACCGGGTATGTCTGGAACATGCTCTGTAGAGTGAGCTATGAAACCGGCTATATGACATACAACACAGGTTGGTGAAGTTCTTCTAGTAGACGTCATGTATGGTACTAACATGCCATGTAGTCCTGTTCTATGAAAACCAAGTGGCTTAGCCGTATAGAATAACTAGATAAGGAGAAGAAGGATCCAGTACACACCGTGTGTTAGCACGACATGTCGTGTGTAAGGGGTGTTACATGACCTGGGTTGGTATATGTACACACCCATATTAAGATTTAAAGGAATAGATCGTGTAGGCATTTTACACACTATGTATCCATGTTTTGAAAAATAGAAATTCTTTCTTTCTCCGGTTCCCTTATTACACTTTTATGTTTTAGTCCCATTTAATATTGATCAAAGGTGTGCACTTGACCTTGTAGTGTCATGCCACCAAGATGTCCTCTGGTTATCCGCCAGTTATAGGGGATTGATCAAACACCAGATATGGATGATATGGGACAACCTATAGATATTCCAGTTATACTAGTTTGGAACTAGCCATCATTCCATACACAAGTGATGATGCCCAGTTCCGAGTGGGCTTTATGAAATTAATGCAGACCTTTCAAGGAGTACTTCATACTAACCCTTCAATGGCAGAGCTGACGTAGGTTTTCCAGCAGCAGCATCCTCCCAGCTTTATAGAGTAAGGGGGACCTCAGTCTACAGAGTCAAGGTTGGAAGCCATGCTATCTACCTTCGACTATCTGGAGAGTCCTCCAAAGTGGAGTGTCATTCTCACTACGTGTATACTTCGGTATTCCACCAATATATGGTGGGATGTGATCTCACAAGAGGGAAACCATTATGTTATTGCATGGTAAGAGTTCCAGTGTGCCTTCTGTTACTACTTCTACCGAGATAATTTGAGTTCCGATCAAGCCTGAGATTTCATGAGTCTAGATAAGGGTACTCTTTATGTTAGGGAGTATTCTTCTTGCTTTACTAAAACATAGTGCTTCACCCCTATTCCAGGACATGATGAGTTATTTCTGACAAGGAATTTTGAGGATGGTCTCATGCATAAAAGTTGTTCCCAAATGAACATCTTTAGGTTGAATTACATAACATCTATAGTCATCCTGGCACTGATCACGGAACACAATCTGAGGGATTCTGGAGTGGTGAGCTTGTGTTTTTCAACATCCAGAGTTGGTATCCCTCCTAGTGACAGTAGGAAGCACCGCAGGGAGTCTTCATGTGAAGATCTGAGGAGATGAGACACCACTTCTGGTAACTAGGTGGTGTGCTACTAGTGCGGGAAGAGTGGGAATACAAGGCCACATTGCCCGAGAGACCCAGTGGAGTGTCGATCATGTGGCAATATGGGCCATCTTTAGAACTACTGTCAGTTCTTCTCACCAGCAGCTAGTGACAACGGTTCTTCTATGACTCTGGGTTTAGGAGTAGCACCACTAGTTTTTTATCAGTATGGGAACTGGAGTTATTCCAGACATTCGGGCCGAGGTGGAGGTCACTGTCGGGCTAGCCAGTCTCCAATCATTCAACTACAACATGGTGGATCAGCTCAGGGTGGTCAGGCAGGGTTGCAGGACAAGGGTGTAGGTCAAACAACTGCAGTAGAGGAGACCCATTAAGAGTAGGATCTTGGACCCTCAAAAGTTTGAGGTACGATCCTAGTTTTCTCAGTTTTAGCTTCTTCTCTTTTCGATATAGGGTCTTCCCATAGCTCTATATATGTCCCTGTTGTTGAGATCCATGGGCTCTATATCTTTTCTTCTGCTGATATCGTGACATTAGACTATTCTTTGGGGACTAGAACAGATAGTGTACGTCAGTGCAAGGAGTGCCCTCTTGAGGTTGATGGGTGTCACTTTTTTGGGACTTCTATGCCCTAGAGATGATAGGAATCCTTCATGAAATGGACTGGTTAGTTCCCTTCAAGGAATTTTTCAATTGTTATCATCGTATGGTGAGTGTCACATCAGCAGAGGGAGGATCATTTCATCATTTGGTCGAATGGGATGTCCAGGAAAGTCGATCATGACATGAGCTTCGTGGGTTGGATGGAGTTACAACCCAGATTGCATATCTATATTTGGATGATCAGGGGACAAGACAGATGGACTTTCCTCTAGGGGTGGATCATTTTAGTGATGTCTTTTCAGATGACTTTTTAGGGTATCTTCCAAAGAGATATATGGAATTTGATTATTGAGTTTGTGCTAGGATCAGAATCAGTGTCTATTCCTCCTTATAGAATGGAAACATTAGAGTTGTAAGATCTCAAGAAGCAGTTGGAGGAGTTGCAGGAAAAAGGTTTCATCTGACCTAGTACTTCTCCTTGGGGTTCACCTGTCCTGTTTGAAAAAAGGCGGACGGTACCCTTAGACACTGTGTGGATTATCGAAAGTGGAACTGGTTGACAGTAAAGAACTGATATCTCTTAGCTAGGAATGATGATCATTCTGATATTCTTTTAAAATCATGGGTGTTCTCTATGATGGACTTGATATCCATTTACAGTCAATTGCAAGTTAGAACATTAGATGTACCTCTTAAAACATTTCGGAGGAGGTATGGTCTATATGTGTATAAGGTTATGCCGTTCGGTTTCACGAACACGCCTACAATTTTCATGGTGCTAATGAACCGTGTGTTCCATCAATAATTGGATTCATTCATGGTAGTCTTTGTGGATGATATCTTGGACTACTCTCATACTCGACATGACAATTCCACACATCTTGAGATCGTATTGAGTACACTGAGAGAGAATCAGTTATATTCTAAGATCTCAAAATTCTACTTTTGGATGAACCGTATTCACTTCTTGGTTAATGTTATCTCAGGGGTCAGAGTATCAGTTGACCCAGAGAGAGTGAGAGTAGTTTTTTCCTAGGAGCAGCTAAAGAACGTCTTTGAGGTGTGGAGTTTTTTAGGGATGGATGGTAACTATAGTTTTTTCATAAAATACATTTCACGCATTGATTCACCACTGACGAGAATGGCTATGAAGGTTAAAAATTACTTGTGGTCATATTTTAGCGAGTCTACCTTTCATGAGATAAAAGGGATTTTGACTTCATCACTAATACTTGTTTTTTCAAAGTTTGGAAAGAGATATACTATTTAATATTATGCAATAGGTATCAGGATGGGAGTGGTGATTATGTCGGGATAAGGGGTTGTTGCATATGGCTCTCTGTAGTTGAGGCCACATGAGAGGAACTACTTGACACATGATCTTGAGTAGGTTGCTGTTGTTCGTGATTTACTTTGATGTAGACACTACCTGTTTGGATAACATTTTGTGGTTTTCACTGACCACTAAAGTCTCAAGTATATCTTCACTCAGTGTAACCTGAATTTGATACAACAATGGTTGTTAGAGTACCTTCGGTCTTTTGAAATCAAGCATGCCTACATGTTTGGGAAGGGAAATACATTGGTTTATGCGTTGAGAAGGAGGATTCAGAAACAGGTCGGTCAAGGGGTTAGTAGTGTGTGGATGCGTATGGATCTGTTCTCTGAGATTCATTTGAAGGTGCATGATAGTCAGGGGAAGAAGTTTCTTTCTTTTTAGGCTGTTACCTCTAATCTTCATGATCGAGGGTGAAGGAGGTAGATATCAGAACTAGAAGTCTTAGTCTTATAGGAGAGTGTGTCAAGAGAGGACCCCATTCCTGTATAAACCATAACTGAGTATTAGATCTTGCATTATCATGGATGTTTATGGTTTTCAACAGACAGACGCATTGAGCTGATGCAGAAAACTTCATTCCTCAGTTTAGTCTATTCATCCTGGTGTTCCAAAGATGTATCAAGATCTGCACCATTAGTATTTCTGGTGTGGAATAAAGAGAAATGTTTCTAGTTTTTTCAATATGTGTTCCACCTGTCCGTAGATGATAGTGAAGTATCGACGACCCATAGGGATTTTCTATTATTTACACATTATTGAGTGGAAATGGAATGATGTCATGATGGACTTCGTGATGGTTTTACCGAGGTCACCTCGAGATAATGGTACAATATAGGTTTTCATTGACAGACTCATGAAGGTTTCTCACTTCTTTCTGATCAAGGAGACCTTTAGTGTTGATGATCATGATAGTTTGTACATATGATAGATTGTATTTTTACATGGGGTTCCACACTACATTATGTCAGATAGAGGCACACGTTTTACTTCTTGGGTATGGAAGGGATTGCAGAAGGATTTGGGTATACTGGTACTTCTGAGTACAACTTACCATCCCTAGATAGATGGCCAATCTATGCATACGATTCAAGAGCTTGAGGACTTGCTTCGATCATGAATAGTAGAGTTTGGAGGATCCTTGGATAAGAACATAGCTTATGTGGAGTTTTACTACAATAAATGTATTCAACAAACTATTTCAATGTCTCCTTTTGAGGCTTAGTATGGTAGGCCATGCCGATAACCCTTATTTCAGCTGGAGGTAGGAGACACAATTATGCTGAGACCTCATCTTGTATAAGAGAACACAGAGCATATAGTGTTGAATATGAATAGGATGGATACTACACAGCCACAACAGAATTCTTATGATGATCGATGGAGATGACCTCTAGAGTTCGAGGTTGGTGATCATGTTTTTATCTTTGTCACACTAATGGTTGGACACAAGACAATTAGAAGATATGGAATGATCTTGCTGAGGTACGTTAGACCGATCTAGTTGTTGGTGAGGTTCAGTACATTTTACTATCAGTTGTAGTTACCTCACAGTTACTTGGTTATGCATCACATCATCCACGTTTATTAGTTTTGACATTACTTCTCATACCCATCTCATGTTATCCATCCGGATGAGGTTGAGCTCGAGGTGGAAGCCTCGTTCATGGAGAATCCTCTCCAAATTTTTGATCAAAGTAAAAAGGTTCTCGGTGTCCAGTCTGTTCCTCGAGAATAAGTGTTATGGTAGCATGGGAAAGAACATGACAATACATGGTAGAGGGAGGGAGATGTACGATTGCAGTGGCCGGAGTTTTTTGAGGTTTCCTCTTCGACGCCGCCTAGCTAGGTAAATTCGAAGACAAATTTAATTAATAAGGGATGTTTATAAGATTCCAGATCTTTTTTTCTAGTTTGTTGTGCTTTTTGGTTGTTTTTTAGAAAAGGATGATTTTTGGAAATTTTAGAAGTACACGTCGTGTACTCGGTTTCCGCGGGTGACCGTATACTGGCTGGGTAGCGGCCAAGTATATTGTCGTGTATAGTGACCTAGAGACTTCCTAAAGCGGAGGAAGGAAAGGGAATGTATACCCCATGTACCATAAAAGAGAACACTATGTACTTTATTTTTATTTAATTTAACAGACCAGGGTCACGTCTGATGGACATAATCATATTCTGCTTCGCCCGTCTCATCCGGGAGCATCTGTACGACCGTTGATCTTCTCTGATCTCCCGACTCGATGTTCATCATCAAATTCTAATTCCATCAGTTGGGTTAGATTAACATTTTTGAGTTCAACATTCTTCTTGAACCTCATATATTTATTTCTCATCTTCTATATGATATCCTCAGTTGAATGTTTTAACTTTATTGTAGATCTACGGCGTTCTAGGGAGATTCAAGGACTGAGGTTCTTGTATATCATCTGTACCATGCCTAGGTAGGTGGTTTGTGTCATTCCATAGATAGTCATTGATCTACAAGTGTAATTGGGCCAAATATGCTCATTGGGGTTACTGTGTGCTTTTGGTTTTTGGCCCTTTTATTTCCTACAATGACTTTTCTTTTTGGATAGAGATTAATTTTTTTGAATATGGTTAATCATGACATGATATGGATGATTTTCCCATTTTAGATTGTTTTGACCGTTTGTTCCAACTTACCTCAATGGATGATTTTCTTCCCATGCCTAGTATTGTTACGATGAATGGATTGTTATCTGACATGCTTTGATATTCTGTATATTTTTTAGCCAAGTATTTTTTTAGTTTTACATTGGAATCCTTGTGTTGTTGTGCACGATTGAATTATACATGGCCGTGGAAACCTGGTGTAGTAGACCATAGGGAGAACTGAAGTCGAGAGCTTCTCTAGAGTGGTTGTTAACTTTTATGTTGTGATACCATAGGGGGGATTGATGTAACTTCTCCCTTATGTTGTTCATAGTTTCCTCGATATAGGAAACAAGGGGAATCGTATGTTGAGTGCTTCCTCAGAGGGCCTATTAGTTACCGATATGATACCACTGGACGAATTGATTATTAATGCTTCTTTAGAGTGTCCTTGATAATGGTGAACCATAGGGGTTGAACTGTTTGTACTTCCCAGAGGGTTTCTGGTGTTTCTCTAGTTGAAATAGAGGGATTAGGCTATGAGTACCCCCCAGAGTGTTACCTGAATTTGTTTAGCTACTTGTTATATTAAAATTAATTCAATTGAATTTTAAGTATTTTTATTATGGGTACTTCCTTGTTTATTTCTTCATTTTGTTTATTTTCTGCCTTATATATTCACTGACTATTATGGATAGATCATTGGGTGGTTGCCTACTAGGATTTGTCTCACACCCTGTTTGGGTCTTTCTTTGGGCACCAAATAGAATATATTTATATAGGTATAGATAAAGGCAAACACCCTTCAACATTAGGTACTTGATTGTTATGGAGTTGAGGAGAATGTGACCAATATGAGGCTTGTGATGTTGTAGATATGTTTACAATTATTTCTTTTTTACATTGGTTTATTACTGTATTCCAACATTATGATTTTTTTGGATGCTTTCCTATACATATATACCATGCATCATTTATTTATATGTTCTCATTTGTCATTACATCCAGTCATTCACTATTTACTATTTTATAGAATGTTTTACGGCATCTGGAACTTGTATTTATATTTTACTTCCATTGTGTTATTCTTCCAATGAGGGCATAGTTTCCCCACTATGACAACCAATGCCCTCACTGCTCATCGGCCGCCTCTAGCATTCCGGGAAATGTGATTGAGTCCATGTTACCAATCACGCATGGGGCACCTCTGGGCGGTATCTATAACTGGGGAGTTACACTAATGTTTAGGTTTCACTTTGGTTAGTATTCGCATTATAATTCACATGTGTCTTAATTTCCTTCATCATTGGTTTTTATAATTTATATCATGATTTCAATAATGTAAAAAATATATAAATATCATTTATATAAATTATATTTGTATTATAACAATCTATTGAATACATAAGTATGCAATTGAATACACCGTTCATGGATACAGTAGGAAATACGTATGCTTGAACACTATATCCGTCTAATATTTGTGTTGAAAGAAAGAAGGGAAAAGACATGTATGTATATATGTGTATATTGATATCAATATACTTGTATATTTATGATATAATATATATCTTATATATTCACTAATACTATACTTAATACAATCCATGTAGTGTATGATTGAATTATATAACTTTGAGGGGGCGGTAGACCACACTTCCACCAACATAATTATTATATTATCAGAAAATGTAAAGTAAAAATGATATGTGTACTAAAAATAAATAAATAAGATTAAAAAAATAATTTAAAAATTTTACATATATAAATATATTTTCAATTATAATTTCCACCATGATAGGGAGAAAAGAAAATTTAAAAATTATTGTTTAGTGAGGTTATAATATATTATACACATAAACAGTATGTTAGCTTTCCATTAAACGGAGGTGTGTGTAATTATTGGTTAAAAATTTTGAATAAAAGACCCTAGTATAATAATAACATTGTTGCTATGATAAAATAATTGAAATATGAAAGTGGAGGGTGGATAAAGAAAATAAAAGAAAGGTCTATAGAGAAGACGTTACCTTTTATTCAGGTAACTCCTTTTGGTTTTTGACAAAAGGAATACTTGGATTACCTTCTAAAAAATGGAATGATTCTATGAGGAAGATGGTGTATATATGATTTATATTGGGTGGATATTTTATGAAATTAAGAGGTTTAAGAGGTTGGAAGTAGTCGGTGATTTAGAGGCCATTTATTATAAAGGAAAAGTTCTCACTTGAATTTTTTAAAACAAGTTTGGTGTACACATGTTCATATCTAAAAAAAGTTATAAACCCCAACATAAATAATTAATAGAAGGTTTATAAGGTAACCTTGTCTATATAATTTTTTTATTGGTTTTTAGGTCTTTTAGGACCCTAATATAAAGTTTTAGTCCCTAATTAATGCTAATTTGACCTTAATCGATGAGTTTAATTATAATCAATTTTCATAATTATTTTGGTCAAAAATAGACAAGATACCAGTAGACTATATATATAAACTGATTACAATGGTTAATATCATTTAATTTTTCAAAATAATTTTTATATAGAAGGAAATATTAAGATTAATGCTAATCCCGCAGATGGGATGGAATTACAGGTCATTAATGATGAAATAAGATCAAATGTTAATTATGTTTTTATATATAATTTCAAAATTAAATTAATTATAATGTACTATATTGTATTAATATATTTATAATTGATCTAATTTAACCAGAAACCAAATTTAAAATATAATTTATCAAAAATAATTATTTAAATGAAAAGGAAGGTTTTATCCTAAAAGTTGTATTTTTCACTATTAATCCAGAAATGTAGATTCACAGAAAAATCCAAAAAAATTTACCCTAAGATAATTTGGACCATAAAAATTGAAAAATGATGATTATTTTATCAAATTAAATTATAAATTTGTATAAAATTAATTATATTATTTATCTACATAATGACATTTAAAAAGGTTCATTCGAGAAAAAAAAATTAAATATAAAAGGACTTTAACAAAAAAAATCATATAATTCATTATCAATATGTCTTATATATATATATAATATTAAAAATATTTCTAATGATATTTTTATGGTTCATATTTCCAATTTTAATGGCTACAAAATTATTATACCATTTAAATAATTATATCTATAAGATGGTGTTTAATTGAAAAATCATTGTTATGTTTAAGGTACACGAAGTTGATGTTACATGTAATATATGCCAATTTTGTGTTTCTTGTTACTTAAGACTAGTATATTTCACAAGAATGGAATTTTTGAATTATTTCACTGTCGAAAATAAATGAATATTTACATTATTAAAATAATGGTATATGATCACTTAGGGTGACACATCCTACCGCCCAAAAAATAAATTTCACCTTCAAAATTAATCACTCAAGTAAAAAAATGGGGATACATTTTCTTCATCATATCATCATGTTCACATGTAGCTTCCTATAACTGGTGATTTTTCCTCAAAACATTGACCATGTGAGTGGTCTTGTTTCGTTTAAATTTCTCTCTATAATATATAATTTCAACATGTTTCTTCTTGTAAGTCAAATCATGCTCTAGCGGTATGACCTCTGAGTTTAGTACATGTTAAGGGTCAAGTATGCACCTTCTCAAGCGAGATACATGGATAAAATCATGTAATTGAAAGATATTTTGAGGATGGTCCATGTGATTTGCTACAATATAGATATGATCATGAATATCAATGAAACTGATAATCCTAGGGATTAGTTTCCCTTTCTTCCCAAATCTCATAAAATTTTTCCATGGTGAGATTCATAGAAACACTTTAAAACCAACTTCAAATTATAGATAGCATTTATGGTTATAAGTGTAACTTTTCTTCCATCATTGACCTACATTGTCATACTATGGATAGTTCTAACCTTCTCTACCATTTCTTCAGAAATCCTATATCCCAATAGATTTATTTCTCACACTTCATCCAAACGTATTGGAGCTCTAAATTTTTTTCAATAAATAGATTCATAAGGCTCCCTCTTAATGCTTTAGTGAAATCTATTATTGTACAAAAAATAAAATAGAGGAATGTTTTTATCCCATCGACCTTTTAAATCATGATAATAAGATCTTAACTTATCCTCTAGGGTCTGAATTTTTTTATGCATACAATCTTTCTAAGGATGATAAGAAGTGTGGAAACTCAATTTTGTATCATGTTCTTTCATATGACTACACAAAAACATTTAGTTAAACCTCATATATTTATATGATACAATAGAATTTGGAACTCCATGAATCCTTACAAGTTACTCACTGTATATCATAGAAAGAAAATCTAGAGAGGAGTCTTCTATAATAGCAATGGAGTGTGATGACTTAGTAAGGTGATAAACTACCAACCTTATGGAATGAAACCATATAAAAGTTTTTTAGTCCCATGAAAAAATACATATTGATGTTCTTTAATTTTCATTTAGGTATTGGTGTTGGATGAAACATCATCATTTTGTTTTTTCCTTCGACATTTAATTTGCTGGAATACCAAGCATTGAGATAAATACTCTATGATATCTCTCTTCATGTTATCCCCCAAAAGTATTCCTTCATGTCTCTAAACATATTCATACTTTCAGGATTAATATACAATGATGATCTATGAGATTCATTTAATAGCTATTTAAATTTCATAATGTAAGGAACACAAACATGGTTCTTAAACTTAATCATTAAATCGAGATCAATTTTAGACATATGTACATTTCTGACATCCTTTTGATGTTCTTCATCTTCTTTCTATGCCTCTTTGAAATTCACTTGGATAGAAGGTTAAGAATTCATTTTAGAAAGAAAATATTTTACTCATCCTATAATATTTCAATATCCATCCTTTGAAAATAAATAAAATTTTGATCTTTTGTAATAGTCACCATAAGTAATCGAGAATGATAATTCTGGGTCAAAGAATGAGCTATATTTTTTGGTATCCCGATATGGTAAGGTTTTTACAATCCATAATCCATTATAAATTCTAACCATCTTATCTAGAGGTAGTTCAACTCTTCTATGTGAATATATATTTCGTACTTATATAATTTGCATATATATCACAAATTTCCCTATAATGATTATTCTTCTATATAATTAATTCAAAAATTAAAACTGCAAAATCCAAATCATGAGTTGGGTAATTTTTCTCATAAATCTACAACTAATGTGATACTTAACCTATAACCATGTTATTTTTTATAATAACACTCATCAATCCCTTCATGGATTCATCACTAAATAATAAAAACCATTCTTTACTATAATGTAATGTATATATAGGTTCACTGGCTAACCTTCTCTACAGTTCCATTAAATTTACTTCTCATTCAGCTTTTCATAGGAACATGATTCCCTTTTATGTTAACATGGTCATAGAATTATACAGTCATGATAAATTCTACACAAACAATCGATAATATCAAGATAAACCAGGAATTATACGAATATCATTCACCATGTTTAGTCCAAAACAACATTACATAGCCTTTTTCTTTGATGGATATACTGTTATACCGTCTCTTCAGATTACATGATCCAAAATTGAATCCTCTTGCAGTAAAAATTCTTACATTGTAAAATTTTCATATATATTTTCTTCCATTATGATCTTCAGTTTAATTCACATCTCTTCCTCATTATCTTCCATGATCATTTAATAGATATGAATATCATCTATAATTACTACCACAAATGGAAAAATGTAATCTATGAAGACGATATTCATTAAATCCCAAAAGTTAGAAGGGGAATTAGTAATACCAAAATGAATAACTATATATTCATAGTGTCCATAACATGTACAAAATTTTTTCTTGGGTATGTCATCTTTCCTGACCCTCAATTTATGATATCTATAATGATGATAAATCTTGGAAAATTATTTAGCTCCATAATGTTGATAAAACAAGTAATCTATGTGGGAAAGAGCATACTTGTTCTTGATTGTGAACTTATTCAACTCCCAATAATTAATGAAGTGTCTCATTGATCCATATTTTGTTTTCCTAAAAATTACTATCCCACCCCAAGGTAACACACTCGACCGAATGAAACCCTTTATCAAGGTTTTCTTGGAGTTTAATCTTCAATTAATGTAAATAAATTAGGTACATTTTATAAAGAGTCTTTGGAATTGGTGAAAAACTAGGTCTGAGTTCAATTGAGAACTCAACATCACATTTATGTGGAAGACAAGGAGAATCTTTTGGAAAGTCAACCAGAAAAACATGAATAATAATCATATCGTAGATGTAAATTTACTCCCCAACCATTTTTGATAAACAACCCTTTTAATGTTAATTATAACCTATACAATAAATTTAATATCTATAGGAATTTCATACATAACATTACATGGATGGATGATCATAAGAGGGTTTGTAATATCAAAATTTACATCCCTTCCTTGAAAAATAAATTTTTATTTATGTAGAGAAAGACAATATAGGACAATGATGACATCAAATTCAACTAAATGAAGATTGGAAGAATTTTCGTGAAGAACATCCCCACAAACATCAATTGGAGAGGAATCATTGAAATGAGATGCAATAATTATACCATTAGGGGTGTTCAGTAATAATTAAAAATATAATTATTTTGGTGGAATCATGACACTATTATAAAATAAATTATATGTGAATGAGTTTGTAGATCTAGAATCAAATATGAAATTAGTAGTTCTAGAGTGGACGATAAGCATGATTTTATCACGTCATTATCACACCCCTTATTAGGAATAGCTATTTGATGTGATTTTCCCATGTCTATCTATAGAAAATGTTTCTGGCTTTGATTATAATCACCAGTCCATGTGTTTTATAGTGTTTTTCATAATTCTTATTTTCTGTATACATTTATCCCTAAATATAGGGATATCCATTATGTGCCCATTCTTCACATTAAAAATGTTATAGAACTTCTTCATCTAACTTCTGTAATCAAAAGATTGATGGCCTTCAATTCCACATTAAAATATTATTATAAACCTTAAGGAAAATTCATCCATGCTTCTCCCATCACATGGAGATTAATGAGATTCTTGTATTATTCTCTTTGTGGTTTTTTAGATTTTCCTTCATTCTCCATCTACCTCTTCCGGTCTGAACTGTGAGATTTATACATAACCCCAAAATCTATTTAAAACGTGATTTCACAATGACTAATATCTCCAGAGAAACTAAATTACATTTTGTCCAATAAATTTAAATCACATGAATTTAATCTTAAAAATATTCTATCAATGTTACAATCGCGATGGATGATAATTCATGAAGGCTACGTCGCAAGTCTCGTGAAATAAGCTTCAGAGGTACCAATATTTTAACCATCCCTTTTCATAAACTCAATTAACTCTTTCCTTATATTTTAATGAATAATAAAATCAATTTACTTATTGAAAATTATGTTATTTAACTCAACCCTATCCATATATTTATCCTCATCAGGATTCATCATATTTTGGATTAGAATGTACCATTGTTCTGCTTCTCCTTCTAAATAATAGATATCCACAATAACATTTTCATGAAACGAACACTGGATAATAGAGATTATATTTTCAGTGGTATTGATCAGTTGTTTATAAATATGTAGATAAGAATACCCTCTTAATAAAGGTGGATTTTTCCTCATAAAATACACAATAAAATGTTTTTATCTCCTTTTATTATTCATTAGTCCACTAAGATTCATATCTTCAAAAAGATGTGTGATCATGGAAATGATGTATTTAATTCCATATTCAATATAATTTGGTTTTTTAGGATAAAAATCATTTAATTTTCAAATCTCAATCACCGTTATCATGGTTTCTCCAGGTTCCATCAATTGACTAAAACCAAAATCAAAGAGTAAGAAACAATTATTACAATGAGGAGCCACGTCATTATGAAAAGTCACTTATAGGATGTCTATGTTATGAAACATATTTTAATCTATGACACCTTATGTTTTTCATTTTTTATTCAAATCATTAATATTTTTAAATCCTTAAAGATGGTTTATGAAGAATTTGTGAATTCCCAAAGCATACCCCCAACCCTCCTCAGTAGTGTCTAACCATGTGTGATGCAAGTATCGTTGTCGTATACCAAATTACCTAGAGTCTGGCCCGTAACATCTTTTTAGGGTTTTTACAACTATATACATATTTTCTTGATCTAA
This sequence comes from Viscum album, assembly GCA_963277665.1. Lineage (NCBI taxonomy): Eukaryota > Viridiplantae > Streptophyta > Magnoliopsida > Santalales > Viscaceae > Viscum > Viscum album. Next base: position 1,816,556,196 of record OY728157.1, read on the forward strand.
ATTCACTTGTAGTATCTTGACATGGATTTATTTCTAGGAAACCGGTCACTCAATCCACTATCCAAGTTCCCATACATTTTCCTATGCTTTTCCTTATCCTTATACTTATCCCTAGATATGTGCTAAGGGTTCTCCCTACAATTTTCTTATCGTATCATAAATATTTCAGCTAAACCATTTCTCTTATACCATCTGTAGATACCACAGGTTCTTAGATATTAACATTACATAAAATTTGAGGAAGAATTAAAACATTATAAAAATATATTCACAAATACCATACTCGAATAGTTTCCTTAGAAACATGGAATCATGAACAATGATACATAATTAATATAAATTATCCCCCATATATATATTCTTGACTAGAACCCTTCATAGAAACATAAACATAAAACAAATATTCATAACCATGGGAAGGAAACATAAAAAGGGTGGGCTGAAATGATCAATAAGAGTAAAGAAGGACGATATGGAAGAAAAATCATGAGCATAATGGTATAATAACCTGATCCTCAAAATTGAATAACATGCCCTGTATATCAAATATCATATACATGAATCATGGACAAAATCCTGATATTTCATAATACATAAATCTTATGGAAATAAAGAACATGATCCCTTACATCATAAAGTAGGAATGAAATAAAGAAATATATAAGACACATATGAATATAATATGATTCCAATATTATCCAATACATTACTTCCATAAAAATCATGGTATCATGGGATTATTACCTATAAAATATTAGTAGTCATGGTTCTCTCCCATGGTTATTTAGTAGCATGAGTTCACTCCTCAAACCATCTTAGTATTCAAGGTACACTCTAATGGCCATCATAGTATTCAAGGTTCATTCCCCAGACTGTATTATTCTGTCTCAAGAGATATATTTCTTTACCAAATCCATTAGATGGAGACATAGGTCCCACAAATATAATAGTGAAATTATAAATTCATTAGAAACAACATTAATAATAATAATAATAATAATATAACCCATAAAATGAAATTGATATTATACACATGTAATCGTATCATAAAAAATAGAAAGATATTTGTTTCAGAATAATTTCATTATAATAATAACCCATGAAAAGGAGTCGGTTTAAATAGAATATAACCCATGAACGAAAAACCACGTTTATTAACATCCTAACATCAAAAGATAATCCATTCACATAAATAATATTAATTGAAACATTTTATAATTTCTTAAAAAGTACTGATTAACAGTAAAAGATGTTATAAAATATGGTATTTAATTTGAAAATATATTTTAAAACTATTTCTTAAGGAAAATACCCTTTATTCTGTGAAAACACATTTTAAAACATAAACCCTTTTTAAAATAAATTTTATGTTTAAATAGCTTCATAAACATATGAAGTAATCATTCAAAACTATAAAATGTTTTTAAGATATTTTTTACATGAAAATTCAATTGAAGGATAATTTGAAAAATATTTTTTAAAACATGGGTTTTAAATAAAATATCATTCTGACTATAGAGAGAGATGTTAAAAGTTTTAAAAAAATTTATCTAAAGAAACAAGGAGTGCAAAAATGGTACTAATACTTTTACACATAATGAAATAATATAGGAGTAGGACCTCATTTTTTCACTTTATATATGGATCATAATATTTTATTATTGATGAATAAATATAAATAATCTCAAAAATCATTGATATTGTCTCAATAAAATCTCGTAACTTCCTAACAAAAAATCATACTCTGAATGTATGAAACTGAAATTACATGAAGCTTAAAATTCCATGAAAGAAATTAAATTCATAATATAACATGTAAAAACTATTTATATTAACCATAAAAGATAATTTAGGTGAATAGTAAGACAAAAGTATCAATGAATCCAAATTGGGAAAAACTATTTCATCGATTTGGTATCTTTTGAATCTTAAACCCCATGAAAGAATCATCCTAAAATTTATATGTCAATAACAATAAATTTATTAATTATATAGATATAATACAATAACTAGATGTATATACATCACATAAAATTAAAGGATGGCAACATACCATGTCTCACAGAAATAAAAAGTGATATGAAATCCCCTTACATTATGTCTTGATTCTCATAGTACTCATACAAACCACTTGTATGATAACTATAAAAATATTATAAATATGATAACTATAAATTTTATTATATATATGGTTTTAATATTAATTTAAATTACAATTTTTTAAACAATATTACGTTATGGATTTACTTTTGGTAATATTTACCTTATTCTTCACATTTGTCTGAATTTTATATATATTTAGAATCTTTACATTAAATCATGAATTATTAGAATTAAAACATGATATAAATATAATTTATATGTAGTATATTTGTATTATAATAATCTAAAACATATATATGTATGAAATGGAATACCCCATGCATGGAGATGATGGGTCGTATGTACACATGGATACTATTTCTGTTTCATTATCATGTTGAAAGATAGAATGTAAAAGAAATATTTGTATACATATATATATATATATAATTATTATACTATATTTGTGTTTTCATTTATTTTTTATATATTCACTAAAATAATCATTAATAATTTCCATTTAGTGTATGAATGAATCATCTCCCTTTGATGGGGTGGTAGTCTACACTTTCTCAAATGAAATTTTATTATTAACAACAAATGTAAAGGATAAAAGCTATGTGTTATAAAATGTAATTAATAATCATAAAGAAATTATAAATATATTATATTAAAAATATAAATAGATATTCCATCATATTTTTCATCATGAAAGGTGTTATGGAAAATTGAACCGCCATAGTTTATTCAGGTGGTAGTTTGTCGTTCTTATAAATAGTACAATCCATATCTATTAGGTGGAGGTGTGTTTAAATGTATATAGAAATCATTTAATAACAACATACTAGAATATTCATTTTATTTTTCCTATTATAAAATTATGGAAAAGGAAATTATTGGGGGTGGTGAAATAAAATAACAGAAAGTACTTGAGAGAAGATGTTACCTCTTAATATAGTAACTCATTTTGGTTTATGCCAAATAGATTACTGGGATTTCCATCATGCCATGTGAAGGATTCAATGAGGATGTGTGGATTTATAGATATTATATTGGGTACATCATGGAAAAAATTAATTGGTTTGAATGTTGTGGTGAAGTGGGACAGGAGGTGGCCTTTTATTGGGAATGAAAATGACCCATTTTAAATTTTTTTAAAACAACATAGGTGTAAAAAAAAATTATAAAAAAATAGTCATAACAAAAAAACACAAATCAATAATGGATGGTTTATGGACCTAAAAGGACTAGAAATTGGGTTTTGGAAAAGTTAATAGGTCATTTGGGCCCCAAATATTATGTATTAGTCTATAATTAAGATTAATTTGACCTTAATTAATGTGTTTAATTTTAATTAATTGTAAAAATAATTTCGGTAAAAAAATAAACATGATTTAATTAGACTCTAAATATTATACTGTCTATAATGTTTTATGTTTTTTTAAACTAAGTTATCATAAGTGAAAAATTAATAATAATTCGATTCCTGTAGATAGGATTAAATTATGGATCATTAAAGTAGAATGATGTTAAAAAGATTATTATGTTTTTATATTTAATTTAAAACTGAAATTTATTACAAAGACCTAAATTATATTAATATATGTAAAATTGATCTAATGTGACCTTAAATAAAATATAGATTATAATTTACCATTAATATTTTTTTAAAAAAAGGTATTTTTTAACATTAATGCATAAATTTTAACAATTAATCACAAAATAAATTTTCTGAAAAAAATACAAAAAATTCACCCTATTAATGTTATGACAATAAAAATTTAAAATTGAAGTTTATAATACCAAATTATATTTCTATGTGTGTCAAAAAGTAATTTTATTATTTCTCACAAAATGTTGTTGAAACCATACCATTCAAGAAAATAGAATTTTTAAACATACATGGACATTTCCAAAGCTCATCTATTTTATTATATATATTTTTTATTTACAAAAAAAATTATAAAAAATAATTGAAAATTATTTATTAATGTTAATGTTATTATATTTTATGGTTATGTTGTAATTATATCATTTAAATAGTTATATATATAATTATGTTATGTAGAAACACAATTCTTTCATGTAACATAAGAATATTCGATGTTTTGTGTAATATATTCCATGTCTTTGTTTCATGTTATGTCTTCCATGCCCATGCCATGTGAAAGAAATGCTTCATTATGTGTATTGCAAGAAATAAATGAAAATTTAAGTTATATGAAATAAATTCTCTATAACATTTTGTGGTGTTACAATATCATTCTTCTATAGTATAATTCATATAAACACATTTCAGCCAAATTTTAATTCTACATGACATTATTAATTATCAATATATATTTTCAGCTGACACTGAGTAGACTTGATTTTCTTTTAAATGGATATAACCTTTTGTGAAGTTTCTTCAGCTATCTATTGTCTCTATAAATTCTATTTTCCACCACATTCATGTGTTTTGGGGATATGAATTTCATTCCATAGAAGGATTCATATGAAGAAATCATATTTCTTGAGTTAAATATATTTTTTATGAAAACCGAACTATAGGAAGGTATTGATCCCAACCACCTTGGAAATCAAAAGAACATGATCTCAATATATACTTTAGTGTTTGAATATTTATTTTTTACTAGCCATCAAATTGAGGATGATATAAAATTATGAAACCTAACTCTGTATAAAGATTTTTCATAATACTTCTCAATAACATTGGGATAAACATTATATCTTTATTAGATACAATGGAATGTGGTATACTATGTAACCTTACCATTTCCTTAATATATATCCTGGAAATAGAATCTAGAGATAAGTAATGACTAATTGTGATGATGTGGGCTAAATTAGTACGAAAATAGAATATAAACCAAATATAATTATGCAGATTATTCATTTTGGGGTGTGCAAGTATAAAAACCATTGTGATGTTCTACCCAATTATCTTAGATAAACACCCCATATAAATAAAAATTTAGACCCATAAAATGGATGCAATATACATTAAAATATCATAAATATCATCACATTAATATTATATCATATGATGGTTTGGAATATGAAATTTACATTCCCTTGTGAGAGAATTTTTGTGGCCACTATATTGAGAAATCCAATCCATTCTGAGGATGCCATAAAATTAAACCAGAGGAAGCGTCACAAGATTTCAGGAAGCACATTCCCACAAGAATAAATTAGAAAGAAATCATAAACATGAGATGTGATCACAATACTATTAGGGATTTTATCTAAAATTTCTATATCTAATCATTTGTGTGATATATTTATACCCTTATAAAATTCGTTAGATATAACAGTTTTGAATGTAAAATAGTCAAATAAAACATTAGTAGTTCTTGAATACATGACATGTCTACCTTTAACAACATCATTATCAAAACCATTTTTAAAAATAGTTATGGAATGAGATTTCAACTTATCAATCAGATTAATAGGTTTCCAATGACAATCATCTTCATTAATCATTTATTTTTGGAATTGATTAGAATAATTAACATTCTCATTAAACTCGAAACACTATTAAGGATAATTCTATGTAGATTTATCTATATTCCTTTTATTAGCTAATATATCCTAATAACTTGTCCAATCCATTACATAATAACCTTCCATCCCACACACAAAACATTAAGTAGTCCACTTAACCCAATTTCCTCCATGATGCTTCCAACACATTGAGCATAAAGTAAAGGCAATTTTATTTAATCCATGGATTTATAGATTTACATTTTAACTCCATAAACCTTTTCTTGTCAAAAATTTGATATTGATACATAACTGTATCCTCCATTACCACCATGATATCATAAAACACAATAAAATAATAACTACTGAAGTATATTATGTATAACTCCCTTCAGAGATTTGGTTTTATGGCCCAGAAGAATTGGTTATCCTTACATTTCGTTTGGATTATAATAAAGTTATTGTATCTCACGATTCTTGTCAACATTTCCTAATTGGTACTAATAGATTATGCATCCCCTTACATTAAGTCAATTAACTCATACATATTAATTTGAATTATTGGAAGAAATTAATTATTGATGAATTATTTTTTGAACTCATCCCAATCCATGGTGTCAATTTCATCGTGTTCACTCATATTATAGATGAGATTATACTCTTAATGTTCTTCTCCTACCATATGGTTGATAAAAATGACTTCATCATACTCTTACCACTATAGAATATAAAATATTTTTTAGTGGTACAAATCCATTATTCATAATCTATTTTTAGTGTACCCAGAAATTGAAGGTGGAAGTTTCCAATTGAATGACTAAACAGAATGTTGTTCCCTATATTTCTCATTTGGAAGTTCAACATTATTAATTCAATAAGAAATTTTTTGATAACATGAATGATATTTTCCATTTCGACTCATATAATATTTAGATTCTTTTGGGTACAATCATTTCATTAGCTATCATTCTTAGAATTAATGTTGTTACTTTTTGTTACATTCATTGACTAAATCCAAGAAACATATATATATACACAATAATCACTCTGGGGGACCACATAATCATGTAAATCATCTAAATGGTGTGTAAAATATGGAAAATTCATTAATATACAACAATATATGAATATAATGGGTAATTAAAAGTGATAATATATTTAAATCCATAATGAAGGTCCATAAAGTGTATTTGAATCAACGAAGAATATCCCTAATGAATTTCAAACCAGGTTTGAAGCAAAGCCTATATTCATGCCTCAGTTCATAAGGGATTCTTGGTTAATAAAATGTTTTATAATGTTTTAACAATATCTATATCTATAATAGATCCACATAAACCTATAGAATATAATCTTGGATGTATATCTAGGAAGACACTCTCTATATCCTTTAAAAGAATTCGAAGACATGTTTGTATACAATGACTAATCCTTTAACATATCCATAGACATGTTCTTAGGGATCTCACTATGTTTTAATCATCCTAGTTTCCAATGGATAACTAAAAAATTTCTCAGATACCTACAATAATGAAATAGGCCTATCATTTATAGATACTACATCATTTTTTTGAATAATTTTTACATTACACAATGACATGCCCAAACAACATCTTATTTTAGTTCCTTTTGAAGAATATAAGTACAAAAAATTTTCCATTATGTGAGATACTTCATCTTCGTCAATGCTCTCTATAACTAGAATATTTTACATCCACATAATAAATAAAATCTATCTTCTTAACATGGAGAAAGAAACCTATGAAATTGTGAACTAAACAGCTCACTAAGTGTATAAAATGGGGATTTGTAATCATAATATGGACATAAGGGTTTGAGAACAAGAAAATAATATATTAAAACCATACCATATATATCAATGATCAAGTTCAAAAGTCATGGATTAATGATATGTAGTTCACAAGACAACAATCCTAAGGCAGTCAAATAATGTGTCCCAGGAGAAAATAACATTTTCATAATACCTAAATTTGTATCATCCAAATAAGCATAAAACCTAATTTACATATTATTAAAGGCTCTCTACCAATGCTATAATAGTAGTAAAATTCCATTACTTTACCATGCTCCCTACTTATTCCATCCAAAAAATATACAATTGATTTCAATACTTGTTATATTCAATTTTTACAATACTAGGTTCACTCCTCATTTTAATCCATGTTAATCTTATGATAAATAAAAATCATTACAAAATGAATTGGAGGGATATATAAGTCCCCTATTATATAATTAAAACCTCATTTATGTTTTTCACAAGATCATAAAAATTATTCATACCATGACCCATGAAATGATGTTTCTATAACAAAAATGTCATAATATCATAGACCTTGAAAAATTAATAAGTTTTAAAACAATTTCATCTAAACATTTCCTATAAAAATAACCATGATTTAGAATATTTTAACCCATGGAATAGAAATATGATTTATATGTATATAACCCATGAATATAAGTGGGTTTCTTAAGAATATAACCTTTAGGGGAGAAAAGTTTTCTATAAACAACATGATTTAGAATAGTAAATGATGTGGAGGAAGAATATAAAATTTCCCAATGGATCATATCCCTATTATGGAATGTGTAACCCCAAAAAATGTCATCATAGATGGAAAATCATTTTCCAATATTATATAAATCATTTTTTTGATAATAATATTACTTCCGATTAAAAAACCACATTTGAATATATATATAAATAATTGCAAACCTTTTTTTAGGAATAATTAGGAAAACAAACTAATAATGCTTCAAGTAAATTATTTTTCATGGAATTTCAACATTCTCTTCATGCTATAGACAAAAAAATTAAGGGTACTTTGACATTTTGGGTAAACGAAAAATGCGAATTTCTTTAAAAAACAGGAATATTATTTTTATGTTTTTATATAAAATCTAAAAATGGGTAAAAATATATTTTATAAATCATAATAGAGTAATAAATATTTTATAAATGGTTATTATAAAATAAATGTTTTATTGAAAATAGTTTTCCTACCAAATAAAATGAAAAAAGTCATATTTTCATTAAAAAATCCTGTATTTTTTTATGTAACAATGAGTTTGAAATAGAAATATTAATTTAATATATAAGGAGTAACAAAATGAGAAAATTTTAATTATATTTCATAAAAGTTGGATCATAATAATTCAATATTGGAAACATAATCCTAACCAATCTTGATAAATGATGTTATTTTAAAATGAAATCATTACCACATTGGTAACAATGAATCATAAACCTCATGATGGAATAAAATAAAATTTAACATTATATATTAATAGGATTAATTAATTAATTATATTACATGTAAGTGGGATATATATACACCATTTTAATGAATATGGGTGTATATTATAACATATAACTTGAAGAAGGAAAATTGGGACAAAAATAACTAATCGCTTTTGTAACTTTTGAATCCTATTCCATATTAAATAATAACATCAATGGAAACATAAATAATCATAAATTGATTTATATTATTGATATAAAATATCAAAGGACAGTATATACAACACAAAAAATAATGGGTGGTGAATATATCATAAGTATGTCTTAAAAAATCTAGATTATATATCCCCTTACCAAAAATATTGACTTCCTTCATATAAATTAAATCCTGATTTATAACAAATAAATTATTATTATAGATATAATTTTGAAAAATATTCATATGTATACTACCATATATTAATATTAGATGAAATTATATTACCCATTTATCAAAAAAAATTATGTTAAAGTTCTCCATCAGGTAATAACTAAATTATTTTTTAATTATGTTTTGATTTATCTGAATAATCGTTATATTAATTTGGTCATAATTTAATCACATCATGAATAATAATAATTAAATAAATATCATATATATTTTTTATATATTTATTTATATTAATCAATAAAAGTGGAAAACGGGAAACGAAATACACTATTCATAGAGACTCTAGGGTGTACGTACACAAGAATGTTGTTTCCTATATCTTTTGGTATTGAAAGAAAGAAAAGTTTATGAGAAATAATAACTTTATAATAATTATTCATTCATTTATAAAAAACATTTCTCTCAAACCCAACCTTAATAAATTCAATCTAATGTGTGAATGAATCATGTCACTTTGTGAGGAGGTAGTCAGCCACATACATAAACCACGTTATCATATTCTAATAAAATTGAAAGCATTAAGGTATGTGTGATATAATTATTAAATAATCATAATAAAATAAGTAAAATATTAAATATTATATATGAAATGTATTAATTTCATTATTACAAACCTCGATAGGTGGTAATGGAAAAATGAAGGACATGGTTCATGGAGCGGTAGTCTGTCATACCCAAGAATAAGGATTTCTTAACCAATTTTATAGATGTGTGTGAGGTTATAGGTAATAAAAATATATTAAAATTAATATTATTTGGAAGATGTTTAATTTATTATATATTAATGATACAAAAAAATTAAATATTTTTTTAGGAAGAAATAAAACAAAAACGATAACTGATAACCATTACCACTTTAATCAGTATCCCCTTTTGGTGTGCACCAAAGGATTTCCTTGGTTAGATTAATGAGAAATCTAAGGATTATAGGGTTGTACATGGTAATTATATATTTTAATGTTTATCAAATTTTCCAATCTAACTGGTTTTTAGGTTTGAAGATAGGGGAAGTGGTTGTGGCCTTTTATACAGGAGGTCAGTGGAAGACATGTAAATTTTTGAAATAGATAATTTGAACCATGTTGTTTCCATGTCATGTGGCTCCAATAGTGGATTAATCTCAACACTAAAAGTGATCTTGTATAATTTTTTCCACTTAATTGGTGTAGGAAAATCTTATATGTCTTTCTATACCACATGTTTAAATTTTATCCCCATAGTAAACTGTTTTCCCCTTAATCAATGTGATTTATTTTAACTATTTTCACTAATCATATTGAAAAAAATTAACTTGGAACTATAATAAATTTTAAATAATAATAATATTTATTTATTTATTTATTTTTAAAAATTATTTTCATATCATTGGAAGAAATTATAATAAAATTTAATCATATTGATGGGGCAAGAAAACATGTTTTAAAAGTGTAAAATGATAAACCTTTTGAATTTTTTTTTAAATCCAATTTCAATGTAAAATTCATTCCAATGAAAAAAATTGTATTTTCGTACATATTATAGAAGTAATTATAATTTAAAAACACTTAAAAATACAATTAATCTTAATTAATGTGTTAAACTAAATGTCGATTCTATTTAAAATTTAATATTTTTAACTATTCATCCCAAAATTAATTATTTTTTAAAAAATACAAAAACATCACCCTAAGATAATTTTAAATTTACAAATTCCAAAATTAATTATATTGTTTCATATTTAATTTTTAGATGTTTCATAAAATATATTATATTATTTTTCATAGAAGTACATTAAAAGAAGTTATTTTGAGAAAATTGTATTCCTAAAACATATGGAGATTGTGCCAAAAATTATACATTTAAATATAAACATGTTTTACTTATATAAAACCATTAAGAATTATATTTAAAAACTTTTAATTACTATTTAAATTATGTTGTTTAATGGATAGGTTATAATAATAAAGTTCTATATAATAATAATAATAATAATAATATACCACTGTTTTATTAAAACTTAGTGTCATGTGAAATGAAATCAATGTTGTTATTGCATATAGAGAAATCAATACATGGTGTTTTGTATAACATAATATTAACCAGTTTATCATGAAGTTCAATCCATTAAATAAATTTATTTTTAAATAATATATCACAAAAAATGTGTGTTACATTAATGATACCATATATCATATAACTTATGATATTTTATGATTAGTTTGATTGGGGAAAGTGTCGATTTTTTGCATATTATTATTTTTGAAACATGGAATGTAATTTAGTTTAAGTTCATTTAAATTATGTATAATTTTTATTTAAAATAATTAATACATTGGGCTTAGTATGTGATTAATGAGTCCATCTATATCCCATATATACATCGCTAGGTCTCAGGAGATAAACAATAGATAGCTTTGTTTGATGGATTATCAATTTTTGTAGATGTCTTGGATCATTGCCTTGAAATTATTTTTATATTTCATGGATGATGCATCAATGGTATATTTTTAACTTTTTCCATATATTTACATTTCCATATTTTTCATGCCTTACTTAGCTTCAAATGTAGACATACCCTTACTGAGAATCTGTGTAAATCCCAATCTTCTATACACTTCCCCGATGATACGATGAAGTTTATTATGGTTGTTATTGAAAAATAATAAATGGGACTATTATTTTATCAAATAATATAATATGTTGTTTTTTATGTTTTCAAAAATATTTTGATACTAATTTATATATCTTTTATTTAAGATCACTAAACTACTCAGTCGAATGGGATGTGATCTCTTGTATCTATTTCCAATTTTAAAAAATTACCACCGACTATGGGATATTTGGATCAGAAAATGTATAGTTGGTAGTATAAGTTGTTTAATAAAAACCATAGGAACTTGATTTCTGTAATCATTTATTAAGAAACATAAAACTATTACTAACTATTAGAATATTCCCTATGGAATTAATTTTATGATTTCTATGAGGATAGTTTAATATTTTTTATTACTGTAAGCTGTAAATAATAATAATTGTAAAGACATGGAAATTTCAAGGAAATGTTTTTCTAAATTTTCTTTGGAATTTTACAAGAATGAAGTTTCTGACGGCGCCTAATTCCGAGGCCCGGGGTGCCCGGAATCAATTTCAGAAGTTTAGCTCGGGTACGTTCAGTGAACGAACGAGCGGGTTTTTCTAACTTTTGAACCGGTGCTCGAAATCGAATTCCGAGGGCACCGATGGATTCGCAGCACCGATAATTTCTTAAGAAGATCTTTTTCGGAGTTGTGTTTTCACGGGAGGAGCTGATAAAAATTTGTGGAAGAAAAAATAAAAATTGAGTTACAATTTTTATTTCTTTAAAGTAGTTTTATTCTTTGAGTGGAAGTTAGGGAACTACCCACGAGAGGTTAAGAGGGTTGTGGGTCCCACACGAGACCCAAACCCCCCTTGATCTTCCCATAACCCCCTTGACCTCCCATAACTCACCCCCCACTTTAATATTGTAACTCCACTTTAACTTAAGTGACTCCTCTCCTCCTCACCTCCCACATTAATTCATGCCACCTAAACATTAATTAATTTGACAACTCAAGATCAATTAATTAAGTGTGTTGGTTTTGAATTTTGTAATTTTGAATTCATGGAATGGGTAAATAAAATAAGGTGAAGCCTTATTTTATTTTGGTTAGAAATGTTGTGTTAAGAGAAAGGGAAGAGAGCATATGAGTTTTGAAGAACTTCCTCCTCCGAAGAAGAACGCTTTATCTCCATTGTTGAAGAACGTGAAGAACATTGAAGCTTCGATGAAGAACGTCGTCTCATCTTGCACCTTCTCTCCACGTCGAAGGAAGCGAGACGCCACATTCTTCATCGGGCGATCACCAACGACATGCCTTCTCTTCTTCAACCTCCGCGTCAAGGGAGGAGACGCCACCGCGGGGAACATTACCATTGAAGATGACTCACCCTCCGACGTCAACGAAATCAGCACTGATCTTCCGCGATGTCCGATCACTGGGATGCTTGACTCTTCTGCGGCTCGACGACATCTGACGTCTTTGAAAGGTAGGGGTTTTGTTTTTATGTCGTGAATAATTTTAGACGTTCTTCGATATCAACAGCCAACTGTTATCAAAATAACGGAGGAGTTCAGACAGCACAAACACGACCGAACATCCTCCCCTGTTATTTTGTTGGTTATCTACGTGGCTTGAAGTGGAAGCAATACAGTGTCGTCGCACCGTGCGGGAAGTTAGAGAATCACGACGAAGAAGTGTGGTGTCATCGCGCCGTGCCTTTGAGGTCAAACGTATCCGCGGTCAAAGTCGGGCCGTGGCAAAGGGGTGTGATGCCTTCGCACCGCACCAGAAAACCACGAAGACGGCGCGTTTTGAATGTTGAGTGTGGATCGACGGACGACGACGAATCGGACCAAAATGGCGTTTGAATTCCTTCGCAATAAAGATTGGGTCCCGGGAGGACTGTTGGCGAAGGCGGCAGGCGATACGGACCACCGGAGCGCGTCCGGTGGTCCGCGGAAGGTGACGGCGGCAGCGCGCTGCAGGAGCAAACTGTCGTGGCTGAGCCGCGGCGGTGGGACGTGAACCAGAACAGCCGGGCCATTCCGGGTTTGAGGCGGCGCGGCTTTAAGCCGCGCCAGGTTGACAACCGGGGGGGTTTGTAACCCCCCCCCCCCCCGCTCTCGTCACGCCGCGCCAGCGCGAGGCCAGCCGGCCGCGCAGCCGGGCCGGGCCGCGCCTAGCTATGCCGGACCAGGACCCGGTTCGGCCGACCCAAGGTGGGGGGGGGGGGGGGGGTTGGGCTGGGCCGGGCCGGGCCCAGACCCCCATTTCGGACTATCTATGGTCTTTTTCCCATAACATGGGCTACGGAGCTCCGATCGACGCACCATCAGCAGTGACGCGATCCTTGAAACGAGACGGTCATTTCGATATAGTACACCCAAGGTTTCGGAGAACTTTGGATTCGGCCGAGTTGGTTCGGATACGTAACCAATCGGGCCCTTGGAGCGGAAACGCTTATATCTTGAGTTTCGGATGTCTGATTGACGTGCCGTCGACTTTGTTGGTTTCCTCTTGATGAGACGGAACTTTTGGCATACTTCACCTGAGTTTTGGATGCAGTTGGAGTATGGTTGGGTTGGGTTGGATTGTACCTGAAATCCAACCGGGCCCCTGGAACGGAAAAGATGATATCTTTCAGATCGGACGTCCGTTTGACGAACCGTCAGTGATGTTGGTGATCACATTGAGAAACGGTCCCTATGGGTATACCCTATGAGAGTTCAGGGCATATTTGAGATACGGATGGGTTGGTTCGCACACGAATCCAACCGGGCCCCTGGGACGAAAAGGCTAATAACTCACAGACCGGGCGTCTGATTGACGCACCGTCTGTTGCGTTGAGACCCCTATGACGAGGCGGTTCTTTGTGATACTTTTTAGTGAGAATTGTGATACTTGGAGCATCGACCTGTAGCTCATGGAGCGGACCCTCCCGAAGATGAGCATACAGAGTACGGAGACCGTGTAGCTGGCTGTGACCGATGACTGCTTGTCTGATTCGATTCGGAGTGACTAGCATAGCCTAGTGGGGAGCACTACTTTGTGAGGTGGTAGACTCATGGCGGAGGAGCACTACTGTGTGAGGTGGCAGACCTGCAGTACTTGATAGGAGGAGTACCTCTTTAGGCTATGAGGGGGAGCACTACTGTGTGAGGTGGCAGACCCATGGCGGAGGAGCACTATTGTGTGAGGTGGCAGACCTGCAGTACTCGACAGGAGGAGTACCTCAGCAGTCTTAGGTTAGTGAGCAGTACCTCAGAGTCATGACAGGACCACTGTACACTCCAGAGATGGGGCTCTTCAGCAGTTACGGTTTCGATAATGAAAAATCCTGGTTTGAGCTGAATCTTTGATCTTTGTGTTTCCTCATGATTGAGATGGGTTACTTGATAACATAGGTATATGTATGGGCATATACCTAAGTAGAGGTTATCTGTTGAGATCTTATTTGTGGTTATCTTTGTTGGTTTTGGTGATACCTTTAGGGTCTCAGGGTTCCTACTGAGTATCGTTATACTCACCCCTGCACGGGCTATGCCCGCACCTCGTTGTGTTGGTTGCAGAAGATGGGCAGTGCTGACGGAGGCCGAGTGTTCGAGGACTGGGCGGTACCCGGAGGTGTACCACGCGACGATTCAGTACCTGGAGGTGGGCCACACGACGAGTCAGTATCCGGAGGTGGACTTCACGAAGAGACGACACACGGAGGCGGTTGACAGGCGAGAGCGTTGTGGAGGCTATCTGTACCTACCTATCAGGTAGGATCTGAGTTGGACGACCCAGGAGCCGCTTCCGTTCTTCCAGCTGTTGTCTTTTTCTGTTGTACTTTTATTCAGTTGTAGCTGTATTTTTCAGTTCGGTTTGTATTCAGGCCCATTTACTTTTCATCACCTTCCTTGTACTTAGTGTTTTACTTCTGCGTGTACTCTGTAGTGTTTTGTTTACTTTTATAAAGGCAATTCCTTCCCAGTTATCCGGATTTACACCTTTGGTGCTAGTCGCCAGCCCCTAGCCTATGGAAGTCAGGCTTGGGGTAGTCACGGCACGGGCCCCAAGGACGGGTTCTGACAAATTGGTATCAGTGGAGTCGGTTCTACCGCAGAACTTATAACTCTGATATTTTCTTTCTATGAAGCAATAGTGTTAAGGGTACCGAGTGTGGTCTTCAGTTCAGGGAGTCCAGTCTTGGTGCGGGCGGCCAACGTATCCACACACCAGGACCCTGAAAACTGATTTCCGACTTTGTGCACGAAAACACTGATTGCGTGTGTGTTTCCAGAAGTTTTTAAATTTCATCTCAAACCAGGTCAGCTCACCAGGTATAATCGTTTGACTGTGTCACGTTGTTTCTTTCAGGATGACTCTTTCTGGAAAGCTAACTAGAGCCCCGAGGGATGTGTGTACTGACAGCCTGCCGAGCGACGAGGCTTCCGTAAAAGGCCCTCTTGCAGTTGAGGCACCAGCGGAGGCACCAGCGGAGGCACCAGCGGTACTACCATACGTTGGGCCACCGATGCAACCAGCCCCTGTAGTAGGCGATGCACGCCACTTGAGCGTGCTGCACGAGTTCAAGCGCCGGAGACCACCCAGGATCCGGGGAGAGAGGGACCCGTAGGTGGTTGAGGATTGGCTAGAGGCTATGGTGAGAGTCTTCAGGATAGTGGGGATGCCAGCAGACTTCATGGTGATCTTTGCTGCCAGCCTCCTTCAGGCAGCAGTAGGAAGGTGGTGGATCCACTTGTTCCAGTTTCGCGATGGGATGACCTTCACATGGGAAGACTTCGATACCTTCTTCAGGGTGGAGTTTGTGCCTATAGCTCTACACCCCAAGCGTGTAAATGAGCTTCTGCCTTTGTCGTAGGGTTTTCTATCAATAGTCGAGTCATCTGTGGGCAGCAGACAGATGATGCAGAGGTCCAAGAGGACCAGACCAACAGGTGGGCGACCTCGGGTTATAGGAATAGTAGTGCGGGGCACCCGGGGTGGAGTCAGGGCCAGGCGTGCCAGAAATGGACATTGTTTCTCTTGTGGCAGGAAGGGTCACATGGCACATGACTGTCCGAATCCTCGCACAGTCGATCCGCAGGCGTTGGAGGCACCACCGAGGCAGAAGTAGCGGCGAGTGCTTGAGAAACAGTCGAGCAGTGGACAAGGCAGTAGATCTCCAGGAGCAGGTGGACAGGAGCAGAACTAGTGGATATGTCCCTTGTACTTCTAGTTCCATGTAGTTATTATATTCGTGTCTTTGTACTATGATATACAATAATGAAAAGACACTTATCTTTGTGATGTTTTCTTTCCTGTCCTTTTGTTTGGTTGATACGGAGTGGTCCCGGTTAAGACTGTTGACTTGACCCTCACTTTCGATATTTCTACTGGAGAAGACCCAGTGACCTCACATTGATGCTGACAGTGTGACTCGACCCTTGGAAGCGAGAGTGACAGTTGGATCTCTTGGTAGTTACGTCGAGGCCTTACGACGTCATCCATGGCATGAATGCATCATTCATGTCAGGATTGAATGTATTAGGCAATGGGCGTGGTTCGTCTAGGGGATGAGACCAAGTTTCTTTTTTCAGAAAAGGAGAAATTTTAGCAGCTCTTTCAGATCGTAGGCAAAGATGGTGCAGATCATCCAGGAGCGGATGAAGACTGCACGGTTCAGTAAGAAACAAGAAAATGACACTAGTATTAGAAACTTGGGAATGTTAAATGTTTCAATAAGTGGAAGCTTTAAGGAGAGATGAGTCTGTGAAGCAGCAGGCATGGAGGCAGATCTAGGAGAGTAGTATGTGGTGGTGTACGTTTCAACATACTATAACCACCCACCTTAGTTGTCCCTGCCAGGATCAGGGAGATGGAGGGATGGGGAAGAGAGTAGCTGCCTGCGGTTAGGGAGAGTGACCCAATGGCTCTAAGAATGATTCAAGGGATAGTCTGTATCCACTACTAGCTGTCGTAGTAATAGACGTCGATGTGAATCATTCCTTCCTTCCACGAATCTTGTCCCAGACCTAGAGTTTCTGGTAAGCCGTATACTTGACCCTCACGTCTGGAGATACGTTGGGAGAAGACTCGATAATCACACATACGCCGACAGTGTGGTCAGACCCTCGAGGCGAGAGTTTTGGTTCGAATATCTTGGTGGCAGTGTCGAGGCCTTACGACGTTGGTTTGAGTATGGACTGGGAAATCATAGTTCATACACAAATTGACGGTATTAGGAAAAAAAATTTATGGTTTAACTACAACGTCTGGATGGTTTTTCCTTTGTCGGTGAAAAGGAAACCCAAGGCAGCACAGGATAAACTCATGCACAGGAGGGTGCGACTGATCACTCTTGAGTCGGTCAACCTTACCCTCGTGGAAGCAGTCTTTTTGAGTTCCAGTTATAACAAGAATTGGAGACCTCTAGAGTTCGAGGATGACGATCACGTCCTTATACGGGTCTCACCTCGACGAGGTTTACGGAGATGTGGCCAAGGCAGCATGTTATCTCCGAGGTTCAGCGGACCTTCTTTGGTCCTCAGGTGGGTAGGCGAGGTGGTTTACTGCTTGACCCATCCACCTCAGTTACACCAGGTGCACGGTGACTTCCATGTATCTCAACTGAGGAGATACGTGCGTGATCCTTCACATATCATCAACCATGGGGAGCTGGATGATGGCGATGGGGTGTATTTCACGGAGGTTCCAGTGGGGATCAAGGATCGACAGGAGCGGGTCCTATGAGGATGGTCGATTCCTTGGGAGAACTTTCACTAGCAGTATGGAAACCTTCAGGTAAGCACATGGGAGCGGAAGGCTCAGATGCGTGCTCAGTACCACTTTTGTAACCCTTGTTTGTGTTAAAGCTTTACGAGGACGTAAAGTCCTGAGGTGGGAGTAATGTAAACACCCGGAAAATTCAAGGAAATTTTTTTCTAAATTTTTATTGGAATTTTACAAGAACTCAGTTTCTGACGGCGCATGATTTCGAGGCCCGGTGTGCCCGGAATCAATTTCCAAAGTTTAGCTCGGGTACGTTCAGTGAACGAAGGAGCGAGTTTTTCTAACTTTTGAACCGGTGCTTGAAATAGAATTCCAAGGGTACCGATTGATTCGCAGCGCAGATAATTGCTTATGAAGATCATTTTCGGAGTTGCATTTTCACGGGAGGAGCTGTTAAAAATTTTTCGAAGATAAAATAAAAATTGAGTTACAGTTTTTATTTATTTAACGTAGTTTTAGCCTTTGAGTGGAAGTTAGGGAACAACCCATGAGAGGTCAAGAGGGTGGTGGGGCCCACACGAGACCCTAACCCCCCTTGATCTTCCCATAACCCCCTTGACCTCCCATAACTCACCCCCACATTAATATTGTAACTCCACTTTAACTTAAGTGACTCCTCTCCTCCTCACCTCCCACATTAATTAATGCCACCTAAACATTAATTAATTTGGAAACTCAAGATCAATTAATTAAGTGTGTTGGTTTTGAATTTTGTTATTTTGAATTCATGGCATGGGTAAATAAAATATGGTGGAGCCTTATTTTATTTTGGTTAGAAATGTTGTGTTAAGAGAAAGGGAAGAGAGTATTTCAGTTTTGAAGAACTTCATCCTCCGAAGAAGAACGCTTCATCTCATTTGTTGAAGAACGTGAAGAACACCGAAGCATTGACGAAGAACGTCTTCACATCTTGCAACTTCTCTCCACGTCGAAGGAAGCGAGACACGGCATTCTTCATTGGGCGATCACCGACGACGTGCCTTCTCCTCTTCTTCCTCCATTTCAATGGAGGAGACGCCACCGCGGGGAACGTCGCCATTGATGATGACTCACCCTCCAATGTCAATGGAATCGGCACAGATCTTCCGCGATGTCCGATCACCACGACGCTTGCCTCTTCCGCGGCTCGACAATGTGTGACGTCTTTGCAAGGTAGGGGTTTGGTTTTTATGTCGTGAATAATTTTAGACATTCTTCGATATCAACGGCCAACTGTTATCAAAATAACGGAGGAGTTCAGACCGCACAAACACGACCGAACATCCTCTCCTTTTATTTTGTTGGTTATCTACGTGGCTTGAAGTGGAAGCGATACAGTGCCGTCACACTGTGCGGGAAGTTAGAGAATCACGACGAAGAAGCGAAGTGTCTTCATGACGCGCCTTTGAGGTCGAACGTATCTGCGGTCGAAGTCGGGCCGCGGCGAAGGGGTGTGGTGCCTTCGCACCGCACCGGAAAACCACGAAGATGGCGCATTTTGAATGTTGAGTGTGGATCGATGGGCGATGAAGAATCGGACCGAAATGGCGTTTGAATTACTTTGCAATAAATATTGGGTCCCGAGAGGACTGTTGGCGAAGGTGGCAGGCGAAACGGACCACCGGAGCGCGTCCAGTGGTCCGCAGAAGGCGACGGCGGCGGCGCGCCGCCGGAGCAAACCGTCGCGGCTAAGCCGCGGCGGTGGGACGTGAACCAGAACAGCCGGGCCGTTCCGGGTTTGAGGCGGCGCGGCTTCAAGCCATGCTAGGTTGACAACCGGGGGGGTTTGTAACCCCTGCACCTGTCGCGCCGTGCCAGCGCGAGGCCAGCCGGCCGCGCAGCCGGGACAGGCCGCGCCTAGCTATGCCGGAGGACTGTTGGCGAAGGCAGCAGGCGAAACGGACCACCAGAGCGCGTCAGGTTGTCCGCAGAAGGCGGCGGCGGTGACGCGCCACTGGAGCAAACCACCACAGCTGAGCCGCGGCGGTGGGACGTGAATCGGAATGGCTGGGTCGTTCCAGGTTTGAGGCAGCGCGGCTTTAAGCCGCGCCAGGTTGACAACCGGGGGGTTTGTAAACCCCTGCACCTGTCGCGCCGCACCAGCGCGTGGCCAGCCGGCTGCCCAGGCCTGGCTGGGCCGCGCAGCCGGGCCGGGCCGCGCCCAGCTGGGCCGGACCAGGACCCGGTTCGGCCGACCCAGGGGGGTTGGACTGGGTCGGGCCGGGCCCAGACCCCCATTTCGGACTTTCTACGGTCTTTTGCCCATAACTTGAGCTGCAGACCTCTGATCGATGCACCATCAGTGGAGATGCAATCCTTAAAACCAGCCGGTCATTTCGATATATTACAATAAAGGTTTTAGAGAACTTTTTATTCAGCCGGGTTGGTTCGGATACGAAACCAACCGGGCCCTCGGAGCGGAAACGCTTATATCTTGAGGTTCGGACGTCCGATTGGCGTCCCGTCGAATTTCTTGGTTTCTTCTTGATGAGACGGAAATTTTGGCATACTTTGCCTGAGTTTTGGATGCAATTAGAGTACGGCTGGGTTGGATTGTACACGATATCTAACTGGGCCCCTAGAACGGAAAAGATGATATCTTTCAGACCGGACGTCCGTTTGACGAACCGTCAGCGGCGTTGGTGATCACATTGAGAAACGGACCATATGGGTATACCCT
The DNA here is from genome assembly GCA_963277665.1 of Viscum album. Classification (NCBI taxonomy): domain Eukaryota; kingdom Viridiplantae; phylum Streptophyta; class Magnoliopsida; order Santalales; family Viscaceae; genus Viscum; species Viscum album. Next base: position 1,816,577,450 of record OY728157.1, read on the forward strand.
ATAAGAGTTCGGGGTATAGTTGAGATACGGCCGGGTTGGTTTGCACACGAAACCAACCGGGCCCCTGGGACGAAAAGGCTAATAACTCACAGACCAGGCGTCCGATTGACGCATCGTCTGTTGCGTTGAGACCCCTATGACGAGGCGGTCCTTTGTGATATCTCTTCCTAGGACTTGTGATACATGGAGAATCGACCTGTAGCTCATGGATCGGACCCTCCCAGAGACGAGCATACAGAGTACGGAGACCGTGTAGCTGGTTGTGACCGATGACTGCTTGTCTGATTCGATTCAGAGTGACTAGTATTGCCCAGTGGGGAGAACTACTTTGTGAGGTGGAAGACACATGGAAGAGGAGAACTACTCTGTGAGGTGGTAGACCCGCGGTACTCGACAGGAGGAGTACCTATGTAGGCTATGAGGGGGAGCACTACTGTGTGAGGTGGCAGACCCATGGAGGAGAAGCACTACTGTGTGAGGTGGCAGACCCGTGGTACTCGATAGGAGGAGTACCTCAGTAGTCTTAGGTTAGTGAGAAGTACCTCGGAGTCGTGACAGGACCACTGTACACTCCAGAGATGGGGATCTTCAGCAGTTACGGTTTCGATAATGAAAAATCCTGGTTTGAGCTGAATCTTTGATCTTTGTGTTTCCTCATGATTGAGATGGGTTACTTGATAACTTAGGTATATGTATGGGCATATACCTAAGTAGAGGTTATCAGTTGAGATATTCTTTGTGGTTATCCTTGTTGGTTTTGGTGAGACCTTGAGGGTCTTAGGGTCCCTACTGAGTATCGTTATACTCACTCATGCACGGGCTATGCCCGCACCTCGTTGTGTTGGTTGTAGACGACGGGCAGTGCTGACGGAGGCCGAGTGTTCGAGGACTGGGCAGTACCCAGAGGTGGACCACACGATGAGTCAGTACGTTGAGGTGGACCACACGACGAGTCAATATCCGGAGGTGGTCTTCATGAAGTGACGACACACGGTGGAGGTTGACGGGCGAGAGAGTTGTGGAGGGTATCTGTACCTACCCGTCATATAGGATCCGAGGAGGATGAACCATGAGCCGCTTCCGTTCTTCCAGCTGTTGTCTTTTTCTGTTGTACATGTGTTCAGTTGTAGCTGTATTTTTCAGTTCGGTTTGTATTCTGTCCCATTTACTTTTCAGCACTTTCCTTGTACTTAGTGTTTTACTTCTGCTTGTACTCTGTGGTGTTTTGTTTACTTTTGTAAAGGCAATTCCTTCCCAGTTATCGGGATTTACACCTTTGGTGCTAGTCGCCAGCCCCTGGCCTATGGAAGGCGGGCTTGGGGTAGTCGCGGAACAGGCCCTGAGGACAGGTTGTGACAATAATAGTGGATAAAATTTAAAATTCATTGAATCCAATTTTGATTTTTTATAAATTATATTTTAGGATATGTTTATTGGAATAAAATTCAATTTTCAGTATACAAAAAGTTATTTTTGGAACAATTATTCTAAATTTTTTTGGCATATTGATTGTTTACTAGGATATATAAGTTAGTAATTTTTTTAATTATATCATATATAATATTATATTTTGTAAAAATGATTTTTAATGATTAATGATATTATGGAGGATTTTAATTATATTTGATAGAATTTAATGAGGATTATACTAATATAAGTTTAGAAAAATGAAAACCCAAAATCTGAGTGATACCCTATCACATCTGAAATTGTTGTATATATTAAATCATAAATTGATGGGAAACAAGGGTGTAGTGCCTACCACTAAACTATATGTTATCTAAATTTTCAAGAAATTGTTTTTTCTTAAATTATTTTATGACTAAATATTTAGTTGATGAAATATTTTTCATGATAGAGAATTTTATGTGACTAATTAAATTTAGGATAATGATTAAATATTTTGAGTTTTTTATAACCCTTATATTTAATTTACATGATTATTTTGGAATAATGATATTAGATTTTTTTCATGTAAAATGAATATTATCAGATAAAATTTGAGGTTAAAACATTATTTGAAATTAGCAAGATTGAGGTTTTTTGAGATATTGTATTATTTATGTATAGAATAATCTATGTTAAACCTTTTTTTTATTATTTAATTTTGAATATTAATATATTGTATATTCATAGGATGGTTTATTCTTTTTTTATTATCTTATATTGTGGAAAGCATTTTTATTTTAGTTTGTTTATGATGAATATATTTTTATCCTTCTATAGATTATGAGATCCATTATATATTTTTAGTGCATTATACATGATTAATTCATATTTATCCTTTAGAGTAAAGTGTGAGATTTGGGTGGTAAATTAATAAAGGATGAAATTAAAATTTTAAATAAAAAAATATTTTCTTATCTATAGAAAATTAATATTGAGACAAAAAATGATATATTATTTTTATCATTTCAAATTAATCTATGGTCCTTTCACCTATAATAGAATTACATTTTTCTGAGTGATATCATTCTTCGGATCATTTATTTTTTTGGGATCGATGATATAGGTAGCTTTAATGATTTTTTGGGCATTACATTTTTATTAAATGTCCTTATATTCATTTTATACCAATGCTATCATATTTGGAATCATATCATGTGTTATTCCTAAGGGTCTTAATATTTCCCATTATCTATTTGAATTTAGAAATTTTATTATACCATTTTATGTTGTGGTATCTGAATAAAATAATTTTTAAATATCAGACAATTATTTACCTATAACTTGTTAATATTATGAGTATTATTTGGAATGTTTAGAATTTAAGACACTTATATTTTAAATTAACAATAGTTTTCATTTCATACACTTCATTTAACAGTGGGATTAAAAAATAATGATATATTAGTATATAAAAATGACCATTATAACATATTCATTGAATGGGTGTGTACGATTAGTAAAAAAAATTATGAAACGTAAAAATAAATGACCTAATCAATAAAATTTCATTAATTACTTATTTTGAAGATAGTTATAAATTTCTTTTAAATTCCTAGTTTCATTACACATATGAATATTGTTATAGATGTATATAAAGGCACATGGTTATGGGAGACAAGCCACCAATTCCTTGTAACCATCTGGTTCTAAAAAACTAGGTGAAGTTTTATCATCTCTTCCAGAGACAGGGTTTGATAATTTGAACATTTCCTCCCTTGGTATGATCTAATTTAATGTTACTTTTTTATTGGATGATATGAAACTGAAATCTTGGAGTAGTGGATTTGTAAATCTCACGAAAGTGGTCGTGAGTTTTTAAATTGGGATGCCTGGTTTAATCCTCTTCAAGCCAATCATACTATTTCACAATCTTGATCAATGTCAAACTATTGATTTTGGTCTTTTGTCACCCAAGCCTCATATGGGATATCACACAGGCTATTGGAACTCTAATTAAGTTTGATAAAGAGATTGTATCATCCAGGTATGGTTATTTATCTCGCATGTTGGTTCATATTGATATGTCAATTACCATTTTGGAGACAGTTTATCTTATTAATGGAGTGTTTACATTTGAACATTATATAAAATTAGAATATCTAATTTATTTCTTCACTAATTTATTAATGATTGGAAATGTTAAGGTTAACTTCCCATGATTCTTATAGAGTTTTAATTGTAATAAACATGTATATCTTTTTATGAATTTTAAATTAACGGTTTTAGGTGTTGGTGATCACTCTACGCATGATGAAAGGAATAACTCTAGGAATGGTGTTCCTTCATCTTATGTGGTTATAATACCTCTTAATATTTATGGGCTACATAATGAGAGAAATCTTTCTTTTGATGCTATTGTGGCTGGTAAGAAACTTTATCTTAATCAATGTGATATTTTTGGTTGTGGGGCAGTTATTAATGTACATCCACCAATGCCTACTAATCATATGACTTTGAGTGGGAGAAATTATAAATGGGGTTATATTGATAGTCATGATGGTGATTATGATGATACATAAATTTTTTTGGAGGAATAATTCATGCCAAAACGTAAACTCAATCCTTCCAGTTAAAAGGGGCATATATCTTGGGTTTGGGAAACATACATTACACAGACCATCTATTCAAGATGTATCTTTGCAAGATGCTTCTTAGTGGAAGAATGTGTAAACTCTTGTACATGCTCCTAGTTCTGATATTTCTCCACTCGAGCATGTTTCTGCTTCTGCTTTTGATACTTCCGGTGCACCTACAACATTGGGTGATGGATCTGGGTTGTGGTCAGTATCTCATTCAGTTATAAATGATTCATCACCTCTTGTTAATCTTTTACAGATGCCTTTACAGGTTGATGGTATAGTTGTATCCACTGATTCCATAATAATCTCTAATAAGAAGCATCATGTTATATCTGCACCAATTTCTTCTACTAAATTATTACCTCCTACATTGGGCTTGTAGGCATTACCACATACATATACATCATCACATATACAACCCTCTTTTCATGGGGGTATACATTGCTCCGGCACCATGAAGCAAAAATTCATTACCATGCAAGAATCTATAGACTATCTAGTCGTTGATGAGTTATATGAAGAGGGAAGGGAAGGGAAGGGAACCATAAAAATTATTTACCACCACTAGCAAAAAATGAATTTGTTGTCAAGAATGTTTATCCCGATTATATATAAGTAGGGAAATAATAAATGGGGAATGTCTATGCCGAAGGGATGCTAACTATAGGTGTGAAAGGGGGGATGCTTCTCTCATTGACCTTGTGGATGATCAAAGTGGAGATCACAATGTTTACATGGTTGATGAACTGGTGGATGTTGGTAATCAATTTGGTGTGTTGCTGACCTCAAACAAATAGCGAAGGAGAAGGCACCCACGATATCATGGAGGATTTTTTGGAAATGGTGGTACAAATAAAGGATGATTTTGTTATCTATATTTTGTGATGGTGTGGTTTTCCCCATATTCACCCTATTTTTTTCCTTTGTGTACTATTTATCTTTTATTTTTATAAATTTTATGGATCATGGAGATTCTTCATAGTTAACATTATTTGATATATTTAGTTTTATAAAATTTTCATTTTACAAACCATTTTTAAAAATTGTATATAAGAGAAATTTGTTATATTATATTTTTAATTGTCAAATTTTTTTCATTAGAATAATTTTTATTATTTCGTTTGGTGTAATAATATCGTTATACTTAGAAATGAATTTTTTAATCAATTTTTGTCCATTTTACGAATTTGTTGTTAAATTAATTTATTTAACTTATACTAAATTAATTTTATTTTATATAATCTTATTTTTGTATAATAATATAAAATTATAACAATTATTAGTTTTTAAAACATTTAGAATGTTGTTAAATTATTTGGGGATATTAAAAAAACAAGTTTTTATAAAGTTGGGTATCATTTAATATATCAAAAAGTAATCAAGAAAGTATAATTTTTTTCAATTTTATTGAATTAGTGAATTATTATAATATTATAAATATATCATACTCTATTAATACAAAATAAATTTATTATAATTTATTCCATGATAAATATGAAAATCATTTTCAGTACTGATGAATATCCCGCACAGTGTAGGAAAAGTCGGATATGGTACCCTAAAGGTTATTTTTGTAATGAAATAAGTCCTTGATAGACTTTTTTAATAAATATTAATTTTTTATACGTGTTTTAGGGGTGGATTATAATTTTATAGATATATAGAATTTTTCATATCAAAATTGTTTTGTAATTCTTGTGTAAGGATGAAAAAATAACATAATCAATAAGATTTCATGACATAGATAAGAGTTAAAATAAAAATTTAAATTAAATAAATTTATATTTTGAGTAAAATAGACTTATTTTAATTATTTTAATTTATTTATAATTTTTAGGTATTATATAAATATATTAAAATCACATATAATGTTGACACATCATTTATTTATTTAATAGAAAAATTAAATAAGTTATAATTAAAATAATAAAACTAATATAAAATGAAATAATTAATTTTTAAAAAGATTATATATATATATTGCATTTTAGGGTTATTTTAAATTATTATATTCTAGATCAACTTTTTTCATGATGTGTTCAATGTCTAATTAGGTGAATCGTGTCAACATTGACATTAATTATATTTTATCAAAAAAATATTTTATAAAAAAATTTAAATTTTAATAATATATTTAATGTGGACAATAACAATAATATACATTTCAATATTTCATCGTTGTTCCATTTATAAGATAAATTTTACCTTATATATAAAATTATAACCCTTTATGAGTGAAAAATATATCACCATGGTTATTGTTAAAATAGGTTATTTAATGGAATAAACCAATGAATGATATAGAATACCATATAGACATGTCCAAATTATATTAATATGAAAGTATTTCAACCATATAAAAATATATGTTTGAATAAAAAATCCATTTTGTTGCATTCAATTTATATAATTTCTTTAGTATAAAAAAATCTCTTTCGAAATAAAAAAAGTCCCCCTCATCATAATTATAAAAGGAAACATCATCTCTAACATATTAACCCCACATTGAGCCTTGCAAATTATAAATACAAAACATAATACCTTTCTATATTTATTCATCGAATCATATATTTTATGTTCTTGAAAAATACCACCCCTTAAAGGGGCAAGTGGCATTCCAAATAGAGTTTCTCGATAAAGATATAATTATCTTTCTTGACCTCTTTTAATTAATTTCATCATTTAACTAATCTAAATATATGGTATTATAATAAAATAATAACATTAGTACCCAAAATAAACATAAATTTTATTATTATATTGAATTAACAATTATTCTCCCTCTATCCCATCAAATGCTATGTGCATGTTTCTCTCGTGTGAATATACGAATTACAACCCCCAAGTCGAGATACAATTCATTTTCCACCACCATATTTACAGAATGGTTACTATGATTGGTTTAAAATTTATATCATATAATTATTATATTTGTACACCTCTATAAATATAATATCACATCTACCTTCTTATCTTACAATCCTTTATAATACAATAATTTCAAATTTTCGTACGTGTGGACGACCACCACCATAAAGTCATGTGATTTTTTTTATATTTTTTTTAAATGTATGGTAATATGGATGAATTTTATGAATATATATAATTTATAATATAAATTTATGAATCTTAAAATGATAATTATATTTCCCTTTCATTCATTACATCCATCCAATAATGTAAATAGTGTTCATTCAAAAATACAGCCTACTGTGTTTATGATTGGTGTTTATAATTTTTATATCTATATATTTTATAGATAGCTATGTTTATAATTATAATTAATATACATTATAATTATATAATTGTAAAGATTCATGTTTTTATATAACCATGATCAAATTAAAAATATAAAAACATCGAAAAAAATATACTTGAAAATGAATAAGCCATCACCCTTAATAGTGATTTAAATAATGAATTATTAATAAATTAGAGATGAAATGTTATAATTAAGTAATATATGTTATGATATATATGAATATTATAACATAATATATGAATAAAAATATATATTTATTATACTATAGTTTCAGGAACATATCAGGGAAGTCCGACCTCTGGTAAGGGTTTCTAGTCTAACATTTACATAAGTGAGAAATAAGCCATATTCACCACTAATATATTTTTTGGTATATATTAAACCAAATAGATATATTATTTAATTATTATACCAATACTAATCATATTTATTGTTTAATTTAATTTAATTGATTTATGGGGGAGTTATAATTGAATATTTTCCAAAGCGGTAAGGGATTATTTCATAATCTCATTACTAATCAGTATTGTCTCCGCTTTGGGATTCTATTATTATATATCAATATTTTCCTAATTTTAATAAAATGAATATTAAAAAATGTTATGGTCATTTTTCGAATGGTAATCTGTTTTAATTTTACAAAAATTGTAAATCAAATTATTTTTCACTTCTTTGGAATGAAATAATTTTACACCCATTAATATAGTAAAATAATTTTATGATTCCATTACAATTATACGTGATTATTTTCTAATAAGACTGTTTATTTAATATTTTTAATGTTTTTAGTTTAAAAAAAACTGAATTTCAAAGAGAAAAGTATATTTTTTTAATGAAACATTTCAATGATATATTTTATGTATTTTGAACATTGTTAACATCCATTTTTAAATAATTAGTTGGGATCATACTCTAATGATTACATCATCCATATTCATTTATATGGTTTAAAAACTTTTTGAATGGGGAATGTATTGAATTTTATAAATTTTAATTCTTTCAATATGGGCTATTTTTGTTGTTTAAGCCTTTTGATCGTGTGTATAGTTTATTCATATAATGAACTAATTATACTTGTTAGTATATTGAATTGGATTTATATATACCTTCAATTCCTATGTAGATCAAATGACATAAAATATATTGGGTTTTGTATGATTCTATACCCATTTACGTAGTTTTCATGAAATAAGGCCTTGATAGTATATTTTGATGTAATGGTTGATCCCTCTGAGGTATATTATAGATGACTGTAATTATGAATTCCATCATTATGAAAGCAGTTATTGATGTCCATGTTATTAATTAATTTGTATGGTATCTATTGAGAATTTTCTAACATTATTTATTATTTTTATATAATTATTTGAGTATCAAATGTTCATATCATATTAGTCCTTGTTATAATGTTATGGATTTAATTCTTTGTGTTTTAATTTATTTATATTATCATATTTATTATGATTTATTTATCATCTAATGTACACCTAATTGTTCTAATAATCTGTTATCACACCTTTCTTTTGTTTCCATTCCGAAGGGTACCATGATGTTCTTTATTATTGATATAAAAAATATTATCAAATGGATGATAGTTTTCTCAAAGAAAATACAATATTGTATTTTCTTTTTTTTCAATGTAAGGTTATAATCATGTGTGTATCTAGTTTCCTAAGATAATTAAACTATTTAGTCTGTTGGAATGTCTTCACTTTTTTAGTTCCACTGTAATAATGTTACCAATGGATCTAAACATTGTGTTTTGGTTCAGTACACTAACATTAAGAGCCCAAGATAAACCCATTTTTATTTTACATCATTATTATAAGTTATATATTATATCTCAAAAATAATTACACTATCCTATGAATGAAAGGCCTACAATATTTGAAGACACAAAATAAAAGAGACTTATTTAGTGATACTTGTTAATGTTTCTATATAATGAAACAACATTACACTCCCTTCTAAAACCATTAGAGGTTATAATAATCTTCATAAACCAGGGAAGTAAAATATAAGGATGTTTTAGATAAAACAATTTTAGGTTTGAATAAAGAACTATATAATCAATGGTTAAAGCATAATAATATGGGAAAACATGGGTAAAGGATAAATATCATATTAAAATGGATTTTTATGTATATGTGTTTCCAATATGTCATTATAGTGGGGCATGTAATATCAAATGAAAAAATATCGCATGGTAAAAGTGTTCAAAAAAATTAAAAGAAAAAAATGAATATATAAGGATGTGGAAAACAAAATAATGAACTATGAGATAAGTACATTTATAGAAAATAATGTCATAGTGGTTTTGGTATCAAAATCATGTGACCCATTACAATATTGCTTAATAATGACTTTTAATGACCCTTTCTATCTGGATAATCATTACTTTCATTCCATTAATGACTAGAGTATCATAAATAGTAACCCATCAGATACACGAATGTAACAAATCATAGTCCATTATTAATGATATTATCACAACTAGTGGTCTTTTTTTACTAGAATATCATTAATCACCTTCATTTATCCACTCGAGTATAAAAATCTCCAACCATTTTTATTTCATGAGATATCAAATCGTGAAACAAACATTTGATGGTGGTGTGAGGAACCACCTATCAATTATAATTTTCAATATATTTTTTCAATATAGAATGAAAAAAATTATATTTTAACCACCACATAATTAACATTTGTAAAAGAGTTGAGTTTCATGAAAAAACATTACTATAAACATCTATATGTTATCTAGATAAATCAGTTATTTGGTGGAATAAAAATATATCCCAATTTTAATAAAATTTACATCAACGACTTTGACATAAATGAAGAAAATGTTTTATTTTTAATTGATAAATCATTATTAGAATCACAATGAAATATACATTTTTAATGTCGGAAGAGTCCTCAATATTTTTAATAAAATGTAATACATTAAGGTCGATAAAAGCAATTAATCATTAACCATTTAAACTAAAAAAATGAAACAAAAAATTATAAATTAGAGGTTATTTTAAAATCATTGAATAAATCTATTTGAAAAAATATACCATTAAAATTATTTTATAAAGATAAATAATTACATTAATAATAAAAATTTTAATTAAAAATATATATGAATATTTAAATTATTATTAAAATTCATGATGACATAAAATATTTTTCAATAAAATAATAATAATAATGATTCATAATAAATAATTCTCTTGTAGTAAGAGAAAAATTAAAATATATTTAGGAAAAGATTTTATATATAGAGTAAAATAATACTTTACAGTCAATTTGAGATTTTATTTCCAAAAAGGCAATGTAAAATATTTCTAAATAATATAAAACAAAAATGATATTAAATAATGGATTTTTCAGAATAAATAAAAAATTTCTAAATAGAATGTAGATTTTAAGAGAAACAAATAATTTAAAATATGATTGATTTTTTAGGAATATTTTAAAATACATTTACTGAAGGCCAATGTTATAAAAAGGGATACTAATAAATTATTTTCAAAAGTGGATAAAATATAAGTGATGTTCACAAGGGACATCAAATAATCCTATTTCAATGTACAAAGGTGACCCATGTAGGTAAGGGATATGACATAGATGGTTGGAAAATCATCATTAAAAATAATGATAATTATTCTTGACAATGCCATAATTATATTGGGTGAAATTTAACAGAGATAGAATATTTCAACAAAAAACTTATTTTCCATATAATGATATAGAGATATATATTACTATTATATGGTTGTAATAAACCAATCCTAAATTAATTATTTTTACGATTAAATATTACAACATAAATAAATATGTTTTTATTTATCAACATCAAATATAGATTAAAATCATTATAATAAAAATCCTTTGAATGAGAGAGAATGGTATTGAACAAAAAATACTATAAATAAATGATAATTAATGTTGTGATATATAAAATATGTAGTATACAACCCATTTATATGAACTTTTGTGCGTAAAAAAAGAATTTCTAAAAGAAATGAAATTGTAACAGAACACACTAACCATTATTCTTGACTTCAACTAAAATTATTGAGTCTACATTATATAATAAAATGATGAAATCCTATTTGATTACCATGTTTTTAAATATAACATATTATACAATTTATTTATCTAAATCATTATTAATATGTTTTTTAGTTATAGAAAATATTTACCATTAGATGGTTGTAGTTTTAATTAATTTTTATATTGTATTTTATATTGATTTAAGTACATATTCTATAACAAAAATTTATATTACAAAAGAAATGTTACTAAAATATATAACTTATGTTTTATAATATATATATTTTTTCATTCCCTAAATATTTTAGTTATGGTTTATGATATTTGAATCAATGTGAGGTTATTTTGGGAATTTTAACAACTACTAGATATATTTTCATAATAAGATAAATAGATAATTAAAAAATTCAAGAACCATAATGAAATAAATATTTACATATTCTCAAGTAATAATATTAATATTTATATTCCCATTATAAACTAATATTTTTTTCTTTTATTTAAGTAGATCATTTGTTTGACAGAAACATGAACATACAATAATTAATGAATGATTATTTTTATGAATCATGTTTCTTTTGGAATAAAATTATTTTTATAAAAGCATAATAATATGATTTTTTTTATTTTTTGTGTCATATTTAATTAGATTTTAATAAATTAAGAAAAATCTATTTGAAATTGATATATGTTACCTAGTGTGTGCAGTAGTCTGCACGTATGCATTGTAGATTTTCTTTGTTTTTCTTAGTGTTTGGAAATGAATAAATCATGATTATTAAATAATATCTCTTAAAAATGTTAATAAAAATGATATAATTATTTTATAAATTAATTGGGGGTTGTAAAAGAAAAAATATAGAGTAAAAATGAAGATAATTGAGACAATTACATAGATGAAATTAATAGTCTATGTAAAAACCCATTATTTATGAAGGGGTTTTGTAAATATTATGGTATAAAGGATACATAATGTGGGAGATAGTTCTGGGTGATGAAAAATAATATTAATTTTTATATAAGATTTGATATTAAAAGATTGGCATGATGGGGTAAATTTTTTTCCCCTATTATTAGTGATGGATAGTGTGATTTGGGTAGTGCCCATTATGTTACAGTAATGGAATGTAACTACTGAATAGTTAATGGATAAAAAGTATAAAATATGATGAATAGAGAGACATTAGTTCCATAATATTATTATACACTCATCTTCTATAGAATATTTAGTGATTTAATATTTTTTGAACTTTTTTACTTTTTACCCAAACGTATTTTTACATTTCTAAAACAAAATAACATTGAAAATTAATTGAATTTAAAAAAATAAAAAATGAACGTATTACATAATTATAACATTATAATTTCAAATTTTGAAATCATTTTATACATTAAATTCTATTGCGTGATTACTAGAAATTTTATAGTAAATGCACAAACTCATAGAATATTTTTTAGAAGAACTTCATTTTTATTTTCAAAATATATATATACTATTAGGTTTTAAATGTTATCAATATATGTGATATAAATTGGGTTATGTTGAAATAAAATAAAATGTCATGTCCTTGAAAATAATCGAAATAATAAAAATGTTTAATTTAAAAAATTATTGATAGTTATTTTTGAATTGGAATAAATTTTTTATTAAGATCTAAAATATAAAATAGGATTTCTATGTAAATATAATAATTAAATATATATAGTTTTACCCATTAAATAAATATTTGTTCCATTAAAAGGTATTATAAAATATTTTGTGTGAAAAACCAATACACAACTCTGTATTTTCCATAAATAATATTTTTTAATATCATGTTTAACATGAAAAACCAATCTAAATTGACCTAATAATTATTTGGTGGAAATTATTGAGTCATTATAAGAATCATTAAAACTATAGTTAATGAAAATATCATAATGAGTAGAAAATTATTATATTTAAGAAAATGATTATTCATTATTAAATAACCAATTAGTTTGTTAATAATTTAAATTAACTAGTTTTAAATGAGTAATATGAAAGTATATGTTTTTAAAATTTATTAACTAATATATTAATATTTTTTATTCTATAAATTAATATTAAGATAACTTTACTTTCAAAATTGACTTTTTTAATAAAGAAGTTTCTGTTTTATTTTATATTTTCATTTAGAATTAATATATGAATTTTATTATTTTAATTTTACAATAATAATATACAATTTAAATATATATTATCAAAATTATATTATAAATAAATATTCTATGTTTTCTGAAGTAATTTATTTTTTAGATGAATGGTGAAAATATTGTTTTTACTAAAACTATAAATTTTTTGTTGTTATAAGTATATAAGAAAAAAAAAGAAATTTTTAAAACATATTAATTTATCAATGAATTATATTTGGAGTAAAAATATAATATTTTAAATTTTATGAAAATTTTTTAAAGATAATTTTTAAATGTTTTTTGAAAATAAGTAATATTATCAAATAAAAATATATTTTGGTCTTTTATTTAAATTATAGTTTATTTTGGTACAATTTCGTTTTCCTTGAATCTAAATTCAAATAAAAATTGTTTTTTTAATAAAAAATAAATTTAGGCTGTGAAAATATATTTAATTTGTAATCTTATCATACACATATATTTTGAGCTTAATAATACACATTCACTAACAACAAGTATTTACGAATACCTATGTTATTGTTAAAATTAAATTTTAGTATATATAGAAAATTTGTAATGATATAATGCATTTAACATTTAGAATCTCCTTTTCCAAATTATTTAATAATTAATTTTTATTTATAAGAATTAAAAGTAAATTATATAGTGAATACACTTTATAATAGAAAAACGGGAAATGGTAAAAGCAGATATTTTAAGTGTAATGGACATAAAAAATATTAACATTTTTAATTTTAATGTATGGGATAATATCTAATATATATCATCCCCCAGTCCATTATTTTCCATTTTGGACTATTCTAGTCATGTGAAACATGTTCTCTCTTTATATTATGTTTGCAAATTTTCAAAAATTTCATTCTCACCACATATAAAAGTATTCTCCAACAACTCCATCAAGAACACCATAAAAATGCATATTTATCCTAAAAATATTAAAATATTAATTATATTATAATATTATTACATTTAATTGAGACATTGGTCATAATATATTATCTTTATACATCTATTACCGAGCAGTTTTCTAAGGGAAATCCCATGTTTCCAACATGAGCACTTTTTTTACTAACTTATTTTATTTTACTTCATAATTTCACAAAGATAACAAACTATTAATCAATAATTAAATCGTTTTTCTAATATACTAAATTTTTTTAATGCCAACATAATGAATATCTAATATTATTGCATTTTTAAATTAATAAAAAATTAAATTGGTGTTTATGTATTTTGAAAACTACCACTTACATGACGCGATGACTTTCATTTTTCACCACCACGTATATTTGTGAGATATATGGATTAAATTAAAGTATAAATTTAAAATGTATATTATAATTTTGATAATTTTTAAGAAGATTATAACACACTTTCTTTAACTATCATTCGTTGAAAAATTAAACTGTTAATTCTGTGTGGTACCAACTACCACCTTCGTGAAGTAGTATACACATTTTTCATATATGTTTATGTTTATTTATTAAAATCTATTAAACATTAATTATCCAACATTAAATTATACAAATAATATTATTATAAGTATTTAATGATGATATATTTCCAAACAAAACGATTTTCATAATAAAAATCATCTATTAATAATGGTGTGTTCAATTTGGGGTCGGTCTAGTGACCTACTAAAACAATGATATATTATAATAACATTAAAGAATATGAGAATTTATTTAGTCATAGAATAAGATATAAACAAATAAATAAATATTTTATTCATGTTTTCCAATGTTAACATTAATATCAAACTCATTATTTTTATTATCAATGCGTGTTCATAAAAAATACTTGAAATATGCTCATTTTCAATTTCATCTTTAGATATTATAACCTAAACCAAAAAATAATAAATTATAAAATAGTAAATAATGTAAAAAAATTCCATTTTATTTTTATGATCAATTAATAATGAAATTATGGATAATAAGGATTAAAAACACCCCAAATATGATTCTTTTTCAAAACATCCTAGATTACTCAACCGATAATGAAAAATGATAATAACTTACAAATAAATAAATATAGATTAATAATAAATAATTTTCATAAATGGTGTTGTATATTAAATAGGTTCTTATATAAGGGATTAATATATTTATATTTTCTATAATATTATTTTGACTTTATTTAACTATGTACTCACACAAGGTACGGTTTTTTATTTCAAATTTTCACCACCGAAAGGAATTACTTTCTATACACCATGTTCCCTTTGGAATGATATATATAAATAAAATTAATATTTTTTAAAATGAAGATATTATTGTATTTCATATAATAATTTTCATTAAATATCATATCTTTTAGGTGTATTCACATAGATATTTCTAAATTTGTAATGGTTTATTTTTCTCAATTTTCAACTCCATATGAAATTATTGATATTGTGATCCATAATTTATTTTATATATTTAATTTAATAGTCTATTCAAATTTTATATTAAAATGTATTATAGTTAATTATATCTTAAAATCCACTTTATTAACTCCCTCTAATGATCTTTATTTATTATATAGCTAATACTATGTTGATTTTCCACCAATATAATTTTCAAACAGTGATTGGTTTTGAAAGATAACATATCAAGGGAATTTTTGTACTTTTATATAAAAATAAATATATGTTAATTCTCTTATGTAAATTCTTGGTGATTCAATTATATTATCTATATTTATTTTTCTCCCTTATCTCGTTTATATAATTATTTAATAAAAACTGATACTACAATTTATTTTCAACAAGGTACCCCTACTTTTCAATTATTATATTGATTATATGTTTTTTTGAATTTCATTATCTATAAAATGATTATTTTTTAAGGTAATTTAATATAACATATTAATAGTTCTTAAATAAATTCTTAATATTCTCTACATGGGTTCATTTCATCAAAATGTAAAAATAATATGTCTTTAGAATTACTCATTTGAACACATCATTTCGTCACCATTCTCATTTTATGTGAATCGTTAACTCTACTTTTTCATGGTTTCTAAATTAAATGTGTGTCACATAGTTTAATAATATATATTTAATATTCATTTAAAATATGAAGGAGATTTTTAAAACCATGTGTAATTTTCTAAAACACTTATAATTTTTTTTCATCTATGTTATTCACCTTTGATAAAGCTATACCTGATCATATTAATTATTCAACTTATAAAATCCATCATGTTTTTCGGAGTGAGTAACTTAAGAGTCATGTGAATTACATTTCCCATAAAAATTTCTACTAAAATGGTCAAATAAATTCCCCCAATTAAAAATAAAATCTCCCAAATAATAAAACTACATATCAATATAAATTATGATATCTTAAAAGAATTATCATTGAGTGATTGAATCTCAGTTAGAAAAATATATCGAAATTAAATTAACATTTCAAATAAACATACATAATAAAAATTTGTATAAATCACCCACTAACAGGTGGATTATATAAATATTATCCTATACCACAACCAAGATATTGTTTAAAGAGAATAGCTACAAGCTATCTATATGATGCAAGGACCTATTAATCAGAAAATAGAATAATTAAATAAAAACAGGACACAAAAGAACATATTCTAAAACACCATGTATAAAAAAATGCAATTACAGTGAAGAAGATATATGGTATCTTCAATTTAAAGCCCAAGAGATAGTGTGACTTCCGTAAACATGGTAAACCACAAAATGCTCAAATATAAAAGAAAAATATGAATAAGAAGTATAAATTATATAATCTATAGTGTTTCTGTGTATGTTATGCTCTAAAATCTTGAAATTCCACATATGTAGTCAGGATAGTAAATTTAGTCGTTTCAATGAATAAAATAATAATAATGGGGAATTTTAATATCTCTTTGTTCTGACTGGTTGAATGGAATATTATGTTTGATATTATTTAATATTCTACAATCTATTTCAGGTATGAATGTTTTGTATAAGTCTATTTATTAAATGGATCAATTGATCTTGTTTTCACACACAGCTACCATGCATGAATCTCGTACATGAGGGTGGCTAATTTTAATACATAGCATTGTGGAATGGAGAGACCATCTAAGGAACAATCATTCAGATAATACTCATCCTCATATATAGTTCTAACATAATCTTTATTATATTCTATCAGTAGTTGATAATAATAATTAAAATAATCCACATCCATAAATTTGATTATTTATTCATTTGATGTTTTTAGTTAATATACTTAAGCAGAGTGATAATGACTAATTCTGATGGTTATAGTAATCTAGTGGTGATTCAATGAAATATTGAGTCAGGCCGATAGTAGGTTGTCTGATGGTATTTTAGGATTGGTGGTGAATCATCTCAATGGATAATCATCTCAATGGTGACCATTCTCAATGATGTCAAATATCATTAGTGAATTGTATTGATAGTGAAATGTCTCAATCGTGACTCATCTCAATCGTAAGTCTTCATAACCAGTGATTCATTTCTAGGAGTATGTCAATTCTAGTGGTGACCCAATATTGATGGTGAATTTTTTCTATTAGTGATACATTTGTTATGGTGACATATATTAAATGGTTGTTTTTTTGTTGACGATAGATCATCAATGGTGAGTAATTTCTAGTAGTGACTCATCATTAATAGTGATTCATTTCAATACATAGATAAAATATTCCATTCAAACATATATTATAAAATGCTCACATAAAATAGTGGCACCATTAAACACATAATTATAAGTATTTTATGATAATTAAAACAGGTCTTCCAATATTCTACTCCATTTGATGATAACAAATTGTGGAATTTTTAAATCTTGTATATACTAAAAATTGTCATAAAATATATCAGTTATTAAAAAAATTGTATGAATGATATGATGTATTAAATAGTGTAATTTATTTGGACATTTAATGGTATGAAAGAACAAATTAAATACCCAATATTAATGTTATTTTATCCAGAATTAATATTAGTGATGGTATCATAGTATAACATTACCATAATAATAGAAAATAAATAAATAACATATTAATTCTCACTCCTTTGTGATTATACAATTTAAAAATAATAATATATAATTAAAAGTGGTAGAATATAATTGGGAATATAGATTAAGTTACGGGAAAAGGTAATGGAATTAAATTTAAATGGATATAAAAAAAGTCACAAGAAATCCCATATCAATGACTAATGTCAAATCTCTATTCTTCTCTGCCTATGTAGTTGGAACAACAGGCACATTTCATATATCAGAGGAAGAGGCCACAAGATTATAGGATTAAGAATTTGTGGTTGATGATGTAGGTCTAATATTTATAGCGGGTGGATCTCAGATGATAATAAGCCTAAGATTTTGTGCAACATCTCTTGGATTATTATTGAAGGAATCGAATCATGTCGGTAAAGGGGTATTTAGAGCCTAGGAAACAACATATTTAAAAAATGTAGTTCCGTGGATAGAGGAGTGATATGAGATGTTACAGAATAGACCCCTTATCCACCATTATGGTTCTCGATATATGGTAAAACGGTTCATCATATTGATGATGCCAACGATAAAATTTCATTATGTTTCCATGGTGTTGAAATTGTTTTTTTCTCCTACAAAAACATATAAACTAGAGTCATCAATTTCATCCATTTAACCTCCTCGTCAAAGGCTTTAGAAACTGGAAGCATTTAAAGGTTCTCATTATGGAAAATAAACTGATATTTGAGCTCATTATTAGAGTAGATCATTGAAAGATAATACATGATTGACATTGAAATTGTCACTATATTTTCTCTAAAATCATTACCGAATTCCCTAACCATTTTATACACCTGATCACTATTAGGTTTAAACTACGTCAAGATTTTCATTGTGATATTAGGTAGTAATCATGAAATAACTCAAAAAACATTCCTAACCAGTGATCAGAACAACACATCATCCATGGAAGGAGTGGGATGTGGAGAACTGGAAGTAGATGGAAGATAAGTAAATGACTCCACCCTACGTATTAGGGCATCCATACTGGTAGAAGAAGTACTCTGCATCCTATCTATCACTGATATGAATGACTCCAGCTCACTAAAAATGTTCTATTATATATTTCCACATCAAAAGTATGATGAATAATTGTATGTTGGAGGAAGTTTATCATAAGTTCAAAAAAAATATTTTCTCTATCTCACTAAGATTAGTGATATATGGTGACTGATTCATTAACATCATTACCAAATAATATAAAAGTATTAACCTAATTTAATCCTTCTCATATCTAAAAACAACATCAATAAGCATTGGGGAAACAACTGGAGGTGGTGTACACTCTCTCTCAAAAGTAGACTCTATATTCATAGATCTAGCTGGCACATCTGAAATGAATATTTGAAGCTCCCTTGTTGCATATATCTACACTACCTAAGATCCCATAGGATCTATCACCATATGAACTATGACATTAGATCTATCATTAATTAGTTGAATTATCTCATCATTAATGTCTTTATAATACAACATAATCCTTACACAACCTATATATCAAAACAATTTTACAATAGTTAAAACACCTACTATAGTAGAAGATACCAAAAAAGCCTCAAAAACTACAGGTTCAATAACCAACATCTGATTAAATGTAGGCTCAATAGATTCACCATCGGTATTTTCAACATATTGACTAACAGGGATTGGGGATTACTTCTAAGAACAAAATACTCCAAAATAATCTATAAAATATCTATCAAAGTCACTAACTAAGTTTGGTCTCTCCTCAAATATAGAAGAAAGTAAAAATCCAAGAGAAGAAACAGGTCCATGAGGCATCTCAAAATTATCAACATCAATATTTCCATAAGGACCACCATGATTCATACCACCATCACTACAATCTCCATCCACATCTCCATTATATTTTCTATCTTCATATTCCTTATCTTTTCAACCATATTTATTACCATCCCCTCCTCTTCATTTATCTTATTCTTCTTCTATATTTTCATCTTTTTATTTTACATCATCTCCATTTCATCATCATAAAGAGCAGGAACATCTACAAGAAAATATAGATTATCTTTTATATTATTCTTCCTAAGAAATCATAGTTTCCTCTTCTTTACATTCATCACTCAATAGACTCTTCGTAACAGGGACAGATTCATGAGGAAAAACTGGACTAAATGTGATAGCAATGGGTATCATTAGAAATTCAGGGTCACTACCATCACTGAAAAAAAAAATCTTGTTAATAACATGATGTAACAACCTCCCTTTATTTATGTTTCTAATATTTTTACACAACCATCTCATATGGAACTAATTCCAAGATCTATAAGACTTTTTGGCCATATAAAATGATTGTAGGATTGAAATCTCATAAGGCATATCAACATCAACAACTAATTGTCCCTTCTATAAGTTCCATCTAATATCAATTATTTTTTAAATAAATGTGCTAAATAAACCACCGTAGTTCGCATATAATTATTCATCCTCAACCACCAATCATTTTTTGTGTAGTAATTAAAAAATGAACTTTGGGTAAATCATTGAGTTTGAACTATAATATGAATTTCAAATATACATCATACATATAATAAAATATTTAAAAAATTTCTTTTATCTACACTTTTAATGATTTATAGAAGATATACCTCATGTTATATCATTTTACAAAAATCATCATTTATTGGGAACAGCATGAGTTGAATGAACATAACCCGCAAAGGGTAGTTATCATTTAACTCATCTACAGCTGGAATTCCCAAAATCCCATCTCTAGTAAGATCAACTAAGGTATCCTCATATTTAAAGGAATATATATATCGTATAATTGATACTTTATAATAATTTAATACTCTCTATGAATTTTTAATTCATAGATAATTGTATTTATCATCAAAAAATATAAACTGCTCATTTTGAAAAAAAATTATTCATGAACATAGAATGAAAAAACCCCTAATTATTGATAAACAACATTACGCATCTAGTGACTTTCATTATTACAATAAAAAATTTTCTACTTGACATTGACCACTCAGTATTCACTACTTTCTGAGAAACTATTTTACACTTCACTAGTTATATTTTTCTTGGCTCCAGATATGGTCAGTTCTATTCTGATTTATGTTGAATTTACTGAAACCACTCATCAATAGATGAAACTACTTCCCTATTAAATCTACTGTTTTTGAACAAGATGGAAGTTTTATATGAGTTTGAGAGAGGCTAACAATGATGAGGGGAATTTCCAAAAAGAAGGTTCAAGTGTGGGGGTGAGAGAATCTAAATTTGACTACTTCTCTAATTTATATCATTTAACAATTAAAAAATCATAAACACCAAAAATAATTTAAATAATATTGAAATTAAATGTAAAGCCCGCAAATAAAAACTATCAATGGTGGGTTATTATTAAAATGGGTCATTATCAATGGTGGTTTGTTCCAACTTGGGGTAAACTCCAATGGCTGGTAATCAAAAATGGTGGGTAAAAACCGACAATTGGTAAACACAAATGGAGGGAGAAATCATATAGTGGGTAAACACCAATGGTGGTAAAACAATAAAATTGTGTAAACTCCAACGGTGAATGCCAAAAAAACTATGTTTAACCAAAATTAATCTTTCCTAATTCCTTTTTTATGTACTTAATTCTCTCAAAATTCAATTTATTTCAAAAAATATAACAAATGTAATAATTAGTTCTAAAGTATTTTAGAGTTTTATCACCCTGTTTAAAATTATCTATCAATTTTGATTTCTTACAACAATTGCTTTATAATATATTTATATATAGGGTTCATAACAATATGTATTACACATTTTGGACAATTTATCAATAAATGATGGAATTTATATCCTTAATCTATGAGATTGTGTTTCATCCCCAGAATTTCAGCACAGAAGCTACATGTAGCTATATATTCAGCATCAATGGTAGAAAATGGAAAGTAATTTTTCTTCTAACAACACCAAGAAACTACGGAATTCCCAAAAT
Source organism: Viscum album (assembly GCA_963277665.1). Taxonomy (NCBI): domain Eukaryota; kingdom Viridiplantae; phylum Streptophyta; class Magnoliopsida; order Santalales; family Viscaceae; genus Viscum; species Viscum album. The sequence goes on from OY728157.1 coordinate 1,816,599,932, forward strand.
AGGTTATGTTCATAGGTTTCTATTTTTACTTAGCTTAAAATCTCCAAATTCCATATTTGAATAAATTACCAGGTCAAATATATATCCTCTAGGGTGGAGTAATCATAAATCACTTTTATACTTGAGGAATAGGAATGTAACAACCCATGTAATTAGAGAATTTTTTTCATATTTATAAATATAATGAAATTTAATGTAATTTTACCATAAAGGGGACTATGTTTGATAGTGTAATCGATAAGAAGAAATGGTTTTCACTATAATATTATGATGCACACAAGAGTGAGTTATATAGAAAAAATAATATATTGTCGTATTATTATTTTATATATTATTTATCACAAATACATTGTATATTTTGTAATAAATAGAACAAACTATATTATATTTACACATATTTATTAAATATTTTTACTTTCAGCCAATAAATTATAGTGGCATAAAATGTGAATATTATAATTTTAAGCATAAAATATTCTAATATTTTGAAAAAGTTAGTTATAACACCTTTTTATGGAGAAACATTCTTTATTGTAGGTTTGTTCACATTTATATGTTATATTTGATAATATAAACATATTATTTGATGAAAGGCATCTTAATTTACATTTTTTGAATTTTTGGTATTTTTCTGATGAAATTCATATTTTAATGAACTGTGAAAAATTAATTCATATAATTCAAAATTTCATTTTTGTCTAATATACTGTTATCGTAAGATTATCATTTTACATGGTTTTAAGGTTAAACTAGATGATGTTTTTATCATTTAATCCAATTTAGTTCATTGGATGATTTTACAAATTAAAATTAAATAGAAAAACTGAATGAAATTTTGAATGTTTAAGTTAAAAAGATGTTTTCTTGATTCATCAATGGGATTAGTGTTAAAGATAATATAACTAGTTATTTTAATTTAATTTTAAAAAACATACATACATGTATGTATTTGAAATTAAAAATGTGGTCTAATAGGATCAGATTAATTTTTGGTGAATATAAATTTTAATAATTTTTTTACTTCATTTAAAGGAAATGGGTTAAATAAAAGTATGATTAATTTTATAATATTTTGAAGTTACCCAAACACTTTTCATAATCTTATTTGATGATTTATTTTTTAACATTACAATATTTAGGATTACATTGTGTTATTTTAAATCCACTTGGGTGTGATTATTATATTTATATTATTTAATTTATTGAAAAGGAAAATGTGTCATAAAAATCTATCTTCTTTCTACAAAATTTTTAAGATGGGGTTATGTAAGTGATATTTGGGACCATTAATAGTCTAAATAAAGATTAAAATATTACTTACATCCTGGTAATTTATATATTATTTTTATGAATTAAATACGTAAATTTAAATACGACATAATGATGATGCAATAATAGATTTACTTAGGAAAGAATAAAATAAATGATATTAATAATATTATCATAAATATAATTTGAAATATTTGATTCTATCTATGAATTTTACAGATTACTATGACATGTTAGGATTGAGTATGTTTAGTTTATTCTATGGAATCATGTTGTTGTATTTGTTTCAAAAAAGGCATGTAATAATATATTATATTATGTTCACGGATGCACAATTACATTAAACACACACACCTCACACACACAAGACCGAAAGGTATATCATAGGACCCCCAAGGGGTAACTCACCCAACAAACCACTTTATTACAAAATATTTTTTTGTCTATAATCCTATAGTGCATGAAGGCCATTAGATTTTTGGCACATTTCCCATTATGTGAATAGTAACCTAGCTAGTTGTACCTACCACCATAATGCCACCAATATAGTACATTCTATAGTATCCACTGCTCTTATAGTGTCATCCACTACTACTACAGTATCGTTAAAGTACCCTCTTCCACTATAGTGCCCACCACCACTATAGTGTTTCTGATAAATACTTCCAACGTAGCTACAATACAGTAATGTTTTTCAATAGTAATATATGTCCAATGGGTTTTAAACGCCCCTTTTTTAAGTAATTTTATTGGATTCTTACCACTAATCCAAGTCCCATCTACAAAAAAGTCATGTAATGAATAGTATCAAAATTGACATATTTCATATTTTAAAATAAAAAATATTTTATTAAATGAAATAAATTTTTTAAATCTATAATATTCAACCAAAAAATTTATATAACTCTAAAAATTACATTAATGTATCATTAATCTGTGGTTTTGTTTGATTTAGTAATTATTTTAACTCTCTAAGTATAAATTACTTTATAAAATGGTAAGAGTCTAAATTGTGTAAAGAAAAATGATAAGGATTAAATATGTTAAAAAAAACAAGTATAATTTTCATTGGTTGATTATATTTCCACCAATTATAATCTTACATTCAAACTAAATGACTTTGGACCAATTCATAATCGAAATTGAATTTATATTAATTTAATTATTTAATAATTCCAATGGTACCCCTCCCCTCTCTTATTAAAAGACACCCCTTTATCTATATTAATCACACATCCAAGTCCTTTTGGATCAGAAAATATCTTCCCAATACCCTTCCATTAATACCTAAACAAATGATTTAATAATTACGTAATGAATAACAACCTTTATATAGGTGTTATGGTTTTATGAAATGTGATCATCCAAATAAAAGTTAATGTTTTTATTTAAGTATTTCTATTTCATTTCTTCTTCCACGTATTTCAAATATACTCCATCAAAGATGAGATAATAATAAATTATCCTAAATATAATTAGATGTTATTATTTTAATATCATCTCCTAAATCCATCCCCAATTTCATAAAATGGGAAATGAACTATTCATTCTTGTGTATGGCGGACTACCACCTCACAAACCGATAAAGATCATTTTTCATTACATTCTATAAAGTATATTTATAATAAAAAAATTAATATTTATATGTTATTATCATGACATTTTCATAATTATAAGAGTATAATACATTAATTATGTTATAACTTTCCAAGATGACAAATATGGTATCGTCATTAGTGTGTACGTGTAAATTATCACATCCAATAACTGATGTGACTCATTTTTTTATAAAATCACATGGATAATATATTTTTCTATATTAAAATTCTTATTATGATTACAATGATGTTATTTTAATTATTTAAATATAAAATAATAATTTTATTCCTTCCATAATTGTCAATGAAAAATGTAAAACATTACTCTTGCGTTTGTATGAAATACCATCTCCATGATAATAATGTTGTTAAAATATTCATATTTTAATTCATTAAATGGATTTAGAAATATAATTTATAAATAAATTTATTATTATATAATTAATATAATTATTTATATAATGGATTTATGACCACATGTAATTTTGACATTATTGTAGGTTCATTTTTGACTCATGTTCTGAATGTAATAAAATCAGTTAACATAAACTAAGTAAATTACTAATTATTATAACATTTTAATATTATGATATAATGAAAATAAAAATTAAATGGTTTTAAATAAATTAGTAAATAAACTAGTTTTCTTATTCATGAATTGCAAGGATGAAATTGGATGAATTAGACCCATTGTAAGGGACATCGTATCTATCTCCTTTCATTGATGAAAATTTTGATGTTATACACCACCTTAGTTAATAATGTTTATAACAAATCCCATTTAAATTTAATAAATTACTTTGATATAAAAAGGAATATTATTATATAGATAATTTTACTTTCTTTAAAAATAATACTAGGAATGTTTTCCTATCATATCTGACGACAATGACTTCCCCACCACTGTAACAATAATTTGATATTTGGATTCCTCTATAACCATTAATATTATTAAATGGGAAATGAAATCCCTTATTCTTTTTTTTATATATTTTGGTATTGAAAATGGTATTGAATATGTATTAACATTTTATATATCTTGAAATAATTTATTTTGATTTCAATTGAAATTTTATGAGTGAAATGTTAAAAAATTTAATCTTTTTTGTGGTTTGAATAAATGATGGTACATGGAAAATTGATGGGGGTTGCATGAAAAAACAAATATGGATGGTTAAATGATAGAGAAATGATGGGTGGTTCCATGAAAAAAACAATTATGGTTAGTTATTCTATAACCACCAATTAAATGGGCATGTAATTTGGTCGTATGGCATTCCATTTTAAAGAGTCATATTTATGGAAGTCAATGGTATGGTTATTACTTTTAAGAAAGATTATGTCTTGTGATACCTGTATATGTTATGTGTGTCTTATATGGAGTTTAATGTTTATATTTTCATTACAAAAAGGGTTATAAATGAGATTATGTTTATTAAATAGAATTTAATACTACATAAAAGTGAAAACTATTACTTGAGGACAATTTATTAATGGTTTACGTGTTTTCTCGTGACTAATAGTTTTATTTCATTCAGTATCCCTTACTAGGATTTGTGTGTTCATCCCAAATTTTTGAAACATTTTTCAATGGATTTAAAGAATTATAGAGTCATGGATTTGATTAAAGAAAATTTATAATGTTTTAATATGAAATGAAACCATGTATCTATCTAATTTATTGAATTGTTTTATAAAAAATATTTGATATTGAGAAGAAGTGTCTATTTCGTAAAATATAAGTTGTTATGTATGAGTTACTGCCTCATTCTCTAAATCTTCATCCATAAAAATACTCATCGTGAGTTAATGTAAGGTTAAAACTTAAATCATGATTGGTTAATGTTAATGGATGGAGCCGTATAGTGGGTGTCAAAGGTTGGTTTTGATATCTTTAGATGTCAGGGTTATATTTAATTGTATGTTACATGTTATATATAACCACAATTCATAGAATAATAAAAAAAGTCCTATTTATTTTTGATAAAATTTTTGAGTTTGAGTAATCTTTAATAATAATATATTAGTGTTTATATTCCTCATTATATAGTATATTATGATTTATTGATATACTCACACTATACTTTTTGGATTTTTGTAAATGGTTGGATCCAGCAGGCACTAAATTAACAATCGATGTGATGAAAAATTAGATGGTTATATGAATAATAATCTAAATTAAATGGTATTATCAATGAGAAATCAAATTGTTACTCTAAATCAATGATTAGAAGTAATGATTAACCATTTTATCATTGTTGATTATTCCGATGCATCATATATGAGAGAAATGAATCCCTGTGGTTAGCTACATAATAATTATCATAAAGGTAATCATATTCATCAATACATGTGTCTTTTATGTCTAAAGAAACACATATGGAAATGTTTTAAATGTATGGTAAGGTGCTATAGATGATGTAATCAAGGTTATAAACCATTTACTTTATACAGAAAAAGGAAGCATTCCGTTGACACCAATAAAGGGATTGTATATTTTTCTAAGTTATCGATTGAATGTTTATAATTCAGATAGTATGGTCATTAGGAAAATAAATTTCCAATGAAGAAGTTTTGGGAATGGGATCACTTTGACCATACAAATATATGTTTAAAAATAGATAATTTTGATCCAAATAAACATGAGGAAACTGAACATGACATATAAAAGGTATAGATTATTTGTTGACTCATGTTTTGACATTATTGATTCACAGGACAGGTTTCAAGTATTTTTTTAGAAAATATGTATTAATGGATTTGATATAAAAGTGTGGTTAAGGGAACATGATGAATGATTATTGATTAATAAGTCTACAAATAATGGACATTATAGTTATGTTAGATATATGGATGATGAAAAGGTTAAAAGTATTAATTCTATTTTGATGATGGGAGTACGTTGGATTGAATTTCCTTGTCTCTGTAACCCTAATTTTTGTTATGTGGAAATATTATTCAAATAAAAATTATCATTTCTCATGTATGCATAAATATAATGGTATGAATAACCTTTAAGTTTTATATCATTTTTATTTTGGTTTAATTATTGGATATTTCATTTTGGGATGAAAAATGAAATGTATGAGATAAGATTTAATGTAAAAATATGTTATAGTAAATATTTAGGATTTTATATCATTTTGAGAATGATAAACCAGTTTTAAAAATTTTATTGTTTTCAAAAAAGGATAACTCTTATAAAGGGTGACAAACCGTCATGTCCTCTAAGGAAGTAGGAATTTAACCTACAACCGAAGGGTGAAATGGATTTATCACCTACCACATGCCAATGTTAATTACAAAGTTTGATAGAATTTTACTTTATAGTTATACTGCTAATTAAATAAGAATAAATTATTTTGGTAAATTATTTTTTATTTAATAGATATCCATGGAATTGGAAAATTATTTGGGGGATTAAGTGGTAAATGCTTTTTTAGAAGATGTTCACTATTTTTGTAACTTTATATGATTAAGGTAAATATATATTACTATTGGAATATATTTAAGAAGTAATGGTTGAATTATATAATTTAATAACATATGATTTTTAATTGTGCACTAATGGGTACTTAGGTTATTTATAGAAATGGTTAATCCACCATATAGAATTTTTTTTTAGGAAATTAATTTTTAGAATGATACATTAATATTGATATATGTTATATGGATATAAGGTTAAAAATATCCAAGAATACTATGTGATAAAGTCCTTCAAAATTGTGGGTTTCAATCATTGTTTAGATTCTTATAATAATTTTAAGTAAGGTTATTTATTGAGCGGTCTATATTGAACATTTGACATTAGAGTAGAATTTTGGAAAATTGTACTATATTATACTAACCATAATTATTTTTATTAATGATTCCAGAAAATATAAATATTCAGTTAATATTTTATGGATTATGTGATTCTTTATAAGTTTATTCCAGTTGTTTAGGCATGAAAAAATCATCTTATATAATCATCATTTTTCGATAAAATAGTTTATGGTAGAAATTTACATACGAGGGATATTGTAATTTCCTAGTAATGATATTTATTTTTGTTATTATTGAAGGATGTAAATAAACTAGACAAATTGATGAAAATTATATTAAAAACCATTATCCAATTACTTTTACAACTACAAAATCAATTACTTTCAAACCCATCACAAATATTTTGCATTGTGATTGTTTACTTTTTCATTAAAATGTTTTATATCACTCTCCACTAAAAAATGATTGTTTTTTTCTCTTTTATATCCATTTTTTAAAACATTTAACCATACAATTTTAATCACATCTGACCATTGTGTTTAATTTAATTCTTTTAATGTGGAGGTTTAATCAACAATTTTTATAATATGGGACATAAATGAAGTTACAAAGCCAAAATTTAAAATCACGAGCATGAAACTTCCAAAATAAGGGAAGGTTGTAACACATTATTTAATTATAGAATAAAAATTTTCCTATTTAATAATATTATAAATAATATTGAAATTATACCATAAAGGGAACTATGTTTGATAGCATACTTGACAGGAAACAATGGGTTTTTCCAAAAATCATACAGTGCACACAATACTGAGTTATATAAAAAAATTATATACTACAATTTTTTTATTTTAAATGGTAGTTATCACCTAGTAGTTGTATTGGATGGAATAAATAGAAATAACTATATTAGGTTCACACAGGTTTAATAACTACTTTTTACTTTCATCCAAATAATTTTAGAGGTGTAAAATGAGAATAAATCTAATTTAAAGCATAGAAAACTCTAATATTTTCTAAAAAAAATTCAATACAGTTTTTGTAGAGTGATTCATGATTTTTTTTTCACATATATATGTTCTATTTGAAAAAATATACTTCTTATATTCAATTGGGTAACTTAAATTTACTTTGGTTTCTTTTTTTAATTTTTCTGAAAAAATTCATAATTTAATGAATAGTAAAAAATACATCATTTTAATTCAAACAATACTTTTCTTATAATTTATTAATATTATCATATTATCCTTTTACATGGTTTAAAGGAATAATAATATGAATTTTCTATCTTTTAATCCAATTTGGTTAATTTGAGTCATTTAAACTCATAATTAAATAGAAAAACAATGCAATCTTTTTGATGATTTACTTAAAAAATCATTTTCTCGATCCAACAACATGATTAGTTTTAAACCTAACTTAATCACTTTTCTGAATTTAATTTTAAAAAACTGGCATACATAGTTGTACTCAATGTGAAAAATGTAGCACAATTGGATCAAAATAGTTTTGATTGAATAATAACTCTAGTATTTTATATACCATAGTTAAAGTTAAATATGATAATTAATGGTAAAATTAATATTATAATATTATAGAATTACCCTAACACTTTTCATATTAATAATGGATGATTTATTATCAACTATGACCATCCATACATGAAATTTTGGCTTTTGTAAGCCACTTCATTGCGAGTATGACATTTATAACATTTTATTGAATAAAAATTCAAATATCTCCTAAAAATGTATACTCTTAATAAAAAAATATTAATATTCGTTAATCTAAGTGATATTTTCAACTAATCATAGTTCATAACAAGATAATAATATTACCCACATCATGGTAATTTATTTATAATTTTAGGTATAAAATAATAAAATTTAATTATGACAAAAGGATTATGAAATAATATATTTATAAAATAAATAATCAAATAAATGTTATTAATATTATTAAAATAAATATTAGTTTTAAAAATTGATTCCACTAAATAATTTTATTGATTTATATGAAATGTTATCAATTAGTAAATGTATCTTCTTCAACTAATCATGTAATTATTATTATTAAAATTCATGAAATGAGTAGTGTTGAAATTGAAATAATTCGTGTTTTAAAATGAAACATATTTAATTAAATGATAAAAAAATTACGATAGTCTTAGATTTATCCAACAAGTTTATATAACTCTAAACATTCTATTAATTTATCATTTGTTGATATTTTTTTGACATGTGAAATATTTTAACTCTCAGTGTGTAAAATACTAAATAAAATGGAATGGGTTAAAAGCTGTTAAAAAATTGATAAGGATTGACAAAAATACTAAAAGAAGTCAATTTTTCATTTAATGGTTATATTTCAACCCATAATCAATTTATATTAAAAATAAATGTGTTTATAACCATTTGGAATCGAAATTGAACTTATATTAAATTATTAATTTTTATAATTCTTAGGGTTCACCCCCTTTAATAAAAAAAAGCATCCCATTCCAAACTATTAAGAAAACATACAAAACCTTTTATTTAATCCATGATCTACCCAAAAACCATCCAATAAACCCTACACACATTCATGAATCATTATGTTAGGTAGAACACCCTCCTTAGAGGGGTTAAGGTGTTAATAAATGTGATCATACAAAGGAAAGGTAATGTTTTTTAGTGATTCTATTTCATTTATTCTTACACTTAAATGAAATTTTCTCCCAATATGATCAGATAATAAATCATGTATAATTTATATACTAAGATGTTTTTATGTTATTATCATCACCTAAATCCATCTAAAATTTCATCAAATTTGAAATGATTTGTACGAAAAACATCCGCCTCGTGAACAAATATAGTTCAATTTTAATTTCCATATCTAAAAAATTGTTATAAATGTGGAATTGTGATTAATATGTGATTTGTAGGACATATTTATCAATATAATAGAATAATATATCAATTATATTCTTACATTCTGTGCACATACAAATGGAAATGTTAGTTGTGTGTATGTGTGAACTATCACCACAATGAATTGATGTGATAAATTTTTAATAACCAAATCACATTGATATTATATATGAGTATGTTTAAATAATTAATATTATATTAACTATTTCATGATAATTATGGAATGATGAAATAAGACATAGCTTTATTCCATAACAATCAATTGAAAATGGAAAACGTTACTCATGCGTACATATGAATTACCATCTCTATGATTGTAACATTGTTCAATTTTTTTATACATATATAATGAATAGTTTTACAATAATAATTGATATATTAAATTTTGATTATTTCATGAATATTAATCTGGATATGATGGACTGATGACCACATGGACTTTTGACATCACAACAAGTTCATTATCGACTCAAGTTCTGAATATCGACAAAACGTCTGACCTGAACTCAAATAATTAAAAGATTATTATAACATGGAAACTAATGATATAAAAGGAATAATAAATATAAAAATTTCATTAGTAAAGTATAAATGAACATTTGTTTATTTTTCAAGAAGGAAAAGGAACAAACATAATGAATATCACTAAAGGTAAGGGACTTCATCTGAATCCCATTTCATAGAGGTAAATGTTGATTGTATACACCATACTCTTTTATACATTGTATAATAAATACCATTTAATTTCAATTTTTTACATGTTTTTTCAAATGAATATTTTTATACAAATCAATTAAATTTATTTACAAAATGATAAAAAGAATGTTTTTTATCATATGCAGTGACAAAAACGTATTTCCACTATAACTATTATTTGATATTTGGATTCCTCTATAATCCTAAATTTTATTAAAATGGAAAATAATTAAATTATTCCCATTTTGGGTATTTTTGTATTGAAAATGTTATTGAATGGTGATTTAAAATTTCAATATCATGAAATAATTTCTTGGGATTTGAAATTTAATTTCATGAGTTAAATGTTGTAAAATGGAATCTTTTATGTGTTGTGAATATATAATGGTGCATGGACATTCGATAGGTGGTTACGAGATAAACCAGATATGGGTGGTTAAGTGATTAACCAAAGACTGTTGGTTTTGTAATAATCCAAGGATGATTGGTCACATAATAACCTCTAATGCTATTGTTATGGTAGCTGGTCTTATAGATTCTTCATTTGTATGAGTGATATGTGTAGAAATCGACTATATGGTTATTCCATTTGTGTAATATTATATAAAATGTCTCATTTTTACGTTACATGTGGTTTCTACGGGTTTTATGGTAATATTTAGATTATAAATACGTTAATAAATGAGTTTATATTAAGTGATGAGTATTTGAAACTTCATGATGATTTAAAGTATTACCTTATATTATTGTATTCAAGGTTTACATGTTATCACATGGCTAAAAATATCCATATTTGTGTAACCCATACATATATTTTTTCACTCATCCTCTTATTTTTTTAAAAAAATCATATTATTTAAAAAATAATAGAGTTATTGATAGGATCAATGAATAGATAAGATGTTTAAACATGAAATTAAACCATGATTTTTTTTAATGTTTTTATTTTATGAAAAAATTCTTAGTGAGTAGAAGCGTCATCTTTTTAATATTAATGATTTTATATATGAGTTACGGTATAGTTATCAAATTATCTTATCCTAAAAAGACCCTCTATGCGATTTTATGAAATCTTCTGGACCTATCTGAAGATTATATATTGTGTAAGGACAGTCCCTTATAAGGAAATCCTCTAATTTTCTAGTAAATGATAATCTTTTATGCTTTCATGAAAACAAGCACACATATACATGCTAATGATAATTTCAAATTTTCTAGAAGTTATGTAGATAAGACATTCAATCATACATCTAAAATTTGTTTTGACCACTGGTTTTCTAGCTTCGTCAATATCAAATTTTAAAGATATTATTATATGATTTTCACTAGATTTAATGATATCCATACCAAAATGTTTAAAATGGTAATTAATATATTAACATTTATTTAAAATAATTCCTTTTTTATTTTGAAAAATATAAAATTCAATAATTAATTTCAGTTTATTCATTAAACACATTTCAAACTTATTTTTCATCATCTTTGAAAAATTAATACAAAAATAGTTATTTTAAGATCCAAAAATAATACCTTTTACATAGATTTGGAAAAATAAAACATATTTTAAAGATATTTTTATTTAAATGGTTGGATTATATATACGTTTTGAAAATAATTTTGAAGTAATAATAGAGGTGATCCTAACATACCATGCCGTGGGATTTTTTATAATACCACATTATGCTTTTATTAGTTTGAAAATATGATTTGGAAAATTTGGGATTTTAAATCCATGGGTTTTTCAACAAAAATGTTTTCATTTATATAACCATTAAAGAATGATATTTGATCCACAAATTGATATATATTTAAATTAAGTTGTGCCTGATAGGACTATAATATTCTGAGGGATTCAATTATGGATATTGGTGTAATGGTTGCCACCTATTCTATACCCTCTTCTTGATTATAAACTTCTGAAGTAGTCATTCATTATTTAATATTATTATTCCAAATTCATCATCCATGTTTCTAAACAAATATTTAGTTACTATAGTAATGGATTATTTCAGTGTATAAATATTTTCAAAAAAATCATTTATTTTAAATTTATTGAGTTATTCGTTCGTATATATTAACCATAATTCATCATTAAATGAATTTTTGATGTTCTTATATTAAATATGTGATAAGAAATCATGATCATCGATTTGTTTTTTCAAATATATATAATCTTCTACATCTATATAAATATTCAAATATAGAATTATAAGGTGGAATTTCCGAGTTCCAATAGATATAGAATGAGAAATGTTTTTCACCACATGGTAATTTATAGGTTTTTGTTTTGATTCATGATGTTCCTCAAAACTAGATTATTATTTTGCTAGTTTTACAGTAGATTGATAAGGTTATTCATTAATATCCTGATTTGATAAATCATCCTCAAGATTTTATAATGCTATTTATGTTTTATATTGATATATCTCATCAATCTTGACATGGTTGGACACTTCCAAAATATTGGATATTTTGATAAAAACATTATATGATTCATTAGATATCGAATAACCAAGGAAAATTCATTCATCACTCATAGAGTAAAACTTGTGAGTGTTATCCATAGTATTAATAATAATGAGATATCATCCAAAAACTCTAATGTAATTATTCTTACGCTTAGTATTCTTCAATACCTCACAAGTTATTTAACTTTTATATTTATAATTTAAATGTTATAAATTATATAGAAGTCTATATTCAGAACCATTTCCAATATATAGATAGGAAATTCATGTTAACAAATCATTTTCTTGGATATCTATTGATGTTTCTGATTACTTATTTCTATAACTCCATTCAGATGATGATTTCTTGGGGCAGAAATTTTATGATTATGTACAATTTTGGAGAAAAATAATTCAATGTCTTGATTATCAAACTCATATCAATAGTCAATTTTTATAGTCAATATCTAATCCCAATTAGGTTTTCTTCAAAATATTCATACCAAGTAATGTGAGGGTAGGCTTCACATTTTTTATCTAAAAAGAATACCCAAGAATACCTAGAAAATTTACATAAAAACATTAATATAGTGCTTCCCATTTTATCTAGAAACTCTAGATGATCCAACCACATCAGTGTATAAAAATTCTAGGGTATTATTTTTTTAAACACCATTCATTTTTTTGAATGAATTTTTTATTGTTTCCCATTTTGACAAGGGATAAAAATATTATGATTTTATAATTCATGATTGTGTAGATCCTAGAAAAAACCTTTTCTTGAAATCGGTATAAATGAATGAATTTTATAGTGGCCTATTCTCATATTCCAAATATAGGATTCCTAATTAATACAACTAAATAAAGGATCAATTTTTGAAATTGGCTAGTAAATATTAAAATCATACAAATTTTCATTCAGCAATGTAGACAAAACATAAAATATTAAAATTAATAACATTTAATGAATTTTTATATAATAATTCATAAAATAAATAATCACATAACTATGAGATGATAAGTAGTTTTTTTTAAAACCATCAACAGATAATAAATTTTAAATTAAAACTAAATTAGAGTTACTGATTTATACGAGGATGATGATTTTTTTACTATAGGATTTTTAACAACGGTGGCATGTGAACCATTATCATGTTCTTGAAGATTGTGTAATAGTATGTCAAATTTCTAGAATATTCATCATCAAGATACCATATATTACATCTAGATCTATTCAAGGATGTTCCTGAAGTGCATTGTGTTGCATTTGTTGTCAACGAGGCATGAAGTTGTCTTGGAATGAATGGATGTCAAGAATTGTCAAGATGCGAATGACAAAGGTTGTGATGGTGTTGGTGGTGAAGGAGAATGACCATGGTACTAAGATGCATGTCACTTAGGAGATTCACTAAGTGACATAGGAGATGTGGTTGAAACATTCTCTATAACATCTGACGATTGTTGAGCTGCTCTTTAAGTTCATAGAACTTGTATCCTGTGGATACAAAGTCACAACACTTTTTGAAGACCATGCATTGTCTTCACAATGCATGAGGAGGTGAAGAAGCAAGATGATCCATTCACTACTTATAAGTGGATTAAAGAAGTCCATGTGCTAACTCTTAGTGCATGTGAATTGGAAGTGATCCAACTTGATCTCTGATTTGATCAATGAAGCACATTGGAGAATTCATGTTGATTCAGGAGTTCGGTTGAAGATGAAGAACCTTCAAGAATTTCCATTCCTAAGTGATGAATACATGTTGAATAGAATTGGAGGAATTCTAATGAAGAAGAAGAAGTAAAGAAGAAAAAGAATAGAGGAGGAGGCATTTGGCATTTAGAATTGGTATTTTTTATGGAGGACTTTGTTTTTGACAAAGTCTTATTTGTTTACTTTGCCAAAAAATTGGCCAGCCCGTGGACACCTTGAGGGTTCAACCCCAAGGCATGGGCACTAGGGCACCACGCCCGGGGGAACCCGTGGGGCGAGTCCAGAGCGGCAGGGCGCACACCCAAGACACCGCATGGGTGCCTGGGGCACGCCCGGAGGAGCGCGGCAGGGACGCATGAGCGCACCCGCGGGTGTCAGGAGATGCATAGTGGGCGCTAGGAGCGCGCCCGCATGAGCAGAGTGGGCGCAGAGCGCGCCCGCAGGGAGAACACGGTGCGGGGCGGCACCGTGGAGGGAGGAGATTCAATTGAAGGGGCTGGGGGAGCGGCATGTTAATAATCCGCGTGAAAACCGCGCCCCGTTTCGATGTGGGACGCGGAATTTTCACCCGGGAGCGATCCTGGCCGCACGATCAATCGCGCGCCAGATCTCGGCCGCCCATCTAATCCGCCGCGGCCCATCCTGATCGCGACCGTCCAAATCATCGATCCGACGGCCGTGGCTCGTCTTCCACCTCGAGCTCGAGTCGAAGCCTCCCGCGAGCCTCCGCTGAACCAGAGCCTCCCCGACAACAAAATTCGAGTTCCCGGCCTCTGTTGATCAAGCCGAAGACATCATGGTGATCGTCTGGCCACACTGAACACAACCATGCACAAAAATAGACTTGCATGCGACAAGTGAGAAAATTCGATGAAAGCCGAGGAAAACGGAGTTGCCGAGGCCATGAGGTGTTCATGTTTTGCATGGGATGGGCCAAGCAGAGGCCATGCATGCGGTTTCATGTGCATGCACGAGGAGGAGGAGAAAATAAATGGAACCCGCGTGAACAGAGAGAAGAAAACAAGATTTAAGGAAATCTTGAAATCCCGAAATCTTCGGGAGATTAAAAGATATCCCATGCGGAAGTCTTGAGGATTCTCTGCCTATAAAAGGAGAGGCCGAGACCTCATTGAAGCTTGCTGAAAACTTGAAGATCCGCGTAGTGCTCTGCCTCGCGAAGAAAGAAGCCACCGCGCAAAACTTTGTGCGGCTATTGTTCCCGGTGCCACCCGAGGCCCGAAGTGGTTCCTTTTGCGCACCTCTTGCGCGAAAGAAGAAAGGGAGGTCCCCTGCGCGCCTCCTTTGTGCGACAGGAAGAACCCCAGCCGCATCTCCTTGCGCGCTCGAGGTTGGCACCCTCACTGCCCGTGTACCTGCGTGGCAGGAGGAAGTGCATGCGGGTGCAGCACTTGCGCGCCCCGTGGCAGGAGGCCTTGCGCGCCTTGCACTGGTTGCACCCTTGTGGCTTGCGCGACCGAATCCCACCACACCTTGTGCGGCTGCCCCTTGCACCAAGACACCTTGCGCACCTCCTTGTAGAAAGGGTTCAAGTGAGAACACCCTACGGCTTGTGTGTGTGTGCACAAAAGAAACAACTAGGCCGAGACACATTTGTGTGTGTGCAAAGAGAGGAAGGCTAAGGCTTTGAGCCTTGTGTGCAAAAAGAACAAGAAGAGGCTGTAGCCCTTGTTGGTTGTGCACACTTGAAGATTAAAAGAGAAAGAACAAATTGTGTGTGCAAAGGAAGTGAAAGGCCGTAGCCTTGTGTGGGTGAAGTGAAGACCACACCTCATTTGAGTGTGTGTGTGTGAAAATTGAAGAGGAACACCCTACGGCCATTTAAGGGTGTGCAACAAGAAGTGTGAAGGTCAAGCTCAAGTGTGTGCCAAAGTGAAGAAGTTTTGTGGGCAAAGAGACAAGAAGGCCGAACCTAGGTGTGTGCACTAAGAAGTGTGTATACACTTAGAAGAAGAAAATGGAGGACATCCACACAAAGAAGAACACACATTTATGTGTGTAGACAAATTGCATAAAGTGTGTGAAGTTTGAGAAGTAGGTGTGTGCTGAAAAGAATTACACCCTTTGAGGGTCTACTGCACCAAGAAGAAGAATGGGAGTGCATGCATGCATGCATGCACATGAACACATGAACAAAGACAAATCTGGTTGTGTGCTTTTGAGTTGTCCAAGACCAGGAGTTCTTGAAGAGATTTGAGAAGGCCATGCAGTCAGTGCATGAGGATTCAGAGTTGCCATGCACTCAGTGCATGATGTTGAAGTGAAGTGAGACTGGACCAGACCGAAGGTAAAGACATCAATTGTCTGAGTATTCAGTAATTGGAGAGAGGCCAGGTCATCCTTAGAAGAAGGAGATAAATCCTGAGCAAGACGAGAAGACCTATTCACCACAAGTGATCAGAAGAAGAGCAAGGCCAGCAGCCTTTATCCCAGGCTGCTGAGGATACTTGAAGAACTTAAAGTGAAGAAGAGCTACTCGTGCGACTCGAGGAGCCAAGAGAAGACCATGTGGGACTCAGGGAGAAGAAGTCTTCAGTGGGATTCTGGAGCAGGCCAGTGGGACTCTGGTAACATTGTGGGACGCAGTATAAAGACCCTCCTGTGGGACTCAGGAGAGATACGGTGGGAAGCTGTATCGACCATTGTAATTCTAACAAGTTATAATGGGAGAATCCATGCTGGGAGAGCATGGCAAGGATGTAGGCCTTTGGTGCCGAACCTTGTAAATCCTTGTGTCCTGTGCCTTTTCATTACTGCATCATTCGGGAAAGGTTGAGAGATACAAGAAGAGTGGATCGAGGCTTTAACCAGCCATAGAGGTTTAATTGATAAGAATCAATTAGTAAAAAGTTTTAAGGGATCACTGATTCACCCCCTCCCCCTCTCAGTGATTCACACTGATCTGGGCACTTCAATTGGTATCAGAGGGAGGTTACCTCTAAAAGATCCAAGGGAGTCTTTATGAAGTGCAGATTTGAGGAAATGAGTGACCAGCCTCAAATGGAGATATCTGCCAAGACTCGGAAAAACAGAATGAAGAAACAGGCAAAGAAGATGAAGAAGAAGGCTGGTGCAATCAGAGAAACTCCTTCTATGGAAAGAAATGTGAAAGTCACATCAGATGACAATTCCTTTTATCATTCTTCTGATGAAGCCTGTCCTAGCTGTGATGAAGATTGAAGAAACAATGATCTTCTCAATGCTATCAAATATCTTCAGAAGACAGTCCCCAAGGAAGTGGCAATGTGTATAGCTACAGGCATCCTTGATCTTCAAGAAGAAAAATCACAGTTAGAAGAAGAATCCAATGCAATGGAAGATCAATTGGCTGAAAGGGTTGGAATTACCAACACTCTCAGAAAGCTGGTGAAGGCTAAAGATGAAACCGTTTCTCTTTGCAATGAAAGATATGAAGACACTGCTGAAGAATTGCAGAGAATCCTTTCTGAGAAAGAATTCTTTAAAGTAATGATCAAAGACGTTTTCCATGCACTGGAAAAGAGGCACAGAGTTTCAATGGTTGTCAAAGATGCTCAACTTGAAGACAAAGCAAAAAGGGTGAAGGATCTTGACAATTCTTTGCTTGAATTGAAGACAGTGCATGATGACCAGATGAATCAGCTGGAAGAGAAATGGGAAGGAAGGCTAAGAACTATTGAGGATGAGAAGAACTCCCTCAATATGAAATGCTTAGAACTGGAGGTGATATTGAAAAATCAGCAATCACCCAAAGTCCAAGCCTCCCAGACAGCTGGAAGAAGAAATGTTGCCACTCAAGTGAGCTTTGAGAAGGATGATTCTAAAAGAAAGACATCCTATAATAAAAGGGCAACATCTTCTAGAAAGAAGGTACCATCCATACCATCTTGTACTGATGCTTCTAATTGTGTCTCCACTAAAAGTGCAGGATGGAAGAATGAATCCAAACAAGTATGGATGAAGACAGTGAAGAAAGAAAGCTCTCCTGAAGCAGCACAACAATTCAAGACAAGTACCCTACAATCAGAAGGAATCAAGAAGTCAAGATTTGTGGGTCAATGTTGGTGTTGTAACAAGTATGGGCATTGTGCAAAGGATTGTTGGTACAATCCACTGAATGTCAAAGCACAAAGGAAGCCCATGCCAAGGGGGAGCAAGCCAGAGGAAAAGAAGCAGAATCCACAGGTCCAGAGACATCTGTTTACTGCAAATAGATTTTGATTACTTGACAACATCTGGGATGATTGCAAAAGTGGTCAAAAAGATACATGTCAGTCTCCAACTGTATCCAGAGCTCAAAAGAAGAAAAGATCACAGAACCTGGCTCAAAAAGATTCCTTGGGAAGCAAGAAGAAAATTGAAAATGCTCCCAAGAAGAAGTTGAATAATGAAAAGAAGTCCTTGGAATTGAAATCCAAGAAGGGTGATGCATCCAGTAGGACCACCAAGAAAACATGCTTCTACTGTGGGAAGAAAGGACATATCATGGATCTTTGTAAAGAAGCCATGAAATTCAATAGAGGTAGACTGAACTCAAAAAGACAATCAATCCAGAAGAAGAAGGGATTGATTGAAAACAAGTTGCCTAAGAAAGGTATCTTGACAGCATCTAAGGAACCATGTGGAACTTCCAGAACTGGGGCCACTCTTCCAAATGATTTACTTGTCATATGGCCACATCAGTTGCAACTTGCCAGAGAACTACAAAGAGTTGAAGATGAAGCTCTGGCAATTGCTAAAGCAAAAGGGAAGAAGAAGGTTTCACATGAAGATGTTTTGAGAACCACACCAGCACAATCATCAATGAAGATCAAATGTGCAAGTGTGAAGACTGGTGAAAATGGGACATCTCGGTTGAGAGAATCTTCTCAACCTTGTTGTTCACATTGATGAACCAAGGAGGTTCCATCTTATTCCCTAATCACTTGTATTTACATGTGCTGACATTGCAGAGAATTGAAGATGATGATCATTCTCAATTGGAGGATGGTTTGGAAAGAATGGAGTGCACCCCTTGAGGGGGAGCCAATCTGAAGAAGATGGCATTCTTAGATTAATATCATCTTGAGAAAAGTGAAGGTATTCCAATCATACTTTCATCCCTTGTTTCTTAATTGAGTTTATCTTGTCAATTAAGGGGGAGTATGGATTGAAGACAAATGGATGAAAGGGGGAGCTTTATCTTTGCACCTGAACTTTCTAATGAGTTTTGTGAAGCATGTGCAGGATTTAGCAAATTCATTGTTATATCTGAAAAATTTCAAGCCCCTAAGCACGATCTCACATGTGTAGAGAATTGTGGACAGCATTGAGTTCCTTGGTTACATCACTCTTGTTTTCTACACCGGGTTAGCCCAAGTAGACTTAGAGTTGATTTACTAAAGGTTCTTTGCTAAAGAAGAACATGTGGCATCATCCCTCTCTTAGTGATTTTCAAGAAGATGCTATTCAAAGGGAGGAAGATATTTCTAGAAGAGAACCACACCACACCTTTGCATTTGATTGCCAATAAGGGGGAGAAAATATTGGCACACATATTGACCCATTCATATGTGATGAAGGAGTGTATTGACAACAAATACAAAGGGGGAGATTGAAGTGCATTGTGTTGCATTTGTTGTCAACGAGGCATGAAGTTATCTTGGAATGAATGGATGTCAAGAATTGTCAAGATGCGAATGCCAAAGGTTGTGATGGTGTTGGTGGTGAAGGAGAATGACCATGGTACTAAGATGCATGTCACTTAGGAGATTCACTAAGTGACATAGGAGATGTGGTTGAAACATTCTCTATAACATCTGACGATTGCTGAGCTGCTCTTTAAGTTCATAGAACTTGTATCCTGTGGATACAAAGTCACAACACTTTTTGAAGACCATGCATTGTCTACACAATGCATGAGGAGTTGAAGAAGCAAGATGATCCATTCACTACTTCTAAGTGGATTAAAGAATTCCATGTGCTAACTCTTAGTGCATGTGAATTGGAAGTGATCTAACTTGATCTCTGATTTGATCAATGAAGCACATTGGAGAATTCATGTTGATTCAGGAGTTCGGTTGAAGATGAAGAACCTTCAAGAATTTCCATTCCTAAGTGATGAATACATGTTGAATAGAATTGGAGGAATTATAATGAAGAAGAAGAAGTAAAGAAGAAGAAGAATAGAGGAGGAGGCATTTGGCATTTAGAATTGGTGTTTTTTATGGAGGACTTTGTTTTTGACAAAGTCTTATTTGTTTACTTTGCCAAAAAATTGGCCAGCCCGTGGACACCTTGAGGGTTCAACCCCAAGGCATGGGCACTAGGGCACCACGCCCGGGGGAACCCGTGGGGCGAGTCCAGAGCGGCAGGGCGCACACCCAAGACACCGCATGGGTGCCTGGGGCACGCCCGGAGGAGCGCGGCAGGGACGCATGAGCGCACCCGCGGGTGTCAGGAGATGCATAGTGGGCGCTAGGAGCGCGCCCGCAGGAGCAGAGTGGGCGCAGAGCGCGCCCGCAGGGAGAACACGGTGCGGGGCGGCACCGTGGAGGGAGGAGATTCAATTGAAGGGGCTGGGGGAGCGGCATGTTAATAAGCCGCGTGAAAACCGCGCCCCGTTTCGATGTGGGACGCGGAATTTTCACCCGGGAGCGATCCTGGCCGCACGATCAATCGCGCGCTAGATCTCGGTCGCCCATCTAATCCGCCGCGGCCCATCCTGATCGCGACCATCCAAATCATCGATCCGACGGTCGTGGCTCGTCTTCCACCTCGAGCTCGAGTCGAAGCCTCCTGCGAGCCTCCGCTGAACCAGAGCCTCCCCGACAACAAAATTCGAGTTCCCGGCCTCTGTTGATCAAGCCGAAGACATCATGGTGATCGTCTGGCCACACTGAACACAACCATGCACAAAAATAGACTTTCATGCGACAAATGAGAAAATTCGATGAAAGCCGAGGCAAACGGAGTTGCCGAGGCCATGAGGTGTTCATGTTTTGCATGGGATGGGCCAAGCAGAGGCCATGCATGCGGTTTCATGTGCATGCACGAGGAGGAGGAGAAAATAAATGGAACCCGCGTGAACAGAGAGAAGAAAACAAGATTTAAGGAAATCTTGAAATCCCGAAATCTTCGGGAGATTAAAAGATATCCCACGCGGAAGTCTTGAGGATTCTCTGCCTATAAAAGGAGAGGCCGAGACCTCATTGAAGCTTGCTGAAAACTTGAAGATCCGCGTAGTGCTCTGCCTCGCGAAGAAAGAAGCCACCGCGCAAAACTTTGCGCGGCTATTGTTCCCGGTGCCACCCGAGGCCCGAAGTGGTTCCTTTTGCGCACCTCTTGCACGAAAGAAGAAAGGGAGGTCCCCTGCGCGCCTCCTTTGCGCGACAGGAAGAACCCCAGCCGCATCTCCTTGCGCGCTCGAGGTTGGCACCCTCACTGCTCGTGTACCTGCGTGGCAGGAGGAAGTGCATGCGGGTGCAGCACTTGCGCGCCCCACGGCAGGAGGCCTTGCGCGCCTTGCACTGGTTGCACCCTTGTGGCTTGCGCGACCGAAGCCCACCACACCTTGTGCGGCTGCCCCTTGCACCAAGACACCTTGCGCGCCTCCTTGTAGAAAGGGTTCAAGTGAGAACACCCTACGGCTTGTGTGTGTGTGCACAAAAGAAATAACAAGGCCGAGACACATTTGTGTGTGTGCAAAGAGAGGAAGGCTAAGGCTTTGAGCCTTGTGTGAAAAAAGAACAAGAAGAGGCCGTAGCCCTTGTTGGTTGTGCACACTTGAAGATTAAAAGAGAAAGAACAAATTGTGTGTGCAAAGGAAGTGAAAGGCCGTAGCCTTGTGTGGGTGAAGTGAAGACCACACCTCATTTGAGTGTGTGTGTGTGAAAATTGAAGAGGAACACCCTACGGCCATTTAAGGGTGTGCAACAAGAAGTGTGAAGGCCAAGCTCAAGTGTGTGCCAAAGTGAAGAAGTTTTGTGGGCAAAGAGACAAGAAGGCCGAACCTAGGTGTGTGCACTAAGAAGTGTGTATACACTTAGAAGAAGAAAAGGGAGGACATCCACACAAAGAAGAACACACATTTATGTGTGTAGACAAATTGCATAAAGTGTTTGAAGTTTGAGAAGTAGGTGTGTGCTGAAAAGAATTACACCCTTTGATGGTCTACTGCACCAAGAAGAAGAAGGGGAGTGCATGCATGCATGCATGCATGCATGCACATGCACACGTGAACAAAGACAAATCTGGTTGTGTGCTTTTGAGTTGTCCAAGACCAGGAGTTCTTGAAGAGATTTGAGAAGGCCATGCAGTCAGTGCATGAGGATTCAGAGTTTCCATGCACTCAATGCATGATGTTGAAGTGAAGTGAGACTGGACCTGACCGAAGGTAAAGACATCAATTGTCTGAGTATTCAGTAATTGGAGAGAGTCCAGGTCATCCTTAGGAGAAGGAGATAAATCCTGAGCAAGACGAGAAGACCTGTTCACCACAAGTGATCAGAAGAAGAGCAAGGCCAGCAGCCTTTATCCCAGGCTGCTAAGGATACTTGAAGAACTTAAAGTGAAGAAGAGCTACTCGTGCGACTCGAGGAGCCAAGAGAAGACCCTGTGGGACTCAGGGAGAAGAATTCTTCAGTGGGATTCTGGAGCAGGCCAGTGGGACTCTAGTAACATTGTGGGACGCAGTATAAAGACCCTCCTGCGGGACTCAGGAGAGATACGGTGGGAATCTGTATCGACCATTGTAATTCTAACAAGTTATAATGGGAGAATCCATGCTGGGAGAGCATGGCAAGGATGTAGGCCTTTGGTGCCGAACCTTGTAAATCCTTGTGTCCTGTGCCTTTTCATTACTGCATCATTCGGGAAAGGTTGAGAGATACAAGAAGAGTGGATCGAGGCTTTAACCAGCCATAGAGGTTTAATTGATAAGAATCAATTAGTAAAAAGTTTTAAGGGATCACTGATTCACCCCCTCCCCCTCTCAGTGATTCACACTGATCTGGGCACTTCAGTTCCCTATAATATTTGTTTATACAGTAATTGATTTTGTTTACTAGAATATCTTGGGTTTATAAATATTACTAAGGAAAGATTCAGTAACCCATATATTAACAATGAGTTTCCAATTGAAAATTATAAACTCATTAAAATATATTCGCTTTTATTTATACTTGAATAAAAACTATAAATATGATTTCTAGAATTGGATTTATGATAAACAGTTTTCTTAACTACTTTCCCTAGTTCTGGTTGATAATTTCGTACAATAATATACATAGGTGATTTGATTTCATAGTATTTGAGTGTGAGTTTATATACAATTAGTAAACCTCTCCGAGAAATTAATTAACTAAAAATTAAAAAAAATGTTAGTTCTATTTTTTTTAACAATTGATCATTATTTTATTTTTTATAGAAAAATTATATTTGGTATTTGCAGATAAATCATGTTGTTTCATTATATTATTTTATGTATATTTAAGATCATTACATGTATCTAAAATAATATTTAAATATTCAAAAATTTATTATATTGACATGTCATTATAATTTACCATATATAATTATTGTAATTATATATAAGGTAGATACTAGGAACCTTATTAATATTTTTCATGACACACATAGTTTTTCTTCCATGATTTTCATCCTAAGTTGAGACTGAGGCGCTTGATCTATCATTAGAGAAAATCCATGTAGATTGTATGGATATCATATTTTTTTTATCCCTATGATAACTCATCTTTTAGTACTTTAACATGGAAATTTCATCCTCAAAATGTCATTTTATTTTGAACACATAATAGGTAATATCAATTGAATTGTAATCTTTCTAAGCCTTTTCATACAATTACCTCAATTATGATACATTCATTTGTAAAATAGTTTACTAAAAAAGATAATCTTATTATAAAATTCAGTAAATCTTTGGGTTATATGGAACATCTCATTATCATTATTAGCTCAAGATTCCTCATCGATGTATATTTCATCATGAATATCTTCCATTGGTTTTGATGTAATAGTAATTAAGTCTACTAACATCTTCTAATATTCCAATTATCAATTGAACTTAATATCTTCTTCATAAAACATGAGATTATAAATAATTTCCCTAACATATAGATTTATAAAATCATTGGACACTCATATTAAAATGGATCCTCCTCTCCATATTTCTAGAAGACATCTCAATATTCACATGATTTGATCTTTGTGTAAAACAAGATTTCACTTGGAGATCATTGTATTCACTTTCTCATTGATCCTGATATGCATATAAGAAAGAATCTCATCGTTATTAATTATTGATCAGTCAAATATATTTATAGATGTATTTAATCTCACTTCATATATATAATTAGTTCCTTCATGAAAAATAGATATTGTATCTCATATTTCGTAAGTAGTCTTACTAGGATATATCTAAATAAACTATTAATTTCATTAATAAATGTAATGATAATTCATGGGATTCTTGTTTTTTTAATAAATTGTTTTAATTTAATCATCCCATGTTTCTGTACTAGTCTTATGTAATTCACATGTATCGTCTAGAGTAAACCAAGTTTCCCAACCCAATATTTCAATGGGAACATTCATCTTTATATTCCATTTAGAATAATTATTACTACAATAGATGGGTGATTTTTTCATCTTAACACCATATTTTATATCATCTATTTAAGGAATTTTTATTTAACAAATATTTAGGATCTTTAAAAAATAACTAAACAAATAGATTATAATATTTTTAAAACCTCTAATTCAAAATATTGGTTGAAATGAGTAACTTAATAGAGGGTTGAATTGAGTAACCAATAAAACATTATATTAAAATTATAAATAAAATATCACAGTTATTCATATGAGTATATCAATATAAATTTGTTATATTTTAATGTATTTTACATAGAATTATTTTTCCTTAGTTAAAACTATATATGGAAATTACATTGACATTTTTAATCTATTTACTTAATAAAATTATTTTATAAACACTATATAAGATAATCAACCAAATAAGTGGTTTTGTTTACAGTAAAAAATAATTCAGTTTAATTCATTTAAATGAAACAAAAAAATTACACAGAGGAATTAAAATAACGTGTTTAGTCTCAATCTTAGAATTATTCCCATCCACATGAAAATCATCAATTTACTAGTACATTATATATTAATATAATAATGAATGAAACTATTATTTGGTATAAATACAATAGCTACAAGCTATTCAGTCCACACAAAGACCACTTCCATTGTAATCATGTTATAAATTAAGAATTATCTATGTAATGACGTCTTCCATAACATAGTGGGTAAAAATGTAAATACACTAATATGAATATCTTGTATATACCAATTTTAAGAATATATTTAGTGTTTTTTCAATAAATATGGTAAATGAAACAGTGCTAGCATATGAATGAAATAGATAAAAAAGAGAATGTATAAAAATATAGAAAAGATAAACATTCTTGGTATGGTGTTCATATATATAGCGACACTCAGCAGATGTAGCCTAATGATGATCTCAAGTCATTTCTCTAATAAATTCCGTAATAGAGAGAATCTTAATCCTTATTATTTGTCTTTTTGATGGGAATAGTATTTTTTATATGCTCTACACTTTCACACTTGGTTTCAGAACAGAATGCTTTGGGTATGGATCTTTTATAATTTTCACACTTGATCATATTTTCTCACTCATCCATCATGGATGCATCTCATGCACAAGGGTGACTTCTATGAATATGTAGTAAAACAGGATAGAGATATTGTTCAACGAATAATCACTTGAATACTCTTAATCCATAGTCATTGTGTTTACATAATCTTAAATGTAACCCAAAAATTGTTAAGAATAATCATTAAAATAATCCTCATAATTAAATTTTATCATATAGTCATTATAATTATTCAAATAAAATATCCAAAAATAAAAATGGTGGATCATCCTGATGTTGACACATATCTATTGTGAGATAGACCAATGGCATGTTAGGCTCGTGGTAGGTTATCTAATGTTATGTTGGGCTTGGAAGTAACTCATCTCAATTGAAACATGTGTCATAGGTGACTCATCTCAATGGTGACGTGTCTCAATAGAGAGTCACCACAATAATGACTCAACTTAATGGTAATTCATCTTAGGTAGTGTCTCCTTTTTCAAGGTACGTAGAGTATGTAGGTGACTCAATCTTGATGGATACTCTTTTCTGGTGGCCATACATTCTAGGTAGTGACTCATCTTTAGAAGTGATTATATTCTTGTGAAAACATTTCTTAAACAGTTAGACATATATGGTGGTCCCTAATCTTTAATGGTGATTTATTTCAACACTCAAAAAACAAAATTCCTGACTTCTTAGTATTATAAAATGATTTCATAAAATTTTAAAACCATTTAACACATATTAAAAATAATTTTCTGATCATTAAAATAATTGTTCTGACACACCTTATTTCATTGATGGGATTATTAAATTTTTATTTCAATCATAGAAATGATCTATCTATTCATTTTTGCCAAGTCATAAATGGTTTATAAAAATATTTCTGATTCCAATTCATTTACTTTTTGAACATCATATCTCCATCAATTTGATTAAATATTGTTTAACTATATATCTTCATTGATTGATTAGGGAAATTGTTAAATTAAATTTATAACTTTTCTATATTAAATTTATACTACATGATCTATTATATGTACTAAATGGTGTTTACCTATAAATTTAATGAATATAATGTGATACATAATTATTTTCTTTAGATATTTAATTTTTTGATAAAATTATCAACCATTTCCTTTTTTGATTTAAATTTAAAATTATATAAAAAACAATTTCATTGATTATGTTATTTATGATGAATTATTGATCTATAATGTCAAAGATATGTAAGGAAGATAATGGTTGTGGTTTTATATCTCCATAGAATTCATTTATTATTTTTATTACACATAACATAGTTGGCATAAATATAATGAGTTTTTTAACAAAGGGGTTGGAATAATGAGATTACATTCATATTTTTTATGATTAAAGTAGATCTGTATATTTAACCCCTTATTCATGTTATATAGAATTTCTAAGTTGCATTTATTTTTAGTATACGTTAGTTTCCATGAGTATTCATCATTTATAACATATTATAAACATTTTTCCATCCATTCCATAATCCATGATTTATGATCTATGATTTATTTGGTAAAACATTCATGAGGTTCTAGAATATCAAATAACTACATGTATGGGGGTGAATCATTTGTTCACCTATTTAGTTTTTGTTAACATCAAAACATATAACAACTAAATATTGTTACAATTTTAACTTGTAGCATCTTTTAGTAAATATTGATGAATTAAAAATTAGGAAATCCATTAAATCAGATGATATTTACATGTTTTGTCCTCAGTGAGAGAACATGAATCCTTTCCATATCCACTCCTATGAGTCTATGGAAGTTTATATTATTGAGAATGTGAATAAATATTGTGAAGAACCCAGTTAGAAATCCTTATCCTCCTGATATGAATTATTATACTGACTCTCTTCAATATAAATAGATTTATTAGAATTTTTTCCCAAATAAATGAAAAAATGAATATTTTTAGAATTCCCCCCAAATGATATTTTTGGATCTCTGGATTGATTGGATTTTTCTGATTCTCTTAGTCTGATGGTGCTGGATCCAATAGTCTCAATCCGATCAATTTAGTCTGATGGACATAGTATGACAAATCCACACTCAATCTTTCTTACTAATTCTCCGATGAAATGATTAGTTTGATCATCCCTGGTTTAGTAATGAAAAACATCTAATTCTTAGATTTCTAAGGAGGTCTCAGTTCGAAATGATAACATCAACATTAATTCTTCAACACACACCCCTTTCCTATCACATGAAATGTTTCAATTTACAAATGAACTATCATTATATTTATAGGAATCCCATAAAAGAAAAGGAATGAAACTAAAAATCTTTTCCCACATTCACAAATTAAAAAAATCATAGATATATTAATATTTGAATTTTCTATTTTATCACTTAAACTATTCAAAAAATTTATGGAATCTACTTATGTGTTCTCTATAATCAGTCTTCTCAAACATCCTAATATTTTCTTAGTTTGATAGACCTACCTCAGCATATTATTTTGAAACACAATTATCTCATTCTAAATTGAAGTTCATCATTTGTTATTTTCTTATTTTAATTCTTCAGATTCATTTTGATTGAATTTCCATCGCTATGTTAATATAGTTACCATTCCACCTTTGAGTTAGTCTAATCAATATTATATACCTCACATTTGATGGAATCCTCATAAAAATTCAATCCTTGAAGCAATAAAATACTGATTATAATTAAAATCACAAGGTAATAAAATTTTCATTTTGATGTAAACCCCAATCGAAAACATTAATGTTATTGAAACCTCGTCAGCTATAACTCATTCCGACCACTAAAAATATTTCTTCCTAGAATATATGGATCTGATTAAAATTTTATATTAAATTTTGGTATATATATAATCTTTAAGTTTCCTTCATTAAATTAAAAGATTTAATCATGATATTTTTCATCATTTATAATAACTATAATATAATAAATGCCTTTTATAAATGTAATTGTAATGTATTATGACTTCCCTTAAATTCAACACATTCTATCATTCCAATAAAAAGAAATTAAAATTAGATTCTAATATAATCCCCTTCTCCTCATAAGGATTGCATCATTTTTAAAAAAACATGTTATATTTAATAATTACAAACTAGAAAATCAAAACCTAACTTCATATTATAAATTTTAATAACTTTATAATCCTTGACATCACATTCTCTATTCAAACTATTCAACAACATTTTGAATTTCTATCTCTGAAATGTTTTAATGAAAAACGTCATGTTCGATAGCTATTTAATGTAATTTTGATAGATATATATCCAATGATGTTTCATACCAATAATATTGGATTTTAGAAAACTTCTACTACTAATTTTATTAAGTTTAATACAATGTGTCTATTAACGCTCAGTCTAATCTTCTTCATTTAGAAATCAATTTTATAAAAAAAATTATCTCTTTATTTTTGGGTTTTAACATTCCTAAACATTCATTGATTCTGAAAATTCATTCTTTAAAAAATCAATAAATACAAAGTCATAGATAAAAACAAATCATCCAAATGTTTTTTTATTCTCCACCTTTATATTTTTTGAAAACATTCATTTAACACTTTTACAAGTCACCAATTTTTAAGCACTCAAAGATTATCTCAACAAATGTTTGAAACAACTCTACATTTTCAACATTATTAATATATTTCCTTTATTAAAGCAGAGTGTTATGAAATGATATTAATGGATAAATTAGTTTTATAAAGTGAATTTCACCTATTTTTTGACAATCAAGGATTTCATATATATTAAGATAAACTCATTCTTACATTTATCTTTTCTAACAGTTTTTATCTCTATCACCCGATTCCTATATCCACCATTATATAATAACCACAACTTTTTATTTAAAAAAATATTAGTAATAGCTACTTATATATAAGACAATTATAACTTTCTATCCACCCATTTCAATATAATAAATGAATGGTGGTATACATACTTATGAGATTTAGGAAGTAATTGGAGTAAGATTAACATGATATTTATCCTCAACTAAAAAAACATTCTTTTAGAATTGCATTTATGAAGACATCATCAATTTGATTGTTCACTATGATATATTCCATAAAACCTATTTGTTAGAAAAATTCTCTTTTATATGATTAATACTTATATTAATGTGTTTTTATATAGAATTTTTCAAAGTATTTTTAGAGATATTAATTTATCACTAATTTTCACAAACTATCATCAATTGTTTATAAAAATATCTTTAAAATATTAATGAAAATAATTCATCCACATAATTTGAGTGAATTCTTTAGTAGACACAATAAATTAGGATTCCACTGTGCTCAAATATATGTAACTTTTTTTTACTATACAAACCATAATAATCATAAAAAAATGATCCTTTGGTCGTTAATTTTCTATCATTACCATCTCAATCACTATTTTAATTAGTATAACATTAATACATCATATCAGAATTTTTTTTTTATAACAACCCATATGAAATTTTTTGGTAGAAATATCTCATGATTCTGCCTTCTTCTATAATATTAGATTCTATCACATAAATTGATACATGTCACAAAAAATACATTGAATAAAATATAAGGTCGTGGGCTGTATTGTAATGTAGACTTCATATGAGCTTCTAAAATTATTTATCACTCATATATTTTCTAGAATCCTCATTACTCATCTTCTTCTAAACATCTATATATCTAGCAGCATCTTTGGATTCTTCTATGTCAATTATTTTTAATTTCATAGTATTAATTTCATTAGATATGAAAATATTTTATTTCTATTAAAAATTCACAGTAGAGAATAATGACAGTTCTCCCAATGTTGACTCCTCAAAGTCCTTTTAATCTCATCAGAAAATGTTACACAAGAATCAGATCCATTCCCCAAAAAAATTATACCATCCACACAAAATAATACAATTATAGATAAATAGAATAAATCATTCATATAAATTTTTTTATAATATCTTACATTAGAAAATATCAACATTATAATACAATTTTTATGTTTTCAATTTGAAGAACATGGATTGTATACCAATCCATATAAATTATGCTTCATTTTTTAATCTCTTTTTTATTCAATGTTATGTAAAACCCCACAAGGTTGTTCAATATAGAAATTTTCTTCAATTTTTCCATTAATATATGATGAACATACATCGATGTGATATACTTTTTAATTCTGGTGAGTATCCACAGCTAATAATAGTCAAATAGTTTCAGTAATTAAAACAAGTCAATATGTTTCTTAAAAATACACACCCTCATGATGTTCATAGAATTTAAAAAACCACTGTTAATTTATAGAAGAATATTCATTTTCATTCATCTTGTAATTTTAAACCCATTTTGTTTTAATAACATATTTACCATTAATACATGGATCAAGTTCACATGTTGAATTTTTTTTCAATTTGATCCATCTCATCATGCACAACATTCACCAATTATTTTTGTAGAATTACATTTAAAAAAGATTGCAGATCAATATTTATAATGATTGAATTTTTATTTTCTAATCTTATATTAAAACAAGTATAAACTAGAGCCTTCTGAACCCCATGAATATTTTCAATATTAACATGTTTTTACAACGTAAAAAATTTTAGAGTTCTTTATCCTGCTTTGCATTCGTTATCACGCAATTCATTAGAAGCTTCATGCATATTAGTTGTCTCGCATTCATTATCATTATAAAAATTTAAAATTTTATTACCCATCATACCAATTAACATTATTAAAATTTTTTTTTCATTATTCTTTAAATAATAATAATATACAAAAATTGTATATTTTTTTTCAAACATTTATAAAATCATCCATTGTGTGAATAACCTATAAAAGTTTCCTCCACATAATTCTCATCAAACATCCCCACATCTAAATTTTCCATTTTATGTCGAAATAGACATAAAATAAGATTTTAGTACATTAATGATGGTTTTTTATACCACATTTCATATGATTTCATGTAAAATTTAGGTCTCAACAAACATCTATTCAAAATATGTATAGTAGAAATCACATCATATCTCTAATAAAATACTGAATGTTAGTATTCTGTTGGAAAACATATTCACATTTCAACCAATAATATATTACTTTATTCAGTTACTAGATTTTTTGTGCTGTTTAGGTAGTACTATAGTGATGATTGATACCGTTCTTTCTCATATAAACTTAATAATTATTTATTGTAAATTAAGACACATTATCTATAATCAATTTCATTCTATAAGCCCCAATTTTATTCTCAACTTATTTTCTAATAGCCCACAAATTTCTATGGCCATCGACATGTGATTCATAATACTGATGATTTTCATTTAATTGAAATCAAAACTATATGTGATAATGTATTAATATTATTATTTTGATTGATTTAACATTGAACCACAGAAATTGGAATGAATATGTTTTAGAGGTTTAGTAGAATGACTCTCAACATAAAGATGAATTTAATTAGACATCTTCTTTTTGTAAAAATTAACACGAAAAATGTATACTCTTATTTTATAATATATATAAAAATTACTCAATTAATGTTATTTTGTTTTTTTTTTATTTTTTTCTACACAAGGTGGAGAATTAGTTAGTTTTACAGCTTATTCTCATCATTAGAACCTAGGTAACATGAGTTGTTAAATTCTCTTATTAGGAATATATTCTCATTTTTTATTTCTCCATTGGTAATGACATTTCCATATTTCAAAATGATGATAAAAAATAACCATTTCTTAATATAACATATTTTTCTATTATCACAATTTCGACATACATTATATAAACTATGTTTTATCATATAAAAAACCCTCATATTTAAAATTTTACACTTCAATCTCAGTTATTATGATTCTTATAATATTTAAGGAAGTATCATCCAAAAATGTAACTTCACCCCTAGCATGATTTTAAACAAGTTTATATTTTTTTTAAAATAATATATAATGGATGATGAACAACCACTATAATGTATGCATATTTTTTACTTTCTTACAAGGTATTCTCGTCAATAAATGCTCATTCCTTAACTTTTTTCATTCAAAATATATATTCCCTTATCTGATAAGAAACTTGTTTTGGTAAGAGTATCATTCATTTTTTAGCATGATGACCAGTAAAATAACATCTTCCACGTACTTATTATAGAAATTCAGAAGAATTTGTTAGAATGTTTGTTATATGAGATATATTTATTTTCATATTTTTTGTGTGACAGGGTGGTTACTCATTCTATATTCACGATTTATTACACTCTTTTCTGAATTTATTTCATGATGTTACATGTAATTCCAAAAAATATTTTCTATTTGAACAATGATTAAACAACACTTTAAAACCCAATCAAATCATCATTTTCTATTGAGGTATGATATTTCACTATAGAATCATTATAGAGGATGATAACATCATCATGATCTAACATAGTATAGAAATTTACTATCTTCCCTTCTGAGTGAGTTTTAATGTTCTGTATATTCGATAGGTTTCTCATATCCTTTCACCACCCAAAATTTACTAATGATTTTTTTATCGCCTAAAATTTTTGAAAAATTAATGGAAACTTTTTTTTTTGATGGATGAAAAAATAACCTAATCCATGATATGATCTTCCTCAGCTACATTGGAATTATGATATTTTACTTCTAATGTTTTGTAGATATTTTTATTTATATTACTAAAGTTACATTTAGGATCATGAAGTATATATTGAAACTAATTGATATTTATCAACAGCTTCCAATTTCATATTGATATCATTAACCATGATTTTCTATTCATTAAATCATCATTTTTTAATTAAGAGAACTTGAATGTACTATATTTTCTCCATGATAGAATTATATTTACAAATATATCCATAGATGACATATCTAGATCTTTACTCCAATTAGATGGGTTTGATTCTCTTAGTCTGATGGGGATGGGTCAAATGGACTCAATCCAATGAATTATATCTAAAGGACCTAGTAAAATGAATCCATTCTCAATCTGAATTACTCAAACTCTAATAAAATTCTCAATTTGATAATCCTCATTCATGTAAACAATATATTCATAAGTATAGTATTCTAATGAGTTCATAGTTCAAATAGAAAACTTTGACCTGAATTATTCAGTCCTCATGTTTTTTCCCTCAAATGAAAAGTTAAAATGTATGAATATATTTCTCTCTATTTATAGTCATCCTAGAAAGCCAATGTTGTGAAACAAAATTGTTTTTACCCCGTACTAAAATTAAAAATCACTATGATCTATGAATATATGAATTTCATGTTTGAACATTTCATATCCTCAAAAATCACCTTGAATGATATCGATTATTCACTATAATTAGTCTTCTAGAACATCCAATACATTCATCGATCAAATGGATCCTCCATAATATATTATGATGAAAAATCATAAGCTCATTTGGAATTTAATTTACTCATTATATTTATTCCAATGGACATTCCCCCTTATATTTTGTCTGATTAAATTTCCTTATCATAGATAATCCAATTAACATTCATTCTCATTGTTAGTCTAAATAAATTCTTTAGCATCAGTTCTCTAAAATCAACATAACAATGGAACCATAAAAAATATCTAATTATAATTATAATGGAAACCTAATTATAATGGAATTTTCATTATGATGGTAACTCTACAATTCATATTTTAAATTCATCACACTTCATCGACTGTAACACATTCAGACTTTTAAAAACATCAATTCCCAGTACATCTAGATCAAATGAAATTGTTTACTGATTCATGGAATTGATATTATCTTTATGTTTCCTCAAATTCCAAAAAAAATTATCGTGACTTCTTTTACGATTTATGATAAGTTCAGGATTAGAAAAATACTTGTCTATCATTCATAGGAATGTTTTATTAATTCCCTTACATCTATCACTATCTTTATTTCCAACCAAAAGTCTATGTGTTTGGATGCATCAATTATCACCCTTTTTCATCATATGGCTTTCATCACAACTATAAGAGGAAACATATGATATTTCATAATTATAAACCAACAATGCCTCATTTTTACTTTGGTTAGAATATTTAAGAACATTTTATCTACTAAAAACATTGTCTTTATTAAACATATTCAAAAAAATTCTAAATTTATAGCTCAGAAACCAAATTAAAAAAACATTTCTAATAGATAATGAACATCTTGTTGATGGATCTTAGACTAATGATATGTCTGATCAATAACTTTAACATTCTAACCAATTCTATAACCGGTTATGTTCTGTCTGATATAATAAATCTGGTGCTACTCATTTTGATCCCTTATATCCAAACAACAACATAATAAAACACAAGGCATTTCACCCCATTTATAGTTCTGTTCAAACATTCAAAAAAATTACCATTTTTTCAAAATAAAAATTACAAAATTATTAATTTTTTTCAAATAATAAAATTTTAATATGAAAAACATCACAATGGATCTTCAATATTTATATATCTTGAATATACCTATATTTTTATCTTATGATCAATTGTGATATTTACAGTTATCTACAATATTTTTCCTTACTCAGCATCTATGTTCACCCCTTTTTGAAGGTTTCATTTCCTCATCTTTTGAAGAAAATAAATACATATGATTTATACTAAATATTATCTTGTGGGGAGAAATTTATATAGATCATAAAGACCTATTATAGATTATTTATTTGAATATATAGTGGAAAAATAAATTTTATATAAGAAATACATGACTATTATATGTTATTTTTTTCCTTAAATTTCTAAATCTCTAAGACTAAAAGAACATGGGTATGTGTTTTAATTTTAAATTTTATTTAATTTATATAATTTTAAAGGAAATGTAAATGGGACATTTTATTTTGTTTTAGGTCAGTTTTTTGAAAACTTTTGATATAATTATTTTATCATTTGAAAACATAAATGTAATTGAGGGGTGATATTTTAATGTTAATCACAATTTAAATGATATAGATATGTCTTTATTTTTTTGAGGTAAAATTGAATATTTTTTAGGCATTCATAAGATAAAATTATTAAAAAAATTGATATTTTTAATTATTAAATAACGTTGTGATTTTTTGGTAATGTATATATGGGTGGTTCTTTTCGAAAATACATCTTTGTATGGATACTAGAAAGTGGATGTCACTATGGGACATGTGTATTTATGGGTAATCTCAATATAAAAGGATGGATGATAATTGAATCCATCTTCCATCAAGTTCATGATGAGTAGGCCTAGTTTAATACAACATTCTAGAATTTTTTTTGGGGATATGCTTTGGTAAATAAAATTATCAATACAAACAATTTTTGAAATAATAATAAAATAATTACATTAATCTATTTAGTTATAAAGCATGACATAAGAAAACATAAAGTGACGAATGATGTAATAATGATTGTATTGGGTTTATATGAATGCAGCATATATTAAAAATTAATGTTTCGTAGGAGAAGGAATCTATATATTGATTTTTTCATATTAATATTTTTTCATATTATTATAATAATTTTTTTTATTTAGTGGAAATAAGATCATGAAAATGAATTTGAAAAAGGGATGAATCTTTACACCCCCATGTATTATAACTTAATAATTAATAATAATTTAATGGTTGAGAATATTATTATATGTTTCTAATGATGTAGAAGGTGAGTTTTATTGTATTACCTTCGGAAGGGAAGATGACATCTAAATAGAAAATATTTTTTTCATTCAATTTTATATTTTCGTTAATGAGTGATATTTATTGATTATAATATATTATATTTTAAAATATAAAAGTATTATGTGAAAAATATGATTATTTTTCTTCATTAGTTTTTCATTAATGGTTTGGAAACATGTATAAAATTGTATCAATAAATTTGAAAAGTCATTTTATAAGCAATAATTTATGGATAACTATTGATGATCACATAATTGAGGGTTTCATTAGTGATAGGTTTATTATAAGGTTCATATTGAGATAATAATGGGTTATTTATCTTGATCATTTAATTTATATAGTATTGGTACCGTTATTATTAATAATTTATTCATTATATTTTAGATGAAGTTAAATATATTTTTTGGATTTTTATAGATATTTTATTGTGCGTGACTTCATGAACTAGATATTAATTCTATTAGAGGATTTTAGGCTTTGATAATTTTGGAATAATATGAATTTTCACTTTGTATTATTTTCATGGAAATTCATATGGTTTTGGGAATGTTAAGTTTTTGAGAATATGTTATTATTGTATATACATATTTGATTACATGATTGAATTTAGAATTTATATTATTTTAATAGAAGATATGTAAAATAATATATCATAACAGATTATGGTGTATATTATATAATATTTTACACTTTTATTTATCAACATGTTAATAACACCCTTTCTATTTTACATTATTTAAGAATTATTAAAATACTGAGGATATCACTAATTTAAGGGGGAGAATGTAATGAACTAACATGCCACTCTTTATTTTGACTAAATAATTACTATTAGAAATAATTCTTATCAATGATAAACCAAACTAAAATGAGATTTTATATATTAAATGATTGTTTATATGAATTTATAATAAGAATAAAACCTCTAGAATATTAAAAGGGATTATTTAATAAAAATTCATGTATTTTTTAAAAATATTATTATGTCTCAGATAACTATTTGAAGAATTAAAACGTTAAATCAAAAAATTATATTTGAATATTATAGTAATATATTACATTGAAATATATTAAATAATATATTAACATTTTTAAGTAAGAAGTTTATATCAATATCACTTAATCTAAAAAATGATATTTTTCAATAAAACATTTTTTTCTGTAATTTATAAATTGATTTAAAAACTAAATTTAAATTCTATATTAAATTAATTAGATAATAATATTATTTATTTTTTATTTTTAACATTAAAATTAAACTTAAATGAATTTTGGGATTTTTTTTGAAATAGTATGTTTTACTGTGAATAGTGAAAATATAGTTTCTAATAAAATTATTTCATTTATGAATTTATCATTATTTAAGACGACCCTAGATGATTATAAAACCATTAAATTAATAAAAATGTATCTAACGGGTGAATATATGTGTAAATAAATACCACTAAAAATTTATAAAATTTATGTTTAACAATTTAACGATTAAATAACATATTCAAAAAATGGTATTTTTTTATATGAATATTTTTATGTGTAATTTAGTTTTTATTAATTTGGAAAAAAATTAATTAATTATAATAATAATACTAATTTCATTAAAATAAAATAAATTTATAACTTTATCCTATATATTCATTTTAACCATAAAAATACACTTTTTTGGAAAAATAGGTTTTACCTGTTCCATTCACTAATGATAAATATAAATTTTTTTTTGCAAAAAAAATTATTTGATAAAATTGTTCAGAAATTTTTAATGAGTAGGTTAAAATTATTTACTAATGTTAATATTATTTTTATCCACTAAACTAAATTAATTAGCTAAGAAACATTTTCATGGTAAAATTAAAAACGTTGAGCGTGAAAATTCTATGAGTAAAGGCCTTAAAAACATGTTAAAGACATTTGTTATAATGAATGGATGGGGGTTTGTTGAACATAACATATAACAACCCTTATCATTATTTCACATTAATACATGATTTATTACATAAAATTACACTCCATAAAACCCAAAAGATCGAAATTTATAATGTCTTTTTGAATTAGTTACAATAAATATAAATTTAAAACAATAAAAAACATTATCTTCCTTGAAAACATCCTTAACTTTCTCACACATAAAACTGTATGGGGTAAACTGGGAAAATATATAAGAAATGGTTGAGATATAAATCACATTAGGAGAATACAAATTTCATATAGTAATACATATTAGACCATAACAATATCAATGTAAAATAAAAGGAACATGAATAATAAATCATGATATAACATTATAATCATATCACAGGAAATGTGGTGACATCTTAAAACGATGAGTCATGAACATAAGTCAAGGATAACATCAATGAAATCATAATGTAAAAATTTCGATAAAGGATTCATGGTCACTCCCTATTTGAAGTTTATATTTTATGAAACTAAACATTATTGAATGCATTGGAGAGATATATAATTATGTTCCCACTTATCACCTTCATTTCATTTTCATGCATAAGTGTGCCACATAGATTATTCGATATGGATTCATTTATAATAACATTTTCTTTCATGAATATTTAGGGTGGAATAAAAAAATGTAATTAAAATTTAAATGAATTATTAGGGTATAAATTTGAACACCCCTTGATATTAATTGGGTATGGTATTCAATACAAAATTATTTTTGCATGGAAAAACTGGGTGAAATTTCGGCAGCATAACAGCATCACCCATAAATTCATAAAATGGTTTGATGAGAGATAAAGGGGTATCTCATCATTTTAAATTATAATTATAATTTATAGGGACCTGGAAATATTTTTATCGACATTATTAATTGGAAATAGAAGGCATAAGATAAAAAAGAAACTTCAATAATGATGGGATGACGAGGATCCATTAAAAGAGAGTGTGCCTCCAAATGCTTGAGTGAAGCTTATTGAGAGATTATGGAAGCCATGGGAAGACTATAGAGAGGTGATGGAATAGTATGTACTTTATATAATGAATTGGAGTCATTATAAATGGGTTAATTGGTCGGATTATAAAAAAAATAGAGTGGGGGTTTCATGATTATTTATCAAAATTATGTTTTGGGAACCAATAATAAAAAACAAAACAAAAAACAATCCAATGGGGTTTCCCATAGTTTCAGCCAAATGGTATTCATTTTAATTATTTTATAATTCACATGAATGACTTTCTAACATAATTTCCTTTCTAATGTCAAGGTCAGTCATACTCATAAAGATATGATTTTAAAACTATCAAATATGCTAATAGTTTTGGACTATTAACAAGGGATTTATGAAATCAATAAATAAACTACAACTAACATTATTTTAAAGTTAAAAAATATATCTAATATTGGATACCATTTATTTTATTTATTAGAACAATTTTGGGTCATTATTATATTATAATACACATTGTATATTTATATAGTTTTTAATTTTTACTAAAAAATTCGACATTCTATGAAAATTATTAAAAATCTCTATTGGATAACTTTGATGTTATAAATAAATAAATAATAGAAAATTTATTTAAATAATTTTATAAATTTTTTAATTTTCACTTTTAAAATAATCGAGGACATTTTTTTAAAATGGTGGGGGTTTTTGAGAATAACTATTTTCGAACCCTTATAAAAATTACCTTTAATTTCGTAAAAATTATACGATCAATAATATTTAATAAAAATTATTTAATACTAATAAAATAATAATGTATTATTTATTTATATAATAAATTAATTCATCAAAAGATATTCATTAGTTGATGTTGAGTATTAGTAAGCAATACAATTTGTGTTTTATTGTATCAAAATAAAATCATTTATAAAGTAACAATAGTTGGATGAAAATATATTCATTATTCATTAAAAATTTATGCACATATGCATATTTCTATGCTATTGATAGATATCCATTTAATACACCAACAAAATCCATATGATTATGTTGTACGATAGTGAGACATTCATGGAGTGGTTTGGCATACATGGTTTGGGTTGTGATCTAGATGAGATTGATCTTCTTCCATAAATATGATCCATCAAGCTTATGATATGGGATCTTATATTGGTATTAGTCAAATAAAAATCCAATTTTTTCAATATCCCTCTAAATATATTATAAATTGGCGTCCTTGGGTACGATCATACTATTTGAGACCATCACTTATTTTGTCTGTGATAATTTTTTTTGTTAAAACCATATCATTATAATAATCTTGTGATCATTCATTAATGTCTATTTTATAAATATTAAATATTATTATTCATTATTTATGTCTACTAGGATACATTAAAACCAATTATATCTTTGTTTTTTATAACCATATTATATAATTATACATTTAAATAAATCAAAAGAGGATTTTTAATTATAACATTTGGGGACATTTCAATCTTCCCCCAAAATAAATTTCACCCTCAAAAAAGTAATTTACCACACTGAAAAATATGAAGTTAACTATTTATCATCACTTCCTCTAGTTCCTACATATCTTATTCATACTTTTGGTTCCTCCACAACACTTTGACAAGTTTCATTTTCTTATTTTGTAGAACTTTGTCTCTATGATATATGATTTTCACTTGTTTCTCTTCATAGGAATGATAATTCTACAATGGTATCACCTTTTGATTGAGTATATATTAGTGGTATGGTATGTTCGTTCTCATGGGGGATAAATAGAATATATCATATTCTTTAGATATGATATTTTTGAGTTCATATTGTTAGGCGACCACTCTAATGTGATCAAGCATCTTAAAGGGGAAAGTGTATCTGGTACTAATCATTCCCTTCTTACCAAATCTCATAAATTTTTTCCATGGAGAAATATAGAGGAATTCAATATATCTAATATCAAACACTAGGTCTCTGCAAATATTGTCATTATAGGTGCTGGAAATATTTTTTATTTGATTTTCAAAAGTCGGTTTAGGATAACTGGTAACCTCACAACCAAATAGCGACTCCTCCAAAATAAAAACCACATAAGATATTCGAAATTCAAAAACACGAACCATGTGTGCAACTCGAGCCACACAACCACCTCGTGGATCATGGAAACGTGAAAACCAACTTTGTCATTAATCAAACCACCAGCAAGACTAACGTCGGCGAGTAACGCCGGCGTCCTTGAGTTGCTGATGATGGATAATAAACGATTCCAACATTTCATTGACCATTTTAATACCTAGCCATATTTATTCCACAACATCATCCCAATATGAATATTTTGTGCAGCTCTTACCATGAAGGGTTTCATTGGGAGCCCTTTGGATTCTTTAGTGTAAACTAAAGATGAAGGAATACTCTCCCATTATAAGATGTTTGTCCCATCCTCCTTTTACCGAAAAATGGGCATACTCTCAACATTTAATCAAGTGATTGGATAGTCCAATCAGATTTAAAAATAGTTTAATAGTGATAATCCATGTTGGTGTTCAACTCATTATTCATAAATTATTAGATACATATCTCAAAATTAGAGTAGAATGTTATATATTGAAAAGATACAATCGATAGTGGTTTTTTATGAAACCTCCCCGATTCTAAAAAGTATATCATGGAAAATGGATTGAGTTAGAAATCCTCTAAAATTTCAATTATGTATGTGGTGTTTGTAATATGATACACCACAAACCATATAGCATTAATTCCCAAGGATGTCTTTAGATGTCTGGTGAAAATTTCAATGGTGATGTTTTCGCATTTTCATGTTGTTATAGGTAATGGTTGCATCAGCCCATTTTAATATGTAATAAATACATCTAGTTACCTTGTAAAATAATTTTATGTTTACAAATATTACCACCCTTGATAGTAATTGGGTATGGTATTAACTACACATTAATTTTTTCATGGAAACACAAAGGGAAATTTTAGCTACATTACAACATCACTTAAAAATTATTAAAATGGGTCAATGATTAAGAAAAATGTATATAATAATTTTTACATAAAATGGGATGTTTTAGGGACATGTAAATACATGATCCTCTATTAAAAAAAGGAAATTGAAGGAATTTTATAAAAATAAAGTTAAATAAATAAGGGTATGTGAGGATCACATACTTGAGTGTGTGCCTCCAAGAGCATTTGATGTGATTCTTTAGTGCATGTGGGAGCCTTGACAGGACCCTATGGAGAGGAGATCAGAGTAAGTACATTTTTTATGGATTTTTAGTGAAGATAAATAGGGCATTGGGTAGGTTTTTATAAGAAAGTATTGGGTATTTCTTTATTATTTCACAAACATAAGTTTTGGACTCTATATAATAAAATAAAATAAAACCAAAACTCTGTCATAGTAATTTCCCATGGACTCTTTAAAATTGGAGTTATATTAATTATTTTATAATTTCAAGGGCCTAATATTTTAAATTAACTTCCTTGATTTTGTCTAGGTGAGTCATACTATTAAAGATATGATTTTAAAACATTAAAATATGTTAATGCATTTTGATGAATCATAATAGATTTATAAAAAATCGAATAAACTAAAAATCACATTATTTTAAATATAAAAATTATATTTGATGATAGATATATGTTATGTTTTTTTACATCACTTTTGAACCAATATTATGTCCTAATACCCAAATTATATTTATATGGTATTTTTTAACCTAAAAATTTGACTATAATAATTTTTTTTGAAAAATAAACCATTAGATATTTTTGAAATTTCTATTTGAAAAATAATTTTCATTTTATCTCAATAATTTTACAACTATGTGAATTTTTACATTTAATATAACAAATTTAATTTATTAAAAATGTTATATTTTTTTGACAATTATATTTTTCAAACCCATATAACAATTACATATGTATTCATAACAATTATAAGATCATTTATATTTAATAAATACTTTATAATAATAATATTTTATTAAAATATTAATTATTTAAATTTTTCATTAATTCATAAAATTTATGTCCTTAATTAAATATGAGTATTACCCAAAAAATAATTTTTTTATTGTGTCAAAATTAAATTATTTATAAATTAACAGTAATTGGTTAAAAATCTGTTCATTTTTTCAATAAAAATAACTCTACATACTCATATTTATATGGTCTAGATGCATATGCATTTCACAGACATGAAAAATCAATAAGACTAATCTGTGTAATTATATAGCATTCATGGGGTGGTTTGGCGTACATGGTTTCATCCATGATCTTGACGAGATTGAACATCTCTAATAAATGGGTTCTCTCATGCTTATGTTTTTTGGATCTCAGCATTGGCTTCGTCAATCGAAAATCATAGGGATGATATCTCCCTCAAAGGCTCCATTAAATGGGCTTCATTGGGTATGATCCTACTAGTTGAGGTCATCAGTTTCTTTGTTTTTATCGATTGGATTTGTTATAACCCTATGTTTATACTAAAAATGTGATTTCACCCCTTCTACTACGGGGAAGTTCATGGTGAGGGACTTTCACAGGACCATCACCTATCAGGATCATCATGATGAATGGAATGGGATTCTGCGGT
Organism: Viscum album; assembly: GCA_963277665.1. Taxonomy (NCBI): domain Eukaryota; kingdom Viridiplantae; phylum Streptophyta; class Magnoliopsida; order Santalales; family Viscaceae; genus Viscum; species Viscum album. Next base: position 1,816,644,163 of record OY728157.1, read on the forward strand.
GCAGAAATATCCCTAAAAAATATAATTTCCTCTATTGGATAATGAGGAACGATTCCCTCCCTACGGATGACATCATCAAAAAACTAGGTATTCCTCTGGCATTGTGTTGTCAGTGCTGCAGGAATAAGAACGAAGAAAGCATCAACCACATATTTTTTGAAGGTAGATGGGCTCATGATGTCTAAAGGTACTTTGGCGGGATCATTGTTTCTTTCTCCCAGGACCCTCAAGACGTCCCACTATTGCACTACTGGTTCAAGGGAACAAATGAAAAAAGTCAGGAAAGGATGGCTCGTGCAATAATCTTCAACGCGGGCTACTAGAGCATGTGTCTCGCTCGTATCCAGGCGCTCTATGAGGGGTCATCATCAATAGGGAGGTCCATTACTATCCGTCTAAGATGTCTTTTGACCGACCTGGTGAATCTCTCCAGTGGATGGAATGATTCCCCTTCCATTTGGATTCTCCAAGCAATATCTCCAGTGGTCCAACCCATCACCAGGAAGAAACAATGGGTGCACTGGAAACCTCCCACAAATGATCTCAATCTCAATACAGACGGTTCTTATTGTGCGGGGGAGATGCGAGGGTGAGGGTTTTCCCACAATTACGGAGGAAGTGTTATACTAGCGTTCACAGCCCACTATGGACTAGGAAAATCTTTGCAAGCGGAGGCCAAGGTTGTACTCACAGACCTAAATATTTGAAAGCATAGGAAGATTGTTTTATCTCATGTTGCAACGGACTCCGAGATAATACATGAAGCCATTAAGGGGAAAGGTCACACTCTTTGGGTGATATCTTACACAATCAGGAAGTGAGGAACCCTCATCAACAGCAATACATGTGTTTCCCACACATGGAGGTAGGGGAACAAGGTCGTAGGCCATCTTTCCTCTTTGGCCACCCAAGGTTCCAATGTCACCTGTATTAATACATTCTCTAGCTTCAAACCTGATGTGGTGAATTTGATTCCAGGGGATGCCCTGGGTCTTCACTACTTTAGACCCCCTAGGTCTCAGCTGGGGTTGCCTGTGTCCCTTGTCCCTTGGTCATTTGGAATAAAAATCTAATGTTATGATGATGATATCATGAATCTAATGGATTTCATGTGTTTTGTATATCCATATTACAAAACATGACATTTAATTAAATCATCATGGGAATTATATTTATAACACTAGGATTCATTACATATAACATACGACAATCCATTATATTCCATTTTGGAGTCATGTTGACAAGTGAAAGTTGTTATCTTTTTTATTATCTTGAAATATTAAAAAATGGCATTCTCACCACATATAAAACAGGCCTCTCACAAATAATCCAATTCAACCCTAAAGATTATTTTCATATTGAAAATATAACCACTTAAATTAAACATTAATCATATTCATTTTCAGCCTCTTTTCCCAATAGGTTTTAATATGACCATTGTTTCTAATGATCCATGTATGGGAACGCCCTAGCCTCCAAAATGTGCAATTTTTACAAAATTCTTTTGTTTTTTTCTTACTATTCACAGTATAATTTTATAATAAATATATAATTAAAATATTTTTATTTATTAAAATAATTATATTTTTATCATGGAATAACTATTGACCACAATTCTACATTTATATTAATAAAAATTAAACAATCACCCTTGCATTGTGCAGACAACTTACTCCACGAAGCGATGAGTTCCATTTCATACAACTGCCTATATTCAATAATGTTAAGGATTAAATTTAATAATAAATTTTAAATCAATAGTATAATAATTTTTATTAATAGTAAAAATATAACCCATTTTCTTTCCCACTCACTCTTTAAGAAATAAAAAACATTGACTATTTGTAGTGTAAACTACCTCTTCTACAAAATAATGCATCTCATTTGTCATCTAGTATCAACTATTTTAATTAAATTTTTTTTTAAAATATTATTCAAAAAACTAAAATATTTGAATAATATCATTATTATTATTTAATATTTATATAATTCTAAAACAATCCATGTTTATAATCAAAATTATCCATTTATTGTTGAATATTATTATTTGGTCTAGTCTTACCACCTACATTAACAATGCTATAATAAAATATCATGGATGAATATGGGATCATTATAAATGATAAATTATTATATGAATAATTATTTTTTTTATTTTGGATATGTAATGGAAATATTAATATTAAACTAATTAATTATGATACAAATATATGTTCACTAAAAATCAATGACACATTCTCATCACCAATTTTTTCTTCAAGAACTATAACCGAGATTCCAAAAAATGAAATTATAACATTATATTTAATAATAAAAAGCCATTTTTTAAGATTGTATGATCTATTAAGGATTTAATTTTTTGTAATAATTGAAAATACTACCTCTAATATGAAACTTATATAAAACTGTTAAGATTACTCACACCTAGTATTGATAAAATAAAATAACCAACAAAAAAAATGTAATGAATATTATTAATGATGTTTACAATTGTATTTCTATTATGTTTTTTTATAAATAGGTTATTATGATATTTATGTTTGTTATACATGATCTTATAGTGAATTTCCCAAACTAGGGAAATATTGAATGTGTTTTTAATCTTAAATTTTCACACATTGTGTTATATTAATTATTATACACCATGTTTTCTAAGGAATGGTCTATATAATAACCCATTTATATTTTTTATCACGATCCTCTCATTATTAATTTTATTTAGTTTTAAATTTTAAATAATATCCTCTATGGGGTTTTGATTGAAATGTTTATATGATTATAATGGTTTCTTTGTCGAATTTTGACATAGAACAAGATATGTTTGATATTTTACGTCATCATTTGTATTATACGGTGAATTACATAACCTATTTCTTTTATGTATGAAAATATATTACATTTAATTAGATTTTAATTTTTATTACATGATATCTCACTCAAGATCATTTGATTCACGAATTACCGATATAATATGGATTATATCACAAATATCATTTTCAAATAGAGATTTATTTTTAAAAATTATCCATATTAAAAAATTTATACATGTATTTATAAAACTCGTATCATTTTATTATACTCTATTAATTCATGGGGTTTGAAGTTCACAGATCAATGTAAATCACTAATAGGGGGAGGGGTGATTCAGTGATCCTGTTAACATATTTTTACAAATTGGTTCTTTTCGATTAAACCTCTATTGCTGGTTAAATCCTCGATCCAATCTTCTTGTGTCTCTCAGCCTTACATTGAATGATGCTGTAAATGTAGTGGCACTGAACAGAAGAATTTACAAGGTTTGGTTCAAATACCTACTCCTTAATGTGTTGGTTATTCTCCCCAACACAGATTATCCACTATAATTCGGTTAGTAATGACAATGGTCGATAAAGAGTCACAATGTATCTCTCCTAAGTCCCACAAGAGGTTCTTTATACTGCTTCACACAGTGTTACCAGAGTCTCAGTGGCCTACTCCAGAGTCTCACTAAAGTCTTTTTATCCTTCCTTAATCTCATAGGTTTCTTCTAGCTCTCGAGTCACACGAGCATCTTCTTTCTTTAATTTTATCTTTGATTCACTATAGACGATCTTCTGATCTCTTCACACATGATAGATTATTCACACTTGCCTGTGAATCTCTTCATGGATCTTCAACAACCTTTGTTAAGGTCTATTTTCCTTGCTCAACAACTCTGATCACATCAGTTGATCAGTGATTAGCTCAACAATGCTAAGGCAATTCTTTCTTCTTCTGATCAAGACCTGGACTCACTAAGATGTTTTCAAATGGTGCACACAACTTCTTCAGGGATATAATATTCAAGAATTATCTTGCACAAAATCATCACTATATCTATTTTTTGAATTCTCAACTACCGAACACTGTGAAACACGAGCTTCTTTAATTCTGTTTGGCTTCAGTGTCAGTTCTCATTAACTTCATGCATGGACTACATGGGTATCTCAATTATTTTGTGCAATAACATAGTGCACTAATACAACTTCTTTTTTTCGTGGAAAGAATCACATACACTTATGTGCTTATTCAAAAACTAAAGATCAACTCACTTGGAATCATCTGAATTGACACACGTGCATGTGATTATGCATGATTTCATGCATGTTTCTCTTACTTTTGAACATGAATTGTCATCTATACTTTTCACAATATACACACATACTTTTAATTATTTATTTTATGTGTGCATGTGAATGAATGCATGAATGAATGCACATTTATTCTCCCATTTCTTGTGTGATAACCGCAATGGGTGTAACACATTGAGCACACACACAATCTATTTGCATTCATAACTTATCTATTTATATTCTTCTATTTATCTTCTTATTTTGGGTTTTAGTAGTCAAACACTTGACGAATTTGATTCTATGTGTTAATGAATGGGTCTTTATCAATCCCAAATTAGTGTTAGCCACAGTTCACCTTGTTCTTGGTTACTAGGGTGTCTCAACTCATTCATATGAACTCCACCATTCATGCAACATCCTTTTTCTTAATCTGCCACACACAACCTGAATGGGTGTGGGAATGGTGTATGTGTGAGTTTTCATTCTCAAGATGTTATCAAAGCCCTGCCCTCCTGAATGTGTTTCTTTTTGTGAAAAACAAAAGGCCATAGGTTCTTCTTCTTCATGAAAAATAGAAGGGCATGATTCATTTTCTTCTCTAAGGGTCTCAAGTTTCTTCTCTTACAAATAATGCATAGACAATCAAAATTGATATGTGAATGGTGTATGCCTGGGTTCTCCTACTTTGTGAAATAAGGGACAAATCCTCAACTCAGGTAACTTCATAGAGTATCACAAGGGTTCATGAACCTATTGTGTACTTGTGGTTTATTATTCACGCATGAAGAATTGTGAGGGTTTGAAGGAAGTTGTCACGTGTTAAGCTTCTTTCGTGAACCCAGGTGGTTTGCACTTCTCCTCTGTGGAAGACCTGCATGGTACTCCTTCATGCAAGAGATGCATGAGATGCCTCTTCTTCGCGTAGTAAGGCTATGTGGAAACCTATTTCATTTGAAAAATAGAGGGGTTCTCGATTTCTCTGTTAATTTGGAGAAAAAATAGTTCCTTTATTCAAGAATTGTAGCCAACTCTACAAGCATTGGGCTCCTCCATTTTAAGGCGAGGAGCTAGTACAAAACTGTGGGGTTCAAATCATTAAACACCCGAGATATGCAGTGTTTTGAAATCTTCAAACACAGATCAAGATATAACCATAAGTCTTGATATATTTGGTTCAACATGGACTCTTTATTTCTCGATTTTTGAATCACATCAATTCATTTTAGAATGCATGGAAGGCTTCTATTTTAGTGCTTGAGCGACCTGACATGGCCTTGCAGATTCGGTTTCTTCGGCCTTCATAGATTCTTCATTTTAATCACATGCATGCAACTTTATATTCATACATGATTTCAGTTCTTCCAAATGATCACCATGGGCTTAAAATGGGCTCAAATGATGCCCAGAGAGATAAGATCGTCATCCAGCATCATCGCTGGTTCTCAGGTGTTAAGAAGATTAAGATGACCATGGTGGAGAGATCGAACTGCCAATGTTAAAACATCATGTGACACATGATCAGATGGATGGACCGGATGCACTAGATCAATGATACAATGATCAGATGACGGACCACATCTCTAAGATGCATCGAACGGTGGAGATCACGCAACTAGATTTTTTGGTTGACCCACATTGAAACGAAGACATGAGAATGAATTTTTTAAAATAAAATTGATGGCAACCAAGTCTCAGATTACTCCTCTACCCTCCTCAAGTGCCACCCTACAGTGGTTCTCCTTCAGGCGTGCTCTAGCACCCACTATGCTCCTCGGGCATGCTCTAGCACCCACTATGATCCTCCGGGTGTGCACCTAGCACCCATGCTGCATAGGTTCATTACCGTGCGGCACCCGCAAGCTTACAAACGGCCCACACTCATGCCTCATGTGAGGCTAGCCATGAGTGCTTCCATCGAGCATGGCTTACCTCGCATCCCACAAGTGCTTATGGTGAGGTCCTCGGCTGGCCTCCTTGGATGGCTTATTTATTATTGTAGGAACAATTTACATGGTTTAAAACCAAGTGTCATGTATAGGAAAAATATATGGCCACCTTCCTCATTCAAATATCATCCTCTCTTTTTCTTTTTGAAATAACAAACCTAAAATATTCAATATCTTCTTTTAATCGGATCATGGATGATGCATGGATCATGTCTTCATTCCTCGTGTATTAAAACATAATGAATGGCCTTCAACACTTCATCCACTTAGTGAAAATTGATGGATGTCACTTCCTTCCTTATGTAATTGAGTATTTCATGTACTTCTCCACGTGATGTAACATTGTATCACCTTGATACAAGTCTTGAAACTTAAGACCAGTTCAACAATCATCATTTTTTTTCTATTGGAGATTTGATCATGTGTAGCATTCAATGCTTTGAATCAACAACAATTTTCCATGGCTTTACCAACTTCTTCCTCAAAATCATTCATTCATATATTGACTTCTCATTGACAAAAAATGAAACTCTTAAAAACTTCAATCTATATTGAAAGAAAATTCCACTCTTATGCACTTCAATCCCCCCCCCTTGTATTTAGTTGTCAATATCACCTAAGAACACTTTGAATAGGTTAATATTTGTTCCAAACTTTTCTCCCCCTTATTGGAAACCAAATGCAATGTTGTTATTGGAGACTTTTTCAAAAACATGTCTTCCTCCATTAAAATAATATCTTATGAAATGTATCTGATAGAGAGATGATGTCACATGGTTCAATTGGAAAATATCCTTTAGTTAATCACTCTAAGTCTAATTGGGAAAACCTAGTGTAGAAAACAAGAGAGATATGACCTGGGTTTTTAGTGTTATCCTTAAACAACCATACATTTGAAATCACGCTTAGAATGGTCTAATTCATGACCAGGGGATTGGATATGATTGGATTTATCAGTGAAATGCTAAATCCTACACATACTTCACCAAACATATTAAAAAGTTCAAGTGAAATGATAAATCTACCCCTTTCAGCCCATATATTCATCAAGGAATCACTCCCCTTAATTGATATGATAAATACAATTAAGAACAATGGATGAATGTGTGATTGGAATACCATAGATTTAGCATCATGTGATGATATGAATTTCAAGATTTGTCATGACATAATCCTTTATATCATCACTTTAACATTTTCTCCCACTCAAGGGGTTCACTCCATTTGAATTTAATTGGTGGAGAATATCATCAAATAATATTGAAGATATAAATATTGATAATCTTCCACTGTGGATCACTTAAAGTAATTACCAAATCATGAATAATGAGTTCAACATGTAGTTCTCTACTTTTCTGATTAAACCTTCATTTTAAGAAAGACATTCATCTTCAATTCCCTTCAATGTAAGCACACTTGTATAATAAAATTACAAAAAAATAAGATGGAACACTTGTGATCTTCTTAATTAAATCACTCAGAATGTAAATTTTCTCTCAAACTTTGAATTCCATCCTTTACCGATCTAAAGTGTTTGGTACTATTGATGTTGATATCTCCACTCCATTTGGAATTTTTATTTTTCACTGTCAGTCAGGATTCTTTAAATCCATTCACTTTCAACTTGTGTGGATTGGTTTTCTTTACTTCTGTTAGTAGTGATGTATCTTTAGGTGTATGTTGTTCAATAATATCCATTTTGCCTAGTAAAATAGTTATACATTTGTTTTCCTGATGTCCGGCCTTCTTGAACCTTTCACACAATAGTTGTGAGACAATTGGGTTTTCATGTGTTGACAACCTCTCATGAAATTCGAATTCTATTCCATGTGGAATGACATGTTTTCCCTTTGCCTTATCCTTATCTATCATTTCACCTTCAACTCTTTGCAGTTATCTAGAAATTTGCAAATGACTGGGCCAGGTAACTAAACACACTTTTCCATTTTCTGATTTGGAGCCTCCACATAGAATCCTCATTTCTATCAGGTTACCTTTATTAGAAAAATTATTAAAATTATCTTCAGGAATGTCTATAGTCAAACCCAATTTCTTATGGATTGATTCTATTTTTATTTTCATCTTTATTACATTCATTTCCATTTCTTTTTTGTAGTGATCCACGATAAGACATTTATTTCAACATTAGAAGCTTTGTTTCATGGTTGATATGAAAATATTAGAATCGAATTTGAACTTCTTCTTGAGAATAATTTCATTTATCGTTTTCATGAATTCATTGTTTTTCATATTTCCAATGGAAGACTTTTCAGCTCCTTTTGCTTTCTCCTGCCTTTCTTGTGGTCTATGCTTCTTATCAACATATTCCTGAGGAATGGTAGGACTAAACTAGAACTCATCATTACTGTGACCACTTCTGTTGCAATTATCACAGAAGTATTTAAGATAATCAAATATATTCTTGATAGATAGATTCTTTTTCATCTGTGCATTCTGATTTTTCTTTGTTGGTTGCTTGATTTATTCACATATACATTCCCTGAATGTAGGCCGTCCATAATTTCCACATGCTGACATATTATTCTAGAAATCTTTGTCCTGATGACAAAACATCCAACAACACAAACAATAGCCAAAAAATCTCCTTCTTTTACTTGTAGTATCAGTCTAGCAAGATTTATTACATTTTTTTTAATTTTATTTATTTCATTGGAGAATACATATGGGAGTTTCTATTCTTAATCATTTAAGTTTCCACCCTTGATGCTTTGATGGATGTATCATTATTTTTATCAATCCACATCTTCCCAGATTTTGGTTTTGAACATGTACTTACAGAAGAAAAAGTATTAGGAGTAACAGAAATTACTGTTTTATGGGATACCTTCTTCTTAGAGGATGTTTCCCTTGGATTAGATGATGATATAATTTTCCTTTTGGAATCATATTCCTCAATGAAAACTTGAGTGGTAACATCTCTTCTTTCATATGATTGGGAAGCTTCATCTTGGGGTGATTGCTGATTTTTTAATCTCACATGAAATTCTAAACATTATATGTTGAGAGAGTTTTTCTCCTCCTCAACTGATCTCAGCATACTTTTCCAATTCCCCTTCAACATTGAAAATTTTCTTCATGAAAATTTCATAATTATTGAAAAGAGATATCAAGATACTTCAGATTTTTTTTCTTTGTTTTCTAGTTGAGAAGCTTAGAAAACCATAGAAACCTTGTGCAAACTTGTCAAATGCATGGAAAGTTTCAACAAATTCATTCTCAAAGAATTATTTCTCACCAATACTTCCCTACAATTCTTCAATAACTTGAGAATATAATTAATTTTGATGAAAAAAAATTTCTTCCTTTTCCTTCACATGTTTTGTGGGAGTGTTGTACATGCCCAACCTTTTAGCCAATGCTCATTCCATGGAATTAACTTCTTCTTACAACCGTAATTTTTCATCTTGAAGAGCAGTAATACTTGTATCAATGTTTCTTGCCAATTCTATATAGACTTTATTCAGATGATATTTGATTGTATTATAAAGATCACTAATTGATCTATAATCTTAATGGATAGAGCATGCTTCATCAGAAGAATAATAAGTATTATCACGTGATATAACATTAATATTACCTTCAGTAGAAGGTGTCTCTATACTAGTTGTAGGCTTAATCTTCATCTTCCTTTCATGTTTCTTCATTATGTTATTCTGAGTCATGGATGATATTTACATGTTAGGTTGTTCACTCATCTCCTCAAAACTACACTTCATAAATACACCCATGGATCTTTTAGTGGGAACCTCCCTTTGATACCAATTGAAGTGCCCAGATTAGTGTGAATCCCTGAGAGGCGGAAGGGGTGAATCAGTGATCCCTTGAGAATCATTTTACAAATTGATTGTTTTCAATTAAACCATTATGGCTGGTTAAAGGCTCGATCAACTATTCTTGTTTCTCTCATCCTTACCTCAAATGCTGCTATAAATATAAAGGAACTGGACATAAGAATTTACAATGTTAAGTTCAAAGACCTACTCCTTGCTGTGTTGGTTATTCTCCCAAACACATATTCTTCAATATAATTCGGTTAATAATTACAATGGTCGTAAAGAGTCACACTATATCTCTCCAAAGTCCCATAGGAGGTTCTTTATACTGCTTCACACAATGTTACCAGAGTCTCACTGGACTACTTCAGACTCTCACTGAAGTCATCTTCTCCATCCTGAATCTCACAGGGTTCTTCTAGCTCTCGAGTCACACGAGAAACTTCTTTCTTTAAGTTTATCTTTGATTCTCTATAGTTGATCTTCTAATATCTTCACAAATTCTTGTTGAATCGCACTTTCTAGTGAATCTCTTCAAGGATCCTAAACAACCTTTGATAAGGTCTGTTGGCCTTGCTCAACAACTCTGATCACTTCAGTTGATCAGTGCTCAACTCAATAATGCTCAATCAATTCATTCTTCTTCTAATCAAACCCTATCCACACTAAGATGTGTTCCAATGGTACACAGAACTTCTTCAAGAATATAATATGATATAATGATCGTGCAAAATATTAGTTCTATATCTCATTTTTGGATTCTCAACTACTGAACACTCAGATACAAGATCTTATTTATTTCATTCTTCCTTCAGTCTTAGTTTTCATTCACATGATTCATTGACTGCATGGGTATCTCAGATTTTTAGTGCAATAACAAAATGCACTAAATCTTCTTCTTGACTTCTTTGAAGGAATCACATACACTTATGTGATTATTCAAACACTGAAGATCATCTCACTTGGCATCAGCTGAATTGGTACACGTGCATGTGATTATGCATGATTGCATGCATGGGTCTGTTATTTTTGAACATGAACTGTCTTCTTTTCTATTCTCAATATACCCACATACTTTTAATCCTTTCTTTTACTAGTGCATGTGGATGAATGCATGCATAATTCTTCTCTTATTTCTTGTGTGATAACCCCAATGGGTGTAAAACTTTGATAACACACACAATCTATTACCTTTACACATTCTTTCTCTCTATTCTTCTCTTTCTCTTCTACTTTTGGGTCTTATCACTCAAACACTAGTCTCATTTATTTCTATGTGTTTATGCATTGGTCTTCATCATTCCCAAATTAGTGTTTCCCATGGTTCTCCTTGTTCATGGACACTTGGGTGTCTTATCTCATGCATATCAACTCCACCATGAATACACCATAATTTTTCTTCTTCATTCACACACAATCCAAATTGGTGTGGGAATGGTTCATGTTTGAGGTTTTCTTCTCAATAGGTTATCAATGCCTCAGCCTCATGTGTGTTTTTCCTTTTGTAAAATACAATAGGTCACGGGTACTTATTATTTATGAAAAACGTGAAGGAACGATTCGGTTTCTTCTCTAAGGGCTTGAGGTTTCTTCTCCTTCAAATAATTCACACACAATAAGATTTGATATGTGAATGGTGTATTCGTGGGTTCTTCCCCTTTGTGAAAGAAGGGAGGAATCATCAGCTCGAGAATCTTCACATAGTATCCCAAGGGTGCATGCACCTATTGTGTACTTTTGGTTTCTTCTTCATACATGAACCACGACGAGGGTTTGAAGGATCATTCCTTGTGTTCGGCTTCGTTTGCAAACCAGGGTGGTTCGTGTTTCTCCTTCGCGCATGAACTACACGGGACTCCTTCATGTTAGAGATGTACTAGATGAATCTTCTTTGCATAGAAAGACTATACAGAAACCTCTTCCTTTCACAAACCAGAGGGCTTCGTGGTTTCTCTGTTGCATTAGAGAAACAAGAGCTCCATTCTTCAATAATTGTCGCCAACTTTTCATGGCATGGGATCCTCTATTTATAAGAGAGGAGCTTGTATGAAACCGAGGGGATCAAATCTTAGAATGCATGAGATATGCAGTGTTTGGAAATCTTCAAATGCAGGTCATGATATAGACATATGTCTCGATATATTTTGTTCAATGCAGACTCCTTATTTCTCGTTGAGTAAAGATCATGCATGCATTTTAAAATGCATGAAAGTATTCTATTTGAGTGTTTGAGAAACATGACGTGGACTAACACATTTGGTTGCTTTGGCCTTTATGGATTCTTCATTTTAGTCGCATACATTCATCTTTTAATGAAGGCATGATTTCGGTTCATCTAAATGATCACCAAGACCTTGAAATGGGATCAAATAATGTTCGAAAAGATAAGAACGTCATCTAGATTCATCACTGGTTCTCAGATCTTTGGATGTTGAAGACAACCTTTGTGGAGAGATTGAACGACCATAGTTAAAACATCAGGTGGCACACGATCAGATGGATGCCCCAGATGCGCTAGATTTTTGATGCGGTGATCAGATGACAGAACACATCTCTAAGAAGCATCAGACGGTGGAGATCACGTCCTTGGATTTTTTGGTCGTCCCACATCGAAACGGAGACACGATAGTGACCTGTTTATAATATAATCCATGGATATCGAGTTTCAAGTATAAAGAAAATATATGTCTAATTTCCTCATTCAAATCCCATCCTCGCTTTTTCTTTTTGAAATAACAAATCTAAAATCATAAATACATTCTTTTAATCCAAACATTGATGATGCATGGATCATGTTTTCATTCCTCGTGTATTAAAACATAATGCATGGCATTCAACACTTCATCCACTTAGTGACTATTGATGGATGTCACTTCATTCCTTATGAAATTGAGTATTCCATGCACTTCTTCATGTCCTATAACATTGTATCACCAATATAAAAGTCTTGGAACTTAAGGCCAGATCAAAAATCATCAGATTTTTCATTCTCTTTGATATTTTTTCAAGTGTACACTTAAATGATTTGAATCAACATCAATTGTCCAAGGCTTTACCAACTTCTTCCTCAATATCATTCATTCATATATTGATTTCTCATTGAAAATAAATTCAAATATTATTAACTTCAATCTATATTGACAACAAATGCAACTCTTAGGAACTTTAATGTTTTAATTGTATTATACCTATATCATATCCCCCATGGCGCATTATTTACCCCTTACAAGGAAATTGACCATACTATTTTTTTCTGTCCAGAACCTCCCTTATTCTATATCTATATTAATTAGATTCATTTTTCAATAAACATATATATCCCTTAGTTATTAATTATGGTAATTTTATACTTCATGTGAATCTTTAAATGTTTAATGAATTTGTTAACGATTTCTATATGGGTCATTTTCATCACAGTTTGACAAGAATATCTTTTTAAGATTTATCATGAGATAAAACATTCCCACTTTATTTGTTGTTTTATATGACAATTTTTCTTCCATGTTTCAATTATATATAAAAAGATTTCATACTAGTTTTATAAAATATTAATTATATAATTATATTGAAAGACTGTATATTTCTTATTACAAAAGTGATTTTTCTATAAATCCAAAAAATGTTTTTCATCAAATAAATTTTCATTCAATATATATTTTTCTTGATTAGGGATATTATTAAAATTATATCATCATCCCCATTTACTTTAATGTATTATTAAATGTTATTTTATATTATTGAAATGATTTTTCCATACCTTTTAATTTACCTGTCATTGAGGGTTTATCAAACTAATTTTTCTTCTAATGTCCTTCCATTATGAATAACTTATTTTCCATTTCATTGTGTAATTTGTGTTCACCTAGATTTCATAATTTAATTTATGAGTGAAATTTTTTACTTTACTATATTTTCATTATCTATATAGTTTAAATAACATATTCTCTACTATTGTGATTGAAGTCTATTTATGTCGAATGTTTTTCAATATATTTGGATACCCATTTACTTACCACAGATATAACATATTATGATATAATTAAGAATTTTTAACTTATGTTACTTCATTAGAAAATTATATGGATCCCATTATCATTATACATGTCATTTATAATTAATGATTGATATCTCATGCCATTATAATACAAGGATAAAGAAAATTTGGGTTCTATGATGCCTTCCAATGAATTTGTTTATGTTTATATCTCTAGATATAGTAAGTTGTGGATGTGATAATATTTTCATAATGGTTTAGGAATAATGTGTTTAATTAAATTTTCCAGTGTGGGAATAATGAGATTTTTGACATAGGATTAGGCATAATATGTTTTCTGAAATGATTTTTTAATACATGTAGTTTTCTATTTATTCATGTTTTTTAAATGTTATTACAATGGTCTATGTATTTTTTATTTTTTATACTATGATACATTACATGTTATAGGATATTTTCAAAGTTATTGTTCAATTTTAGAAATTTTATTCTTCTTCCTTGATTTATAAACTATATTTTTTATAACATTATTATATATTCCTATTACACATATGATATCTTCTTATGTGAAGCTATATTCTGGGATTGTTATCACTTCTATTTATCCGTATAATCTGATATCACCCCATTCATATTAATCCAATTCCTTATGTTTTGAATTAATCATATTTTTAGAATATGTATAGAATGGAGTCATTTGAGGAAAATTTATTAGAGAAGTTGAAAAAATGTTATGGATTAATTAGTTAATTATGTATTAGAAAATTTATATCCTTGATAAAAAAGCAAATAATTTTGTTAGTTTTTTTTTCTAATTCTCTAAAAATATAAACCTAAAATATCAAGGGAATGTCTTATGAATAAATTATATCATTATCTCATGTAATCGATGCGGTCACATACGTGGATCATCATATCTTGGTATTTATTATATATTGACAATTTTATACAAATTACTATTTTGTAAAAAACAAAAAAAATTACAATTCACATAAAAATTACTATTTCAGGAAAACCCCAAAAATTAATCATTTTTTTGTTTTCATGTGTTTAATTAAAAAATAAATTTCAACTTAAAAAATTAAATTTATTAAATTTATAAATGTTTCATTAAAATAAAAATAAAACATATAATGAAATGAAATAGTTATTGAAGACCCCCATTTGAAAGTATAAGTTTTTAAATACTATTTTTCATTCATTTAAAAATGATTAGAATACTTTTATTTACTAGAGGAATTATTATTCTTAAATTTATATAATAATATTCATAGTCTATTTCAATGATCATTTTATTTTAGTGTTAAAGTTGAAAAAAATCATCGAGGAAATTATTAATTTAGTGAAACTATATTTTTTGATATCAGAAGGTGTTACATGAATGTTATATCACAAATTTAAAAATGATTCAATATTATAATAAAGACACATAATATATTAAAATGAAAACATACATATACTGAATAACCCCATAATCCAGTAATTCCAAGAATAATATCCACCCATTTCCTTGGTAACTGTAAACAAATTATATATATATATATAGTGACAATATTTGAATACATGATAGGATCCTCCATAGAACCTCTCATAATAAATTGAATGGAACATATTGAGTCACAATGAATAAACATGGGAACCGAAAAAATTAACTATGAAGGTAAAAATATATCTTATCCACACTAAATCATTATCACAATACAATCCCTAAAATAAGGTCATTAAATATCAAAATATTATGCATAGGGAAGATAAAAATAATCCACTTCCATATTGGTTTTTTGCTCTCCCACCCTAATGAACGATATCCTATGATAGAATCACTTATAACAGTTATCCTTCCCCTCGGAAAATATATCATAGTCATGAATTATCCAGCACACCATGCCCAAATTTATCAACCATTGAAAATACAATTGTAGTCCTATAATCAAATAAATCCCATTTATCATGAAATATACCTCACTGTATCACATCCCAAACCATTCTAGCTATAGTAACCATGGTTGCAACAACTAGGATACTTGTAAATTTCATATCCACAAGACATTGTAGCATATATAGTCACGTATAGTAAAACTGGAATCCACTACTACATGTGTAGGTCTGTACCATATACCTTATGAAATCAAAGCTTGGATACTCTTATACTTAATTATATATATAAAGGTAGGGTGTGTGGGGGGTATTTATCCATTCATTCCCTCACTAACCAAGATATTTTGGAAAACACAGAATAATTAAAACATTTAGGGTTTAGATACCAACCTAAATCAATTAGGGGATAATATTAAGCCATAAAAATTGAGTATATATATAAAACACAACCAAAGGAAAGGAAAATACCATGAAATAGAATAAAAATAGTACACATCCCTTTTAACACTAGTCTTTCAGGTAAAATATCATCGATAAAAAATCTCATCAATGCACACATGTGTATTAAATTTCTTAAAATATATTTTTTTAACAATTAATAAATTAGTAATGATTATTTACCTTATCATAAATTATGGTTTAATCTTTCCTTATCATATAGTAATTGGATTTTTAGAATTAAAAATTTAATCCATTATCATAAACAATAAATTCCAACCTAAACTAAGGTTTTCATTTAATATCACATAACTATTATTAAAAACTATTTATATCAATTCATTAAGGAACAATTTATGATCCAATAATCAGATTATTTTTTTAATCAACATAAAGACACCTTAAGTAATATTTACCCACAGTGTGTTGGAAAATTTTGGTTGAAAATTTTGAATCACAATAATAGACAATCAAACATCTAACCACTAAATGATGAACAATAATAAAAGTAGAAAATATAAAATCTCAAATCATACCAATCAATCAATATTCCGATAAAATTATAGAAAAATGTAAATCAAATATCTCCATTTTTTTTCATATATCTCAACATAAACCTTACCTAAACTAATAGGGAAAAAATCATAGTTCTCAACATATTTTATCCATCCCTATCAGTGTATTACAACAATTCTATGTTTATATCAAAAAAAACAATGGCTCAATCATGATACAGAACTAACATTGAAATACTAATATTTTTTATATATAATGCTCAAAAAAATCATATCCATAAAAACTAAGTATAATAGACAATAATAAATAAGGATGAACCCAAATGTCCAAAAATAATTAATTTGTGTAAGAAACATTACCCAATACCATATTGAATTAATCATTCAAATAAGACAAGTTTCCAAAAAAATAAACATATAACTTCAATACATAAATATTTATAATGTACCATACATAAATTTTATTCAAGAATCACTTCCAAATTAAATAGTTTTTAAATATTAAAAGTAAATAAATCCACATGCCTCAATTTTTATTTATATTATCTTAATAGATTGACATGATTTTACAGTTCCCATTAATTTCAAATATGTTAATGGAAAAAAACTAGTCACACCAATCACTTGTATAGTAACCCTAAAATATCAAGAGACATAACCAAATATATAATAAAGCCAATTTAATTAGAAAACACAATGAAATATTCCATTTTATTAATGATTTTAATTATTATCTTTATTAAAATTAATTCTACTACTCACCAAAAAAATGTTAAATCATGTTAATACCACAGTCACTTAAAAATTAGTTAAATTTCATGAATCCCATTTTATATAGTGAATTTTCAACAATATATATGTTTGAATAAAAGAACATGAGTATATATTAAATATAATCTCATGTGAAGAACCCATAATCAATTTAGAAATCACCCCATATAGAATAATTCATTAATCACAAAAATTAACTACATGAAAATAATTTTAAATAAGATTCCACCTAAAAGAAGGTGGGGAATAGAGTGTGAATAACTAATTGTGAAAAATAAAAGAACTTGTATCACTAAAATATTTATGTTTATTAATTTTACATAAAGATAAGAAAAACTGAATTAATGGTCTCAAAAGGATCATCATGGGTCGCCTAGGGTTTAGAAGATAAATAAGAAAATAAGATGATTTATATGAAACCTAAGAATTTAAATAGGTTGTATGTTAATATAACTAATGTGAAATACCCAAAACTGTGCCCTGATAATCATTTTTTGAAAAAACAATAGTTTAGGAAAAGTAGTTGTGTTATGAGGTATCTCAGTCCAATTTTCCTCTTGAAATCATTATCCAATTTTCTATGTATCTCACCATTTTAGTAATATATCATGAATGATCCTATAATGAATAGTCTAGGATATAGAAAATCCCAATAAACAATTTTGTAGTATTCCTATAATTGGAAAGCAGAAGGTCTTATCCTCTAATAATCTTTGTTATATCCCAATAACTACAAAACATAGGTTATGAAATATACCTTTCATAGGAAAAAAGACCCAAAATATTAATGGAAAAGATCAATGAATTGAATTTCCAGATTTTATAAATCAATTAAGAGGCTAAATCCATTTTCATAAACTCCAAAGGGTACTGACCATGGCTACATTGAAAAATTACTATCCTAAAAAATTCAATAGAACCTTTGAGACTACTCCATACTATGACTCAATTATTCTAATCGTTATCGAAGAACTATACCTAAAATATTTTCCCAAACCACTCCTCTACCATCTATACCTTCCCTAGAACATCCAAACAACCAAAAATAATAATTAACTTCTTATTATAGAAGGTCCAGCTAATAAAATACCTCGTAAAAATATTGATCCTTGATTATTTAAAA
Organism: Viscum album; assembly: GCA_963277665.1. NCBI lineage: Eukaryota > Viridiplantae > Streptophyta > Magnoliopsida > Santalales > Viscaceae > Viscum > Viscum album. Next base: position 1,816,662,713 of record OY728157.1, read on the forward strand.
CAAAAACAAATTATGAAGTATAAGGTTCCTAAACAACCACCCTAGGAAAAACAGCATGTGAATATCTCTCAAAAAACAATACAAACTCCGAAAAAGGAAGAAAAATGGGAAACTATAACATCATAAATCATCTCATAAACCACTCAAGGATAATATAAATCATAAACAAAATAACACACTAATTAACATTAGTTATTGAACACATATCATGAAATCTTGTTCCAAAATATTTTTATCCAAGAAACTATATTTCCACAAGACACAAACCAAATGAATTGAACTCTTATGAAAAACCATCTCTAAATGGTCATAAAAATCAATAGGTCATTCCACATATATCTCATTATATTTATCCTCTATCTATCCTTAGTAATATAAATGGGATTTATCATGAAGATACTATAAATGTTATTGAACATTGATGAAAACTTGTTTCTGGTACCTATATAGAGTAAGTGCTAACTAGTATACAACAAATCCAATATGCACCAATAACGTAAAATTTATAACAAATCCACGATAAGTATTCAGATTTTTTCTTAACCATCACATCCTTGGACATGTATACATCCTCAAGAACACTTGATATAATGTGTTAAACTACCTAAGAATTATACTTTCATAAAAATAAGACATATAGATATCTTGTGAAATCTTTATGTGATTTCGAATTCATGTAATAAATTTTTCATGCTCTACACGAATTCTATTGCGAGAATTGAAAAAAATATTACCTTGATAGAATGAAATTAATATATACATTGTGAACTATTAAACTCTTAAAATGGGGCCATTCCAAGTGTAGATATATGGTTATAATTATTAGTGAACTCCTCTAACGGTTCTTTTTTAATTCATGATATTTCAAAATCCAAAAAATGTGTGAAACATTCATTTCAATTTCGTGATAATATAGCCTTTCTAATAATATATATTTCAATAAAAATCAGTATTATGGAATAGTTGGTAACCAAAATAATGTTGTAGACCTCTCTAAATTCGAGAGGTCTCATGAGAATCATGAACAAAGATTATTGTATTGGGTAACCAATGATTAGTTTTTATCTCTTACGGATAATAACATAAAATTACCTTCACCACACATGAATTATTAATAGTCTACAATAAACCTTATAACATGACATCTTCCTTGAACTGCCATAAAATTGTATGACAGAGTTCATTAAGATTTCCTCTTACATATATTGTGAAACATCAAGTTAATTATGGAACCCAATAAGAATATAATACTCAGCCTTCACCCACATGTAAACCAATCATCGATACCTAACCTCTATAATAAACTATTTCATTCTAGACCACAGAAATTTTCCCATCAATGGATCATAAATATAATATGCACTAGGATGTATTACTGGGTGTGAACTATAGAACTCACAGAGAACCACTTCATGGATCAATAATGGAAAGATTGACCTCCCTAAAAACCATTGTATATACAAATCTACCTCATACTATCCCTCAAGATAATTCATAAAATAAAATAAATCTCACTAAACATCCACCTTGGAAACCCAAAAATATGATTCCATTACTACATGCACCAAATATAGTTAACATTTGAAAATCTTCCCCATGTGACTTTTTTTCAAACCATATTTCACAACATTCCCTTAACCTAGTGTATACGAAATATCAAAGTTAGAATTATATATTTAATTTATCCACTATCACTATTGAAATAATACATCATAATGAGGGAAGAAATTCATCAATCCTTTGGAGACAAAAAACTGATCAACAGTGAGGTGATGTATATCATTCTTGAAACAAAATATAGTTTCCAACATCTTGAGATCTCATGTAACATTGTTATATCTCTGAGGTCATAATTTCCAAGACTATTAAGTTATAAATACTCTCTATTGAATAATAAAAAACCAAATGCATTATGTAATTTATCTAATTAGATATTAAAAAAAGGATATGCTCTAGAAAATGAAGAATAATAAAACTAACTAAATTGTCCTTCAAATATTGAAAAGAATTATAGAGCCTCCCACTTATCCACAAAGAATTAATCTTCTAAATAAAATTTCAAACAATGTCGCATTCTGAGATAAACTAATTAGCAACATCCTATAAATATATTTATATCTAAGAAAGATCCACACATATTTAATATTATAATGGGATACCAAAGAATAAATTTCCATAGTACTGAAAGCATCCAAGAATACACTATATTAATAAATAAAATTTAGTAATAAATGAAACTCAAAATCCCTAAACATACACTAAGATATCATCATAAACAATTGATATCACCAAAGAACTCCCAAAGCAGCTCATAGATATTCATAATTATCATCCTTGAACACCAAATACACAATGATTTGATTATTGAACACCACTATTAATGAATCCATAAATTCAAAAAACACATAATTCATCAACCCCATATATACATACAGGGTATTCCTGACTCCAAATAGAATTATAAAATACTCATAATGCCTGTAATGAGATCTAAAATCAATTTTTGAATATCCTCATGCTTCACCTAAATATCAGGATAACATTACCGTAAATTTTTCTTTTAAAACCATTTATCTACCTTTAACAAATCGTATAAATAGAAATCCATGTATAAAATTAATGATTCAATACAATCACATGGTTCAAGTGATTATAATCAATACACTGATGCAAAAAACCATCCACGTTATTTACAAACAAAGTATATCAGCCAATAGTGACCCATTATGACAACGGGAACTTCACTAAATAATATCGTCAGTAATAACTTATGGGTAATAAAACTGAGAAGATGATATCCAATATGGATATATCTACATATTGCTAATAAAAACTTACAACATTATATATAAACTGGTCTCACATTGAGATGGTAGCTCTATAGCCTATCCAAGAATGACATAATGTTACTCTTTAACATCCATGGGAAACATCATAAACTAATACCCTAATAGAGAAAACATTACCTCATCCATAAAATAAGATAAATTATCAATGCACCTTTGACCCATCTAAAGAGATTACTCTCTGAAAAAGCACATCATTTTCTCTATCACCGTCATATAATGTGACTTTTCTCCTCAGGTAATAAATAATAAACTAAATTGAATACATATAGACTATATTTTGAATTATTCTATATCTTTGTATCTAAAATCATAAGAGATTCCTCATTGAGTGGTGCAGACAGGGATTCAACTTGAAAAATCTATACACCTCATACAATTTAGCCCAACCTCTAGAAAATATAGTCAATACTGATGGAATTGAAAGACTCACAACCTCAATTCCTAGATAATGGACTAGGGATGGTGAAATGATGTAGTACACACCTCTGTAATCAAACAAATTATATATCTTCAAAGGATTTAAATTAATAACTTCTCACAGGATGACTGTCTTTTCTCTCAATAGATACTATATGAAATAAAATAAACATATATCATTCAATAAGCTATCTAGACCTAATGTTGACCACCTATATGGATATTCTCGACTAATTGTTCCTATTGAGGTGTGGTATTATAGAGATATCCTATTACAACCACATTCTCTAAATATAGTTCAAAATATTGATTAACCTACTACAAATACACAAGAGGATACTAAAACACGTGATGGGTATATAGAGGTTCACCAAATCCATGTCAACATTTTGGTATGATTGGGAACAAAGGATTCCACTATGCATGACCATCATATGAAAACCCAATAGATTATGAACCTATTGGAATGTGTTAAAGAACTACTAATTTGGGTGAAATAGGTTGATGAATTATGGAATCGACTCCCCGCAATCTGATATTTCATCTTTCTAGGTAACTTAAAACTTTTTATAATAGATATACATTGAATACAGTCCTAAATTATTCAGTAATATGATGATCTAGTCCTTTCTATAATCCTTTTGAAAACCTCAACCTTCTCCATATTCATAAAATATGTTAGCAACATGAATCAGATAACCTATCACATGATCCATTAAAAAAGTCCCCATAAAAATAAATCTCCATATATTCGTCATTAGTTAAAATAATGGAATTATAAATAAGAAGGATCAGACACCTGATACCAAAACCACATAAAATTATGATCCACTGAAGAATAATAATAATCCTCTGCTAAGGATCCACCTATATAATTGAAAAACACAAGTCAAAATGAATTTGATCATCGAACATATCCTATAATATTGATGTCACCTAATTATCCATATGGAGAAATAATCACAACTAAAAAACTACCACATGAATATTTATAACATATAATCTAACATTGTGATCCAATTAAACATGGTTTAAATAGAAAAAATGTTAAAATCCTATAATAAATGTCCACATTCCTTGTATGAAATGGATCCATCACACATCTATATGCTCTATGGCTAAAACTCATGAAGTTTCATTCCCTATTTTTTCAGCACTAACCTAAAAAATAATCATTCTTATAGAAAACCCTCTTAAACATCCTTAACAATAACATGACTATATCCTCAATTTAAAACAATACAATCAAAAGGGTAAACTATAAATTAATTTCTAAACCCAGAAATAAAATATTTAAGGAGAATTTATTATACGATCAATCCAAATCCAACATATAAATTACATATGAACAATTTTATTACATTAATGTGATATTATAAAAGATGATTAAATGAATGTACCAAATGAAAATTTGTTTCCAGTCCTTATAGGTGGGGAATTAGCATTAAAACTCTTTTCTCTTTAATGATTCACTCTAGGAAAAAAAAATTTAGGGAAGCGAAAAATATAATCTAATGGATTTTTTGATGTAATAATTCAATAATTGGATTATTTATTAGATAAATAATTATCTTAAGTCTTTAATTTTTCCTGTAATGAATAGAATTAATATGGATATTATGAAGAATAGTCACTTTATGTCTTCCATTAATTAAAATTTTATAATCACTAATAGAAAGTAGATTGGATTTCCATGGTATGATCACTCTCAATATTCAATTCTTAAATAGGATGTCACCCTCATGGATAAAATATAAAATACCATTAATTAGCTACTGTCAATTTTTATAGATACCCTTTATTCCTACCAACTCATGCCAATAGTTGGTACTCTTCTCTTATTTCCTACTCTTGTATCCTTCTAATCTCAAGAAACATTATTATAGGACATATCATAGCTACAACATGGTTGGTTTAATTGAAATGTCTCTCAATATGAAATCATTTATTAAATCATAGATTATCCCATTAGATTTTATTCTTATATAAAGTTTCATTTAACAAAAATCCCCCATTGTAACTATCCTCATCATCTTTATATTTTTCATTGATCCATTTTTTGTGTTTGAAGGGGTTTGAATGATTTTATTGACCATATTTTCAATCAACAAATAGATTATAGAGTGATATGTGGAATTAATTCAAAAACATTATAGTTGAAGAAATATTTCCTAAAACTATTCATTGGATATCTGATCGTTTTCTAGTACGGAATGGATCCTATAAATTTTATAGTAAATTTCCTGTGGTAGTTTATTTATACTATCTCTAGATATGGTGGAACTGAAATAAATATAGACAATATTAGAATTTAATTAACATGTCATCTACTATACAAAGTAAATTCACTACTATTTTGGTGGTTCCTATGATGAGTTTTGGGCTGGATGGAATCCCCAAAAATGATAATTATATTTTTATAGGATGGGGATACAAAATACATCAATATTTATAAATATTTTGTTTCTATGATTTTATTTCCACCTATTGAAAATTTTATGAAGTTAAATATGGATTGTGTGTACAGAAATTATCCAGGCCCCTTACCTTTTGGGGTAATTTTCAGAGACTTCAATTGTGGTGTCCCTTACTAATTTTCAAATGATTATGGGTCGGTCACTCCCTATGATGCTTAAATGTAGGGGTTATTATAGAAATCTATATTGGTATGTTTAATTATAAGAGGAATCATTGTTTAGATATAGAATCATACATTACAATTCATTTGATCATGAATCAATCTTCATCTCATTCCTAGAGGTTTGTAATTACTATAGTGGATTTCATGGAGTATGGTTGGAATATCAAATTCATTATGTCACACATATTTTAGAGGATAATTTCATATTTTATTTTCATTGTTATATGGGAGTTGATTCTAGGAAATGTATTCCTAATTTGGATCTACAATAGTTGATTTAGACTAAGATATATTTTGAAATATGTAAAATTACCCATTTTTTATAAAAACAAATTTGGCACAATAAATATTATTGGGGAAAGAAATTTATTATTATTAGAATATATAATAGTATCCATATTGGTACATATTGTTAATTTATACAAGAAGCATACTAAATCCAAAAGATTAAATAGAAGAAACCCATCTGTTACTACCTCATCCTCACTAAGGCTCACTAACCATGTAATGTGTAGAATTAAGTTATTATTTATAAAATGAACAGTCATCATAAAGGTACAATGAATCATGTTCCCCACTAGATTGTATCTCTCATTATTAGCACTAAACTCCAATTAATGTCATCCTATCTATAATTTGTTGACCCCATGAAACTATAGAACATTTGTGCCCTATAATGCACCTCATGGACACATATCCTATCCACATCCATTCAACTGGTAAGTCTAAAATCCAATACAACCCATGTATCATCTATTATAGTAGAACCAGCTACATATCATGTAATTACACTCACATTAAACCATGTTACTAAATCCTATTTACATGTACATGTTATATACACAATCTAATATAATACCCACATATATGTATTTTAAAATCAAGATCTATCATAGATCATGTATGTGAATACACTATAATATATGTTTCCATATCACATAAATCCCTACATAAAATTAAACACCTAATGGGGGTGGGGAAGAGGTAGTAATCAATTATATGATCCCTTGAAAACCTAGATGTTAGGGAGAAAACCTAAAAACTAAAACATTTTGGTGTTGGTTTCCAGAACAAATGAATGCTGGTTCTTTTAAATCAGAAAACAAAATGATTGTATATAGCACAAAACCATAAAAAAGAAATAAACGTATCATTATATTCAAACTAAAGCAAACATTCCATGTGACACCCAACTACCAATTCTACCCTCTAGAAAGAATGAACTCATAATATCATAATAATCAATTCCCATTATAAATTGAGTTTATATATAAATTCATTAATCTCCATTATTTATTTATCCCATCACAAATTTGAATTCAATCATTCATTATAATCTAATCCAAGGTCTATTAGAATTGATATACAATTTTTTTTCAATCCTAAATCAATTACCATCCCAACCACCCCATTTGTATGATTCATTTTTAATATTTCATGACTTCTATCCATACAACTTATTAATTTATTTATAAATAATTTACTATCTTATTATCATGTAATTTTATAAATCAAACGAAATTTATAATACCAAATATGTATTGATAGTGCATAGAAAATGAAGAATATGAAGTTGGAAATTTGAACAATCTACCATCAAATGACAAACTATCAAGGAAAAAACAATTTGAAAAATGGGTAATCCTGACACATAACATATATCAACAAATCAATTGTTGAACCAAAAAATATGGTAATAGGAAATCCGTTTTCAAAACCATTTTAATATATCCCAAAATTAACCACATCTCAATGAATATGATACAATAAATCCTAAATCATTACTTGTGTCGTCCATCCCTTACCATGTATTCCAACCATAGAATGTTTCACAACCCTAAATCGAATGTTTTGAATCAATCAATAGTGAATAGATAGAAATAATAATCTTCTCATCATAGAAAACTCAAGAGGAACCCACATATATAAAAATAGATAATACAAGACTATAAAAAACCAAGATATGCATATAATGACACCAAATAATTTGTTCCTACAAGATTCATTACCCATTTCCATCTTTACATAACTAATACATTATGATTTTTTTCAAATAGTAATAAACCTATAAATTCAAAAACTAAAAATAACTAATGAAGCATCAATGGGAATTCATTAAGCATTACTTTCATTTAAAAAAATCAACAATAATTATTAATAAAATTTATATTATTTATCAAAAAATTATATTATATATATGAATTTATTAGATTATCCCGTTCCTATTCATATGAAGAATATCAAAAGGGAAAGAATAATTATACTAATAAATTTTACACTTCCTAGAAAATATCATGAGTAATCAACAAAAATTGAATTAACAACATATAATCACACCACTATTTTAATAATTTATGATTAATAATGTTACAAATTGTAATGATGAACCTGAACATGATACCTTCTCAAACTGGTACCTAACCCGATTCGTCACATGGATGAAGGGTTGTCCTAATTCCCATGGGTTGACTATAAGTACCTGAGCATCAAAAAAACCTGAAGGAATAGTTAATCCCAACTTAAATTTTATAGAATGTAATTCATATACAAAGTATAGAGAAATAGTGTAAAGGATAACATGAAATTAAAAATCAATAATAAAAAAATACAATGTGTAATAAAACTCAAATGTTCGAGGAAAATATCCAGTGTACCAGTCCAATAAAAACGAAAAATAAAATTGAAATTTCTACTATAAGTAATAGCATGGAAAAATCCCACCATCTCACAACTACCTAACAAGAAACACCTTATGAAAACCTAAAAACCTCAAAGTGAAACCCTGACTCTCCCTAAATATTTTACTACATTAACATATGTGATATAATTTCCAAAAAAATTACATGGAATATATGGAAATACGGAATAGAGGAAAAATGTTTTACCCTTCTCTTGAATTGGATGATATATCAATGTATACAAACCACTAATGGGGTGCACATGGTGTGAGCTAAACAGACCTAGTTAGATCACACACATGTGTTTTATATCGTGTCTATGTACAATAATCGAAACATTCTCAACATTGAAGAAAATATGTCATGATTATCAGTTAAATAGATTTTGTATCATGAGAAGGGTAAAAAAATTTCCTCTATTCCATATTTCCATATAATCAATGTAAATTTTTTTGATATCATATCACATATGTTAATGAAGTGAAATAAAATCATGTATCACATATTAAATCATATCCAAGGTGGTACAAACCAAGGAACATGTAACATCGTGTTATGGTTCCGAATATGTTAGGATGGCTAGAACACAGAGAACCAAACATATAAATTTGTGCACATCATGTGCCTAGATATATTAATCAAATATTTATATCCAAGGAACACAACTTAAATTGAACCTCCCAGTAAAGGGAAACTATATTTTCTCAAAAACCCATTTGTAAAAAATAATCATTCATTAAAAAAATTCTATAAAAAATGTTCTCAAAATCTGAGAAATTTATTTCATGTAACACATGATATATAAGAAACAACCTAGGATAAACAAGTCTTGTGTATGCATACAACATGACCCACCAATAGGGAAAAACAAAAATTTTAAAATCGAGGTCCTAGAATCAATCCATGCATAATAGAATCAACTCAATGGTCAGAAAAGCGGGCGTAGAAGATCATACTATACATACCTAAATAAACTAACACACTGTACTACAACAACAAAAATGGTCACACTCTATATAAATATATCCCAAAAAATATTTAAAGCATCAACAAAATTGATTACACCACACAATAGAATATGAAAATCTAGAAGTATGATTCTGTTGTGACTAATGGAAATTAATAAGTAGAAATATCACTTAATCAGAGTGACATAAAAGAAACATAAACATTATAAATCACTAAAAGAATAGACTATAAGGAATTTAGATCCCAAATATTTTCTATGAATGTTTATAGGATTCATGAGACAAGTATGATTTTGAATGAATATAAAATCAACCATATTGTGTAGATAAACTAAAAAAATAAAAAAATCATGATGTGAAACCCATTCAATTTCTGAATATATAAAATTTTAAGACACATCAAAAAAATTCCCCCACCTATATAAAATAACATTGATGAAAATTTACCCAACATAAACCAATATTAGGAACTGTATACATTACATGCTCAATATACGTTCACGACATCATCGGCCAAACAGATTCATGTCATGTAGCCTTTTCAAAATGTGAATCTATCCATAAGGAAAATTCTACAGAAACACTAAAAAAGTCTCATAGGTCGACTCACACCCCAATGGGAATTATACAAATTCCATTTCACATTATTCCTAAAAAACAACAATTTCAACAACCAGTTTCTATAATAATATGTTTATTTCCACAGTATAGTCACTCCATCCTCGAAATCTGAGGGAGATGTTCAGAGAGATGATAAAAACCAGGAATATTGAAAAATGATGTTACAAAATCTAGTCAATAATACATTCCATCCACATTGAATCATGTGGAAGAATTGTGCCTTGAAAGAGATTATTCCACTACTACCATGTGGAGGAATCACAATCCAATGCCTCATGATATTCTGATAAATGTATCAATAATACACAAAATAATGAAATAAAACTCAAAATTAAGACATTTACTTGATATTCAATTATATCTTATAGTTTTTCAATGACTTAATTTTTTATCTCCAAGTCGATATCGTCCAAACATAGAACATAATAGGGGTCAGGATGGTACATCCTATGCTAATTTATGAGGAAACCAACTTGAATATCTTTCAACTAAACTAGAAATTCTAAATGATAATTCACCTATAAAAGAAAAAAATGGCCTCAAATGTTCTAAAATATCATGAAGCTGACTTTCATTACATTAAAAGATGAAGATGACCCAATTAAGTAGAAACATTCTAGAAAATTTGGTCAACAATGCTTAACTCCATAAGAAAATATTGAAGATATACTTATAATTTCTTGTGAATATATGTTGTAATGATACACTAATGTATATCATGAATTCACACTAAAATATCTTGAATATGAATCGATCCTACTAGATACTCATCACCAACCTCTTCCCAAAAAATATGTTTCTTACATGGGTAACCATAAAAATATTTAAAGAGATCTATTCATATTTATGACTAATAATCTTTGTAAAATTAAAACTCAACCAATATCATATGAAAATACCATTACCCACAAAAATCAATGATGTAGTCATAGAGAATATCCTCCTAGTACTAAATAGCATTCCCAGTTATTCCATCTATCTACAGATGGTTTTTTGTACACAACATAACCTGAGTCCCCATAATTTACTAGATACTCTTCTAGAATCGTGAGATAATCCTATAGTCCTTGTTCCAAAAAGGTTAGTGGGAACCCCCTGTAACTAGAGAGCCTCATACACATACATCTTACTTAAGTATTAAAATTAATCCTCATAACTGGTTGGAATGAATTGAGATGACTATTTCAAATGATCAATTACCACCCATATTTAATTTATCATTTAGGGAGTTCATAGTATTTAACAACAATGTTTTTAGATAATTTTTCCCATTTCTAATGGGACCCAAAAGTGAATAGTCAACCCTAGAAGGATTTTTATTTTGTACCCTTACCTGTTAACAAATGTAACAATGAGACAAATAATATTCATGTCATGCGACATACCTATCCAACAGAATTCTCATCTCAAATCATAATAAGTATTCATAGTCACTTGGGGAACATCTAATGAATAACTATGATATTCAAAAAAATTGATCTCCATATAGATGTTGGGAAAAAAATAGTCCCCAAAATAGAAAATTTCATTTGAAGATGGATACCAACCATAAACAATATCCCTACCATATATGGTTCTCAAATTCCACTGAGCACATTGTCCTACTACATATCTTAAATAATATCCTCAATGAGATATGAAGATAATTTAACACTTGTTAAAGGAATACCTAAATAATCCTCCTTATACTCCATTTGAATATATGAAAAGAGTCCCATACGGTTATACTCCCCATTCAATTAGAAAAATAATGATCGATGATACTTTCATAATGATAGAATTTGTAGTAACATTCCACATTCCTAGGGTGTAAGAGATGTCTAATATAATTTATGATGATATTCCTCAACTTTAATTTTTCACGGATTCAAGCCGCCTTGAGAAAATATATGTATTGGAATTTTATGGTAAATTTTTTTTTGTTCATATCTCTCCAGAAATATAGAATGATAAATATTTAAGCAATTATATAACAATAGAAATCATTAAATTATGAGTCAGGTGACAATTCTCCTGCAGTAGAAGATGTTCATAGAAATAAGCCAACACATGATCCTCCTACACAAAAATACAACCTAGAATAGAACTGTAAAGTCCCGTAAATTTCAAGGAAATTTTTTTCTTAATTTTCTTTTGAATTTTACAAGAGCGCAGCTTCTGACGGCGCCTGATTCCGAGGCCCGGTGTGCCCGGAATCAATTTCTGAAGTTTGGCTCGGGTACGTTCAGTGAACGGACAAGCGGGTTTTTCTAACTTTTAAACCGGTGCCCGGAATCGAATTCTGAGGGCTCCGATGGAATCGCAGCGCCGGTACTTGCTTAGAAACGCCTCTTCCGGAGTTGCGTTTGCTCGGGTGTGGTTTTCAATTTTCGGGCTTAAAGTTAAGAAATAAAATAATTTTACGACAACTTTATTTTATTTCACTTAAGCCACTTGGAAGCCACTTGAAGCCACTTAAAGGCGGCTTGAACTGAGTTGAACTGGATAGGATGCTATCCAGAAATATCCTACCCCTTGGTAGGATATTTGTGAGGTGGGGACCGCACGAGCCCCGCCGTTTCTTTCCGCTAAGAAACGCACCCATGAAAACCCATCTTAATGAAAGTCAACTGACGCGTTTCTTAAAATCTTAACAGACCATTTAATTGGGTTGTTTCTTACGTAAATTAAATGAGCTGTTTCTTTCGTTGAATTAATTCTACGAATTAATGGTTCGTTTCTTATCTTTTGAAATTCAAATGTTTAGTTGTGTAAATAAAATAAGGCTTAAGCTTATTTTATTTTGGGTTGAAACTTGTGGCGTGGAGAGGATTTGGAGGAAAGCGTTCTTCTTCGGCGAAGAACGCGAAGAGCGCGAAGAACGCGAAGAACGCGAAGAATTCCAAACCTGCGGAGATCGACGACGCGAAGCCTTATACCGCGACACCAACAGATCTCCCTTCGCGACGCTTCTTCCGTGACGATCCAACCCCGTGACAGCCTTCGATCAACAACAACCAAGGTAGGGGGTTGCGCTTCTTTTTATTTTATTTTTGGATTTCAACAACAACATGGATTTAATTATTATTAATTAAATCCGTATGTTCATGGTCCTCTGAGATCGTCGACGCGACGCCCTTCCACGGTGTGACGATCACCTCCTTCCGCAACGGTCAATTCCGCGACGACCTCGCATCCGACAGCGACGGTGAGGTAGGGATTTATTTTGGGAATTACCCCCCTTTTCTTTTTATATTCCAGTATTTGTTTCTTTAAAAAGATAAAGAACTGGATTTGTGAACAATTTTAAAATTATTAAAATTGTTGTTTCCGTTCAAATAAGGAACCCGTTTTTATGAAACAATTTTATTTCATTAAAAAATTGTTTCGGATATGCATTCATGTGTTGAACTTTAATTTCACCCGTTGTTTATATCTAACGCGGAGGGTGCGGGCCAAACGAACACGGCCCGACAACCCTCCGCCGTTCTTCGTTCTTGTGCGGATTTGACGGCCAACGACGGAACATGCCGCAACGGATGTTTGATGATCCCGTAGTAAAGAACGGAACCTGGGAGGAACAACGGCGCAGACGGGAAGGAAAACGGGCCACCGGAGTGACTTCGGCGACACGCGGGTCGCCGGCGCGGCGGTGCCGGCGGCCGGAGGCGGCGACACCCCGCGGGTGTCCAGCGCGACACCCCGCGGGTGCCGCGGGTGTCCAGCGCGACACCCCGTGGGTGTCCAGCGCGGCACCCCGCGGGTGCCGCGGGTGTCCAGCGCGACGCCCCGCGGGTGACGCGGGGTTGTCACGCGGCACCCCGCGGGTGTCCAGCGCGGCACCACGCGGGTGTCCAGCGCGACACCCCGCGGGTGCCGCGGGGTTGTCACGCGGCACCCCGTGGGTGCCGCGGGGTTGTCACGCGACACCCCGCGGGTGTCCAGGGCGGCACCCCGCAGGTGTCGCGGGGTTGTCACGCGGCGCGTCCGGCTGTCTGGCCGATACCCCGCGGGTGCCGCGGGGGTGTCACGCGTGGCGGCGGCTTTCCCCCGCATCGGCCACTCGGCCGCTCGGCCGAGCCGAGCCGGACCGGCCCTGGCCGGGCCGGGCCGGGCCAACCAGGGGGGGTCGGGCCGGGTCGGCCCGGGCCTGGACCCCCCGTCTTCGGACGACTTTCGTTCAAACGCCCGTAACATGAGCTACGAGCCTCCAAACGACTCGCCGTCAGCAGCAACGCAATCCTTGGAGCGAGACGGTCTTTTCGGTCTGTCTCACTCAAGGTTTCGGAATACCTTGGGTTCGGCTGGGTTGGTTCGTACACGAAACCAACCGGGCCCTCGGAGCGGAAACGCTCATATCTTGAGCTACGGACGTCCGATTGACGTACCGTCAGCTTTGTTAGTTTCCTCTTAGTGAGACGGATCTTTTGGCTCACTCCGCCCGGGGTTTGGGCGCAGGTGGAGTACGGTCGGGTTGGTTTTGCCTTAAAAACCAACAGGGCCCCTGGGACGAAAAAGCCAATAACTCTCAGACCGGGCGTCCGATTGACGCGCCGTCTATTGCGTTGAGTTTCTGCTGACGATATGGAACTTTTGGCATCCTTCGCCCGTGTTTTGGATACAGTTGGTAGTGTCCGGGTTGGATCGCACCTGAAATCCAACCGGGCCCCTGGAACGGAAAAGCTGATATCTTTCAGACAGGACGTCCGTTTGACGAACCGTCAGCGGCGTTGACGATCACGTTGAGAAACGGTCCCTATGAGTATAACCTATGAGAGATCGGGGTACAGTTGAGATACGACTGGGTTTGGTTCGCTCACGAAACCAATCGGGCCCTGGGACGAAAAGGCTAATAACTCACAGACCGGGCGTCCGATCAACGCGCCGTCTGTTGCGTTGAGACCCCTGTGACGAGGCGGTCCTTTGAGTTACTTCTTCGTGGGACCTTGAGATACTTGGAGTATCGACTTGCAGCTCGTGGAGCGGACCCTCCCAGAGACGAGCGTGCGGAGTACGGAGACCGTGTAGCCGACTGAGACCTGACGACTGCTTGACCGACTCGACTTAGAGTGAGTCGACTAGCCCAGTGGACGGAGCACTACTTTGTTTGGGTGCAAACCCATGGCGGACAGAGCACTACCTGTGTGATAGTGAAGACCCACGGTACTCGTCCAGAGAGTACCTCTACAGGCTACTAGGGGTGTGCACTACTGTGTTTGAGTGACATACCTCGGCGGGAAGCACTACTGTGTTTGGGTGGCTGGCCCGTGGTAATCGACAGGAGGAGTACCTCAGCAGTCTTAGGTTAGTGAGAAGTACCTCGGAGTCGTGACAGGACCACTGTACACTCTAGAGACGGAGCTCTTCAGCAGTTACGGTTTCGATAATGAAAATCCGGGTTTGAGCTGAGACTTTTGACCTTGTGTTTACCTCATGATTTAGATGGGTCACTTGATAAATTAGGTATATGTATGGGCATATACCTGGGTAGTAGTTATCTGTTGATTTCATGATCCTTGTGTTTCCTCATGATTGAGATGGGTTACTTGATAACTTAGGTATATGTATGGGCATATACCTAAGTAGAGGTTATCTGTTGAGATATTCTATGTGGTTATCCTTGTTGGTTTTAGTGAGACCTTGAGGGTCTCCGGGTCCCTACTGAGTATCGTTATACTCACCCCTGCACGGGCTATTCCCGCACCTCGTTGTGTTGGTTGTAGACGACGGCCAGTACTGACAGAGGCCGAGTGTTCGAGGACTGGACGGTACCTGGAGGTGGACTATACGACGAGACGGTACCCAGAGGTGGACGTGATGACGAGGCGGTACCCGGAGGTGGACCACTGGGCGAGACATACTCGGAGCGAACGGCGGGACCCGAGGAGCATAGGAGCTATCTGTACCCACCCTTCAGGTGGGATTTCCAGTGGATAGCTCGGTGTAGCGGCTTTTACTTTACAGTTGTTGTTTTCCCTTTCGAGTTGTACTTTACTTTCAGTTGGGTTTGTATACTGGCCCATTTATTTTTCCGCACTTCAGTTGTACTCTGTTTTTACATAGTGTTTACTTCTTCCGCTTGTACTCTGTGTGATTGTTTACTTTACAAAGGCAATGCCTTCCCTTTTTACCGGGATTTACGCCTTGGTGCTAGTCGCCAGCCCCTGGACTATGGAAGGCGGGCTTGGGGTAGTCACGGCATGGGCCCTGAGGACGGGTCGTGACAAATTGGTATCAGAGGTGGTCGGTTCTACCGCAGACTCTGATCTTTCTCTCTGTGGTGTTTTGTTACTTTTATAAAGGCAATGCCTTCCCAGTTATCGGGATTTACGCCTTTGGTGCTAGTCGCCAGCCCCTGGCCTATGGAAGGCGGGCTTGGGGTATTCACGGCATGGGCCCCGAGGACGGGTCGTGACAAATAATAGAGATGAGTCTGCGAAGCGGCAGACGTGGAGGAAAAGATAGGAGAGCAGAATGAGGTGGTGTACATCTTAACATGCTACAACCACCCGCCTTAGTTATTCCCGCCAGGCTCAGGGAGATGGAGGGCGGAGGAAGAGTGCGGCTGCATGCGGTCAAGGAGTGTGACCCAATGGCTCCAGAAATGATTCAAGGGACAGTCTATGTCCACTACTAGCTGCTGTAGTAACAGACGTCGATATGAATCATTCCTCGCATCTATGAATCTTGTTCCAGACCTAGAGTTTCCGGTAAGCCGTGGACTTGACCCTCACATATGGAGATACCTTGGGAGGATACTCGATAATCACACTTACGCCGACGGTGTGGTCAGACCCTCGAGGCGAGAGTTCTGGTTGGAATCACTTGGTGGCAGCGTCGAGGCCTTACGACGTTAGTTTGAGTATGGAATGGGCAATAACTGTTCATACTCAAATTGATGGTTTTAGGCAAACGTTGGGATGGGTTTTCCTTGGTCGGCGGAAAAGGAAACCCCAGGCAGTGCAGGGTAACTCTTGCACAGGAGGGTGCGACCGATCACTCTTGAGTCGGTCAACCTTACCCTCATAGCAGCAGTCGTTTTGAGTTTTAGTTCTAACAGAAATGGAGACCTCTGGAGTTCGACGATGACGACCACGTCTTCTTACGGGTCTCACCTCGACGAGGTTTACGAAGATGTGGCCTGGGAGGCAAGTTATCTCTGAGGTTCAACGGACCTTTCTAGGTCCTCAGCTGGGTAGGCGGGATGGTTTACCACTTGGTCCATCCACCTCAGTTGCACTAGGTGCACGACGTTTCCACGTATCTCAGCGGAGGAGATACGTGCACGACCCGACACAAATCTTTGACCATGGGGAGCTAGTCTTTGGTGATGAGGTGACTTTTACGGAGTTTCCTGTGGGGATCGTGGATCGACAGGAGTGGATCCTAGGAGGACGGTCGATTCCTCTTGTGCACTTTATTTGGCAGCTCGGGGACCTCCAGGAGAGCACTTGGGAGTGGAAGGCTCAGATGCATGCTCAGTACCGCCTTTGTTTCCCTAAGTTTGTGTTGGAGCTTTACGGGGACATAAAGCCCTATGGTGGGAGTAATGTAAAGACCCGTAAATTTCAAGGAAATTTTTTTCTTAATTTTCTTTGGAATTTTACAAGAGCGCAGCTTCTGACGGCGCCTGATTCCGAGGCCCGGTGTGCCCGGAATCAATTTCCGAAGTTTGGCTTGGGTACGTTCAGTGAACGGACGAGCGGGTTTTTCTAACTTTTGAACCGGTGCCCGGAATCAAATTCTGAGGGCTCCGATGGAATTGCAGCGCCGGTACTTTCTTAGAAACGCCTCTTCCGGAGTTGCGTTTGCTCGGGTGTGGTTTTTAATTTTCGGGCTTAAAGATAAGAAATAAAATAATTTTACGACAACTTTATTTTATTTCACTTAAGACACTTGGAAGCCACTTGAAGCCACATAAAGGCGGCTTGAACTGAGTTGAACTGGATAGGATGCTATCCAGAAATATCCTACCCCTTGGTAGGATATTTGTGAGGTGGGGCCCGCACGAGCCCCGCCGTTTCTTTCCGCTAAGAAACGTACCCGTGAAAACCCGTCTTAATGAAAGTCAACTGACGCGTTTCTTAAAATCTTAACAGACCATTTAATTGGGCTGTTTCTTTCGTAAATTAAATGATCTGTTTCTTTCGTTGAATTAATTCTACGAATTAATGGTTCGTTTCTTATCTTTTGAAATTCAAATGTTTAGTTGTGTAAATAAAATAAGGCTTAAGCTTATTTTATTTTGGGTTGAAACTTGTGGCGTGGAGAGGATTTGGAGGAGAGCGTTCTTCTTCGGCGAAGAACGCGAAGAACGCGAAGAACTCGAAGAACACGAAGAATGCCAAACCTACGGAGATCGACGACGCGAAGCCTTGTACCGCGACGCCAACGGATCTCCCTTCGTGACGCTTCTTCCGCGACGATCCAACCCCGCGACAGCCTTCGATCGACAACAACCAAGGTAGGGGGTTGCGCTTCTTTTTATTTTCTTTTTTGATTTCAACAACAACATGGATTTAATTATTATTAATTAAATCTGTATGTTCTTGGTCCTCGGAGATCGTCGACGCGACGCCCTTCCGCGGTGTGACGATCACCTCCTTCCGCGACGGTCAATTCCGCGACGACCTCGCATCCAACAGCGACGGTGAGGTAGGGATTTATTTTGGGAAATACCCCCCTTTTCTTTTTATATTCCCGTATTTGTTTCTTTAAAAAGTTAAAGAACTGGATTTGTGAACAATTTTAAAATTATTAAAATTGTTGTTTCCGTTCAAATATGGAACCCGTTTTTATGAAACAAATTTATTTCATTAAAAAAATGTTTCAGATATGCGTTCATGTGTTGAACTTTAATTTCACCCGTTGTTTATATCTAACGCGGAGGGTGCAGGCCAAACGAACACGGCCCGACAACCCTCCGTCGTTCTTCGTTCTTGTGCGGATTTGACAGCCAACAACGGAACGTGCCGCAACGGATGTTTGATGATCCCGCAGTAAAGAACGGAACCCGAGAGGAACAACGGCACCGACGGGAAGGAAAACGGGCCACCGGAGTGACTCCGGTGGCCTGCGGAAGCCGGTGGCGGCGCGGGTCGCCGGCGCGGCGGCGCCGGCGGCCGGAGGCGGCGGCACCCCGCGGGTGTCCAGCGCGACACCCCGCGGGTGCCGCAGGTGTCCAGCGCGCCACCCCGCGGGTGCCGCGGGTGCCGCGGGTGTCCAGCGCGACACCCCGCGGGTGCCGCGGGTGCCGCGGGTGTCCAGGGCGGCACCCCGCGGGTGTCGCGGGGTTGTCATGCGGCGCGTCCGGTTGTCTGGCCGACACCCCGCGGGTGCCGCGGGGGTGTCACGCGTGGCGGCGGCTTTCCCCCGCGTCGGCCGCTCGGTCGCTCGGCCGAGCCGAGCCGGGCCGGGCCGGGCCAACCGGGTCGGACCCGACCCGGTTCGGGCCAACCAGGGGGGGTCGGGCCGGGTCGGCCCAGGCCCGGACCCCCCGTCTTCGGACGACTTTCGTTCAAACGCCCGTAACTTGAGCTACGGGCCTCCAAACGACTCGCCGTCAGCGGCAACACAATCCTTGGAGCAAGATGGTCGTTTCGGTCTGTCTCACTCAAGGTTTCGGAATACCTTGGGTTCGGTCGGGTTGGTTCGTACACGAAACCAACCGGGCCCTCGGAGCGGAAACGCTCATATCTTGAGCTACGGACGTCTGATTGATGTACCGTCAGCTTTGTTAGTTTCCTCTTAGTGAGACGGATCTTTTGGCTCACTCCGCCCGGGGTTTGGGCGCAGGTGGAGTACGGTCGGGTTGGTTTTGCCTTAAAAACCAACCGGGCCCCTGGGACGAAAAAGCCAATAACTCTCAGACCGGGCGTCCGATTGACGCGCCGTCTATTGCGTTGAGTTCCTGTTGACGATACGGAACTTTTGGCATCCTTCGCCCGAGTTTTGGATACAGTTGGTAGTGGCCGGGATTGATCGCACCCAAAATCCAACCGGGCCCCTGAACGGAAAAGCTGATATCTTTCAGACAGGACGTTTGTTTGACGAACCGTCAGCGGCGTTGACGATCACGTTGAGAAACGGTCCCTATGAGTATACCCTATGAGAGCTCGGGGTATAGTTGAGATACGACTGGGTTTGGTTCGCTCACGAAACCAACCGGGCCCCTAGGACGAAAAGGCTAATAACTCACAGACCGGGCGTCCGATCGACGCGCCGTCTGTTGCGTTGAGACTCCTGTGACGACGCGGTCCTTTGAGTTACTTCTTCGTGGGACCTTGAGATACTTGGAGTATCGACTTGCAGCTCGTGGAGCGGACCCTCCCAGAGACGAGCGTGCGGAGTACGGAGACCGTGTAGCCGACTGAGACCTGACGACTGCTTGACCGACTCGACTTGGAGTGAGTCGACTAGCCCAGTGGACGGAGCACTACTTTGTTTGGGTGCAGACCCATGGCGGACGGAGCACTACCTGTGTGATAGTGCAGACCCGCGGTACTCGTCCGGAGAGTACCTCTGCAGGCTACTAGGGGGTGTGCACTACTGTGTTTGAGTGACATACCTCGGCGGGAAGCACTACTGTGTTTGGGTGGCTGGCCCGCGGTACTCGACAGGAGGAGTACCTCAGCAGTCTTAGGTTAGTGAGCAGTACCTCAGAGTCGTGACAGAACCATTGTACACTCTAGAGACGGAGCTCTTTAGCAGTTACGGTTTCGATAATGAAAATCCTGGTTTGAGCTGAGACTTTTGACCTTGTGTTTACCTCATGATTGAGATGGGTCACTTGATAACTTAGGTATATGTATGGGCATATACCTGGGTAGTAGTTATCCGTTGATTTCATGATCCTTGTGTTTCCTCATGATTGAGATGGGTTACTTGATAACTTAGTTATATGTATGGGCATATACCTAAGTAGAGGTTATCTGTTGAGATCTTCTATGTGGTTATCCTTGTTGGTTTTAGTGAGACCTTGAGGGTCTCGGGGTCCCTACTGAGTATCGTTATACTCACCCCTGCACGGGCTATGCCCGCACCTCGTTGTGTTGGTTGCAGACGACGACCAGTACTGACAGAGGCCGAGTGTTCGAGGACTGGACGGTACCTGGAGGTGGAGTATACGACGAGACGGTACCCAGAGGTGGACATGACGACGAGGCGGTACACGGAGGTGGACCACTGGGCGGGACATACTCGGAGCGGACGGCGGGACCCGAGGAGCATAGGAGCTATCTGTACCCACCCTTCAGGTGGGATTTCCAGTGGATAGCTCGGTGTAGCGGCTTTTACTTTACAGTTGCTATTTTCCCTTTCGAGTTGTACTTTACTTTCAGTTGGGTTTGTATACTGGCCCATTTATTTTTCCGCACTTCAGTTGTACTCTGTTTTTACTTAGTGTTTACTTCTTCTGCTTGTACTCTGTGTGATTGTTTACTTTACAAAGGCAATGCCTTCCCTTTTTACCAGGATTTACGCCTTGGTGCTAGTCGCCAGCCCCTGGCCTATGGAAGGCGGGCTTGGGGTAGTCACGGCATGGACCCTGAGGACGGGTCGTGACAAGAACCAAATGAATCAGAGAAAACAACATAATATTGACTTCGGTTTGTTAAGATTAGAGTAAAAGTTTTTGTCATAAGTTGATTAATTTCTTCAAAGTAATACTGACACTTTTCAGGAAATATGAATTTCATCCCTTTCCATGTAATAATAGTCAAAGTTCATTCCACCATTGTGAAATCCCAGTTGAATAATCCATAGTATGTAGTAAGAAAAATGATTATATGAATGTAAAACTGTATCTTGTCTCTTCCCATGGAAATTTACACTTTTTCTTTTCAATATTAATTTATAATTTATGTTTCATATTGACATTTCCTACCAGGTTTACTTCATATATCTAGAATATGAATTTTTAAATAATTCCATAAAATCACTGGCTTCTTTGGATCTCAAGAATGTGCTCATTTTCAAACATGGATTCTGAATAATACAAAATCTCATATACGAACACAACCAAAAATGACTCATGATAATAAGTATTATATTGTTCATTAATACATATAAAATTTAGCAGCTCCAATTAGACTAAATTGAATGACAAGATTTTCTTAGTGGATATGAATCCTCATAAAATACATCTTTGATTTATCAGAGTCCCAAACAATTATCTATTGACAACCCAAATGATGACCGGTCATAGAAAATACAATTTTCCTTATTAATTGGTAAAAAAATTAATCCACATGGTGTAATGAATACTTATTATTAAGTATTACACATTTTATCTTCTAAAAATAAACAAACAAAATTCAATTTACCTATCTTACATACTATAAAAGTGCAAAGGGGATGCCCGTTGTGAAACACTAGGTGAAAAAAACCATTCTCCATCAGATCTTTGAACATAATATTGGGATACTATAGATATTTTGGATCCAAAAGATAAGAGGGTATAAAAACATGCTATCTACCTATGACCAAATCAATTGTAAACTCTACCTCACTGTCTGGAGGATGACTATATAAATCATCAAGTAAAATATTCGAAAAATATATAATTGCCAAGGAACGATTACCAACAAAAGAAACATCACTTTTATCAAATAAAATAGTATATAACAAACTTCTATTCTCTTGGTGAGAAGGTCCTCAATGACCTAACCTCAAATCCCACTCTCTTTGGAAAACATAATAGATTCCATTATTTGTAAATAAAAAACAAAAAATTGATAGAAATAAATCACATGACATTATAAGATAACCTAATCAGTCACGGTGATGTTTTTAGAAACATCTAGATCAATAATGAGGATATTTTATACTAACTATACATTATATATCGATTGATAACCCTATGGACACTAAAATCCATGGTCATTCCTCATTATATGTGGTTTCACTGACTCCATAAAAAAATTAGATGATTTACATTGTATGTTTAAGAATATCGGAGAAACAATAACAAAAAAATGATTGGTAGGTGCAAGAATCAAATTAATTAGACTCCATTGAAGATCTAATATATACGGTACTTCTCAGAACTTTTATACCCCTATATAACAACTCTAATAAAAAATACATTACAAGGAGGATCGTCACTATAATATCCTATGGCTGGAGACCTATTGTATTTTAGGTTTCTAATTAAGCTGTAGTGGACTTTGGAGATAGTGATCCATAACCATAATGATTCATAAATGTTGAAAAATTGAAATTCAATATATGACCATTATATCCCAAACTGATAAACATCTCCATAGAGTTGGAAGAATAAAACCAAGGGTGATAGAACATTCCATACTAAACAAAATCAATGGTCCACATTACTAGTTGTAACTAAAGGCTCATAAGAGACGCACTACTAAAAACCACCCCCACCACTCCTGGAAATGGTATGGAACTTCCTTTTCTTCCCTGACACGCCACTGAATCTTGAACTAGGTTAAAGGGAAAGGAATGAATAACCAAAAATTATTATTATATCAATATCTGCTATTCTCACCTATATATTATCTCTTCATAGGATTAATTAATATGCATAAATATATATTATATGATGCCTGATCGGAAACCCTATATGTATATCTAAGCCTTTAACAATTCATTATTTACTACCTCTGTTAAAAAATGAACTAGATTCATGAACTAATTGGTGTATTCTAACTCCGAATTCTCACCTTGTTATAGGGAATGTAACTCAAAAATGCATCCCCATCATCAATGAATTCGGGCTTGACTACTCCAAGAATTAGGTTTTAATAACCATCTTTTCCATTCCCTCATCTCTATCTACCTTTACCATTGAATCCCACCATCTATTGTTAGAACACATGAGTCAAAGTACATTTTACATTACATTTTTATACTCTTGTGTATATCAAAAGTCAATGATATGAGTGATATTTTCCATCTAGTTCTCCGCATCTTTATGTTCATTCAAACCTTAAAGGATGGTTGATTCTCATGCAATAACTCTTTTGATCGAACACATTATCCTATAACTCTTGGATGTACCTCAATAGAAACCATTGGGACTTGCAGAACAATTTGTATGATATAACAAAATACCCATAGGATATACATGATATGATTATAATCTAAAGGTGGTTTCCATTAAGGATCATCCACAACACACTCATGAGGAACTTGTGGAAGATGTTTTGAAGGCAGAGAGCTACATATCGAAATGGAATAAATAATCAAACAATAAGATAATCTTAGTTCATACTAGAAAAACATTAGAAGTAACTAATATTAAGGTCATGAACTCAAAAAAGATTATGAAAATAGAAACATCTAATCATAACTTTAGTATTTTCATGCAAATAGATGGTCGGTCGCTCACAAAAACCAACAAATCATGTCCCAATAATACGATGTCTTTTCAACTAACTTCTAAAAATGAAACTCAATGGGATATCTAATTCAAGAATTTGATGAACCCGACCTGGATACCCTATTAAAACAATACATAACATTAACTATAAAAAACCCAATGTGCATTCCCAGTCCCCACAAGTTGGTGAATATTACAAGGAAATCAACAAAAACTAGTGGTAATGATCTTTCCCAACCCAACTTATACATATTTTAATACTTGTAAAAAATAAATTGAATCATAATAAAATATAATACGAATGAAATACTCAAAAAATGGAAATACTAGAAGAAATAAATATCAAAAGAAACTAAAAATCTCTAATGTAAAATTAAAATATCTTATGTAAACTAAAACCAAAATATTTACCCCATGTTATAGCATGGGTAAACACGCATTGTCTCACCACCAAAAACCCAATAATTATAGATAAAAACCTCACCACCTCACTATGGTTCCTTACCATTCCATATATCAAATTTCATA
Organism: Viscum album; assembly: GCA_963277665.1. Lineage (NCBI taxonomy): Eukaryota > Viridiplantae > Streptophyta > Magnoliopsida > Santalales > Viscaceae > Viscum > Viscum album. Next base: position 1,816,687,735 of record OY728157.1, read on the forward strand.
ACATGGTTTATACATCGCCAGGGGAGTGGGTCGTGTCTAAGCAAAATTGGATCTCTAGGGTCCCACATTAGTGTTCCATATCATGTCTCTATATATCAATCCAAACCAAATAAAATTTAAAGTAAACAATTCATATAAACTCGATAAATAGTATTTATATAAAATATGTGGTAAAACATTTAAATTTATTCATAGTTTGAAATTATATATGTAAAACTATATGAAATCATATCCCAAATATCAAATCATTCAAAAAAATCCATTATTCAAATATCATATCAAATGCAAATGAGTCCAAACCAAAGCATACAAATCATCTTGTCTGGGATCGCAATAGGTTAGGAAAGGTTAAATAGTTATACCCAAAAATAGAAAATCATCTTCATATAGTCTCAAGATTTACATGTCAAATATAGGGAGTTGGGGAACACCTATAGTGACCCAGTCTTAACATACTTGGATATTACATCTTTATATATGAATATCCAATACATTAAAAAATACATGCCAGAGGACCATAATAGTTTAGTATTAGTGGAAAGTTGTAAAAAAATCATATATCATGTTGAGTGATCTTCAACATCTCCCATAAGGATATCAAAATTTAGTACTTCGACCTAATATATTTCTTCACAACCTAGAGAAAGGAAATTTAGGAAATGGTTGAGCTAATATACTCAATAAGGTTAAGAGTGGGAAATATGAAATCATAAACATGAAAATATTAGTATAATATGGTTATCATAAAATTATGATATCATACCATCCATATCAAAGGTTATTATCAAGAGTTATGGGTTAAATATTAGATGTTCATAGGACCATAATCATAAGGAAAAAACATCAAGCGCTGTGAAATCATATTAAAAGAATAATACATAGGATTTGTGGCATACATATAATAATAGAAACATATATTCCAAGGATACCTACCAATACCTTTATAACATGTTCTGATTGGGCTAAAACTCATGTACCTATGTCAGGCATAGGCTGGAAACCTGGTACCCACATGCATTTCGAATCGCGCTAAAACCCATGTACCTTATTTTTTTCGGGCATAGGCTACAAACAGTGTACCCTCTTTCATTAAATATTTGGATATAACCCATGTACCTTTTTTTGGGCTACTACATGTGTATGATCTTTAATTTTGGCTTGGGCTACAACCCATACACCATCTTTTTTTTTGAATTTGACTACAACCAATAAACCCACTTCCTTTTTGGGATTGGAATAAAACCCATACACCCACATTATTTTTTTGTCTTAGTCCACAACACATGTACCCTTTGAGATCATATAAAACATATAATTACCTAATAAATTATATGGATACTTAGGTCCCACCCATCTCATAGTAAAATCATTCACACATGTGTCATGTGATAATAATACATTCATTATGTCATGGACCATAAAAAGATACATATCTTATAAAAATAAAATCAAAACTCATAAAACGAAATGGGTATCATTAATATTTAATCGCATTATATCATAAAAAAAATAGATATGTTTCATAAACATTTCATGGAAGCATAACCCATGAAATAGTGACATATTTCATAAACATAAAACCCATGAAGGAAAAAAAGGTTCTAACAAGACCATGACCTTAAGCATGTCCCATTCATAGAAAGGATATGAATGAAACCTTGAAAGAATTTCTAAAAAGGGTATGGGTAACATAAACAGATTTCATCTTATATAGGAAATTGTTTGAAATATCATTCAATAACATTTCTTGAGTAAAATATCCTTTAATATTTGAAGAAGGCTTGTAAATACATAAACCAATATAAAAATCATTTTATCAAAAAAATTGGAAAAATATAAATAAGACTTCAAAAAATTTTAACTCCATTTTCCATGAAAATTAAATTTATGAAAACTATAAAATATTATCCTTTAAAAATATAAAAAAGAAATCTTCAATGTAATGGTAGTGAGTAAATCCATACAAATCATATAATGTATAAACAAAAATATTTGTTTTTCGTGGTAAAATGGATAGAACGAATGAATTGATTTGAATGTGAAAAGAATAATCCATTTAATATATTGGTAAAATAAAAAAAATGTTAAGAATTTACTTAAAATAGTATATTATAATGGTATAATATTGTTGGAAATGCCTTTTAGAAAACATAGATTCTAGACCGAAGGGATAGTAAAGTGGAGATTTCTTAAAAACAAATTATTAACTATCTTTTGGGAAAAAGAATAAAAAATTGGTTCCAATACATTATGATATCATTAATAACCATATTATAATAAATTTAATTAATTTTATTGAGATATGGATCATAATATTTCATAAAAGTAAACATAAACATGAACAATCTTGAAATGCGACAAGATTGTCCCATTAAAACTCTTATAACACGGTAACTTGAGATCATACTCTTTATGTAAGAAATGAAATAACCTAATGTATAAAATATTAGGAAAATATTTAGATTCTTTATATATCATTTTAAATGTATTTATATACTCATTGAAGAAAAATTTTGGTTGCATAACAAAACATGAGTCTCAAATAATCGAAATTAAGAAAAACAATTCAACCGATTTAGTAACATTTGAAACATTAAATTCATAAAAGAAGGATCCAAAAATGGACATGATAATACCAATAAATTTATTTATAAAATAAATAGAGTACAATCACTTTTAGTACACACACCACACAAAAATAAATATTGGCGGACGTAAGATGTACCTCACGGAAATTAAAAGTGAGACGAAATCCCCTTACCTTGTGTCATGAATCTCTCTATACATGTAAAATATTAATGTATAATATTTATAAGTATATTATATATCTTTTATAGAGTCATATTATTATATATTATACCATATACTATTTTATTATGGCCTTATATACCCCCTTGTTAATGATCATATACTACGGTTTCAATTCGGGTAACAGTAACTTTGTTCTTTGGATGTGCCTTAATTTGTAGTATCATTTTTCATTATTCATATATCATGTAAAAAATGGTAAATAATGATATAAATATCATTTATATCTATAATATTCATATTATAATAATTTATAGCCAAAATAATTATGAAATGGAATACACTGTTCATGGATATGGTAAGTCGTACGTATGCGTGAACATTGTTTCCATTTTTATTGTGGGTGTTGAATGAAACTATGTAAATGAAATATGTATATATTTGTATGTATAAATATCAGTGTAAAATTAGAATTAATATATGATATATATCACATAAGTTTATTAAAAAAGTCTTAATACATTTGATGTAGTGTGCGAAATAATCACATCGCTTTGAGGGTGCGGCATTCTACACTTCATAAAATGAAATTATCATATTAACACCAAATGGAAGGTAGTGATATATGTGTTTTAAAAGGAATAAAGAAGGCTATATACAAATTTTATATAATATATGAAATATATAAATATATTTTCCATCATAATGGCCACTAGGATTTGAGTTAAAGGATAAATAAACAATCATCATTTTATGAGGAATTAGTTCACCGTACATAGAAATAGTATCTTTAACACCAATTAGATAGAGGTGTGTGTATGTTTGGGTGATAACCATTGGATAAAAACATCCTATTATATTTAGTTTTCTAGAGTTTTCTTTAAAATAATGGAATAAATATAGTTTATTTTGTGGAGAATTAAAATAATGGAAAGGATCTTAGGAGAAAACATTACCCCTTCATGGGGTAACTCTTTTTTATTTATGCTAAAAGGATTCCTTGATAATAATTCAGACTATAGGGAGGATTCAAGGTATAATGTATGATTTCATTGAGGATACCAGGTAATACAATGTTTGAACATCAATGTTTTGAGAGTTTTGAGTAATGGGTAGTGGTGGGGCCCTTTTATAGGGAATGAATATGTCTCATTTGGTATTTCTTGAACCATGTTAGGTTTTCACATGATCATACCAAAACAATTCATTCTAAAAAAACCACACAGAATAATGGAAGTTTTATGGATTATATATAGACATCCAATGGCTATTGGAAATGTTTATAGTTTGTTTGGGCCCTTAATATTATGTTTTAGTCACTAATAATGCATAATTTGGCCTTAAATGATGTGATTGATTTTAATAACGTTTAGTAATGGTTTCTTTTAAATTAACAACGTATTTATAGACTAAAAATTTTACATTGAATATAATGGTTTATTTCAGATTTTATAAATTCAATTTATAAGAATGGAAAATTTAATATAAGTGTTGTCCCCACCAATGGGATGAAATAATTGGGTTTTAATGTAGTAAAATGCTAATAAGTTTGTTAAAATAATATATTTAGTTTTAAATTGAAAATGACTCATATGAATTGAATTATTTTAATATATTTAATATTCACATAATTTTACATTGTAAAATTATAATATAATTTATCATTAAAAATTAATTTCAAAAAAGGTAGTTTTGAACAAAAAAGGTGTATTTTTTCACTATTCATGAAAAAATGATGTTTAAAAAAATGGAAATTCACCCTAGGATAAATTCAAAATTTTAATTTAATAATTGCATTTAATTTTATTAAAATATGTTTCCAAAATTTTCCAATGTTAATTTTATTATTAATCATCGGTCCATTCATGAAAAATGTATTCTAAACTAAAAGGACATTACTAAAAATCTCACCATTCATTATCAATATGATTTATTTATATTAAAATATTAAAATATTTTTGGGAAGTATTTATTAATTTTCTTATAAATATTTTTAATTTTTATGTTTTAATTATACGTATTTAAATATGTTTCATAGAAACTCAATGTTCCGTGCATCGTACACCAACTCGATTTTGCCTATAGTGCAAGCTAGGTTGGGATTGTTTGTAGGGCAATCCAATTTGGAATTGTGGTTGAAAGGAATATTTTAAATGGTGTGTTAATATATATATATATATATTCATATTTCTAGTGTCATGTGAAATGAAAAATATTTAAAAGATAAATTAATTAAAAATAATAATACTCATAATCTTTGGGTGTAACATTCTGCCGCCCCTAAAATGAATTTCACCTTTCAAATAATACTGGGATATAAAAGACATAAAACTTGAATGATTCATTTATATAAACCCACATCATAAAAATTGACACTAAAACATCCCCTGAAAAGAGAAATTTAGAACCATTGTAGTTACCCAATGTATCATAGAACTGGAATTTCACCTATGAGAAAAACGTTTGAGTGTGAAGATTGGACATGGAGGAAAATGGTAAATATTAGCAAGAACTGATTGAGGAGATCAATCACAAAAAACTGAATGATCAAATGATTTTTTATGGCCTCAAATTCATAAATATGTGTTGATTCCAAAAGCCAATGGTCCAACATAATTTTATTTTCTAGAACAACATTTTTTGTATCACTTTCAGAAGATTGAGTAATTCTTGATAAATTTCTACAAACAAAATTTTTTTCTGGGTTTTTATTTTGGAATTGTTTTAATATATACATTAACTCATGGAATGTATTTATAGAAATTAACTCAGACAAATAAATAGTTAGAATAATTTTTTAATTGATCTTATGCCAATAAAATAATAAAAAGTATAACTATTTATTCTCTAAACAAATCAACATGAATAAATTTAAAAAACACATAAAGTAACACTAATGTTTAATATTCAACATAAATAAATATACATTAACTAGAACATCATATAGTCTAGTGGTATGCATGAAACCCTTATTTTCCTTCACTCTTATGTTCAAGACCTGTAGCCTTTCCAGACATGATTGGTTATCACCCAACATACATGAGGTCATTTTTTTAAACCACACATAAATAATATAGATGATGGACATACTTGAAATATGTTTAGTAACCTATTATCCTTTTTACTAGGGTTTTCAACATGAGCACAATGAAAAAACTACTTCTTCCAAAGCATAAATAAAACATTTCATGAATTGATAACCACACAATCCTTCTCTACGGTGAAATTCCCAAACTATAGAAAGAGAGTCAAAAAATTATCTTAACATTGATTCCCCTATATAACACCATGTATCTGTTGGATTTCACATTCCAAACATGTGAATAGCCTCATCATATATTCTCTTGAAACATGTTAACAACCTGAATTACAATAAATCCTTTTGGAATACATGCATGCTTCCTCATTACAATGTATCTTTGACTTATCTATTAATCCAAAAAATATTTTAAACAACATTAGTGGTTTCATTAACCACGTATAAAAATTCCTTACTATGTTTCATGGTAATCAATACTATCTAATTTACTTATATCCCATGTATCATTATTCAGAAAACATTATCTTATCAAAAAAATATTAAGGTTTTCCTTCCTTAGTTAATATATCATCTTGACATTAAATCACTTCACCAGTACAATGGTAAAATTCTACATAAATATTAAAAAACTGAGCGAAAAAATAGAACAATCGTTTTACATTTCTTCATTCATAATGTTTTAACCAAATTACATAAAAAATTTGATTAATTCATCGTTAATTAATTAACAATAATACATATTTACTTTAACCATTCATCCATACTCTCATCATCAGCATCAATGTAACCTTTACTCACACAACCTTGCTGATTCTCTTCAGGAACATTCCGCTGTGCACATTAGGTTTCATAATGAGCATTTTCTTCACACTTAGAACAGTTATCATTTGATGATGACATTGAGAGTCCAAAATTACCATTATTTTTGTTTACTAAGCTCTTTATTTTTCCATTACTATCAGTTTCATTTTTTAATTATTTTCAATAGTCAAAAAACATTCTTGTTACTCGGATATATTAATCTAGGTGATTCATTCCACATTATTGGCATAAAGGAAACCAAATCGTATTTTATCCATGGTATCAAATGCTCGAACTATTTGAGAACCCCTTATTTCTATTTCTTGGTGATTTTGTGAGTTTGTTAAGATAAATATTGTAAATAATTTTCAGAAAAAATATAATAGGAATTATCATGACATCTTAAACTATAATGATCTTCCCACTTGACTACTCATCCAATTATATTCGATCACATTCAACAAAAATCTAGTTTTTTTTTGTTCCCTCCATTGACTAAATCCAAATTCATATTGTGAAAAATATATAGAAAAAAGAATTGTCATGAAAATAATTACTTGTTGGATGTATAAATCAGGACACCTTCCATAATCTATGAACCCTTGGTTTTTTCCTATTTTATGCATTGATAAATTATATCTAAATCCTTCATGATGGTTTTTTAAGAGTTTTTAATTTTTTATAGCATATCCCCAAGGATTGTCAAACCAAGTGTGAAACAAGTCATATTCCCATGAACCAAATTACCCTTATTCAAGCCTGGAACTTGTTGTTGGATTTATTACCCCTAGGTACATATCTTCCTATTCCACATCCACTTGGAGTATTTATTGTGTGATTTATTTCTATGAAACTACATACTCTATCATTCATCAATATTCCAAGACATTTTTCGAAATGTTAACTCATCCTTATACTTATCTGTAAAGACATACCATAACATATCCGTAGAAATATTCCTTGGAATATCACTGAATTTATCTTATCATAGCTTCTAAAGGTTGACTAAACCTTTAGTTTGATACCGACATTAGTGAACCGTGACTAACATACATGTATATTATATATTTTTAGATGAATATTCAGTACATTACAAAAATACATGCTAGAGGAAAATAATATTTAAGAGTAATGGGAAACATGGATTGAAAATCTTCTATCCTCATGAAAGATCCTAAACATCTCCCATAAATATCTCTATCTTTATTACTCCAACCTAAAATCTTTCTTCATAACCTGGAGAATAGAAACCAAATAAAGTTGTGATCTCAGATGATCAGTAAGGGTTGACAAAGGATACATGTAAGAATAAAAGTGAATATAGTAGTATGATAACATGATATTAACATTAGCTGATAATAACCTGAATATCAGTGGTCATATACATGATTTATGGGATAATGTTTGGAAGTTCATAAGACTTGAATCATAAGGAAATAAACATCATGAGACATAAAATCATAAATATAAAATTAGACATAGGATTTGTGGAATAAATATAATAATGTAAACTTTTATTTAAGGGATACCAACATAGACCTTTCTAATATGTTAGGCATGAACTACGTCTCGTGTACCTACATCATTAATGGGATTGCATCCCATGAACCCTGTTTTTTTAAGTATTGGAATATAACCCATTTACCTTATTTTTTATGGCTTGAGTTACAAAATGTGTTCCATAGTTATAATAGGATTGGGTTATAACCCATGTACCTTCTTATTTTCATGATCGGATACTACCCATATACCCTCTTTCATTTTTTATTAGGATACTATCCACACACACTCTTTCTTTTTGGTCTTCGGCCACAACCCAGACACCCTCTTTCTTTTCGGGCTTAGGATACAACCTATACACCCTCTATCTTTTTGGGCATGGGATACAAATAATGTAACATTTGAGCTCATATAAAACATATAATTAGCCAATTAATTGGATTGAGATATATTTCCCACTCATCTCATAGTAAAATCATTTACACATGTGCCATAAGACAACAAAACATTCATTATAGTATGACCCATAAAATGATATTGGTATTATAAACATTAGATCGTAACCCATAAAATGAAATGGGTGTTATTAACATTTCATCACATCATAACATATGAAAAAGAAATATGTTTGATAACTATTTCATTAAATCATAACCTATGAAGGAGAAAAAGATTTCATAAACATAAACCAATGAAAGAGAAAACTGATCCATAAAGGCCATGACATTATGTGTGACCCATTTATAGAAATGATATAAATGGATCCATTAGATAATTTCCAAAAATTTCATGATTAAAATTAATTTATGGCATCTTATATGTAACATATTTTGAAATATCTTTTGAAAAATTTTCTTGTGAAAAAGAACATTTCTTCTTTGAAAAAATATTGTTAATACATAAAACCATTTAAAAACAGTTTTATAATAAAATACCTTTAAAACATATAAATATGACTTGAATATAGTTTGAAAACATTTTACAATTATAATTACATTTATAAAAATTTCTTAATTACTATACTTTTGAAAAATTAAAAGGAATCTTCACAGTAGTGGTGGTGGGTAAATCTGTATATGTTTTACGAAGTAAAAAAGGACATTCCTTTTGCACAGTAAAATGGTTAGATGGAATGCCGTGTTCAAAAAGAAAAAAATAATATGTTCAAGAAATTGTTAAACAAAAAAAGGTAAAATTTTCATTAAAATATTATAGGATAATGCTATAATATTATTGAAAACTATTTTTAGAAAACATAGATTTCTAACCGAAGGGAGGGTAAAGTCGTGATTTTTTAAAAACACATTAATAACAATATTTTGGACCAAAGAGTAGAAAAAAAGTTCCAATATATGAGTATATCCTATATAATCATAGGGTAACAAATATCATGAATATTATAGAGATATGGATAATAATATTTCATAAAATGAAACATAAACATTAACAATCTCAAAAAGTGATGAGATCATCCCAATAAACTCTTCTAACAATATAAATTGAGATCGTACTCTCCATGTAAGAAAGAACAATACCCAAAAAATAAAATATAATGAATATAATGAGATTCTTGATTTAACATGTCAAATGTATATATATAGACCTTGAAGAAAGTATTTAAGTGCATTACAAGACATGATTATCAAAGAATAAATTTTAGAAAAAACTATTTTACAGATTTTGTAATATTTGAAAAATAAACCCCATGAAATAAGGATCATAAAATGGACATGTGAATACCACGAAACTTATGTTTAATATAAATAGATTATAATCCTTGTATTTACAAACACCACACAAAAGGAAAGAGTATAGAACATAACATATATCTCAAAGAAATTAAAAGTGGGATGAAATCCCCTTACCTTGTGTCTTAACTCTCTACGTACTCGTATAAGCTTCCTATATATTTATTATATGTTTATTATAAATATTTTAAATAATAATAATATTATATATAATACAATATAGGTGTTTATTATGACCGTATATTACCCTGTTGTTAGCAAGTTAATGTTACTGTTTCACTTTATGAAATATTCACTTTGTTTTTAGAAAGTGTGTTAATTTGGAATAGAATTAGTCCTTATACATACATCACGATACTATAATTTAAATAATTATATAAATATAATATATATCCATCATTTTAATATTATAATAATTTATATAATAATGAATTATGGCATTGAATACACCATTAATGGGGATGGTATGTTTGTACAAACACATGAATGATGTTTCCATTTATATTGTCATATTGAAATAAAGTATGTAAATCACATATACATATATATATATATATAATTCATTCATTATAAATAATATATCATATAATTCATTAATACCATCCTTAATATATATCATATGGTTTCTAAATGAATCCCATCTTTTTCTGGGGTGGTTGTCCATACTTCCTCAAATGAGATTATCATATTAATAAAAGAAAACTAAAGAAATGGCTGTTGTAAAAGGAATAAAGAAAATTAAATAAATATTAATTATAATATATGAAATATATAAATATATGTTCAGTCATAATGGTCTCCATGATTGGTTGTAAAGGAGAAATGAACAATCATCATTTCATGAGGCATTAGTTTTTCATACATAGAACCTTGATGTTTAAAATTCATTAGATTGAGGTGTGTGTATGTGAATGTCAGAAAAATTAAATAAAAACACCCTATTATATGTAGGATACTGTGTTTTCACACTATTATTTAATAAATATATTGGAGGTTTGGATAAATAAAATAATAGAAAGGATCTTGAGAAAATATGTTACCTCTTCCCCAAGTAACTTATTTTCGTTATCTTCAAACGGATTCATTGAGAAGATTTTTTCCTAAAGGGAGTAATAATGGTTTAAGGGAAGATTTTTTGGAGGATACATGGGTATATAATGGGTTAACATAAATGGATTGAGAGGTGAGAGTAACGGGAAGATATGGTGGCCTTTTATAGGGAAGGAAAATGATTCATTTGGAATTTCTAGAAACAAGTTATGTGTGCCCATGATATTACCTAAAAAATTAATACAAAAAAACGCAATAATGGATGTTTTTTGAATGAATTATTTATATAAAATGAGCATTATAATTTTTTTATTTCATTTGGGCCCTTAATATTATGGCCTAGTTCCTATATAATAATAATTTGGCATTAAGTAATATGATTAATTTTAATCACTTTTACTAATCATTTTGTTTAAAAAATTTAAAATCATATTATTATACATGAAATATTTGAATGAATACAATGTTTTATATAAGTTTATAGAAATTAAAATCACATAAGTGAAATAATTTAGATTAGTTTTAATCCCATATACGTGATAAAATAATGGGGTTTTAGCGACAGAAAAAATTCAAAAGTAATTTATGATTTTATATTATATTCTAATGTGAAGTTGATTCAAATGAATGTAATAATATTAAAATATGTAATATTAATAAAATATTACCATATAAAATATTAATAATATCATTTATCATTAATAATTTATTATGAAAAAATGTATTTTTTAACAATGAAGTAGTATTTTTGAGTAGTCATCGAAAATGATGTTTTTCAACAATATAAAAAAAATATCCCAAGGCTAATTTCTATTATATGAATTAAAATATGAAGTTTATTTTATCAAATTTATTTTATAAATGTGTCTAAAATCTATTTTATTATTAATCGATGATCTATTCTTGAAAAAAATTACTTTTCATATAAAAGGTCTTTAACAAAAATCACATCCTTATTTGTCAATATGTTTTTTCATATAAAATATTATAAAAAATAATTGAAAATAATTTATTACTATTAATATAACTATATTTAATTTATAGGTTATAATTTTCACATTTAATTAATTATATATATATATAATGATGTTTCATAGAAATTCAGTGTTGCATGCATCGTATGCCATGTGGGTGTTTCTTGTTGTGAAATCCTAGTTTGCATTGCATGTAGCATAATCCAAGTTATTATATCATGTGAAATGATTGTTTGAATTATTTTTTTAACATATATATATAATAAACTATTTCTTGTGTCATGTGAAATTAGAAATATTGAAATGATAAATTAGTCGAAAAAATAATGTTAAAAATCTTGATGTGTTACAACACCCCAGCAAGTGAACCTCCTAAAAGGTGGAAGAAATCCATTGAAAATATATTATATGGATCATAGGAACCCACCATGAGTGAATCCCATGATAGTATCAATGGGTGAGTCTAATTTCTATACCTTCCACTAAAGTACCCAAAAGATCCCATCTGATAAATTTTCCAAAACGATTTCTTAAATAACCTGATTTGAAGACCATTTCCTCAATACATTTCAACATGCTTTGAAAATTCCATCTTATTTTAACCAACTAGGGGAAAATCATCTCTTCTAAAAACTACATATTTAGTCCCTCAAATCACTAAATCAATCCACCAATTTTATGCATAAAAATTTAACAAATCTAGACAAATAAAGTTCATCTAAAATAGAATAGAGATGGATCCACCACCCTCAAACATGGGTGACACATGCCAGCTGTAGGATCCTCTAACATGAAAGAATATAAAGACAACAACGGAGTCCCAATAATCAATCCTTATATCTTTGATTCAATTCAACAAGAAAAATGGCTTTTAGAGAGGATCGAACAATACATAACTAAATAAGCCCACATGCCACACATCAACCAATAATAAGGACATCATCTAGAGGCATATCATATAAAATATATTGATATGAAAAAGATATTCAACCCTTCTTGACCAATGAATATAAAATCATAGTACGTTGATGCAATTATATCTAATGCAAATGAACAATTTGAAAGGTCACATACCCATGATGATATAACACAAACACAAAGAAGATAAATCACAATAAAATGAACTTGAATAAATGGATATCACCAAAATTTAAATAGGGAGATCCTATATTTTGTGTGAGAATGATAAAATCAATGGAAAATAAAATTTTATTTATAGTGAGGTTAAAACCACAAATCCCTAAACATTCATAATGTTGATTCTTTGATTTATTAGATATGATCATAAAAATGTTACCTTGAATTAAAAATCAATATGATCATTCTTTTCATTAAATTATCCTATTACATTATGTGTAAACATCCCATGATCCAAACTTGTTCATAGAATTGTTTGGGAAATGGATTCACAATGTGTAACCCTTTTATGATTTGAGACCATCTGGTAAGAAGATTAAATAAGATCACTTTGAAAAATCATGTAGTTCAACAAAAACCCCTATTTAAAACCACATATTTATTTTCAACATTTATACACATATTCCATTAATTTCACCAAAAAAACATCCCTGAGCATTACGCCATTTCCCCAAAATTATTTCTCTACCCTCAAAAGCCCAAAAATTCACCTACATAAATGGGGAAATAAAAATATATATGGAAAATACTTAAAAGAGGGTAACAATATGTTATAAGTATAATCATTTTTAAAATAAATTCATACACTTACATAAAATATCTAGATAATGTTAATCTATCATTTTCACATAAAATTATGATATGTCATAAATTTCATACATTGATACGAATGTTACACTAATCTTCGAGTATGAATAGTTGAACAAGATAAGATCTCAAATCATGTCTCCCATGAAGAACACAAAATTCATATGAAGGTTTTATTAGATTAAATCAATCATTAACCACTAATTTAAACAAAAAAATTAAGGAATCATGCTTCCATATCATGGAAAGAGGACATGAGAGGGATCATAACAAATAAAGACAAATCTACTCACCAAAAACCATCCATTTATCAATCTCAAGAATACAATGATAAAAGAAATTAAAAATTCATTAAAGGTATCTGAATTATCTCCACATTTTACATAGGGTTCAAAGGACATGGGAATAAATAATAAGATTAAGGGATATAAAATTTTATAAAATATGTATTTTAATTGGACTATGGTGAAACACCCCTAATATTACCACAATCATGACTATGACAAGAACCAAAACAAAATATATGAGAAGAAAATACTATAGGTGAAAGTTTCAGAATCCATAAAAAATAAAAATGCACTCTTTTTCTTACCTTTCACTACCGACATACAAACATTTCATTTGAATATACATTTTATTCATTAATTTGTTATAGTTATTGTATAGTATTTCCAATTTTTTGCACGTAAAACACTATATTTTATGATTCAATATTAAAATGGGTGAAAATATATATATATATATCTGTGTGTGTGTGTCTGTATGTGTGTCACATGGGAACATTTAGTCAATATATTATAAATTTTTTGATATTTTTATTATGGCCACATTGCTTATTGCTCGTATTTATCAATATGTTTTTTTGTATAATTGTTATAAATTCACATTTATCATATAAATATGACATGTTTTAGTGTGTATTTTTTGATTTATAATTTCATGTAGTATAAAAATATAAATAAATGAGATTTTCATTTTTGATTTACAGTTGAACTCATATGGTAAATATTTAATAATAATTAAAGTGTAAATATGCAAAAAACAATTATACATTAATACAATAGAAAGATGTGATATCCTATAGAAAACAATTACATGTGATATGTTTTTGGCATGTGGGTTTAGGTATGATGGCTTGATATTATGTTCAATATATTACACATTATATCTTCTATTATCTCCACCTCATTTAAATATTGTCAAATCCCATTAAAAATAGCCATTAAATTCTCTATGGTGTCCCCTATATATCTCATGAAAAACAATATATATATTTATATCAATTGAATTTTTTAAAATATCAAAAATATATATTTTGAAATAATTTTTCTACAATTACCTTATAGTAATTGGAAGGATTGGTATAGGGACTATTACACCCTATATTAAAGCCTTAATAGTAGACCATTAGGGGGTGATTTATTATCATCATAAAAAATTATCTCTATTCTAATAAGAACACATCCACCTATACTCAAACAATATAAAATATAAATAATTCTATAAATAAATCATCACAAATTAAATTCAGGACTATAATGAAATATTTTATTTCAATTTTTCATATGCCTTGAATGAAAAAATAGTAAAATTTCAAATGATACTTCTTAAAAATTTTATCTTAATCTATAAAATATTTTTAATTTCTACTGGAATCACTTATATCGTCTATTAAAAATAAATAACACCTTATCTTTGTAACAATATGATTAATTTCACTATATTCATCAAATATATTTGAATATTACTAAATCACATCCTAATCCACTAAAATATTTGGCTATGATTTAAATTCTATATATCCATATATTTAAAAATTTGAATTATTAAATCATAACATGGAATCAACCTTTTAATATTGTCATCATGCTTCTCTTATAAGACATTATTAGTATGTAAATAATTATTTCATTCTACCATACTATTTAATCTCAACAATACTACCCATTACTCTATATATATTATGTGGAAACCCCACGCCATTAATTAAAATTTTTATGTTATCACATAGAATTTAATTATCTCTAACTTTTTCAAAGTGGAATTATCATTAATTCTTTATTACATTAAATACTATAAAAATCTGATAACAAATCACTTTAAACCAATACTGTAATTTTTTACAAATAAATATCATTTTAAAACATTGAATTATTACATTCTAATGAAATGTGGTTCTTACATATTTGTGACATTAATTAATTCAAAAACATTAATACATATCCAAAATAATCCTTTGTCTCAATATAATGAAAAATAACAAAAATAAATATAATTAGGCTGTAATATTTTAAATTAAAAATTAAATTTATAATAAAAATATATATACAATTTATGATATCCAATTCTATACTAAAATAATGCTAGTTTTCCCCATGAAAAAATACCAACATCCAATCACAGTAAAAACATAATTTAATAGGGTAATTGAGAAATCAATTATTTCCATAAACATACAGTAATAAATAATGTTTAAAAACATGCAACACATCAAATTAAAAATTCTTAAATTGTGCATCTTTTATGACTCTCATATCAAAATCACTTTCTCTTTCACTCAACACAATGAGATTTTATTTATAATATATGAATAATTATAATTTACTATCCAATATAATGATTTAATCATCACTAAAAGATCTAATAATTAATATTATCCTCAACACTGACATATACAATTTCTTACAAATAGATTATAATGTTTAAAAATCTATAATTTTAAAAATAAAACCACATCCATAGTGAACAAGGGTAACTATATTGGAAAATGATTGGTAGGTAAATATTGTCAAAATTAAAATAATGAACTAAATAAGAGACGTAAATATGAATTAGAATTAAATATATAAATTCCAATTTAAAAAATACCACTCTATAAACCTTTTCTAGAATGAATAACCCATTTTAATTTCTTATCCATTTTAATATTCAAATCATTGTCTCACAATGAAAATAATGAATGTAATTTAATATTCTATGACATTTTATCATATTTTAAAAATTTTATTTTTAAGAGGGAATAAAAAAATAAAAATATAAGGTAAACTCTTAATCATTTTCATATATTCAATTATAACTCATTAATATCACCCCATTTGAAAAATTCATACCAACAGAAATACTAAAACCAGCTAATCCCCCCACACCACCACCCCCACCGACCAACTAATTTTCATTATGATCATGAAAAAAATATCAATATTATTTTAAGGATATTTACATATTCTTTTAATGTAGCCATAAAAGATAGTTATACATGGATTATATTTTTTTAAGCAATATATCAATTATTCGACAAGTATCAAACTATTATGAATAAGTATCAATGGAAAACGATAGATGTTTTTTACTATTATTTTAATTTTATTGTTTTTAAAAATAATTAATGAATTATTTACTTGTTTATATATCTCACATATCTATATAAATATGATATAAACATTATATTGGGTTTATATTATATATCATGAATGGGTATTTAAATATTTAAAAATCAATTAACAGAAAAATAATAATATTCCATCAAAAGGTGAAAATTCACAACAATAAAAATAATCTATAATTATTATAGTAGGAAGAGTTTTTAAAAACTTAAAACAAGAATGATTAAGTGAGATTAAAAAATTTACACAAATATAATTAATATTTACAGTCATGATCAATCATATTTTTTCTAAAATAAAAATTATTAACTGAAATAAGTATATATACTAAATTAATGATATTAGAATAAATAATCTATGTATTCTATAATTAATTTCCACAAATTTGGTTCAAAATAATCCCTTGATATTTGATTAATGGTTTGGTAAATACATCAGATTAATAATTATTTAGTTTTATTTTATACAACTATTATATACATAAATTTATTTTGATAAAAAAATTGATAATTTTTTATAAATAATGATAATAAAAATATTAATTACATTTCAAAATATAAACTTTATTTTGTTTTATTTTTAAAATAATATTTATAGTATAAATGTTTTAGAATTGTACTCCAATATAATAAAACCTCATCTTCCTTACATCATTCATAAATGATCATTCTGCTTTATAACCTACAAAATCAAATTTACCAACCAAAGTGAACGTTTCTTATGTTTAAATAAAAATAGATATAAGTGTTTACTTTTTAATATAAAATTATTCCTATAAATCATTATTTTAAATGAAAAAAATGTATTTAATTTAAAATAATTTTTTATTTAATGTTCTTATGTTTACAGATTACCAAAATATGTGTCATAATATAAGTGTTTGGTAATAAGTTATCTAGTTTGGATTTTGTCCTAGTTTTTATTTATCCTTATAAAAATATATAATTCGAAATGATTTCATTAAAAATATCTTTACACAAAATATAGTTGAAAATATTTAAATGGAAACAAAAATAAACAAGTTACACATGGACAGATAAAAGTTTTATTATTTTTCCTTCATCATTTCATCTTGATTTCATTTTTCAAATTATTTGATGTGCCACTTTCATTAAATATCATTATCTTCATATAATAGAATTAGTTATTTTTATTTTCCAAAAAATACTTTTTATTCATATTTTCCATCAATTTATATAACTGCATTTGGTTTTTCCTCTCAAAATCTATCGATATATTATGAATATTCATCAAATTTTTCTATAGATTCAACCTTAAATTCAAAGTTACCATAGGATTTATCCATATGATTTACGATAGATTTAACTTTATATAGAGTAAATTATTTTGATATGGATATATATTTTTCCATTTTATATTGAATTAACAACCCTTATTTGAATGAATACTATATGAAAGTTAGAGCTTTTTCATCAATATGTGGGTATCCTTCAAACAACTTTTCCATGTGAGATTGTAACCCCCATCCTTAATATACTAATATTCCCTATATAAGATTGATCTTTTTAATAATAATTTTTTTAACAATGTATATGTGGTAAATCATTATTCAGTGGAAGAAACATAAAAAGAAAACCTAGAATTTAAAATTTAATAAAATACATAGAATATAATATAGGAAAGAGGTATGAAATGAATTTTATCTCATAAATACATTCTTCAGTATTAATATTTTTCATTATTCCCCATCCCTAAAAGCAAAAAAATGACTACCTATGATGAATTATTTATTATATGTGGTGGAGAAAATTATAATATATATTGATCAAATAATCACTAACTATAAAGGAATATTGTAGTATGTTTATGAGATCTATCCTATAAAGAATATGAGATCCTGGATCTTGTAATATCTCAACCAAGATCACATGAATTATAAATAATTTTGGTGAATTATCTAACATGAATAATGGCTCCCAATATACTACAGAATTATTACATGGGGGGGTCATGAAATGGTCATTAGGATTCTATTCTCTCTAATAGAAAACACAATAGTAATACCCAAATAAATTGAATATTACATGTGACTCATATGTATAATTGACATAATGAAAATATATAGAAAATAAAAATAGATCTAAAAGGGAATTCCAAAGTACTTTATATTAAACAAATAGTCCACAAGATATTCATGAGTAACATAAATAGCTATAATAGAAAAAAAAAAAAAAAAATATTTAGCGAACAACCTTATACATATGTGAAAAAAAAATTAAAATAAACAATGTAGCCTCATGTTTTAAAAACATGAAAATATAAATCTATATAATTTTTCTTGAAAACTGACTCATCATGTTCAATACAACTTTATATAATGTGATACCTACATCTAAATTAAAACTTGATGTTTACACATGTATATCAAAAAACATGTTACGTATATGGATATGGGGAGTCAAATGAAATTGTAGGATTAACTAGCTTTCCATGACACATTGAGTTCTACTAATCAAGAGGATTTATGTTTGATTCACCGGGAGGCATATCTAAACCCACATAAGAATAATAAATTATTCATTTTCATGTAATTACACACTCATGTTCCATCAAGGATATAAGACGCACACATACCAACGAATCATATTGGTACATCCCAACTAAGGATTGGTCTATACAACCTATAATCAATGACTTGTATATCCACATTACTCAAGTAGGTATACCTCATAGTCACACAAATAAAAAAATATTTAATGTCCATTAATATTTATAACGACTCACACATTAAAGTCTTATCTGACCCATATGTCTTCTTACTTCAAAAAAATAAATAAACCTAAAATTAAAATGCTTAAAATAATAATATAAATAATAAATAAAATTAGATACCAACCAGTAATGATAACTGTAACATATAAATAATAATTAAAAAAAGATTTTCAAAAATATATTGAATAAACAAATATAAAATGAAAAAATTAAAGGACTAAAATTCGGGAACACGGAATAGAAATCCAAACACTCACACCCTACCCATCTTCTCTCATCATTTAATACTAATTAAATCAACAAAAAAACCGAAAAAACACTAAGTCTATCTTATAAATAACAAGTCATTGGTCAGAATAAAGCCAACAATAAGATAATACATCACTACAACTATTTGTGTATAACTGAAATTGAGTCCTATCATAATAACTAAATATAATTATGTGAAATAACCGTGCTATTAACTCATGTGTAACATTATGTGGATAAGAGTTATCTTTATGATATACACCTACCAATGACCACCTTATAGTCGATAACCATCTCTCTTAACAATCCATCATCCATTTCTTTGTATGCTGGCACTAATGGTGGAGAAAACATCTAAATAGTGTCTACAACCCCATCTAGGAACATAAATAAAATAATGAAACCTCTTGAAAAAAAATCACAAGATACATGCCCGATATTGACCCCTATAGAAGACCTAAGCATCAACTCCCCATCTATTAAGTATTTTAATAAGTAGGGTTAAGAAATATTATATCCAAATATAAGGATCAATTCATCATCAACACTATATTATAGGATACATGCCAGATCCCTAAATTTTTTGAGTCAAAAATTAAAATAAATTAGAAGAAATCCAATCTTATCTCATCCATAATACAAAGGTTCCATTCACACGTCATCAAATCCCATGTCCAAATCCAAGCCAATAATTCTTAAAATAATGGAATTTATTTCCTTAACCAACTCATAATCATCATTTGAAATATCTCTATGATAATAACCATCTAAATACCTCAAGGATAGTCAAGAAGATGATACTATCAGGACAATGGAATTATATCAATAATTAATAATTTCATAAACTACTTAACTATTAATGTTCAACTGATGTGTGGTTAGTTAATAAATGTCTATGTGTAACCATTGACTCAATCTAAACAATTTTGGTCACATTACACCAGAAACATATGTTGTAATGTTGTTTTTTATTCTATTAAAATACTTTGGAATTCATTAAATGTATAATTAATTTATTGCATATGGTTTCAAATTGGTAGATATTATCTCTTACGATTCTTTTTATTATAGGAATAAATTATGTCGTGATGATAAGTGTAATTCCATGAGTGATAATATAAATATAATAAAACCTCATGATTAATATTTCTATATAACATATATAGAGGTTATGGCCAATATAAAAGAATTCATCATTTTTTTATTTGAATTATAAGTCACATCATGTAATTTTGGACCAAATTATGAAATATATATAGTACTCAAATGTGGAAATGTTTTTATCAAAATTTAAATATATAAATATATATAATATATTATGAAAGGGTACTATAAATATATTACACATATTTATAGATTATTAGTTTCTAAAATTGGATTTACTGTTTTCATTCCACATCATTTTAGTCCAGGAATGAAGTTCCGAAAATGGATTCTAGTGGTTATTATTATTTATAGATACCAACAACGTAGATTTTCTTCATGTTGAAAACTCTTTCAATAATAAAAATATATATGATTTAATCATATCATTGAATTATAGTCATGTTGAGATTAAATGGAATATAGAATAATATCTAATCAATGAATTAATTATATGGTCTATGAAATTTATGTTTTAGGACATTCCAAAACATAAATCAATGTTACGACATGACATAATTCTAATCATGCCAGGATAAACTAAAAATTGGATAAAGATTAATAGTGGATATAAATTTCCATTCATCAACAAAATATATTATTCCAAGACTATTAAAATCTAGATAATTTTAATCACATTGATTACTTGTGATTATCAATAATGTTTGGAAAAAATTTCAAAAATATCTTAACTACAAACAACATCTTATATGGTGGGAATTCATAAAAAACATAATAATTAAAGGATTTGAATTACAGGAAGATGGAAGATTCATGAAGATTGAATTTTAAATTTGATTTCCAAAATCCAATAGTTCTATTGGAACATATTTTATAATATAAAAAGATAAACATATATGGGAAATTTTTAATATACGATATCAATAAGATGTAATGTAGATGTAATCCTTGTAGAATTTATGGAATATAAGTTAATAATGGATTGAGGATTGATTGAAATTAATTCCAATAAATAAAATTATTGGAGTTAATGTTATTTTTTGAATTTAACTTGGTTTTAATGCGATGAATTGATCATCATGGAAACCACCCATCATTATTTAATGTTATGTATAAGTATATTATATTTGTAATTTTGATCTATATGTCAACATTATCATTTTTAATACCATCTTATAAAGAAATGAGAAAAAAATATTAAATGTTGTTTTTAAACTTTTATAGGAAATGTTTGTATCCCAATGATTATAATTAAAGAACAGTGGATTATAATCTCTAAATTTACTATTTATTTTCTTGTCGATATTCAATTATTTTTTATTAGGTTAATGGTATTGATGTTATAAAGAAGATCATATAAAAATTAATACAAATTTATGACCCCATATTTGTCCTACTTAAAAAAGAATATCCAAGAGAATTATTTTTATATTTTCTACATAGAAAATTTGTATCATATGAAATGTGAGTGAATATATTAAATTGTAAATTTCATATAAATATATTTATTTTAAATTATTTATCAAGAATTTTATTTAGGATAATAAAATCAATGTAGGTTCTAGTTAGGATTTAATACAACTTTTTATAATAGAGTTTAAGAGATGAAAATAAATATTTTAGCGTTTAATTACCTTATGTCGTTTTTGTAATGTATGTATTTTAGAAATAACCATTGTATATTTAAAACTATTTTATAAATAATATAAAAATTTTCAATTAACATGAAGGATATAAATAAGTAGTCACCTTAAAATAAATTTACATAATTAATTTTAAGTGAAATTAAATTCCAAAGAAATATGTTGGTTAGAAAAGAAGAAGAATATTTTATTGAATATCCTTTAAAATTTATATAAACAATTTTATATCTTATAAATTGAGAATTTTTTGATAATTTAATCAAGAAAAATAATGATAATGATATAATGTTTGATCAACTGAAGGTATTTTTTATTCTCAAGGTGGAATTGGAAGGGACATTTGGGGATATTAACATATAAATAGTGATGAACATGAATACTTGAGGTTTTTTATGGAATTTATAAGATACATTGATGATTTGTAAGTAGAAATTATTATCCTATATTAAATCATAAAAAACCCTAAAAATAATCATGTAAATTATAACAATGTTATGAATTATAGGTTAGATAATGAAGAATTAGATATGATCATTGATTATCATAATATAATCATCTTGGAGAATGTTAAAAATATTGATTTGATTGAAGAGGAAGGTATAAATTTGAGTGTAAATATTGAATAAAAAATAAATTAAAATATATCCAATAGTATGTTACAATTTGTATAGTTTCTAGGTTAAATATTAAATAAAATGGATGAACATTCCATAAGAACACTGAAGGAGGTGTTCAGTGATCAAATACCCCAAATCCTGGGTAACTGTAGTCACATATATTATTCTAAAACATAAAAATTAATGAAATAAATATAAATAACAATGGGAATCTAGTGAAAGTATATTATTATTATTATTGAGTTC
This sequence comes from Viscum album, assembly GCA_963277665.1. Classification (NCBI taxonomy): domain Eukaryota; kingdom Viridiplantae; phylum Streptophyta; class Magnoliopsida; order Santalales; family Viscaceae; genus Viscum; species Viscum album. The sequence continues at coordinate 1,816,711,296 of OY728157.1, forward strand.
ATTCCCTTAAACAATTAGTTATAAAAAATAGGGAAAATGTGGAGTGATATAAGAACTATGATACATACTTTAATTAATAGTTAATTATATGGTTCCATAGGCCACATAATTTATTATTTTTATTATGTTAAAAATTACTTGAAAGGAGAATCAATTGGTTATATTAAATAGATTATAAAATAATATACTTTATCTCTAAATTTAAAATAGTTCAATGGAAATTATTTAAATTTCTCTTAAATTAATGATAAATTTAAAAATTGTGGTAAAATAAGTTGAATTTTTCCTAAAGAAGACAAATTATAATGGATATAGTTTACCCTAATATAATTATTCATAAAAATATAACTTTCTCATTAATATAAGAATGATATTACTTAACAACATGTATTTTAGTAATATGAGAATAGATAGACATATTTGTCAGCACATAATAGAGATTCATAGAGTAAAAATTGAGTTGAAGATGGAGAAGAATATTGTTTTATTAAAATTGATTTGAAGGATGTGATGAATAGTAGGAAGTGGAATCTTGATAATAGATGAAAATTTTACATGAAATGTAACATATATTCTAGAAATATATGAAATTAATAGTTAATAGGATTGTTATATTTGGGAATGATTTGGCTATAATGATTAAAGGACAAGAAAAAACTCATTTATAATTATATGAATTGAAAAATATTGATGTAATTAATGATGATGGTCTCTATAAAAAACAATATATGATAATGTTTTTCGAAATAGGTTTTAAAGTCACATTAAATTGAAATAGATAGCAGTTATTTAATAAATTTATTGGGTATAATTAATATATTATATCAATTATATGGACAACTATATAAATTTTATCTCACTATAGAATAGGAGAACAGTTTATGAAACCATAGTCAGAAACAAGTTATTAAATAATATATATTGAACTAATCAAATGTAAAATTTTCTATTTATTTTTATTCTATTAATAGTAATAGTGAATGATTTTTTCATCCTGCTTGATGGGACATATTGTGAGGAAATTATACTATTTAATGAATAATATATAATAAAATATGTTGAATTTGTACACATATATAATTGTGCTGTAGTCCATCAAAATTCAAATTATGGTGACAAATTAAAATTTTTATTTATTAATGAATACATTATTAATATTTTTTAAATGTGTATCCGGTTTAAAAGGGAAGTGATGGATTTCCTAAAATGAATTCAAATAAGAGTTTAGAATAAAACATGAAGAATAATAAAGCTCCTATAATATATTAATGTAACTAAATAAATATATATTATGGTTGAAAATAATCAATATCAATATAGAATAATGTATAAAGTAGTAATGGTAATGGCTAAGAGATTGAATGGGGTTAGGTAATGAATAAATCATAGGGTAAATCACATGGAGAATACCTTATTGTTTTAAAGTTCCCCCTCTCTCGAATAATGTAAATGTGTTATCAAAGTGGTTATATATAATAAGTATTAATAATCGATCATTACTTTATATAATAATATGCCATTTGAAATGTTGGATAGTCGGAAACAATCATTGAAAATCTATAATGTATTGGTAAGAAAATACTATAATTCAAATAAATAGGGAAATCCGTTTTTTTATTCAATAGATAAAGTAATATTTTTATTCTATTAGTAAAAGTGTAAATCCTATAAATAAATAAAAAATACATGATGAAATATCGTTAATTAGTTATGTGAATGAATTTCACTATGGTTTTATATTTAATTATATACTTTTTTCTATGAAAAATTTTTTTAGGATATGAGAATATATTTTTGTATATTTAATATAATATTGAAATCCCATAATTGATTATTATTCTAATTTAAAAGAAAAATTAGTTCTTGGATGTTATGAGAGTCAACCATTGACCCAAAAAAGAATACGCGGAGTTGATGTTTATCCGTGAAAATGTATTAGAGATAAATAAACTACTACAAGAATAGGAGTATGTGAAAAATATAGCAAAGTAGTCTATTATTACAGATAGAACCATCCATAATCATCGAATAAGAAATTGTTGAATGATGGATATAATTCATCAAATTATGAGACAAAAAATATTGGCATAAATCATACATGGGATTTTTAATAAGGCATAGAAATCATAATTCCATTGGCATAAAATGGGTCTTCAAATTCAATCATGATGAATATGTAAAAGTGGTTAAAAATAACAAAATTCATGTTTGAAAAGGGTATAAACATATTTAATGTGTTTACCTTGAGTAAATTTTTTCACCAATGGTATGAATGGAATTCATAATAATATTTCTATAATTTTTTGTTCAATGTCACTTAATTTTTTATAAAACAGATGTAAATAGTGAATTTAAAAATGTGTCCATGATTGAAGAAGTGTACATCAAACAAATGATAATATTACTTATTCGAAATGATCAACAATGTTATGATTGAAAAAGGTTTTTATATGTACATAATTATGTACCTGATGCCTAATATGTATGGATGAATACATGTCATAGAAGTTATCAGTTTATGAGAAGATGTTTTTATCATAACCTATATGTGAAAATCTCATAGGTGGATTAATTATTAGTGAAGGTGTGTGTGTGGATGTAACTGTATTATGTGAAAATAATCATAATTTTTTTTGATATGTTTTAATAAGTTATTATTCTTAGAATTTCAGAAAAAAATTATTCACATTTTAACTTAATTTCTTGGGTTACAAGTACATAAAAATAAATGGAAACATATTAATATCATTGTTAATTAATGATAGGGATGTGTTAATGTATATTATAATGGAATAATTAAAACCATCATCAAATATTATAGAATCTGGAATGAAAAATGGAAAGCATGTGGATAGTAAAGTAGGAGAATGGGGAATATATTTAGAAATTATTGAATGTTTAATTTATCATATAAAAATCTATCTTGATATATCCAATGAAATTTCCATGGAATAATGATTAAATATTTTTTTAATGAAAAAACATATATTACTGATAAGTAGGACAATTAGATACTTTCCAGGAATATTTTACTACAATTTGGTTTTTAAAGGAGGGTAATATACTAATTTCACAGCTCAAACAAATATAAGAAATATTGGAGATAGTTTTTTTTAAATTACACATGTGGTGAAGCATTATTAATTGTATGATATTATATTGATTGACTATGTATGAAGCATCATTTTTTAACACTTAGTATAGAAAAGATTGAATATATTTTATTCATCAAGACTTGTATGAAATTTATGTGGATAATCTAATTTTTGGAAAATTTTGTATAATTGGTATGAAAATATATGTTAATTTAGTGTGATAAAAAAATCCCAATGAGTAAAAAAATTAGTACAACACTCTAAAACAATTAAATTTGAGAACATTCACCTCTTTTTAATAGAGAATGTGGTGAAAATAATTACTAAATTAGATTTTATTGGACATAGTAACAAGTTACTGATATTAACATCAAACCAATTGCTTCACTTACATTCAAGAAGAATCATTTGATCCTCATAGCTCAACTAATTTCCTCAAACTATTTTGGGTATAGATTCCACTTTCCCCATTATAAAAAATGATTAATTAGGATATTGTTCTTTCTTATCATAATTCACAATCAATTGAATATAATAATATACCGAGAAAAAAATCCATTTTGATTTATTAGTATAAATAATTTATTTAAAAAAATATTGAAAAATTTATATAAATTAACTCAAAATATTGTTTTATACAAATAAATTTGTTTCAGGTAATTTTAGATAATTTTATAGTGAATAATCTCTTAGTTTTTTTACATAAAGGATGATAGATTATAGTGAAATGTGAACACATATAAATTTTGTTATCAATGGAGTTGCATGATGTGATGAGAAGAAATATATTATGGTAATGTATGGAAAGGAAATAATCATATTAATAATATAAATTATTGAAAAATACTCAAAGGGGGGATTTCCTAACAAAGGATTGTAACATTGGATTTATGGTCAATTTAAGACTATTAGAAGTATGTTAATGATTTTGAAATATATTTTAGTGGAGTTGAAATGGATTCACATTTTATTAGAGTATTGGTTTACAATAATAAATCAATCCAAGAGGACAATGGAGATTTTTTGACAGATTTTATAGAAATGATAACATATCAGACATAATATTTTCACATAGTATATTTCAAGATTATGAACAATAAAAAAGGATTTATCCCTTACGTTTATTGTGAAAAGAGCCATTTACACCATGGAATAGTTTTCTCGGACAAGATATCCATAAAATGTTGATATTTGAAGGAATTTTAAATAAAATTTTGTACATAAGTGTATAAATAATATTATATTATATTATTCTAAAAATATAAACATTTTATAATGATTATTAATTATTAAAATTTAAATCACTATTGTAATATCAGGATATGTTAAGCATGTCATGAATAGAGACAAATTATTTTCAAGTATGAAAATTATTTTGAGACATGAATTTCAGGGATATTTATTGGCATCAAAATAGTATCGATATCAAAAATATAATTTTTTTTTTGTAATTAATGGTAATATTCCATGTTTGTTAAACTATAAATAAAGGGGTAAATCCATGAATCTTATTCAATTGGTTTTCTAGGAAAACAAATAATTTTCATGTCATGAATCATTATATTATTCTGGGATGTACTGGTATTCAAAGTAAAAAAATTGGAGGGGATAAACTCTCATGCTGTAATGAATGTTTTCACACCATGATTATTTGAATCTGGAAAATTTTAAAAGTTTCAAAAACATAGATTTCAGAATTTTTTATCATTTTGAAAAAAATAGACCACTAATTTTAATTTATATACTTATGTTTCACTATGAAACAATATAATTTTATTATTTAAATTAGAGGATGTTTGAAATTTTATTATGACTAAATATTGAACATGAATATAAAAAATACCATGTTATTATAGATCAAATTTAATTGACGATAAAATGTTAAAATTGGAGAGTGTGAGGGAATATAAGTTATATAGAAGAAGTTGAGTAGATTAATAAGTTTAAGAATTTATAAAATTTATGGTATTAAAGAGGTGATGTTTTATCTGATTAAACTCAATTTAATATGTGGCATAGATGTGTATATTGTTTTTAATTTTTAGTGGATATATAAAAGTGAATAACATAAAATCATATAAATTAAAAAATTTGTTATGTACTATTCCAACATATTATATCATAGTAAGTTAAACCTATTTATCAACATTATATTTTTTATAAATATCATATAAAGTAGTATGATTAATAGTGAAAGAGGCCATATACCTAAGATATGCATCGAACATTACATAAAGATCATAATAAAAAGTTGTGGAGTACTGATTATTATAAACATCAACAAATGACTGATTTTGTTTGTTGGATATATCCATGTTTTAGTGATTCGATTAAGATATGTCACGAACCAGCCTGAGTCAACCCTGAACCGGTCACCCAGGCCAGCCCGCGACAAGTCCGGAGAGGCGTTCCCGATCCTCCCGAGATGGTGACAAGCACCAAGGGCATCAATAGAGTACACAAGGGAACTATTTCTCCCATATATAGACAATCAAACAAACAGCGGAAATAAATGGACAGCCCAAAATAAATTTATATAAAAATTGAACAAAATATTTTCTATACAAGAAACTAAAGGTAGAACAAAAACAAAAACTCAAATGAACAATGCCAATGACCAACTAACTCCACGTGACACTTCTGGTCACTCTCCAACACAATGATCAAAATTCTCCCAAGGTGATCGAACTAAAGATGAAACCTGCACAAGGGCTAAAAAAAGAAGAAGACTGTAGGCGTGAGTATTAAAACTCAGTAGGTTAGCCCGATATTCTATTCCCAATGAAAATTACTTTAAAATAAAAGAAACATCAATTTATAGTTTTAAATTCAAGATTTGAAAGTATGGTTTTCAAATGAGGTTCCATGCTATAATAATTATCAGACAAAAACATGCATGTTTAATAAACAAAAATGCAAGTAACAATTATTTTCAAAGAGGTGAAACTTCAAAATGAAAATAGTTTTCAAGAGGGATGCTTTAAAGAATTTTAACATTCAAATAAATAACACATACTACTGAATTTACCAACCAAACACACTGTATGCCGACGGTGCGTACAAAATAGCCAATGAGCACTAGTCACAGGAATACCCCTAGGCACTAGTTAGTTGTGAGCCCCAGGTACCTCGTATCTCGGTGAAAGTAACCATAATAAATATCCATTCTCGTGCACGAGCCACTAGTAGGGAAAATACCCATAACCTAGTGTTCCCCAATCATCATCATCATCATAGTTTAGTTATTGTTGTCATCGTCAAACTTGCTACGTGAAACAGGGGCCAACCCCCACAGAATCACTAGCATACTAGTACACGTCCGCCCACCTAGATACCCGGGATTCCCTTTAGTGATCAATCAAGTTACACATATTATCAAATACACATTTCACATCCCCATTCCATTCCAAAACCACAAAAACACAAACATCCCATAATCATTCTTCACATTTCTTACACTAATCAACAAACCGCTAAATATTTCGGTAAAACAATTTCATGAAGTGTATTGAGGCTTCGCACATAAAACTCTTTCAAAAACACTCTTTAAATTATAAACACACATCATAACCAAACCAAATCATATTTGTCAGCCCAATAAAAATTTAATAAAATCATTTAATGGACCATAAAACAATCCCAATTGCACAAATTGTTATATACAAGTAAAACACTCCTTCATTTCTAGGAAATGCCAAACGGGCCTTTAATTATTTTCTCAAAACTATACTTTGACGAAGGTATGAATTTTAATTATATTAAGGATCTGTATAAACACAATTTACAGCAGAAAACCACATTCATAAATCTCTTATAATACTCAGGTTACATATTCAAAACACAACCATTTTCATAAAGATGTGAAACAGTCAATTTTTGGGCAACTCGGGCCAAAATATGTTGTAAATCAAAACCCACTTGATTGTAAAAACAAATACAAATAGGAAATACATATAAGTACCCAAAAATACCATTTATCATTATTCCAATTCCTTTATAAATCCAAACATATATCTTTTAAATCACAAATCACACATAAAAGCCAACCGGGCAATTTACCGAACACATGACATGCCCTTTTTAAACAAAACAATTTATTTTAAGTACATGAAAAGGAATAAAACACCAATTTAAAGCCATATTTTCATTCAAGATACTGTAACATGTTAAAAATACCATAGACCAGATTATAAACCTCACAAAATATTTGCAAAAGATAACGGAGCATTTAAACAAACACTTGTTGAGAAATTTCATGACAAAACAACACTACCGTTCACAAACCAATGATTAAACAACCACTTTGAACACCAATAAAATTTTAAAAAGTATGAAAAACAATAATAAACATATATATCTGGTGTTAAATATAATAAAATGATGAAACTTAAATAATAAAGTCATGTGCAAGGGGTATCCTACCTCAAATCTTTGGCGTAATTGAAACGCACATCCGAAATCACCCGCCGTGGGTTTATAAACCATAAAACTATAAAGATCATACCTAAACAAACAGAAACCCCATCATAAAACATGTTATAACAAAACCCTAGGTCGATCAGGACTAGGGTACAATATAAAACAATGAAATAATGAAAGGAGGGGGAAGAGGAAGAAGAAAGGAGAAGGAATCTCACCTTTCATCCTAGAAAACTATTCATCTTCCATTAGATATGAAGCCCTAGAGAAAAGGGAATGGCTTGGAAATTCTTGGAGAGACTCCTAATGTCTGGAAGAACTAGGGGAAGAATATTGGGGGCCAAAAGAGTACGAAATGAGTTATTTATGAATGATAAAATTTACCTTGGCAAATCTGGGCGATTTCAGGTTCCCTGAGAAGTTTCGCCCTAATACGCGACCCACATGAGCTCCAAAGAGGTAAAATAGATTATGAGGGTTATTATAGGGTTATTGGATTCTAGGGGGAGGTGGAATCACCGAAAAATAGTAAAAATGTAAAGGATATAAACGAAACAAATTATTATTTTTTAAACAGGAAATGGGTCCATGGGCTGGCCCAATACCTAAATGAGTAACCCAAATTTACCCGACCTATGAATTTATAATGGGTCCAAAAGGATAAATAAGTTTTAATATATCAGTATAGGATAAGTGGGAAGTTGAATGGGTGAAAAATGATGAAAAACAAAAGAGTTATAAAAGAAACAAATTCGGTTTTTAAAACTGGGAATGAGCTCACGGTTGGCCCAAATCATGAAGTAACCACCCTTTCTTCAAAAACTACTAAACAAGCAATGGGGATCCCAAATTAGGGTGGTTAGACATATATGAAACTTCAAAACTCAAGATTTATCTCATCAAATACCCATGAAAAGGATCGGTATTTCTAATGGGCCAGATCAATACAATGACAGAAAAGAAAAAAAATCGTGTGTGACAATTCTCCCCACCATTAAAGCTTTCCGCCCCCGGAAAGCCATAACACTTTCCGGCTGAAAAAAAATAACACCTAAGGATTCCATAATGTACTCACCACCATTAAGAATCAACTATAACTAGGAGTGTTCTTAGGATGAAAATCCAGGAGACCCATGGTGGGTCTCCCCACCATTAGAAACCAACTAGCAATGAATAGACAAGAATTGAACATGAGCTAGAGTTGGGACTCACTCACACAAGCCCAAAAAAAACCCTCCTACAAAAAAAACTACTATACCAAGTTAATAGAGTTACAACATGAACATATAAAACACTCACTCCCGAATGGAGGGGAAAATAACTTGGTCGACACATTCAGCACAATTCTGGACCCCCGCCACTTGGGGATGGGATGGAAGGGGACCCAATAATTTGGCCACTAAAACCACAAAAGAAACAAATAAACTACCCAAAACTCTCCACCTATGAATAGGTAACACCATTACTACACCTGATTTTTACAGGCGGTCAACACAGAGACATTGATTGAAAACCCACATCCATGAAGGAATAACCATAGACACTGTGTGAGGGATTAAGTCCACCACGCTTGTTACGACAAAGGGAAATTCATAGAAATGAGGAACCAAAACATTGACATAGTAACTAACTTACCAAAACAGAGGAGTAAGGATCTTAATCTAGCACTCCACACCTCTATTGATTTTCTGAATGTGTGAAAAGCATCACTCCGAGGCCTATGGCTGGAGCCCTGATTCTTGAAGCATTTGATGCACCGCAGTCAAGTGATAAGGATCACACCACTCAAAAAAACCAAACATTATCACCAAACAAAAACCTTAATCTAAATAGGAACTCATAGATATATATCAAAATTCTATCTCACTCCAAATGAGGGGAAGAATGGACAAGGAATATGATGAAACACATCAACATCACCGAACACAACTGCTCTGTCCAAAAGAATTATCATGACCTAGAAACACTTTTAATAGATCCCAAACAGCTCTCTATTCCAACAAACAAGTTGAGGAATTATCAAAATAGGTGGATTTAAAATTTTAAAGGAATCCTTAGGTTGATCAGCAGGAAAGATTTCCAACGCAGAACTATCCATGGCCACATCACAACATCAAACACATTTTTAGAAACCCAATGAAAATTACTCCAAAACCGAGCCACCAACAAGATCTCATCACTAGATAGAACAAGAGTATGAATTCTAGATCACATGGAATCTAACCAAATAAACAAATCTTCTAAGACATAGAAAAGTCAAGCCACATAACCATTGGTTTTTAAAAAAGGCCATAATTTTCAGCTTAAAGCAATTTTGAAAAAACAAACTAACTTGGTGGGTTTCCACATTCACCAATGGTGTTTCATCAAGTCTCACCCACATGCACATTTCCATGCCACCCCTGACACCCAACCACCATACCATATAGGCAATAATTACAAATATAAATAAAACCATGCATGTGAGCACCCATGAAAACACCAAAGGCTAAAATTAAACATCATAATTCAAAAAAAACAATTTACCTTCAAAAGGAACACCAACCACCAAGTCAAAAAACATTTTCATGTTTCACAAAAAAAAACACAATTAATTAAGAACCATTTTCTTGAAAACCTACCCCTTTTCATTTTTAAAAACTTTTTAAATAACCAAGCCACTCCAAACAACCCCTTCACATTATTTTTTTTTTAAAAATCAGCAGTGTATATTTTTATAATCTGAGGTCCATTGAGACCAATACTGTTTGTAGTAAAACACCAACCGATCAAAACCAATTTCCAAAACTAATTTATCCGATTCAAAAACTTTTTAACATCCTAAAATACCCCATTTAAAAAAAGTTCCAGAATCACTTTAAAATGATTCACAATTTCAAAACATTTTATTTCAACAATCCACAAGTTTAGATTATGGATAATCCAATCCCTTTAAATCATTTCTGCTTCCCTCCATTTTTTTCCACAAAAACACAACCTTCCAAAACCATTATTATATTTAATTATTTAAAACCCCATTTTTTCACTTTTCAAAATCTAATCCTTACATTAAAACCCATTTCCACAATTCTCACACAAGGATTTTTAAAAAAATTCAGAATTCGTGAAAGGTTCAAGAGACCCAAAAAAAGGGAACTAGTGTCGGTGGGTGACTTGACCATATGGTTGGCGGCCATATGCCAAACACAACACCAACACAGAGAGACTTATTAGAACTATTCACCAGCTCCACATGGCTTTCCAGGCCCTGTGAGCTCACGAAGGCCATTGGTCAGACTCCCCTTGTCATATCCCAGTACCAAAAAATCAACTAAAACAATGGACACTAATAAAACCGGACTTCCATGGAAACCTGAGGATTAGAACAAGAAAGAGTTCGTGACGCTCTTCTTGCACTTACCCCTCAAGTCCCAAAAATCCTACTCCATCTACCTTGACATCCCCAAAATAACAAGGGCGCTCTAAAAAGAAGGGTCTGCTAAGATCCAACCTCCTTTGATACCATTTTGTCACGAACCAGCCTGAGTCGACCCTGAACCGGTCACCCAGGCCAGCCCGCGACAAGTCCCGAGAGGCGTTCCCGATCCTCCCGGGATGGTGACAAGCACCAAGGGCATCAATAGAGTACACAAGGGAATAATTTCGCCTATATATAGACAATCAAACAAACAGCGGAAATAAACGGACAGCCCAAAATGAATTTATATAAAAATTGAACAAAATATTTTTTATACAAGAAACTAAAGGTAGAACAAAAAAACTCAAATGAACAATCCCAATGACCAACTAACTCCATGTGACACTTCTGGTCACTCTCCAACACAATGATCAAAAGTCGCCCAAGGTGATCGAACTAAATATGAAACATGTACAAGGGCTAAAAAAAGAAGAAGACTATAGGCGTGAGTATTAAAACTCAGTAGGTTAGCCCGATATTCTATTCCCAATACACATTACTTTAAAATAAAAGAAACATAAATTTATAGTTTTAAATTCAAGATTTGAAAGTATGGTTTTCAAATGAGGTTCCATGCTATATTAATTATCAGACAAAAACATGCATGTTTAATAAACAAAAATACAAGTAACAATTATTTTCAAAGAGGTGAAACTTAAAAATGAAAATAGTTTTCAAGAGGGCTGCTTTAAAGAATTTTAACATTAAAATAAATAACACATACTACTGAATTTACCAACCAAACACACTGTATGCCGACGGTGAGTACAAAATAGCCAATGAGCACTAGTCACAGGAATACCCCTAGGCACTAGTTAGTTGTGATCCCCAGGTACCTCGTATCTCGGTGAATGTAACCATAATAAATATATGTTCTCGTGCACGAGCCACTAGTAGGGAACATACCCATAACCTAGTGGTCCCCAATCATCATCATCATCATAGTTTAGTTATTGTTGTCATCGTCAAACTTGCTACGTGAAACAGGGGCCAACCCCCACAGAATCACTAGCATACTAGTACACGTCCGCCCACCTAGATACCCGGGATTCCCTTTAGTGCTCAATAAAGTTACACATATTATAAAATACACATTTCACATCCCCATTACATTCCAAAACCACAAAAACACAAACATCCCATAATCATTCTTCACATTTCTTACACTAATCAACAAACCGCTAAATATTTCGGTAAAAAAAATTCATGAAGTGTATTGAGGCTTCGCACATAAAACTCTTTCAAAAACACTCTTTAAATTATAAACACACATCATAACCAAACCAAATAATATTTGGCAGCCCAATAAACATTTAATAAAATCATTTAATGGACCATAAAACAATCCCAATTGCACAAATTGTTATATACAAGTAAAACACTCCTTCATTTCTAGGAAATGCCAAACGGGCCTTTAATTATTTTCTCAAAACTATCCTTCGACGAAGGTATGAATTTTAATTCTATTAAGGATCTGTATAAACACAATTTACAGCAGAAAACCACATTCATAAATCTCTTATAATACTCAGGTTACATATTCAAAACACAACCATTTTCATAAAGATGTGAAACAGTCAATTTTTGGGCAACTCGGGCCAAAATATGTTGTAAATCAAAACCCACTTGATTGTAAAAACAAATACAAATAGGAAATCCATGTAAGTACCCAAAAATACCATTTATCATTATTCCAATTCCTTTATAAATCCAAACAATTAACTTTTAAATCACACATCACACATAAATTCCAACTGGGCAATTTACCGAACACATGACATGCCCTTTTTAAACAAAACAATTTATTTTAAGTACATGAAAAGGAATAAAACACCAATTTAAAGCCATATTTTAATTCAAGATACTGTAACATGTTAAAAATAACATATACTAGATTATAAACCTCACAAAATATTTGCAAAATATAATGGAGAATTTAAACAAACACTTGTTGAGAACTTTCATGAAAAAACAACACTACCGTTCACAACCCAATGATTAAACAACCACTTTGAACACCAATAAAATTTTCCAAAGGATGAAAAACAATAATAAACATATATATATGGTTTTAAATATAATAAAATGATGAAACTTAAATAATAAAGTCTTGTGCAAGGGGTATCCTACCTCAAATCTTTGGCGTAATTGAAACGCACACCCGAAATCACCCGTCGCGGGTTTATAAACCATAAAACTATAAATATCAGACCTAAACAAATAGAAACCCCATCAGAAAACATGGTATAACAAAACCCGAGGTCGATCAGGACTAGGGTACAATATAAAACAATGAAATAATGAAAGGAGGGGGAAGAGGAAGAAGAAAGGAGAAGGAATCTCACCTTTCATCCTAGAAAACTATTCATCTTCCATTATATATGAAGCCCTAGAGAAAAGGGAATGGCTGGGAAAATCTTGGAGAGACTCCTAATGTCTGGAAGAACCAGGGGAAGAATATTGGGGGCCCAAAGAGTACTAAATGAGTGATTTATGAATGATAAAAGTTACCTTGGCAAATCTGGGCGATTTCAGGTTTCTTGAGATGTTTTGCCCTAATACGCGACCCACATGAGCTCCAAAGAGGTAAAATCGATTATGAGGGTTAGTATAAGGTTATTGGATTAGAGGGGGTGGTGTAATCACCGAAAAATAGTAAAAAATGAAAACGATATAAACGAAACAAATTATGTTTTTTTAAACAGGAAATGGGCCCATGGGCTGGCCCAATACCTAAATGAGTAACCCAAATTCACCCAACCTATGAATTTATAATGGGTCCAAAAGGATAAATAAGTTTTAATATATCAGTATAGGATAAGTGGGAAGTTGAATGGATGAAAAAGGATGAAAAAAAAGAGTTATAAAAGAAAAAATTCGGTTTTTAAAACTGGGAATGAGCTCACGGTTGGCCCAAATCATGAAGTAACCACCCTTTCTTCAAAAACTACTAAAGAAGCAATGGGGATCCCAAATTAGGGTGGTTAGACATATATGAAACTTAAAAACTAAAGATTTATCTCATCAAATACCCATGAAAAGGATCGGTATTTCTAATGGGCCGAATCAATACAATGACAGAAAAAAAACTGTGTGTGACAACATATATATTTCGATTCTTCATTATATTTCTAAATTATATTCTGCATCTGTGTGATCATCATGATAAACACGAGGGATATTGGAAAACATGAGAACATGATCAATTTAGAAATGAATTGTGTTGAATATTCAAGTCACTATAATTTATCTTCCCATTATAAGGATATATACGGGATTTTATCATAGAACATATTAAAATATTAGACATGAAGTCAGGGTTAAAGGTATACCATGTTTCATACTGATATAAATAAAAAAGAGAACATGCTAGGTATATAAATCCATCCTAACTAACCTTTACCGAAGAGATGGTTTCTCCAATGGCTCATATATAATTTGGAAATAATATATATAATTAAATAAACAATAATAAAGTTGTTTTCATGATTAAAATAGGCTTGGGGAATAAATCATCCCCCTCTAGAGTTCATATAGACCAGAAAACATATCAATAATATCCTTATATTGATTCCTTTAAAATATAATGCATAGGTAACATTTCAACTCAACTAATAATGGTAATCACATTCCAATTTTTTAATACTTGGTCTTTGGGAAAAATTCAATTAGATAATCTCATTAGAAAATTCTTTTTTATATTCTATTCAAAAAAACACTTCATATACTAATATTTAATCTTAAGTATCACTCAAATTCAATCATTTTAGAAATCCGATTTAAATACAACACACCCTCTACTATTATATTTAATATATTTTTAACCATTTTCTAGTGATGTTCCACATTAAAATAAAACCCATTTTTAATTTAATTAAAAATGTGATAATTCATTTACAATTTTAAAAATAATTCATTCAACCAAAAATTCCATAATGTGGTTTATTGACACTCATATGACTTATAAACCACTAAAAACTATTTATCACATTATAAAATTCTTAATATATGTCAGTCTGATGTGATCACATCACATTTTTTGGGTAATTCCGCATAATTCTATTATGTGTTAAAATGATAATAATAATAATTAAGAAAACCAAAAAAAATACTAATAAACAAATATTAATTTTTCATTGACACTTTCCTCATCCTGAAATATATTTATTTAATATGATATCATTCAATCACTACTGTCTCTAATGAGAAATTGTTATCATAATAAACACCAATAGATAAATTTCTGTTCCATTTATATCAATAATAGAAAATGGATTAATCAATATCAAAATAATTTTGTATCCCTATGAAACTAATAAATTGATACATGGGGTATAGTCTATTCTTGATGTACAACTAAAGATATGAAACAGTGAAGAACCAACTTCACATTCCTAATATAGGGTAAATTTTATCCATAATTATATATAACCTTTATTTTATGATTAATGCAGTGTTCTTAAACAAAAGAAATGTTTACAATAATATTACATAACTCCCTGGCCTCCCCTATGCATCAAACATGAAAGACACATCAAGAAGCATGATACCACCATGAATTGATGCAATTAAAATATCAAATCAATTTTCCACCCATCCAAAATTAGAATTACAATAGATAAGGTGAAGTGGATGAATAAAGTGGTGTTTCTAAATTATAATCAATGTGAGGAAACAATAGTGAGGAACCTAAATCAAATAGTAAATAGTCGGAGAAAGAGAGGGAGAGGGGAGAGGATCTAATTTCTCTAATGGTTATCTTGAAGAAAATTTCTCAAGTGACTTCTAAAATAAAACCCTTTATATCTCCACAAACTTATTTTTAAATTGGAAATATGGGACAATAGAACACCAGTCATTTCTACTTAACTTCCTCTCACAAAAAAAAGTGGCGTTTCACTATAGTACATCACATTAAAACTTTGGCATACTGCCATCAAGGATCATGTGGTGTTCTATTACCACACTTCAGATACATTCTCCCCTGTTTATAATGAATCCCTTCATCTAAAAATATACATGACTGAGATCCCTCTCAAACATCCTTTTAAAATTTAAAAAACTAATGTAAATGATCCAGTAATCAATTTATATGAAAAAATAAAATAAATCCCACATAGAAAAATTTAATGGATATTGTTATCTTATTCAAGATCACTAATATTAAAAGGCATGAGTCATTACAAACTCCCGATAAATCATTTTGTACATGCTTCATTCCACCTACTGAATTTTGTTTGGAAAACTCAAATTTAATTCAAAACATACACACAAAAAATAAATTCCCTATTCATGTTCAAAATGATTTAGAAGAAATACCTAATAATCCAAACTAATATAATAATTAATTATAATCTATATTAATAAGAAAAATTATATTATAAATTTTTTCAATTAATAATTGTTCTTGACATGGTGGTATATTAAAAAATGATACATATAGGCATGTGTATCATGCCCAAATCATTCTACTATCATGATACATAAATAATGAAACTAGAAATCAACTAATACATTTCGTTCATTCATAGTTATAGCTACCTTGGAACTCCCAAAACCATAATTGAACTCTATATACAATAACTATATTCAATATTTATGATCACTAGGAATGTGAGAACCCCAACCCTAGTAATATGGAGCCACTGTCTAATTTTTTACATTGGAACTAGATATAAGAAATCATATCTCAAATGACCAAATAGTTTAGTATCCTTGGTAAAATAATCACAAATATAAAACTTACATTACATTTTAAAACAAAATAGAAATAAATTATATTATTTGATATCTTTATTATTCCCCTATGTTTATCCATCCTTAATCACAAAACACTTCTTCATATCCAAGAGTAAATAAAACATATAAAATGTGAGAGATCAGAAGCATAGTAATGGTATTATTTTAGATGATTTCATCATGAATAATTAATAATAATCATTATGGATATTTAAGTAACTAAAACACATTCCATTTAATTAACAAACCAAGTACATTATGGAAAAAATAAGTTATGATCGCATAAATCCATGATAATAATCTGATAATACTGAAAATTATACATGTATAATCATTAAAATAAAATAATAAAATTTAAATAACTAATCTCATAATGAGGTAATTCATAATGTTGTTTATCTAAAACATATTATATTTACATCTCAAAATACAATTTAAATAGGTGGGTATAAACTCATCTAATTGGGAAAACTAATTTGTCTCATAATACCTATGAATCAGTTGAGGGGATGTATATTAACAATCCCCACCAATCATGTACTACCTATAATTAATTCTTCATAGGAAATGTTTTATGAATAACTATCATAAAAAATCTTATTGAGAAACAAATATATTAAATGTTAATAACAAACCCCCAAAAACAAACATAATCATTACCTAGCCATCATAATATGGTGAACAAGGATAAAAATTTTGAACCTCAGTCAAACTAATCATAAAAAACTACTATAAATAATAATGATTATATAAGTAAAACATATACAATGTGGAACATAATTAAAATAAATATTCTATGCCATTAATGAATAAAAATTCTATAACAATGTCAATAAAAGCATTACTGGAGAAATCATACATTGCACATGGAAATTAACCATTTAAAACTTATGGTTCAAAAAACATATTGAAATTTCTTTTATATAAAAACATATGTGTAAATTTTTTAAAATATGGTTTATAATAATGATTGGTCGCAAAAGTAAAAACGTATGTTCATGTGGTACATGATTAAATAATGATTCCTTTCACATATTTTATTGAAAGCCAAAAACATTCTTTGTTCTGAAAATGAAAAAATGATTCACATCAACAAATGTTCATAGATTAAATGTAGGTAAAAATATATCTAATAAATAATTTTTAAATGGATAATAACATTTTTGACAACATTTTTAGAAATTATATACTTTGATGAAAAAGGATTTTCAATCAAAAAGTGAATAATGTTGGATTTTTGTCAAATTGTTTTGTCAATCATTTTAAAAATAAAATAGTAAAAAAAGTATAATTTCTTTAAAAAGATAAATAATATCCCCATTTAAAGTAAATATATTTAATTTAATATAAAAATATCAAATAATTCCCCCATGGGAAATTTCTAAGAAAATTATCCCGAATAATTATGAGATTAAAAAATAAACTCCTACAATTATTTTAACTTGTATTTAATAAGATTTATGAAAGAAATAATATAAAATGAAAAATTATATATCAATAAAAAAAATATATTCAATGTAAAAGATATCAAAATTTTCAATATATACACCAAATAAATAATTATGTGATGAATATAGTGTATGACTCATAAATTTGAATGTGAAACGAGAAACGGTAAACTCAAATTCGACTTATTTCGTATGTGTTTGAAAAAAAAAATTAGTGAATATAATATTATTATACATATATTATTGTAAATTCAAAATATATTTAATTTCATATATTATTTAATAATAGGATTTCATAACAATTTTATAAATAATTCTTCATTAAAATCAATATTTCGGGTGATAATTGCTTCATTTTTCATGTATATCTTAGATTAGTATTTATGATCATCATAATTTGTTTTTTGTTACATAATCCCCATAATATTAATGTTGATATAAACATCATATATTTTAATTCTATATGTATTTAGAGGAATATTTTAATTTTATAGGTAGAAAATGGATTAAATCATTCCATGAGATTGAAATTCATACATACGATTGAATGGTGTTTCCATTTCATTTGATGGACAGAATGAATAGAAAATATATATTAATTAATATATTAACTATAAATATTTTTTCATATATATCATTAATATAAATCACATATATACTTATTACCATCCATGTAATAATAAAATGATAAATATTTCACATCGGAATGTGGAGGTGGTTTTCTACACATATGAATGAGTGATATTACTTTTTTCAAATGGATTATAATCATAGAATATAGATGAAATATTATATTAAAATAATTATTTAAAAGTTTTAAATATCACATATATTCATTAATTTTACCCTTACTATCTTCTATGTAAATCGTAAGAGAATAATTAATCACACCACTCCATGAGGCGGTAGTTCATCGTACACATGAGGGATATTATATTATCTCTCACATAATAGAATGCAAGAAGGTTTGTGTGGTATGAAAATATCAGAATTATAATAATTTCATAAATATAATGTTTATAACTTAATTACATAATTATATATTTCTGTTAATTGTGTTGATGGAAAATGAATTACATTCGTTCGCAAGGTGGTAGTCTACCATACACATGATCAATTATTTTGTTTTCAAATTAATTGATATGGTATGGATGTAGTTGATTAAATTAATCGAAATAAATATCAATATATATGGGAAACTATTTATATTATCTTATCATTTTTTAATAAGATTTTGAGGGTATATAAGAACAAGTTAAAAGAAAATTCATAGTTAATAATATTTCCTTTTCTTAGAGAAACCACATTGTTTTTAAACTAAATAATTTATAGACTGTATTTATGATCTATAAAACAACACTATTATGTGATAATGGTTGAATTTAAGGTTTCTTTTTAGGTAATTTTTGGCCCATGTGGTTTTGAATGTAAAAATAAAGGAGGATAAGGGTGTCCTTTTTTATGTGGGGGAGAGGACACAAATGGAATATTTTAAAAGATAAAGTGATAACCATATTTATAAAATCAAAATAGCATTAAAAATTGGTAATTTTATAATATTATTGATTATTTATTCAATATATGGCTATAAAATTAGTTTTTTAAAATATCTATTTCATTTTAATCTCTTATTGTCTTAGTGTAACCGCTCAATAAACCCATTTTTATATCAACTATAGTAATAAATTTTCTCTCAATTTACAATTATTTATAATAAAATATAATGTCTTAATTATTTTATAATAAATATAATTATAGTTAAAAATAATTACTCAATTTTCTAAAATTCATTTCCCATATGTGGAATAATTTTATTTAAAAAAATACATGAAGGCATGATGAACAAGAGGTATTCTAAAGAGAAACTTCTCATAAATATAGATTTTTTATTACATTAATTAAATATATAATTGATTAAACTAACTTAAACATTATTTATTATAAAATTATAGAACTAATTTTCCAAAAAAAAACTAATTTAAAATAATACTTAACTTTATAAATTGTTTTTATGAAATCTATTATTAATAAAAATTATTATCTTTACTATTCATCTAAAAAAGAAATATTTCTAAAAAAGATCCAACAAAATGACCCACATAAATTTTTTATATGATAGATTAAACTGTTTATTTAATTTTATCAAACACATTTTCTAATATTTCATAAAAATAATTTGATATTATCTCTTATATACATGATTAAATCATTTTGTTGTAAAAAATATAGTTTTCAAAAAACAAATAGTTTTTTCATTCAATTGGTTCTTATTTTAATTCTGTTCAATGGATAACCATTAAATTCATTTTATATATGTGTAACACATTTAATTTTTATAATTTAGTTATTACTATTCACACCATCCATCATTACATACAGGTTGTAATGGTCAAGGGAAAATAATATTTCATAATAGTATTCTATATCGATCAAACTATATATTTCATACATTACATTCTTTTGATGAGATTAAATTTATTTTAAAATAAATATATTGTAAATTATATGGCTAATAAATAATCATATAATCATGCTTTCTTGATTCATATATTCTATCGAATATGAAATTTCTCACATAAAATCATTGGGTGTTACATTCTACCCCTTATATAAATTGTGTCCCCAAAAATTAATCACCATATCAATAATCAAGAGTTTTATAATTGCAAATACCTTTATTGAAATATCAAATTTTGAAATTTTTATTAAAACATCATATATATAAGTTAGAAAGGGACGTATTAATATCATCTTAAATAATAAGAAAACTATGGTTCTATTAGGGGAAGATAGTTTAGAATATGATATATTGGAATGAGAGGTGTAATTCCCAAATAATGATAGAGTGTATATAGGTAATTGATCATATAGAAATGAATGATCAATACAAATTCATCATCAAAAAAGACATAAATTTACAATGTGTTAAGGGGCTATTTGACCCTTCAATATGAATATCATATGTAGAATTTTTGTTTCATGATCCTCATCTATAGTTGAGGAATTCCTTTTCCATCTAGTTTGAGAACATTTGAAAATATAGTAACTTACTATATCTATTTTTCATATTCATAATGTAATCCTTTTGATGTTCTCCAATAAATTCAAACTATGTTTCTTAATCCAAAAAATCAATAACCAAAATTATTTTTATGCTCAAAGAACATTTAACAGATCATTAGAATGAAAATTCACTCCTCTTGTGAAGATATATTCTCCAAAACCAAAATGGACAGAATATGTTATCCAATAAATCCCAAAGGGACACTTATTTCATTGTAAATATAGTTAATTGTAAAAATCATTATATATATTTTAATCAAAATTGCAATTCTAGAAAATTAGAATGAATGTCACTAATTCACAATTATATTACCTAGATAGTATAATGTGTCTTTTAATGTCACATTCCAATGATGATAATACCTTGATCACCAAAAAATTAAAAAATAACACACGTATCCTTCCAAAAAATTATCATGTTTTCTAATATTTTCCATAAATCAACAAATCTTGTAAACTCCATCAGTAAAGGAAAAAAACACTCATCTATTTCATGGAATATAATATAATAACAAAATAAACACATTATTATCCCAATATAGATAACATTTAACGTTATTTCTCCCTTAATCATGTATTTTCAAAGAGGTACAATGTTTCACTCATTCACTATTCATGATTGCAAATACATGAACATTAATAATTACCCTTTTTCTATGGGGATAATATAATATTGAACATAACCTCTTATCATCACTAGAGTTATATTCTAGTTATTCATGGGGAATTAATTTTCATAGTTCCACATCACCTAATAGTTAAATAATTTAACATTTTATATTTATTTCATTCCATTGAAATTATTAACATGGTATAATTCCTCTTCACAAACATAGAAAACTATCATTCCCTTAAAGAATGTACCATGGTGTTTCATTACCAAATTATCACATCTTGGAAAACCATTTGTTCCCTTATTCCCCTAATCCATTTTTATGTAATATTAAATAAAACCATGATAATTATTTATTTGTTCTGATATAACATGATAAAACGTCCTCATTTGATGAGAATGTTTGGGAAAGTACTCCCCTTCATAATATTGTCTTAATCCGATAGAAAAATGATTATTCTTGATAATTAGATTATGTGCCTTGATACAGTTCCCATTACTTCCTCTACATATCATTTCTAAACAATGTCATGCACTATATTGGATCATAACATTGTGATTCATAGTTTATTGTCTCAAACTATTGAAACACTGAACATAAAATGAAAAATTTTATGCATGGTTGATATCATTATAATAAAAATGGTTTCCTTGCGAATGTTTCCAAATAATATATTTTTTCTCAAATCATTCATAATGGTTTGTAAAGAAAATTTGAATTATCTTAAGAATATTCCCTAAAACTATCAATCTAAAAACACAGTAAGGACCTATTTCATATACTTGGAAATTATTTAGTAAATAAGATGATCTTTTTCATAAGTATTCCCCAAGATTTATCTATTACATAACCACATCCACATGTATTATCTAGACATGGATATATTTTTAGAAAAAACACATAATCTATGTCTTTAAAAAAAATTAATGTTTTGTAATAATCACCATCATTTCCTATGAATAGGTTATGTTCTCTAATATATGTTTTTATAAATTATGTTTCGAATGATTATAATAAAATTATTATAGTACAATCTCTTGTAACCTTGACCCTGGTAACTCGTAACTAGTTTATACATTATTACATTTTCACTATATATAATAAATAATATCCCAAAGAACTGAATATTTTACTAATTTTGGTCAAATAGAAATGTACATCAAATTCATAAAATATTTTATTAAAAAAATGAAAAATTTATTTTCATTGAGACTATAATTATTCCCCTTATCATATCCCTACATATATATCTCAAAAAACATCAAAATATTCAGGGTAAAATAAAACATATGGGGTGATATAAATGATCAACAAGGATAAGAGTACAATATAATCTATCATTAATAGTTTTTAATATTCAAATTATTCTATTATTTTACTAAAAAACATTTTGTTTAATGAATTAACTGAGTAAAATATTGATGAAATTAATGATGATTAAATAAATCCATATAAATAATCCCATAACATTGAAACATATACATAAATATTTTTATTTTTCCATTCAACACACCTAAAAAATAATACAATGTTGATGGTCGTATGAAACATATTTTTAGGACCATTAAAAAGAAAATTTAATTCTATGGTTAGAGACCCATTTAATTTGTCCAACTGTTTTTTCTCGTTAGGCTGGCTGATGGATTGAGGAGCTATCTATAGTCGGTCCCCACCCACCACATATTATGTCCAATAAATTCACCATATGGAAATGTTCAAACATAATCAAAATAAAATTTCATATAGAAAAACTATGATACTAAATGTGATTATATACCCCAATCAAATAATAAAAATAATAAAATATCCAAATATATATTGTGAACTATAACAAAATTACACATCCTCAGTAAAAATGGTAATTAAACATTCAAATAATGAATAAGGATGATAAAAAAACAATATATCCCTAGTGGATCATAGTTATAATAAATGGTTTATGTTACCAATGAATAGAAATACCAATAAAATTTCCTCACAAACATTAATAAGGAAAATATTATTTGGACATTGAAAATAACCTTTTAAAATAAAATGTTTGAGAAAACATTTTTAAAATACTTTCATTTGAAAATAAAATTTATATACATAAAAAATAAGCTTTATAATATTTAGTATTCATGAAGTATATTTTTTTCATTTAATATTTGTCAAAAATATATTCCATTCACATGTTGAATTTATTCCAGGATGACAAATTTATCTTTTATTCCATACATTTTATATTTGTTTTGTTTTTTCAATGTATATTTCATGCTAAAATTCTTGTTTAATTGGTTATTTACTATGTTATTATTTAATTGTTTATAATTAGGTAATATTTTATTATTTTAGTTAATTTGATAAAAATTGTGACAGATTAGTGTATGTTTTAAAATATAAATTTAAGGCCTTATAATTTAAGATATCATTATTAATTAAATCTTTATCTTATTAATTTGCATAAATTAATAAATTTTCAATATTTGAAATTTTATTTTATATTAATTTATTTTTATTGGTTATTTATATATTAATTATTGTTGTTTTTATTTTTTTGTTGTAGTAACATAATTTTTTATATTTTATATCTGAATGTGTTGTCTAATTTATAAAAATTTATCTAGGATTCATTATAGTTTTTAGGAAGTCAACATTCTCTGTAAGTATGAGTAAATTAATTTAATGTCAATGTTATATATCTGATGATTGGGGAAATGTGTGTAACATACTTTTCACCCACTATCTATAAAAAAATTTCCATGTTATCATGTTATCCTCTTTGTGTGAGGGTAAGTCATTTATTATACATGGTTTGATAATCGAAACCAACCGGTGTTCTTAATATAATTTTCTCTTCGTGTAATACAATTTCATTTATGAATTATTTCATTCCAAGAAATGATTTCATGATCACATAATCTTTAATTCTCACTAATGTCGATATAAAGAGAAATTGAATGTGTATATAGAATAAACTAAGAAATTAAACCTTCCAAGAGATTCCATTAGAACAAGTATTCAATCAATTGATTAATTCCACAAGCTAATCACCAGAGAACCCCATCAGATTAAGATTATTCTAGTCCCATTGTAGCTAATGAAACACTATTTTTGAAAAAAAATTTAACCATGCTTAGTTGAATATATGGAATAGTATTTCATCCAAAAAAGATAGTGATGAGACTACACATTTTCTTACTAGATCCCTTCATCTAGGGATTCCAATGATTTGTTTTCAATGATTACATATATGTTGGAGTAGAATAAATTCTATCAATTATTCAAATATGATAAGGGGAGTGCATTGAAGATGCCCCTTTGCTTGAGGATTCCAGCTCTAGGATATATGAGAATTATAAAAGCATCATCTTTGTTTATGAAAACAAGTTTGATTCAAAAAAATTAAGATTATTATTTTAGGCCAAGAATTGAATACATAGAATCAGATCATATTTCTCATACAAATTAAATGGTTGATGATGTGGGTGTTAAATTTTTTTTGTTTGTAATTTTCCTTCGATGTCATAAGTGACTCATTAATCGTGATGATGAATAATCAAATATAATTCTTATATTTCTTATTTAATTTGTTGAACATGTTTATAAATAACATTTTATTGATTAATTGATTTTTTGTTGTTATTTATCCATTTATGGAATGATGAACAGGATTAATTGGCTAGTGATGATTTGATTTGGCCCTCAGCCAATATTGTTAATGAAATAGACCCCCTTGGTTTAAGGTAATAGATCATTTGATAGATTTTTTTTCATAGATAAATATATATTTTAGTTTGTATTACATAGGTTTATATGACTTCAAAATAAATATGATTGGGGTATTGCATTTTTTTATTTTTTTCGACATGATTATATAATTTTAATGCACTCTTGGAGATCTTTGTATTGTTAGTGAGATATGATGTAGAAGGATATGATTTTTGGGAATCTTTTTTAGCATATTTTCCAAGCCACATGTATGATATTAGAAAAAAATGGGTTGTTAATGACACATGGTCATTAAAATATAAAATTTAAACCATGATTGACCACTCTTTCTTGTAGAGAAGAAACATTATTAGGATAATTTTTAACATGTCAATGAAGAAGTAGGTTTTCAATGAAGGCCCCCATATGTATGCATCATATTTGTCTATAATTATTAGTTGATTTTAATCATTATTATTTCGTGGTGATCCAAAATTTCCCCAAAATCACCTTATCATTATACACAAGATGCACTCACTATTTTCATTCTTCTTTTCCTCTCTCTAATATAATTTTCTCTTGTTTTTAAATAATATTTTTTTGGGTGATAGTAATTATTTTTCACTCAGTGATGATCTTTTACCTATATTTATGGAGTTATAATTTGTGGATTTGATATAGGAGGAGATTCTTGAATAATTTTAGAGACATTATTTCATTTCTATCACTTGTTTAATCTTCAGGCATACTACATCCTGAATGAAAAGTGAGTCGATGAGACCAAAAAATAATTAATAAGGAGAATTTGTTGAGGATGATTTATTTTTATTTAAATTTCAAGTTCATTGATAAATGATAAAGAGATATTTATATTAATTAATTAATTTTATCTCATTACATTATTTTCAATCATATGAATATTTTTTTGTGAGATATATTCTGATTGTAAATATTATTTTCCTCAAGTATTCATTTTCATAGATAACAAACATTCAGTTAGATCCTTTTAAATGAATATTTTTTAATCAAATATTTATGGTTGGATGAATCAATAATATTTTGACCTAAGATATTGTTCCTTCCATTGGACTAATAATAGTTATATAAATTTTTCTATTTCAAAATCAATTAATTTTCTATGAGAGAAATCATTATTTTTAGTCATATGGTAGATATTTATCTTATGGAAATAGTATAATTGTTTTTTATGTGTAATTTCCTATATCCAATTTTTTAATTCTCTTGTTAATTTTTTTTTCTCATTTTCCTATCTTATTTTATCATTATGTTTTTTGTTATTTCTATTATTGAATTTTAAATAGACAAAAACATGAAAATATTTTTGAATATTCACTGAGGAAATCACATCGCTTTATTAAGTTTGTCCCATATACTATATGAATATATAGTTATACATATATCAACCCACAATCCATTAGTGGTTATTTCATAATTTTAGATGAATATACTACACATTATAAAAGTACAAGGTGGGGCCCATAATAGTTTGTTATCATTGGAAATATGGAAGAAATCTATTAATTTTATGAATGATAATAATCATCTCTAAAAAGATATTACCCATTATTTATCCAACATAAAATCATGTTTTCATAACCTAGGTAAATGAAACATAAGAGAGGGATAAACTCATATGCATAGTAAGGGTAATCAAGGAATTATGTTATCATTATCATGAGCATATGGGTATGATAACATGATCCTGTCATTATAAGATCATACCGTTCATATCAAAGATTATAATCATGATTCAACGAATAAAAAATATTAATTCATAATACCTAAATGATATATTGATAGAGATCATAATCCATGAAAGAATAATATAGGAATAATACATGGAATTGTTTCATAAAAAATAACATAAAACATTGTGAAAATGTATAAATATAAATATGTTCAATAATTAAGTTCAGGACATTAAATTAAGTCCTAAAACAAAATTATGGACAAGAAACCAAATCCATGCCTAAAATTTTGAACATGTAATGAGGTTAATTCATAACATTTCTAACATGTAATGTGGTACACGCAAATACATGTGGACATGCAATTATGTCCATGCACTATGTTTTGAACATGTAATCAGGTTCACTTCAAACATTGTAACACATAATATGGTTTAATCATAACAATGTGATCATGTAATATAGTTCAAACATAAACCAATGGACACAAATATAGTTCTATGAATAAAATTTTGAACATATAACTCGTTTAATGCATAACATTTTGAACATATAATATGGTTTATTGATAACATTAGGAACATGTAATTATGATAGGAATAAAATAATTGACATGAAACTAGATCTGTTCATATCTCTATGAACATGAAATCAGATTCATGAAACTCATTTTTAACATGTAATATATTTCTTGCCTAACTCTATGAACATGTAATCAGGTTCACGCACAAAATTTACACTCATTACTCATCCAAAATTACCTAAGGAATTGAAGGGATATATAGGTCCAACATGTCACATAAAATAATATATACATGTGCAATATGATTATACCAAATCATCATATCATAAACCATGAAATGAAATGGTTACCATAAACATATTATTACATCATTACATATGGAAAAGAGATAGGTCCCCTAATAATTTCATCAAATCATAAACAGTGAAATGAAGTGGGTTTGAAAATATTATTACACATGGATGAGAAACCAATTACATAAAAATATTTCCATCAAGAAATATGTGAATCAAGAAATAATATGAATCAAATTTTTAGATCATTCCCCTTTAACAAAAAATATATAACAATGTTTTTCATCTTATATGTAGAAGGATACAAAAAGATCACATGGAACATTTCTTAAGGAAAATAGACAGTCATTGATAATACATTTTATAATACCATATATTATGTCATTTTTTATTATTATGGAAATAAATTTTAATTTAAAACATTTCTTGAGGAAAAATATCTTTTCATCTTTAACAAATCCTTTTAAAACATAATTCATTTTGAAAACAGTTTTACTTTAAAAACACAATGAAAATGTACAAAGTGATCTAAAAATGTTTTAAAATTTTAATTATTTGAAAAAACATGTAAAATCATAAAGAAAGTGTCAAAAAAAATTAGAACATTATTAATTGAAAGTAATTTGAAAACTCAAAAAGATAAAAAGAAATCTGTTTAGAATCCCTTTTCGAGAAAATGATTTAAAAAATGTATAATGAAAAACTTGGAAAATTTAAAATAATTTCATTTGAAAATATCCTTTTAAAAACAAAAATAGTATTATTTTAAAATCATTTAATGCAATTTTTTAAATAAAATATTTTGATAACCTTTTATGAAAACATGTTTTTAAAATAACATTGATTTCTGACCCAATAGGGAAATATATTTAAATTTTCAAAAAAACTTATTATTTATATTAAGTTAAAAAAGAGTAAGAAAATGGTACTAATACATTAATATATCATGAAAAAGTATATAAAATTTAAATTCATTAGTTTTAATAAGATATAAATCATAATATTTCACCAGTTGAAGCATAATCACAATCAAACCTCATAAATAATAATATTGTATTGATAAAATATTACTAGTTGGATATAATTGGTTAATACGTTAAATGAGTGAAAAAATTTACAAGAATTTCAAAATATAATTAAATAATTATTTTCATGATATTACATTAATAATGGTACTATATACACCCCATAGAAAAATACAGGTTCATAACATTAATGTATCTCAAAGAAAGAAACACGCGACAAAATTACTTAACTAGTTTAGTAGTTTTTAAATAACAAACCCAATGAATGAAATATCATTAAAAAGACATGTAAATGACCATATATTTCTATATAATAATCATAGAATAAATTCATAGGTATTTATACATTATAAAAAATAAATTACTAGTGTATAAGGGATTTATGTCCGATATATAAAAATTGAGATGATAAAACCCTGACATTCATTATTTAAATTATTAATACATGTTGAAACCTCGGGTATAATAAGTATATGTTCATTTATAAAAAACCAATATATTATTATAAATAATACAATATATTATTTTATTATGTCTTTATATTCCTCATTTATTTTTAATTCAATGTTTATATTATTTTTATGGTAATAACTACTATGTTTTTCATAAATAATTTAGCTTGTTAATCATAATCTGAATTATTATATAATGATTTAATTATTTAAATAAATGAAAAAAATACTATAAATATCATATATATTCTTTATATATGAATTTATAAAATTATTTAAATTATATATATATATATATGAAATTGGATAAACTGTTCATCGAGACAGTAGCCCATACATACGCAGAAATGTAGTTTTTATTTTATTATCATATTAGAAAAAATATTTTAAATTACAAATGTAAAGGTGTCGATGTCAATATATATAAATTAATATTATCATTAAATTATAATTTTTAATTCATATATATATATTATAGTTTTTCCAAATACATCTTTAATACATTCCATGTAGTGTTTAATGAATCATATCCCTTTTATGAGGTAGTAGTCCACACGTCCACAAACAATGATTTCATATTTCCAAAAAATTGGAATGTATGTCTTATTTAATAACTAAAAAAGATTAATTATATCCTCGATGTAATATATAATATATAAATATTGATTTTACGCCATAATTTCCAATTGTGATAGGTCGTAAAGGAAACAACAGAAACACTATTTTGTGAGGTGGTAGTTCACCATAAAGAAAAACTGTATGCTCATTTCCTATTAAATTTAAATTTTTGTAAAACTAGGTAGAAATATTAGCTTAATAATATTCTAGTACATTGAAGAAAATAATTATATTATATAATCAGGAAATAAGATTATTATAGAGTACATAGAATTAAAATTAAACAAAAGATATTGAAAAAGGATGTTAACTCTTCATTGGGTAACTCCTAATGGTTTGCACCAAAGGGATTAACTTGATGGTTTTCATCCCAAAATGGAATCGTATAGGCTGAAGTAAGGTACTTTTTAAGGACATTTTGTAATATTTAGGCTAACACAATCAGTTTTATAGGTGTGTATAAGTGGATGTGTTGATTTCCATTTTGTATTGGTGGAGGCGGGCCAATCATTAAAAAATTGTGAATGTTAATTCCACCAATGTATTTCCCTATTAATTTGGAACCAATAATGGTAAAAATATTATTAATTTGAGGATATTGTATAAATATGAACATAAAATGTATTTTTTATAATTTTATATGTCATTTGTGCCATAGTAATATTATCTCATACTTTGTTAAGCTTATTTTTTTCATTATGAGTGCAATTAATATTAATTATTGTGACTAATATTTTTGGTCAAAAAATTTATATGATTAAAATTTATAAATTAATTTCGTTCCAATTACATAATCTATTTTTATAAATTCCAAAAAAAATAAGTTAATGAAATAAATTTTAAGGTAACCCCAATGATGGGACGACAAAGTGGGTTTTAAAAATAAATATTTTCAATTTTTTGATATATTTTTATATAAAGATTTAATTTTTAAAATATTCCCATGACCTAAAATAAATTAGATTAATTAAAATTTATCTAATGAAACAAAAAAATAATTAAATATATAATTTAAAACTATAAATTTTTTAGATTAAAATGTAGTTTTGAATAAAAATTTGTTGTTTTCACTATTCATCAAAAAATGAAGTTTCACATAAAAATATAAATAATACATCCTAAATGAATTTCCATATTATGATTTCAAAAAATAATTAAAATTTTTTAAAACAAAATAAATAAGTTTCAATATATATATTTAAAATGTGTTCTCTATTAAAATGCGATAAAATTATATTTTTAAAAAATACATCTTTTTGTTCATAAATTGGATTTATTCTTCTCTTAAACCAGCCAAATCAATTGTATGGGTACCAAAAATATTGATTTCATATATATTATATAATTTTTATTTAAAAAATTAAAAAATTATTTCGTTTTATTTATTGAGATAAAATTATTTTTCGATACAAAAAAATTGTTTCCATTGAGAAATTTATTTATTTATTTTCCAATAGTTAATTAATGAATTTAAAATTATTTATAACCAAATGATTCATTATATATACATTTAAAAATCATATTTTCATAATTTAGTTAATATTATTCATAACATCCATTATAATGGATAGGTGGTATCTATAATAATATTTTAATATTATTAATAAAAGTATATTGTTGTTTGGGAAAACACGACATTGGGTGTTACACATGGTGTTGAAGGAACTAAACATTGTGTGTTAAATAAGCCAAATATAGTAATGGGTGTTCTTCAAGTTAATATATGTGTTTCAGGTAGAACAAGATTAAATTTTTGTATCATATAATTTTTTTTCATACATAATGGTTTCTTATAAAAATGATATATTCATTATAGTGTGAAATGTAAAATATATGAAATAATTTAATTCAAAAAAAAATTCTCAAAATCTCTGGGTGTTACAATTCTTGTATCTTTTAGTGTTCAAGAAAAATGATATCACATTTCCTCTTATGAAAACTACTTTAATATTTCGTTAAAGTGATTTATAATGGTAATGTTAGTGAAAATTAATTTATTAAATAATTTTTAATATTTCAACACAATTTTAGAAAGTATTTTATAAAATTGATTATGATGAAAAATGATTTCTGTCCGAAGAGTGAAATAATTTCGGATTATCTTAAAAACCCTTGTTAATTAATTTTAATTACCAAATATTGGTTAAATGGTAATATTTCATAAAAATGAACATGAATAGCCATATGATAAGAAATTTTATTTATTTTAATATATAAATACAATATATTCCCCTAATGAAAAATTTAAAAAATCATGAATATCGATTAAATTCTGAAAAAAACTTGTCAATTTTGTAAAATTTGATTCATAATTCTCATAAAAGAAATGAATTCAAATGAGGATTTATATAATAATATTAGAAATAGATTTTTTATATGAAATTTAAAAATAATATTTAAATACACCACACAAAAGAACAATTTATTAATATGGAATATGTCTCATGGAAGTAAATTTGTGACGAGAAACCTTCAAGTCCACTTTAATTGCATTTTATGTGTTCAATTGTATCTTATAATAAATATATTTTTATTATAAATATCCTAAAAAAACATTTTCATGAATAAAATAAACTAATTTATTTACTTATAGTCTTTTATCACCCTTTAATTAAAAATTAACGGTTAAAATCAATGTTTAGGGTGACAATTCCCAGCATTTTCTTATATGTTTTAGTTTAGTAGTTTTGGTCCAATAAATCTAATCATGGATAAATAATATACATAATTTTAACCAATATATAAATATAAAATTTATTCATTAAATATTTATTTATAGTTAACTATTAAATATAGACATAAAAATGGAATACAACATTCATTGAGATGGTAGATCGTGCCTACGCATGAATGATGGAACTATTTTTCTTAAAGAATTGAAATAAAAATAGTAATATAAATATTCATAAGTAGTTATATTATCATTATTATTCCATATTATTAAATTAATTTAATCAAATACAACCTTATTACAATCCTTTAAAAAATAAAATGAGTAAAAATTCACATCACTACGTAGAGGTGGTCGTCAACGCATATTCACAAGTTGTGTTATTGTTTTCTAATAGATATAGAGGTAATAAGATCGATTCAAAATTAAATTTACATATTATTTTATGGTAAAAAATATATAATATATTAATAAATTTTAACCATAATACATTTCATGCAATGAATAAGTGAAAATAAATCACACTGAATCGTGTGGTGACAGTCTTTCGTACACACGATCAAAATTATCATATCCTATGAAGAATGGAAAGTAAGAATTTATATGGGATATTATACATATATGAGTATAATAATATAAATAATTTAATATACATATTTTAATCCATCATTAAATCCATCCTTGAGTGGTGGTGATGGAAAATGAATTACATAGGAAAACGATGAGGTTGTCCACTGTACACAAGATCGACGGTTATATTTCCCATTTCATTAATCTACATATGGATTTGTGTTATGTAATTTAAAAAATAAAAACTCATTATATATTTTAATATATTTTAATTATATTTGTAAAGATAAATAATATTATCAGAATTTATAAGTAAAATTAAAATGAAAACTCATGATTAGGAACATTACCTCTTCTTTGGGAAAACGATTGATGTATAATGTAATGCCATTAACTGTTTTATTTATCATATAATAATGTAATATGGGATGTTAGTTTTTATTTAAGATAGTTAATTTTATTGTTATTTAATTAACAAATGGGTTTTTGATGTGTGAACAAGGGAGGGGAGGGTGGCCTTTTAAAAACGGGGAAAACACACCTAAGGAATTATTGAAATGATAAAGTGATACCCACATTTTTATCATGTGAATGATCTCAAAAATTATTAATTAAACACTATTAAATGTTTCAGAGTCTGATAATAGCATTAAAATTGGGTATTTGATAATTTTTTGACATTATTAACCCTTATCCTCCAAGTTTAAACCAAAGTAAAATGTTTTTAACCTTAACTGTTGTAATTATGTTTTTCATATTTTATTATTCGTAATTGTAAAAAAACTATGTTTAAATCATTATAAAACATATATAATTATTATTTAATAATCTTATTATATTTTTTAAAAATTTCTTCATATAATTTTAATTGTTCAATTTCAAATTAATATAAATGTTTCTATGTCAAAGTAGGTTTTTGAGGACAAACTTAATATATGTATTGAAGGATTTCGAATGAAAATTCAATATGAAATTGATTCATCTAAAATAAATTTCATTTGTTATAATAAAATTTCACAAAAATTTTATTAATCCCAATATAAAATATAATTTAACTTTGGAAATATATTTAATGAAAAGACAACTTTCAATAAAAATCATTATTTTTCACTGTTAATAAAAAAACATAAATATTTCAATAACAAAATACCCAAAATTAACCTAAATATAATTCTGATATTCATATTAAAAACATTAATATAATTTTATCAAAATAAGATTATAAATTAATCAAATAATAATTTTATTATAAGTAGCCAAGAAGTGACGAAACTATTTTCCTTTAAAAAGTATATTTTTTCTAAAAACTTATATTTTAATTTAAAATGGTTATTATTTTATATATAATAAATATAAGACAATTTAATTTGTTATACATTTTTATAACATATCATATTTAGAATTTATTTATTACTATCCATACCCTCAATCATAATGGCTAGATTATAATGGTTGTGATTGAAAAATAATATTTTAATAGAGTATCGTGTTTCAATCAAACTTGGTGTTTCGTGAATTGAAATATATAAAATAGATTGAATTTGTTATTAATTAATAATATTGTAGATTATAGGGATGGTACATTCCCTTATAATCATGGTTTTGTGTGTCATATATTTTGTCACACATGATCTTCCTCCTTTTAAACTTCGGGGTGTCACATAAAATCATGGGTTTTAACTGATGTTATGTTGGTCATGCATGTTCAAAGAATACCATCCATGTTCTAAAACCCAATATTATTAAGTAATTGATATTTTATCTATAATAATATGATCTAATACTACTTTTAATGCCCTCGATCAAATTAGATCAATTGTAACCATGTCAGATGTGTTATTTGACATTAGATAGACTTCCCCATGCTCCAAAAGATTACTGACAGACAATTAGGGCCTTAAATAATGATGTTAATATTATTACCATAATGAAAAGGAATGAAGATCGTAAAGAATATAATAAGAAAATTCATTTTCTTTATGAATAATGAATATTCCCAAAACCTATAGAGATTAAATCAAATTCTAATATTCCATATCCTGGTCTAGTATATAAAATATATATTTTATATAATATGTATAAATAAAATATATAACTACACTAGTAGAAATATAAATAATAATTTATAAAAGAAATAAAAATTTTAATCATAATAGAGGATACATATTTGGCACACGACTATAAAAATATTGTGGAATATAGTATAACTATGATAATCTCCCAGAAAATCATTAGTCGACAACATATAACAATATTGAGGAAAATATTCTACTCCAAGATGATACATATTCTAAAAATAAAAAAATTCATATCCATGTGCATTGAAACCCAAGTCATGTAAATTAGTAGTGGTGAATCCAATAACCCAGCAAAATTCACAGAATCAGCATGACATAGTTACTGTTTTTCATCAAGTGGAAGCATGTTATGGTCCATGGGAATTATAACTCATCCAACCTAGGAAAATAAACCATAATTTCAAACAAAAGATTATAAATTAATAATATAACTTCCAAACGAAACATAAAAAAATAAGTATCATACTGGTTGTAACCATTTTAGGATAGTTCATTCCTTTCAGTAATAAATTACATGTATACACTAATGACACAATGTGGAATACCTCACATCCATTTTCAAAAGAAAAATTAATCTTACATAGTTCATATTAATTATCAATGTTGACTGACTCGTATGATTCTCACATAACCCACCAACATTCCCTTATCCCATAAATAACCAAAAGAAAAAACATCATGGAAAATAATTATCATATCAACAATAAAAAAATTATAGAAATTAAAGAGAACACAAGAATCAAAAAAATAGTTCAAATTAAAACAGATTATAAAAAATGGATCTCAAATAGTTGACAGGGAAAAAAAATCAACTAAAAAATAATATTATATCGAATTTATTAATTAGATGAAGAATGAGATCCAACATATAAAGTAAAAAATCCAAATTATTACTCCATAACCTTAATTATATCACCATCCTTTACTAGAATAATCCTCTACATTACCATTTGATAACCTCTACCCCTTTCCCATAAATCACAATCCATCATAGGGGTTGGCTCAAACTGTATGATATTACAACAATATTGTTTCACACTAACCCATTAGATCATGTCTCATCATCATTGTCAAATAATTTTTTTTTCATAAAAATAGTTTTAAAATAGGTGGAACCATAAAAGGATGCAGACCAACTCTATCAAATGTAACTATAAATCACCTCTTAATATTCATATACCATAATATTTTTAGTTATATATACTATCTTTCCACATATATATACCCATAAGGAAGGGAATATATAGATTAAATCCCAAATACAAATTAGGAAAATTTATCTGCATACACAACCACTATAAAAGAATCATAAGATATTCTCTCAATCATGACCCTTTTTATAGGCCATGCCATCACCTCTCTAATTAAATTTTATCACAATCATTTTGCTCAATGAAATTATATCTCTAAATATTATTTCATCAATAAATATAACATTATATCACATGATATATTCTGTAATATTTTTTCTCATCAAATAAAAAACGACACCCCGTTAAGGGGGAATCCACTCCTCCATATCCAAATGTAAATGAGTCATTAACTTATCTCTTAATTTAATAATTGATCTATACTATTGAAATTTATGACACTAGAAAAATACTCTAATAATTTAGACTTATCCATCAATCAAAATGTCATAGGGGATATCTCCCAACTCAACAATAATGTTCAATCAAGTGGGAAATCCTAAAACCACATTGGAGAATAAAAACTCATCAAGAATAATATAAATAACCCTATGGTTGATGGTTAACAAAGAAAACCATCACTCAGTCAATAAAATGATATCCCATAACATCCCAATTAAATCTTATAACATGATGAAAATGAATGTGTGGTTAATTGATCAATGTTTTATTGGAACACACAATTCATACATAATGGTATGAATATTTAATAGTATGATACTCCATCTAATGATAATGTTAACCCATGTTTTTTATGATCATGCCTCAAAAGGAAATATATTTTTAATCAAAAAACAACATAGTCATACCATCACCTATATTAAGGTGTCATAATTGGTTCCCGCGTTATCAGTTAGTGGGATATTGAATTAATAGAACCCATATTAAATAAGATATTATATGAACAAAATCATAATAAGGAATATCCAAATCAAGGTAAAATGAACCAAAACACATATCAATACAATCCATCAATGTTCTTTATTAAAATACTATTCAAAATTCGATTTTCAAATCATTTAATAAATTGAGGCACATTTTAACTTACTCAAACATGACTGATAGGTTAGAAGCCAATGAAATAAACCGTTTTCAATAACTCCATTTTTTCAAATACCATTCCATCCCACCACTTTAAATCACCAATATCATTTTGGAAATTCAGTAAAATCCAACACCTTTAGAAATACCATTACAATAAAATAGAACACTTCAAATTCCATTTAAAATGATTTAAAACATATAACAATATCGTTCCACATTAAACCAAATTCTTTTTTTAAAAAAAATTACTGGTATGAAATCATTATCCATTTAAAAATAGTCTTATTTCAATTCATAGTCCAAAATCTTTTCCACTAGTGTAACTTCTTCTAATCAGTGACTACTAGTGGGTGTCTAGTATAAATGCACCAGAAGACGATAATAATGACTCCCTATACACAAAATAATGGATGTATATAGTGTGTGATTTTGTGGAAATAATGGGGAGTCT
Source organism: Viscum album (assembly GCA_963277665.1). Lineage (NCBI taxonomy): Eukaryota > Viridiplantae > Streptophyta > Magnoliopsida > Santalales > Viscaceae > Viscum > Viscum album. The sequence continues at coordinate 1,816,749,445 of OY728157.1, forward strand.
ATAACCTATTATTATGGTGATAAATAGTTTAAAAATACTCAAAATACTTAATTAAAATTAACAAATATATTATGAAAAATAAATAAATGAGAATCATGGTCCAAAAAATCAAAATCTAGAATCATAATGTCAAACATCACAATATTTCAACCCTAGGTCCGTAATAATTTAAAAAATAAATAAAATAATAAAATAGAATAGTCTATATAACCATCATTGATCCTCAGAATCATAGTTTACAAACTTCATCCCTGAAATTTGTCTTGATAATACAACTCATGCTCATTTTTCATACCAAATCTTTTAAAAAATGTGGTCTACATTGTTACCAAATTTTCTTAGTCTCCATATTAGATTTTGAGTACATATTTGTAATCAACTAATAATTGGTTCCCAACATAACTAGTATAGTTTCTTACACAAAATTTATATGATTCAAATAAATGATCAGTAAGAAATTGTAAATAAAATAAACATCATAGATCCTTGGGTCTACTGTGTCAAGTAAATAAAACTACACCCTCACATAATTTTTTAATAGTGTCTCATTGAACAAGGATAAATCATAAAAAAATGTTATCAACCATAAACACTATATCCTAGTAAGTATAATAGAGAAAAAAATATAGTTTTATGCGTAAAAACTGTAGTCTAGATAGTATCCCAACCAACCTTATAGTGATAGAATCATCAATGGATCATATAGAGTATGCTTGGTATCCATGGTAAATTAATGTATGTGTTGAAAACTTGGAATACTCATATTCAATAGGCATAATGCATAAATTCATGTTCTATGGTTACTAGTAATCAAAAGCTATCATGCATAAATCTAGATACTGTGACAACTAGGCATCCATTATCATTGGGAATACCTGCACGATCCTAAGCGTACTAGGAATCCATAATCATCAAGAATAACTATCAGGTCATATGCATTATATACATCTGTAGTAATTGATAATAAATTCATATACTTGGTGTAATATGAATCCATATTTTTCTTTTATAATTTCTATTCATAGGAATATCAGGTTCAAGAGGTATAGTCCACTCCAAATGTACACATAAAGATATTTTGCACCCAATCCCAAAATTTCCAAACATAATTGATATTAATTTTTTATAGAAAAATAAATTAAATCATAATTACATTTTTTTTGTGATGTTACTCATCACAAAGGAAATGAAATAGTGATATTTCATCATTCTTGAGCCTCCTTTAAATATTATACTTGAAAAACTTTTCAGGAATTATGAATCCACCATGTTCTGATTGAATTTTCATCGTAATTCCCTAATAAAATTATCACAAACAAATTTTATTATGTAGGAGGATATGAATGAATACTAATCATATATTATCATTAATGATAAAAATGAAGAAATATCCTAGAATTTCATAGATAAAATAGGGAACTATATGTAGAATAGAAGTTGTGGTGTGTGGTTACATTATTTCTCCAATCCATCTCGGATGAAAATATTCAATGATATTTTATAATAAAAACCCAAAATAACCACATTGTATATTTGAAAAAAGATATTAGTTTACTACAAAAACTATTTTATCCTAAATCAATAATTTTGGTGTTATGGAATGTGATTTTTCCCAACTGTCCATCCCAATACACCTCAATCGGACTACCATTGTGGTTTCAGTGGATTTCTACTACTATATATAAGACCTAGTACTTCCTTCTTATGATTAATTATTTATAATAGGAATCATCATGTGATACAGTATATCTAAAACCATTTATTTAATCTTCGAAAAAACTTTTTAAATATCCCATTCATTGTTTATTTGGAAACAATCACAACCTATGAAAAATTAATTGAAATCCAAACCAAATTTTGGCCCATCAATACACATTGCCTCGATTCATTATAGTTGTAAAAATAAATATAATTTTTTAATCTTTTAAACTTTTTTAAAATCAGGAATTTTTATATACACCAGAATAATGAATTAAAAATAAAGTGGTAAATCAAATGGGCAGTAATCATGGTCCCAGGATTCATGGTATTTTATGAAAATAATTCAAACTCACTCTAGAAATAAATAATATTATTATTTATGTGATTTTTATTATAATTTACATATATATCTCAACTTAAATTTATAATAATTTAATAATTCATTTAAAAATAATATATAAAATAAAAATAATTAAATATTATTAGGTTTAATCACATATAAAAATTAATAATTTCATTCACCTATAGGAATTAATAATTATTACTCTATTTGTTTCATTCATTATCAATAAAATTTATTAAAAAAAATTACCAAAAAATTATATTAATAAATTTAGATACAATCTTTTACAAATTAAAGAGATTAATATATGAGTTATATATAATTTAATGCATTTTATGTACAACATTTTCATTCAATCCCACTTTATTCTCGAAGTTTAGTCACTCATTTTCAAATTTCAATAAATAACTAGTGAACTACATATTATAGAAGAAAGTAAAAAACTAAATTAAAATATAATAATAACTTAATTTTTATTTAGAAAGAGAAATTTAATAAAAATTAGTTAATTTTCATTTAAAAAGTTATATAATCGTAATGAAAAAACATATCAATGTTTATATATTTAAGATACATTTATAGATTTGATGAACAAGTAGTAGAGACATTATTTATTAGAAGAAAAATCATTTATTACAGTATATTGGGTAATTGATTCCCTCTTTATTTTACATTAGACTCCCTTTATAGATATTATTTTATATATTTAAATATGAACCCTATATCATCCTTCAAATACTCATCCTCTAATAGTAGACAAATATTATCGAAAAAAATCCCTAAAATTAGAGTGTTATTCACTATATACTTAAAAAATATTTAATGTTATACATATTTATTTGAGAGCCTAAAAGATTAAAATGTAGATTTTGCCTCATTTTATTGTTTTTTTCATGTGATGATGGGATAAATTGGAACATGGTCAATTAAACACAGTATTTCGGCCATGATGGAAGGAAATTAGGGTGTAATTTTTCAACTTCACACAAAAATTATTCTATAGTTAATAAAAATGCTATAAATACCTTAAAACATTTAACAAACCCTAAATTGGGAATAATAAATATGCATGGGAAAAATTTAAAAAAAAGAAAAGTTTGAATTTTAAACTTTTAAACTTTTTTCCCTCAGTATTCAATGAAATTATAGACTATTGACTAATGTTATGTTTTAATCATTTTATATTAACTTCTAAAAGTTTCTTTTATCCATATATCATGAATTATGTCTTATTTTAACAATATATTTGTTAATTAATTAAACCAATACATGGGCATCTATGAAGTAACTATTTAATATATTCTATTATACATAAATCATTAAAAAACCCTGATAAATATACTATCATGATTTTAATTCAAAAAACTTATATTTCATAAGATCTGAATTAATAAAAAAATAGACTTCATTTTAAAAAATATCATTATGGATCTCCATTAGTTATTCATTATCATAATCATTACCCGAGAATTATTCCCAATAATTAACCTACAAATCACTTTTCATTAGGACTTATGCATTATAATTTAGTCACTCCAAGTGAATTATAAAATCTTTAATTATTTCATAATTATTCATTCTCTGTCACATATTCATGGTTAAACGATCATACTTTCTTCCTCCAATTCAATATTATTTATATATCATGACATAATATTTTTAATGTTAAACCAAAATGGTTTCCATGAAATGTTAACTTCTAACTCCCATTTATCACCACATAATTTGTTGTTATTATATAATTATTTTCACCATCAATCTTTAAATCCTTCCAAAATTCTCCAAAATAGACTTTAAGGTCAATCCTATCAAAAAATTCAAATGATAAATAAATAGATAATATTAAGTACAGTAAATGGTGATGATTAAGTGAAAAATATATACACATATATGTTTAATAATATATTAATTTTTTAAAATATTTAAGTATCATTAGGATATGAAAGGGAGATTATATATGAATTACATGATATGTGTGCAATTTAGGAGTTCAATTCCATTGATTTTCATGAAATTCTATTAAAAAATAAGATGATGGTTGAGAAACTTCATGGTTTTCATCCCATGATTAAAATATATAATAAGTTCATCTAGTATATCATTGAGTATACAATTATCATCAAGTAAATTTTAGTTTCCTAGATCTAGTTCCCCTCTATTTTTACGAAACATGGTGTCACATACATCAATCACACCTTCCCATATATCAAAATCATTTAACTAGTGGTTAGGGTCTATATAATATTTATGGATAATACTCCTTCTTAGTACAGATAGCAATGAAACACAGTAGGTGTAATATATCCAATAGTCATAATAATGTATACCATTAAACAAATATACATCATAGCTATATTGCATACGTAAGCCAATAACAACTGCCATTTTATTATAAAATAAGATATACTAATTTCAAAGAAACACACACACACACACATATATATATATATATATATGATCTCTCATTGGAATATCACATATACTCCCCAAAAAGTTATAAAAAATTATAATTGGGAAACTGGTTATGATTATATTTCTAGTCTAATCCCCCAACTAATGACACGTTCTTTAATCCATCAATTTATAGAAAATACCTATCACCAAAATGGAATAAAAAATATCATATTTTCTATGGTATTATGGTTCATGACATGGGGTTTGAGTAAAAAAAATGTATGTCACCAACAATAGTTCACTATCATTTTCATCATAAGAAATTTCATGTGTAGTTTAATTTCATCACGACTAACATGTCCAAATTAAATAGTGGTAAAATTAGATATGATAAAACCCTAGGTAATAAACAGCCACACAAACCATAAATTCTATAACTAGTAGAATGGATTCACTCAAAATAACATCTAAAAATCAACTTGGTATCACATCCAAATTCATATCAAAATATAATATCATCCCATAATATGACATCTAATAGAATGAGTCAGGTTCTCCTTTATAACATAGTTTAAATAATTGAATTAGTATCCCCAAGACATTAGAATAACCAATTTATGAGCACTATATCTTAATAACATTAATAAAAAGTATTTATAGTATCCTTGGAGAAATATGTAAAATAACGATTCACATGCCAATCACATCATAACAATATGGAATAAAATCCCATTTTGTGATCAAGTTCATAATATGCAAAAAAAATCACAGTTTGAGGCCACATCATATTTGAAGGAATTAAATCTGACAAAAAACCACTCACAAACATGAATCAGGCCACATTATATGATGGAATTGAGCAAAGGGGACACATAATGCGTTCAAGGGTAGTTTAAAATACATGGTCACAATGTCCCTTTAATAACAATAGCAAGACCATGTGTGAAATAAATTATATAGAATGGTCGGAATTACATCATATAGAAATGGGAATAATGTTAAAATATATATAGCATATCATAAAAGGAATAGAATCCCTCAACCACATATTTTACGGATATTAAAGAAATTTTAAATTGCATCCCATGTTATAGGCAGATCCCATACTGTAAATAAAATCCCTAGAAATATTATGATATGGTTGGTGGGAAATGCACCTTTTACCATGATGGTGTTGGTGACATAAAACAAATTCTATATGATTTATGGGTACCATTTTTCTTTATTTTTAATCTCAATAAATATCTTAGAATAAAATTAATATTATTATTCATTATGTAATATGTTAAAATTTCGTAAGAGTAATTATAATGCTAAAATTCCATAGGAGTTCCCTATTACGGTGAGATCCAAGAAGATTTCTCGATAGTATTATTATATATAGTTTCTATATTGAGATAACATCATTTAAAGGGAAACAAATCATTCAGAAATTATAATGTGGTGACTCAAATGTATTTAATAAAATTTCATATTGTATACACACTAGGTAATTTCTAGTGTAGGATATTATGATAACATGAACTTCTAGCAAGAATACCAAATTTATATGTGTTATTTGATGTTCATATATAAATATACATATGTAATTATCCTTCGAATTTATGATTATTGTTAGTGGATATTATTAATCAAAACATTTTATGTATTGATGAAAACTATCATTAAATTTTTTCTTAGTTGAGTATGATATTTTGGGTTCATTAGGATGAATATTTCAATAACTAATAATTCCATAAAATATTTCCCCCTATTATCCTTTAATAGAAATTGATAATTATATCACATAGATTGAAATGAAATAGCCTAAATAAATCCATGGGTATGGTGTTCTATGGGAAATATCATTTTCATAAATTCAATGAAAGAAACATTCACGACATAGGTTGATGACACTAGAATTTAACCAGCTCAGTTTGAGATATAGATATAAATTTAGTTTTTACACAATGAGAATCGTTATGACGTTTTGAGACATTGAAACATTAAATTATTTATCTAGAGGCTCCCTGAAACATTTCTTGTTGTTAACCTCAGACATTTTTTTGATCCACCCAATTCAATGAGAAATATGAGTAGAGAGTTACATAATAAGTGTATCCAGAACATTAGACAAATAATAATATTATTTTTTATTTTACATGTTGAATAAATATTATTCTTATGTGTGGTTTAATAATAATTCATGATTGCCTTGATCTTATATACTAAGTAATTGGTAATAGAGAGAATGTTTTTTGAGAGTAATTTTTAATAAATATTTATTTTCTATTTATTTAATATAATATAATATTTATTTATTTTGGAATAATTCCATTATAAATATTTATTAAATAAATATCCATTTTAATTTCCAAATATATATGATGTAGGAATGATAATCCAAGATCAAATATTATGTGAGAAAAAATATATATTAAATATAGTTTGAATAAATATTAGTATATTTATTCAATAAATAATATTTAATTAATTGTATGTTTTTTCAATTGTCTAGAAATAACAATAATAATATTATTATTATTATTATTGAAACGGTTTTCCATAATTTTACATAAAAATTAAGGGTACATATGACATTATTAGTTCATTACCTTATCACTATTTTAAATCAATTATATAATTTCTATCCTCGGTCAGCCAATTTGATGGTTGTGAATAATGATTTTAGAGATTTCTCTAAATCCCTAGAGAGAACCTCTATGTGAATACTCTCAAGAAATGATAATTATCATCTTATTTCAACCCTCTAGATCAAAGAGGGTTCAAGGAGAATCCTTCTTGGAATCCATTCACATAATAATATCGAGAAATAGTATCAAAATTATTAAAATTTGTTCTATCACTAATAGATTCACAGAGATAAAGATGGATGATTTCAATAGTCATTTGGATTACAACGTGAGGTAATATAAACAAGATTATTGGATGAAATGATTGTATGAGGTAGAAATTTTTTCAGATTTATTAATGATGAAAACATTAATTTATATTTTATTATATAATTTCTTAAATTAATAATAATTTTTCTATGATCCGGTTTTTGGTTATAGTGTTCTCATGTCAACTATTCAATGATTGAATTAAATGGTCCCTCACATTATATTTTAATATATATGTTATATTTATTATCAAAATTTTTATAAATAATCATTTTATGAATTCTCTAAAAAACATATGTAGTGCTCAAAGTTATTTAGTGGTATTAGAGATGTGAAATTATTATTCTATTTATTTAATGACATTTTATTGATTTGTATATTTATAATTTTACATTTTAAATTTTATCATTATTTATCATGAATCATGAGATATTATATTCTTAATTTTTTAACAAGAAAAAATATACAGTAAATGGAAAAATTATGATTGAATAAAATTAAATGAATTTGTTTGGTGTAGTTAATGATATTCATTGGATAGCACAAGATTACATTGCTTGTGTCTTATATGTAAATGTCACGTACCTATTTTTAATACAACAAAACAACTAAAAAATTAATTTTGTATAATCTTAATTTATTACATGTGGTGTGTATTCAGTAACAAATATATTTACTGAACCATCCAAGTTCATGGTTACATAAGTTACATGGTCTGAAACTTTCCTACACAATATTTAGTCTTTTAGTCCAAGGAAAATCATCTGGTTTTCTACACAGAATGTGTGATTGGTAACTATGTAACCTTAATATAGTCAGATGTGTAACTCTAATACACATTTTATACTCCATTGAAATTCATATAATGTCAACACACTTATTCTGAAACCTATGTTATTGACAGAGAGTGAATATCTATACAATACATGTAGAGATCTAGTAAAAATTATATATATTACGTACAAATGTAGAATTTAAAAAAAAATTATATTGTTTGAACCTTATAAATATGTTTTCTATGTTTCATTCATTAGAATCATAAATTACATGTGAGGGTTATATATATATAATGGCCTAATAATATTTTAAAAATATTTTGAACTATAAATCATGTATAAGTCACAATACACTGTTTACTATATATTAATTAAAATATTACATGATACATGAATTATAGGTGTTCCATGTCTCATTCAATTGATTGTACACTCCATAAAATTGTGTGATAACAAATGTATACTACATACTGCATGAGTAAAGAATTTATGAATATCATTCATGTCTGGGAGTTTAGATGTGTACTCATTGTTTTTTCAGAATGGTATATATTTTTTTATAGTAAATTTAAAATAATTTTTTTTAAGATTTTTATGAATTAAAATATAAATAATATTGGAAGTTAATTATTATAATATATTAGATTTATTAAATAGGACATTTTAATTTTTCAATCATTATTTATCATTAATAAAAATGCTTGGGAATAAATGCAAGTATATTAAATTTAATGCTCGTTTATTGTATGTGGACAACCATGATAAATGAAAAGAACATGGTATACGATTGATTTCCCTTTAATTTATTAATATATAAATTTTAGGAATGTGAATCTCCCCTCATCTCATTCGATATGGGATTGTGTTCCCATGGTTTTGTTTTATGTAAACCCCCTTAAACCAATTTTTTGGATCCCCAAACCTCTATGTGATTATAATATTATGTAACAAATAGAGATCCTATGTTAGTAGAGGTGGTTTAAATTTAGAGCCTAGGTAAAAAAATCATAGATATGTATGGGAGGTCGTGTGGAAAGCTACAACATTATGAATTTCGTGGTTCAAGGGATTTTTACCTTAGGTTTATGGTTAAGTTTATCATCTATCAGATATAATAACCATTAGAAAAATATCAAGATCATATCACTCTTATTAATGTATTTCAATCATATTTCGGGGATTATTTCATTATGGTTTATTTTTCATGATCATATTACATATTAAATTAAGAAGCATGAATGATAAGGCTAAAATAAATTACATTATTCCAAATATTTTTGTAAGACAAGGTTAATCATAGAAGAAAATTCGATTAATATTACAAGTATGCAAATAAGCTAAATTTTGCTATTTATATATAAATAATGAAATCAATCAATTATAAATATTATTATTGAAAATCCTACCAATACATAGGTAAAGATCAAAACATAATTCAATGTTCTTAACAAACCTTTTTACGGAAGTTTTCAATTATTAGGTAATTTCTATATTGTGTTTTCAACCGACCTCACCAAGTCCAAAATAAATCCTGATCACTATCAGAAGGCATAGTGAAACAAGTATGGAAGGGTTAGAGTAATTCCCAATCAAGGATTTTAGGAATGTGGAGTTTTCTGAATAAACCATGGAATTGTGAGTAACTATAGTTGGATAGCTAAAACTACCTAAATATTATCAAATTACATGAAAGTGTTTATTCAATAAGGTTTTCTTATGACTTTTCCATTCTTCTATGTATTGAAAATCACAAACACTCTATCTCATGGAATATTTTATTTTCCCTATGTTTATTTTATATAATGAAATTTTCTCCTTAAAAATATTTTTCTTAATAAGAAAAATTTTCCATCCCCTGGGAAAATTTATCCTTACCTGTTTTTCATTGTTTATTTTTTTAGTTTCTCTAAATCTATCTCTTTTTAATCTTATGTTAAACATTTAGTTTCATATATAAATCCTTTGAATCCTATAAATAATTAGATATAGAGTATTCTGTTTTTAGAATCCGAATTCTGGTTCCCAATTCTCGAAAATTCAGACTCTGAATTCTCTAAAATTCAGACTCTGAATCCTCTAAAATTCAGACTCCATATTCTCTGAAATTCATACATCGAATTCCTTATAATTCATACATCATAGTCTATAAAATTCTGATTCTGAATACCTTGGAAAACCGAATCCAAATATCCTTGTAATATAGAATCTGAATTCTTTCTTGCTAAGACTCAGAACATTATTTTTCCATAGAATCTAAAAAATAGATTTGGTTGAGAAACCATATTTTACATACTACTGTTATATTTATAAAATGATTTTGTGCTTTCTGATTTTAGCAAACCATTGTTTGAGTGACACGTGTATAGGTTCCTCCAAAATTCAAAGAAAAATATGATCGTTGGAGGAGGGAGTTGACCATTGGAGATGTGTCTATAAACAGAATCTCATTTGAATGAGCTCAAAATAGTTGACATGTTGATAACTCTAAAGACTATGTGTTGTTGAAGTGATTTATAGAGAGAGATACTCTCATGCCATGTGATTACTGAAAATATTGTTCAGATAACTTCGTGCGACTCCAAATGTTGCTGAGTAAATTATAGGGCTTCTAGGGTTATGAAGACGGAGGTGCTGGCTACCTTAATGTTCATGGAATTCCATGATAAGGAAGATAGAGTTTTCAACTAATTTGATGTTCGAGGGATTGTGGGGATAGCAAGACAGACTTCTATATTCCTATCAAGGGCTTACCCATGTGTGGGTATGACAAACATTCTTAAAAGTATAAATCAAGGGATCTTCATCCATGGTTTTTGGATACCCTACTCCTTTGGTTAAATGATTCTATAATTGTTACCTATATTATTTCATGTTTATTTTCAACTATAGTTTGATTAATAAGGAATGTATAACTATTGTATACTTTCTTTACTTGTACTCTGATTAGTAAGATTCTATAAGCTTTAAGGTAGAATCTATGTCCTTGTAATCTTTTCTTAAGTTTCATTTCGGCAACCATATTTTCTGAATCTAGCATGTTTTTATAAATAAGAGGTCTTTTGAATTTACCTTGTCTGACTTTTCTAAACATAGAATGTTTTACACCATATTTAAATGTTCAAAAGGAATTTTCAAAGTCTACAGATCACACCCCCCCCCCCCATGTATATTGAGCATCTACGCCATTATTTCGATCCTAAAATTGGTATCAAATGAGGATTTTGAAATACGTATATTAACATGTATGTTTTCTTTCTCAAGATTTCATTATTCTATATATTCCTTTATTATTATTTTATCTTTGTTTAAAAACATTTGTTACTAACAATGTTTGTGTGGAATGATTTTTTTATTTCAGATGGCAGGAATGAATGGTGGTTCGATAGACAATCTTAATCTTACTAGACCACCTATATTTGATGGGAATGATTAGGAATATTGGAGAGACCATATGATGTCTTTCTTCATTAACAATGGAGTGGAAAACGTTTTTATTCTTACTGGGGATTACAAGATTCCTGATAAAGAATTCAGAACATTTACTAATCATGAAAAGTCGGAACATCAACTTAACTACAAGGTACACAATACCTTGTTCTATTACCTGACCTGGAATATATATAGCCACATTTCTTATTGTGAAGCTACAAATGTAATTTGGAAGAAATTAATCGTTACTCATTTTGGAACATCCATAGTTATCGAAACTAGAAAAGATATGCTTAGACCAGAATATCATGGATTTCTTGTTCCTTATAGAGAACAAGTGTGCAACATACAACAGATGTTTATGACTATTGTTAATAGTTTACAATCCATGGGTGAAAAGGGTTTAGATGATGTGGAACATGTGGAAAAGATTATACATATCATTCTTAGTGAGTGGGAATCAAAGAAAACAATTATTGGTGAAACTAGGAAAGTATCTCAGATTACTCTTGATGAACTTTTTGGAACCCTTGATTAACATGAGACAAGAATGAAAAGTGATACTGATCCTAACAAGAAGAAATCATTTCTATAATTGATAAGGGTAAGTAGGTGATGGTTGATACCCTTACCAAGTATTTGGTCAGTAATAAATTTGTCGGTGCTTCATCGAAGAAGAAAGATGATGTGCAGAAAAATAATCCACATCAACAAAGCATTCAAATTCAGAATCATATTATCTTGGACAAGACATTGTCATTTCGTCTTTAAAGAATCTGGTTGGTACTGTTTTATTATTTCTAAGAATAGATTCAAGATGCCAAATTCTTCACCATTCGTTAAATTTGAAAACAGATTTAGTATCCATGGTGATGGATATGTGTGTCAAACTTTAGGCCGATTTCAAAATTGTTTTCATTAATTATGAAGACCATAAATGATTATACAAGAATATGACTAGTTGGTCAAGGAAACCTAATGAAGAGATTGATTTCATGATGATTTTCATGATAATTTCAAGGATACCTTTGAAACTGAAGATGCTAAGTTCAAAGATCTCACCAATTCTTTTGAAGAAAAGTTATCTCTGGAAGAAACTACTCGGAAGAAAGTAGTGAAAGATCGGAATGGAAAATTTTATTCATTTTCTCATAGTTTGAAGAGGTAAAGGGATCATAGAATCGAACTTGAGGAAAATATTTCTAAACAAGAACAAGCCTTCAAGGCTCATGCTGATATTCTTAAGGATAAGGAAGATAAAATTAAATCCTTAGAAAGGAAAAGTGAATATCAAGATCATCTACTCAATCATGTGGAATATGATCACATGGAACTCAAGAAGCTAAAGACTATTGTGAAGAACCTGATGTTGAAAGATAATGAGGGATAATTTCATTCAAATCCGATCATTTTTTATAGTTCCTTTTTGTACAAATTCTATGAATCTTAGTTAAATTTTCATTGCACGTCATATTTTTGGTTGTTTAGTACTAATGTTTTATGTACAATAAATTATTTTCCATTCCCATTATTCATTTTAGAAAATCATAAAGGGGAGAAATAAATTTCAAATACAATACTTTGTAAAGTCGAAATTTCAATTAGTAAGGGGAAGTTAATCTAAGGGGGCCTTTTTATCCTGATGATTTTCGTATACAACAAAATAAAAAATCTAATTTAGGAAATCATGAATACAATCCTTAGAGTTTTCAAGTCCTTAGGGGGGTAATTCATATTCATTTTGATCTATATGTAAAGGGATATATGTTTTTATTTTCCTGTTTGAAAATTTACAAATTCTTTATATACTTTTTAGTAAGGATGTATTTTCTTTCTAAAAAGAGGGTGATTGTTGAGTCAATAAGGTTTCCTTATAAAATTTCCATTCCTCTATGTTTTTTAAATCACAAACAGTGTATCTAAAGGAAAATTTTATTTTCCCTATTTTTTTATATAAAGAAATATTCGCTTTACCCAGATTTTCCTTAATAAGGAAAAAATTTCTTTCCCCAAGGAAAATTTATCCTTACCAATTTTTCATTCTTCCTTTTTATAGTTTCTATAAATATAACTCTTTTTATTCCTAATTTAAAAATTCGGTTTTACATTTAAATCCTCAGAATCCAATAAATACATAGATAGAGAGTATTATGTTTTCATGATCCAAATTCAGGTTCCATATTCTCCGAACGTCAGACTCCGAATTCTCTGAAATTTAGACTCCAAATTCTATAAAATTCAGACTCCAAATTCGCTAAAATTCATACTCAGAATTCCTTATAATTCAAACTTTGAATTCCTTAGAATTCATACTAAGAATTTATTAGAATTTACACTCTAAATTCCTTAGAATTCTGATAGCGAATTCATTAGAATTATGATGCTGAATTCCATAGAATTCAGACTCTGAGTTCCTCATTATTTTAGTTCTGAATTCCGTGGATTTCAGACACTGAATTTCTTAGAACTCATACTCCAAAGACTACTGAATTCTAATTACAAATTCCTTGGAAAAAAATAATCTGAATATCTATGTAATATAGACTCCAAATTCTTACATTCTTAGACTCCGAACATTATTTTACCTTAGACTCTGAAAATATATTTGGGTGATCTAATATATTTTACTTACTTTTGTTATAGTTATAAAATAATGTCGTTCTTTCTATTTCTAACCAACCATTATTTGAGTGACACGTATACAGGTCCCTCCCAAATTTATGGAAAAATATGACCTTTGGTGGAGGGATCCGACCATTAGATATGTGTCTATAAATAGGAGCTCATTTGAATGATCTCATAACACTTGACATATTGATGACACTAGAGATGACATGTTATTGATGTGATTTATAAAGAGTGATACTCTCATACCTTGTGTGTACTAAACATCTTGTTCAGATTTCATCGTGCGACTCTGAATGTTTTTGAGTAGATTTAAGGGCTTCCAGGGTTAGGATGATAGAGTTGCCGACTACCTAAATGTTCAAGGACTTCCTTGATAAAGAAGACATAAGTGCCGACTACCTTAAAGTTCGAGGGATTTCAGGGATAGGAATACAGATATCAATATTCCTATTGTGGTATAACCCTGGTGTGGGTAAGATATAATTTAGTGAATGTATAATTCATGGGACCTTTATCCAAGGATGTTGGATACCCTACTCTTTCTGTTAAAAGATTCTATACATGTTAATTGTATTTTAAATGTTTTTTTTATGTTGCATTTTGATTAATAAGAAAAGTATGACTATATTGTACTATCTTTTAATTGTACACTGATTACTAAGATTCTATACGCTTTAAGGTAGAATGTTTTTCCTTTTAATCATTTCTTAAGTTTCATTTCAGGAACCATATTTCCAAAATCTAGAAAGTTTGTAGAACTAAGAGGTCTTGTGAATTTACCTTGTCTAACTTTTTTAAACATAGAATGTTTTACACCTTCTTTCAAAGTTACAAAATAATTTTTAATGTATAAAATCCCCCCCCCCCCCCCGCCTCTTGTATATTGAGCATCTACACACTTATTTTGATAGAAAATAAATACCTTAACTAAGGGTTTAATATCTTTAATATGGATTATATCCACAATTATATAAAATAAATATGATACATAAAGAAAATGGTGTTGGTTATTATATTTTTAACAAATAGGTATAGATTAAAAAATATATCAATTATTAACTAATAAGGTAGTAAAATTATACTCACCATACTTTTAGAAATATAAATATATATGAATTAAAATATATCACTATTATCACTACATGAGAATCCAAACTCTCTATGTGGAACTAATATATATCAATATAAAAGCCACATACACATTAATATACAGCATGAAAGGGAATTAACTGGGTTAGAAACCCCAATTACTGATGGTTTCAAACATGAGATAGTGAGGAATATTTATCTCACTATGAGATGCTTTTTTATCGTCCCATAGATGTTTAATGCTTCATGTTATCTTCCATGTTAAAAAAGGTTTTAAAGCATCATTAAAATATCAATGTGTATTGCACAAAGTACAACCACCATTATCTATGTCCAGATAAGGTGAGATGAGAGAGTTAGGTGAAATCCAATTCACTATTCACATGAATTCATGATGAGTCATAACCTTGAGGGCCTCATGTAATTAAGACGATTTCTTATATAAAGCACTAATACATCTTGGTAATTAAATTCATTAATGAGTTGTTTATTGAAATTATTATCTCCTTACTAAATAAATCATTAAATCATTTTAGATTTTTTTATAAAAACAAGAAAAATAGTGATAATATTATTTCCAAACTACTTACACTTATTCTCTATGTAAACATAGTCATCGGGTGAGAATATACAAAAATCCAGATGGTGAATAAAATGACGAAGAACAATTCAAAGGGCCTCAGGACTCACTCCATGTCTAAAGCTCTTGAGAAACCTATTTCCATGTTAAACATGATTTAAAAGAATATGTCTAAAAAAGAAGTAGTATCATTTGGATTTGAAAATCTAGGCCACTATAACGGGAACTATACACCGAATTAAGGGCATGATAAAGGTTCTTTTTTGATTGATTAAAATAATTATATGTCAAAAAATCAGGTATTACATTCATATTTTAGTGCTTACATATGTATCCAAATATAAGAATGTATTATATTTCGATAAATATTCAGTTTTTATGTGGATATTTGAACATCCATTGGAGAATGACATACAACTTTTACTATAATATATTTATAGTGTATGTTTCCAATTATGATGAATTTGGTTTTGAATAACTGTTATATTATAAAAATTGTTACTATGAATATCATATATATTTCTTCATGTGACATGTAAGGATTTATTTTCAAATATAGAAATAAAAAATTCCCCTTTTATAAAGAAACCATTAGTTATCTTATTCTATAACTCAGTAATTGTGTTAATGAATTAAATTATGGAAACCATGCATTGGTAATATAAAATGAATCATGTTTCCATGAATCATATAACACCTACTGATGAAATCATCATCTTGTTCATATAAAAAATAAGTATCTAATAAATATTTATCAAGATGTTCATTTAGACAATTATGATCTAATACCACCTGAAATGTATCATCACTTTTATCATGAAAAAATTACCAAACAACTATATAATGGATTGGGTGGATAGTCTATAGATATTCTAGGATTGGTACACATTGATGTATGTGGAGCATTTCTATTGTAATCTAGATGTGGATATTCATTCTTCATAATGTATAATAATGACTTGAGTATATATGGTTTTATCTAATTGATGATTTATAACACTATATCTATTAATAAATTCAAAAAATTCATGAATTAAGTAGATAATCAAATTTCAAATAATATAAATAATATTAAATTTTGTAGAGGTGGAGATAATCTAAAAAATAGTTTATGGACATTATATGATATTTTTTATTCTATCCCTACTCCCTTTAATTTTTACATTATATTAGAATTATGTTGGTGAATGAAATATTTATAGATTATATTACATTGTAAGGTCGATAGTGAGTTATGTTGATATTCCATTATAATTTTAGGGATATATATTAAATACTATATTATATATTTTGAAATATGTACCAAATAAGGTGGAAATATAATACTATATGTGTTAAGGTATGAATTGATTTTTATATTGTTAGACACTCATATACATGGATATGAGGTGTTTGTTAAGGCCAACTTAGATAATAAACTAGCTTCAAAAGGAATGAAGTTTAAATTTAGGGGATATGATAAGAAAATAATGGGATACTGTCTGCACAATCATTATATAATAAAGTACATTTAATAAGGTATACCATTATTAATGAAATATATTACATCCTCCAAAATGATAGTGGGGTTAATAATGACATTGATGAAGTTTATTCTCAAGATACTAAAATTTTTTATAGGAAAACATTTCATATGCCCTCATAGATGAATTTTTTCCTAACAGAAATGTACTATATAGGATGACTGGGGAGAAAAAAAAACCAGAAAGATATGATTCTTTAGTCACAGATGATGGTGACTCATTATTGGTTGTAAATAATTACCCCTCTCCTACAAGGAAGTATTATATATCTCAAATTCTATAAGATGTAATGTATTCATTATTTCTGAAATATATTCATTATAGGGAAACTAACATTCAGTTCTTTTTGATCTAAAAGTGTATATAATTGAAGATTGTTGTAAATGCATGGTAATGAAAATAAAACTAGATATGAAAGGTAATTTGTATATATATATAAATAGAACTGGTAGTTGATTATGGGACTAAACAACAATATGGTATTGACTATGATGATGAATTTTCTCATTTTTCTGTATTTTAATATTTTGGAATCCTAATTCCAATATAATCTTATGATAAAAATGTTTTTTATAAAAAGAATTCCAAATTATTTTTCATTAATGGGAACCTTCATTAAGATAACATAATGGCACAACCAGAATGTTATGTGACTCTTAAAAATACTAAATAAATATAAATGGTTTAATGATCTTAATATAACTCGGGATTTTATCAAATGAATTTCACATCATAATTTTTTCTAAATATATTAAAATTGAATAATAAAGATTCAAAACATGATAATACGAACAAAATTTTATTAAAGTAATACTGAAAATATTGTTTGTTAATAAAAAGGCTCTATGAATTTAATAATTTACAAGATGATATTTTTATCAACACGATCCAGTAGAATAATTAAACTCGTGAATAAAACTGTAAAATGAGAAAAAATATTAATAATAAAATAAACATATTGAAAGAAAAATATATTTTTAAATAGAAATGAATGAAATAAGTGGTGTTTTTAGGATGTTGGAAACCCATATAATCATTTTAAATCCAACTATTTGAATAGTAATATGATAGTTCGAATAGTAATATTACTATTGGAATAATAATATGACTGTTAGAAATAATAATATAATTATTAGAATACAAACCGTACATATGTAATATTGAAATAATATTTAGGAATCATATAAACTGAATCATGATAGATTTTAACTATTTAATATGTAAATAAATATTTTTAAAATTTTAAATTATGTGTCATTATTTTTTATAAATCCAGAAAATTATTAATTTCACTTTTATGAAAAATATAAATTGTTAAAAGAATTTTTACATTCATAAAATGGGATTATTTATTATCAATATATTTTAATATAACAATAAGATAATTCTGAGATAATATACGTAATTATTCAATGGGTTGGAAAATTTATTATAATATTAATTTTTATTTCAAATAAATAATTCATTGTTTGAAAAAATAAATCACTCATGTTTAGAAATTAAATTTCTTAATATTTAGATAATTATTTTAATAAAAATGCCAAAAAATATTGCATGTGATTTTTTTTTAATTTTTAAAAATAGTTAAGAAATATTGATTAGTGAAGTATGGTAAAATATAGTATTTAACATTATAAGATAAATATAAACATTTTTTAGACATTGATGATGTGTGAACACATTTTTTCAAACTAACATTCATAATTTAGATAATATATTCCCAAGAATCTATAATATTGGTAGTCTTGAGCCAAAATAATTTACTATTTTATATAGTATTTAACAACACTAATCTCATCCCCATATAAATAACCCCGATCACAACACCTTCTCTTCATACATTATAATTATTACAAATTTCAAAAGTTCTACAAAAGTCTATTTACCGTCTTATCCAAAACCTCTAAGTTCTATTTAGTCTGATCAAATTATTATTCCATGGTTCCTAATGTTAATTCCCAATTGGGGACATCATAAAGAGAATGCATTACCCTCAACGGAGTCTTTTATCTTCCTCTTCCTCCTCAACCTCCAAAAATATATATTAGACATGTAATAATAAATCTTGTATCATATATAGACATGAATGGTATTTTTATAGGAAAACATGTCATCTATCATTATATTTTTTTCAATTATTCTAAAAATGAAAACAAATTCCATATTATGTATGCTCACCACCTCAATGGACAATGAGTTGTTTTTTATTATTACTACCATCATGGGAATTTGAAATTCAAATACTATCATTTAAATGGACTTAATTATAAATACATTATATTTTTTCATTTTATAATATGAATATATTTCCATATTATTAAGTAAAATAAAAAAGTTTGTGATTAGCAGATAAATGAGAAAATATATTAAATATAAAACACTAACATTTTTAATAAATGGATCGTCTATAAGTGAGAATAAAAATGAATTAATTTGACCATTTAAATTTGTTGAAGAATATGAGTAAAATTTTATTCCACTTTTGGAGTGGTAAACTCAATTTACAATACCTTGACTATTTATCCACTTCTGATCCAACCTTAGAACCCTAAAACGAGTTCCCATAGAACTGAAAAATTGATGTTTATATCTCATTGAAATGGTCATAAATGATCATAATATAGTTTGATTTAATAAACTGTTTATTTAAAAGGTTCATACTTATGTAATTATGTAATTTAATTTTATTATCCAATATTTTATGTGTAAGTGATGTATGAATCTGTACATAAGGAAAGAGATCTCTCTGAACTGCCCTATTTATTTGGGTTATGAACTTTCTCTCCCTTTCTCTTTATTATTTCAGAAATCATAAAATTTAGATATATTTGTTTCTCACATATATAAATATATTATTCTCCATTATTTTTATGGGTTAACACATGACTTATGTTCATTTCTAAAATTATTTATTGAAGAAATCCCTTTTGATTATGATATGTGGAAATATTATGAAAACCATTTAATGCCATGGGAAATTATTATGTTTATAAATTCTAAATGATTTCCAATTTGGTCAAACATAATCATGTACATGTAATGATGTGTGAACTAACACATCTTTCTAATGCATTGGGAAATTTTTTTTTCTCATGGTACATTATGAAGGAGCTTAATGAGTGAACATAATCAACCATGGGACATTTTCAACCGTGTGATGTTTTCTATGATGTTATCCTTAAATAAGAATTTTATATGTTTTATATTTCTACCAAATTCCAATAATTATTGGATTATATGATACCATGTATATTTTTTTAATTTCCAAAATTATTATTCTTTTCCATATATCTTATGATATAGTTTTATGTCATTTGACTCACATGTTATTATTAATATTTATTTTTATTAACTTTATAGGATTTTTAGATCACCCCTTTTATTGTGTGTTTCCTCAATATTTCCTTTTTAAATTTAACAAGTTTAATGGTTTGTAACATATCACTATGGATATTAAAATAAATTCATTTAATTTTAGATTCATTTTGATGTATTACTAACATATTCATCAAAAGACATTGGGATTTTCAATCATTTGGTTCTATTTATTGGATAGTTTGGTTAAAAAAATTAATAATGTGTAAAAGGATTGTGTTTATATAGCTAGTATCACATAATGGACTAGTTATTTTTAAAAATAAGGATAATAATAGTATAGTAAGAACTATAGGGATAGTTCAATGTATATAAGAATGTATTGAAATATAAAGGATTTATAGAAGGATTAGTTTGTTATAAATTCAATCCCTATTAGCATACTACAAATAGATATGTCACTGGGAAAGTTGTACCTTCGGGTATTAACACCAAAATGGTTTTTTTGGTATTAAATATATTATCACATAGTGCATGATAATGCGTCCTTATTGAACACCTAGTTCAACACTCTCAGGTGATATGATTTATATAATTCAAAAACACTTTGTGGAGCATAAAAGTACTTGAATTGATTGTTTTCTTAAAAAAATTATTATGGAAATTAACAAGTATGACATAGATTTAATCTATAGACTCATAAGTTATATTTTTATGTAATTTATGATATATTCCTTCTAATAACATAGTTTCCATATATATATATATTTTAGTTTTTTCATTCGCATCCCTATATTTATTTGGGATATCCAAAATGGAAGGGACTATAATAAAATTACAAAATTTATACATATTATTCTTTCATGAGCTTCAAAAGTACTATATTATTATATATGTAGACATTATTTCATACTTTCTTTTTTACTATATCTATTCAAACATCACCTCATATCATGGGGAATGACTTTTCTATGAGAAAAAAAGGATAAATTATTACATCCCAATTATATAACTCCTCCCAAGTAATGATTAATTGACTGAATCTCCTGGAAAACTTTTTCATACATTCTTTTTATGATTTTGATTATATTTTGGACATGTATTGGTTCTACTTATATAATTTCAACATAAAAAATTAGGATATGGATATAAATATTCAATTCAGAATTCACCTATGATTTTGTACGTGAATAAGGATGATGAAGAATAATATTTTGAATAATCATCACTAGACTATATATTATTACCTCTAAGAAGCCATAACAAACACAAATAATTAAAAAATGGATGAATAATTATTGTTGTATTCCCAACCTGAGTGATTATACTAATGTATTCCCCCAAAGTGTTCATATTTCTTCCTCTAAAATAATAGGTTCAGTTATCAAATGAACTTATACCTAGACCTCTGCATATATATAACAATCCCTATAGAATATCCACCATTGAGTTTGATGAATTAAGAATCATTTACACAGAAATTCCTAGATCCCCATGTAGTATTTATTTATGGTCATCATTTGGTATTGATAACACTAGTTAAAGGTAAATAAGGAATATATCCCCATTAATTTGTTAAAATGATATATGAACACTAGGATTTTATATTTATACTCTTTGTACCCAATATTTCTCTAGATATATTATGGACAAAACTATTATAGTATTTATATATTAACTCTAAAATGTTTAGATTGTTTTCTAGATGATATTATAAAATACTCAAAAATTATTGAAGAGAATTTGTGGGATTTCAAAATTGACATACAAATTTAATGAAAATATAATAATTATTAAAATTAAAAATAAATTTGAGTTCTGGATGGAATATGTATAATTCGTGGGTTATGTTATAACTATAAAAGGGATACTTGTGGACCATTATATATCAATGGAAATTTAGGGGTTGTCCAAACCAACATATATAATGGATATCAATAGGTTACTTGAAATATATGTATATTACCAATTATTTGTGAGAATATTTTCTGGATTTTATCACCTACTAAACAATATGACTAAAATGGGAGAAATGCTTTTCTAGAGTGATGAATTTAATGAAAGCTTCAAGGAATTATAAATACTGGTTATCACTGTATTACTTATCTTGATTACGTCATTGGGAAAATATTTTTTGGTATAATGTGGTGATTCAAATGTTCTATCAGGTATTTTAAAAATAAAAAATGATAAATTGATATCTTGTGGCACAAGTTAGACAAAAGTTCATTGGTTTAATTATCCAATGCTTGATTTGGAGTTGGTTCGAGTGATCATTACATTGATAATCATAAGGAATTATATTTATGGGGAGAATATTGAAATATATATATATGTATTATAGGAGCCTAAAATTTTTATTCACATATATAGATATTAATATGAATTATATAATATGATTTTATATTATTAAGGACTCTGAATTCTCAATTCAAAACCATTCGGGGAAAGAAAATAATGTTGCATAAGATCTTTGTAGAAATGGTCATGTAGCCTTATCAAAGCCAAAAATTGATATTGATCCAATATTCATAGACTTCCAAAGGATTCACATGTAAAACATAATGGATAGAACATAATAAATCATTTCTCAAATGATTTTTCAACCATCCTGTTTATAGGAGATACAAGATTTTTAAAGAGATAATGTGGAAATAGAGAAGTAGGCCTTAGCTCTTGTAAAAGTGAAATCCATAGATAAAAAAATTAATGACAAAGGAGTTAAATCATTTAGGCCATGACTATGTGTACTATTAAATTCATCGATAATATAGTGTTATTAAATGATGCACATATTTTGACATTATTCATTCATCCAGAGGTCATGAAAATGTATGGATTTATCTAAAAGGACTATTTGAGGGAAAATATGATGAATAAGATCATGAAATTTAGTTAAAAATTATTCGTATATTAGAAGGAGAATTATAAAAATAAAATATTGATGGAGTAATTCATCCTCTACCCATACCTACCAGAAAATTCGAAAACATATCGAAAGACATTATCACTAGGATAATTAGAAATCAATAGGAAATAATGTTATATGGGATGTGTTGGATCATCTTAAAAATACATCCCATTTGATTGAAATTTGTGGGGACTTCTCACTTGATAAAATTGTATGAATAAAAATTATAGAACTGTTGAGTTTAAATAGAATGACACTTTTGATTGTATCTATCCAGGTTATTGGTTTTAACTCCATGTTCTAAAAATATATTAAACATGCTCCAAAAACTGAATTTATCATCAAAAATATAATCTAACCCAAATTGAGGGATAATATTAGATGAATATATTGAAACTTGAAGAAATTTGGAGAGACTACTCGGTGGACATCAATAGGGGATGGGATAAATAAATTACTCTGTTGATGTTCTCATACAATAATAGCTTTCACTCAAGAATACAATTTTCTATATAAGAAGTCTGTTATGGGAAGTGATGTAGAAACCATACATTTATGGATAGTGTTTCTAAAACTATGTTGTTGGGACCGATAATGATTAATCTTTGGTATAAAAGGTTAATAATTTACAATAGATCAATAGGTATTCTCAATGTTATTAGAGGATTTATTCCAACAATCATTGATGAGGTCTAGAGTTTGATATAGGAGATAATGTGTTCATATACATATCATACAGGTATAGATTCATGATATTTGTGAAGAAGGTAATGCTAATCCTATGTGCATTGTCCCTATTGATATTCTCAATCATATAAGACTAGTGGCTATTGACTAGTACTCCCAACAACCCTTTCTAAAGTAGAACATGTATTTCATGTATCACTACTAAGGAAGTACATATAATATCCCTCACATGTTGTAAATGAAGAACTGGTATATATGAAAAATGATCTATTTTATGAGTAGGAGGCAGTGAATATCTTTTATCGTAAAGACAATGTTTAGGAAAATAATAATAATTACTTTGTTAATGTATTATACCAAAACCTTAAGTACGAGGAGGTGACTCGGGAACCATAAGAATACATGATGTAAGATAACCCTCACCTATTTTTCCTTGGTTTATAAAATGATATTTTTGAGGGATATATTTCCTAAGGGAGAAATATAATCACCAATAATTTAGTCAAATAAATTCCCCTTTTATTTTATTATATATTTAGTAATGTATCATGATACACGCAAAAGACAAGACTAAAGCAACTAAATATTATTAAAATAATTTTCAAACTACATTTTGAGAATAAAAAATTCATTAACAATTGAAAACATTTGAAGGTGAGAAAAAATATTAAATGAGATAACTAAATTATGGAAATTTGTACATGCTCAATAAACAAAAATAACTGAACCCACAAACAACAACATAAAAAAAGAAGAAAATATTAGTAACACAATATTCACTGTGAATATAAATAATATATATATAAATATAATTTAATGAAAAATGAATGAAACATATGATATTTATCAGTTGCAGTGCAGCAATATGACTCATACAAATATGAATATTATAATAGTAATGTGGTTTTTGGTATATAAATATTACAATTATAATAGTAATATTTCCATTAAAAATTATAAATTTATCACTAAAAAATTAATAATACCAATTTTAGGTTAAAATATACTTTTTTCCTAAAAATTTAAAATAAGAAATATGTATGCAATAAATCATGTAAATAATTTTTTTAAAAATGATTAAATAAGGGTGTTTTATTTTTAATAAAAAAAAAACCATTTATTTTAACTTTTATAATAAATATTAAAGTTTGTAATCAAATTTAATATCCCAATTTTGGATTATATATTCATTAATTTATTTATTATAATGATAAGATACTTCTAGTTTACCATAAGTAGTTTTTAAGGGGTCAGAAAAGAAATAAAAAAAACTAATTTTTTTAAATAAATTTAGATGTTATGTAACAATTATTTTAATTTTTTTTAAATATCATTTTCAATAAAATGTATTTAGTTTATGAAATATACACATGGGAAAAAGTTTTGGGTGATTTTTTTCTAAAATGGCTATTTTTTGTATTTTTAAATACTGTAAAATATATGTTCTATAATTATCTACTAAAATACAAGAATTATTGACTCATCAATTACGTAATAAATATTTAGTTCAATATCACATTCACTATTTACTATATATAGAAATAATAATAAATAATATCAGTATTTTGGAACCCAAATAATAAACTAATCATAATAATATTTAAATCCCCCATCTCCTCCCCTTATAAATACCCCCACAACCGCTTCTCCACAAAAATTGTATTCCATGCTGATAGAAAAAATTATTCTATATTTTCTTAAATATACATTACCTCGCATCCTAGTTATTTTTGACACACAAACATTTTAATCTATGTCACTTTATGGGGAATCCCATGATGATACTTCCAACGGAGAAGGAATTACACCCAACCGAGATGGTTATTTTTCTCTACCTCCTCATCCATGAAAACAATTTCATTAACATTGGAATAATTACTCTAGTATCATATATATTATTCAATATTATTAATTTATTGTAATATATATCTTTTATCATCAACATATCTCCCCTTATTATAATAATTAATATATCATCCATATTAGTTTGGTTCACTACCTATGTGGATGATGAGTTTTTCCCCCTACCTCCATCATGGAAGGTTTAAATTCACTTATAATTGAATTAAATGTCATAAATATGTGTATTATAAATTTTTTCACTTTCAATAATAAATATATGGAAATAATAACAAAAAAATGAAACTATTTCATGATGGTTTCAAATCTCCCAATAAAATCTAATCATGTAACATTACTATTTTTACTAAATGGATCATATATATTTAGACCAAACATTGAAATTAATGAATATTTTAATTTGTGTTAGTACATGAATAACATTATATTTCACTTCAAGGGTTTTAGTCTAATTTTAATATAACATTAATTATTATCCATACGTTATCTTACCATGGAACCACGAAATAAACAACCTAGGAACAACAAAATTGAACATTATATCTCATAGAAATGGTAATAAATCAACATAAATAAAACTATAATAAATAAAATGTACATGGAAAAGGATATTACTTAGGTAATTAATTAATCTAAATTTATTTTCAGGGATGTTATGTGCATTTCCACAATAGATCCAAACATAAAGTATGTGATATCTCTGATCCGCGTTTTTTTTTGGTTATGACCTTCCTCTCTCTAAATAACTTTATATCTATATTTAATTTTTTTGGAATGTTTCTAAATTGTATGTATATATTTATCACTTATATACCGGGTCATTTATCTTCTTTTTAAGGGTTAATACATTATTTATGTTTTTTTCCAAATTCCATCTTTAGGAAATGTAATTTGATTAAGATTTAAGGAAAAATTATAAAACACATTCATTTTCATGTATAATTATCATGATTAAGACTTATGATTGATTTGTTTTTTTCTGGAACATATGATTGTATATGTTTTTTTGGGTGTAAATTTGCATCTTTCAAATTTATTGGGTTGTTTTTTTGTCTTATGAAACATTATGAATGGGATAAATATGAGAACCTAATCCATGAAGGGGCTTTGTCAACTAAATGATATTGTCTTGGTGGTTATCCTCCACTTATTCTTATATCATGTTTTTTTCTTATTCTACATTCCTATATTTCTTTTATTATATTATATTTGTTTTTTATGTTATGATCCCAAGTGATTATTCTTGATAATTCTATTTTATGATACTATTTTATGTCATTTGTGTTGGTCGGAGAGTGATGGAAAGAGGGGGGGTGAATTGCCTTTTTAAAAATTAATTAACAATTTATAAACAATTTATAAATGCAGCGGAAATAAAAAGGGGCAAGACACAATTTGATAACGGAGTTTGGCTTAAACCAAAGCCTAAGTCTCTGCTCCCAAATCAACCGTTGAGAGATTTACTTCAGCTTTCTTTTTAATGGTTATAGCAAGAAACCCACTAGACATTTTAAGGTAGTCTAGATCACCTTCGTACAGCTTGCTTTTTTATGATGGTTGTAGCAAGAAACCCAAAATGAAAGTGAGGAAGAAAAGGATGGTTTGTTTTAATACAAACCCAATGAATAACTAAATAATTGAAATAAATAAATTATAACAAACTTGAGGAATCCTTGAGCGCCAAGAGTATGAGAGTAGTTGATGTAGAGGCAGCCCAAGCTTCAAGGATGGAGATGGATCACAAGTAACCTTAGAGATTTGTCGTTTAGAGCTTCAAGGGATCAAAATATCATTCCAATGTATCGGGAGTGTTCCCGGCATCCATCCTCGTCTATTTATAGGAGAAATATCCCCAAATACTTCAATATAGCCGTTGGAGGGCTTCCGGAGCCGTTGGGGGTCAAAAGTACAAGTCTGGTCAAAGCCCAATGGCTAGTTTGACTGGGCTTACCGGCTGACCGGAGCTCCAGACAGAAGGCAGAGCTTTCTGTCTGGGCTCCACCGGCCGGCCGGTGGTCGAGACAGATAGCAAGCTCTCTGTCTGGTTCCACCGACTGGCCGGTGGTCCAGACACCAGATGGCCGGTGGTCGAGACAGAGAGCAAGCTCTCTGTCTGGTTCTACCGGCGGGCCGGTGGTCCAGACACCGGTTGGCCGGTGGCACCTGGAAGTAGGTAAGGCCTACTGTCTGGTTCCACCGGCTGGCCGGTGGTCAGGCACCGGCTGACCGGTGGCACCTGGCAGAGAGCTTTGCTTCTGCCAGAGACCACCGGCTGGCCGGTGGTAATCCACCGGTTGGCCGGTGGACTCAGAGAGTCCTTTTTCCAGTCTTCTTGGGCCAACTCTTTGGCAACCATTTTCTTATCATCAAACAAACTTGAAAACAAGTTAGAACACGATGAGAGTGATTGTGATCATTAAAATCCAAGAGATAAGGGTACAACAATCTCCCCCTATTTTGATGATCACAATCACAAATGAGAAAGCTTTTAAAAAGGATATGCCAAGTAAAAAGAAATAAGAAACTTGGATATGGAAAATTTTAGAGATCATTTTAATACAAGAATTTCATAGATGTATCATGTATTGAAAATGATATTAATCTTGAAAGGATTGAAATAAAGAGAATGGTTTATTTTGAAATTTTAATTATAGGTCATTTAAAAGAAACAACTGAAATCTAAAACTTAACCATTTAAAAACAGATTTTGATGAAAGTAATAACTTAAAATTGAACTTTTAAAAAGAGCACTTAATTAAATGAAAACTAAGTATGTAATAGAGAGTTTTTCTCCCCCTTTGGGATTATCAAAATAGGAGGAAAAGTATGAAATAAAATTAGAAAAACAATAATAAGGAAGTAAGCAATGACAAAAAGGATTGATAGATAAGACAACTTGAATTTTATAAAAGTTGAAATGTTACATAGAAAGTTCAAAATACAAATACAAAGACAATTCAAAAAACAGGAATGGCTCTATTCACTTCTAGCGGGCCGAGAGTGACGGCGACGCCTGAAGGTCGGAGGAGCCGGAGGAGCCTGGACCGCCTCAAAGCGATGATCTAGAGAATCAATACGAGAGTGGAGCTGATCAAACTGAGAGCTGATGTAAGAAAACTGTAAGTCGAGTCGGGTCTCAATCTGATCCTGGAAGCGAAGGAACTGATCAGCCGTCACCGACAAGCTACCAGTATCAGCGGGAGGGGGCACAGCCTCAGCAGGCTCCGGTGCATCATCACCCGCTCCATCTCCCTCATCAGCAGCAGCAGCAGCCTCACCTTCGTCGTCACCACTCCCTTCCTCTTCATCATCACCACTGTCCTCACTATCTGAAAGAGGATAGGCAGCAGCAATGGCAGGAGGCATGGCATGGGTAGGAGGGTGTGAATGTGTCTGAGGGGAGTAAGCCTTGAGAAGGCCCTCCTTGTCAGTAATCCACTCCTGACGCCAAGGATGCCAACTAATGTTCATCCGTTGCACCATCATAAAATTGATGATGCTATCCTTCTTTGGCTGCTCGAAGGAGGTAGCACAGAGAGGGACATCAAGAAAGGTAAAGATTTTGGTCAACAAGCGCCCGTGAGGTAGAGTTTTGGACCGGCGCGGGTGCTCATCCACATAAGACATGGCCCGGAACAGGAACCGGACCAAATTGAAATGAATGCCTCTGGTGATATAAGAAAGAAGATAAATGTCAATAAATTTCACCGTATCGTGATCATCGATACGGGGTGCAAGGGTGGTCTGAATGAGGCGCTCAATGATGCGATGGTTAGGGGAGAGCTGTGATAGCTTGACAATGGGATCGGTGGGCTGCCCTGTAAGATGCTCAAGAGCGACAGCAAGATCAAAATCAGGGTCTCGAGGAAACTCCCCCTGAGCAAAAGCATGAGGTCCAACATGAGGAACCCCTAGCATCCGGGCAATCTCCAAAGAAGTGATAGTGATGGGTTGCCCGAGAGCGGTGGTAGAGATGGTATCGACGTCGTCAGAAACAGACCACGTCAGGTGAGCATAAAATTCTTTGACAGGAAGGGGATAAATAACATCCTTCTCAGGAGGTTCAAAAAAAGAATTCCAGTGTTGATATTCAATGATGGAGAAAAGCTCGAGACGAGCAGAAGAAAGCCAAGAATAATCAATTACTCTACCCGGCAGAATGACTTTGTCATGCCAAATGTCCGGAAGTTGAGGGATTGAAGGAGGAGGAGGTGCTTCTTGAGCGATTCCCTTTCCCTTGTGTGAAGAGCGAGGACCCATGATGGCAAAGGAAAAAAGAAATTGAGAGAGATTGAGAGAAAATGGAGTTTGAGAGGAAAAGAAGGAAGAAAGGAAGCTAGGGCAAGGAGGAGGCGCGGGTTAGGAGGAGGCGCACGAGTGAGAAAGAAGAAATGAAGGGGAAGGGTTTTATTTTTAAAATTAACCCTTCCTACGGCCGGCCCAAAAAAGGAAAACCCGACACCACCGGTTAACCGGTGATGTACCACCGGTTGACCGGTGGTATGAAAATTCATAAAAAATTAAAATAAAATAAAAATAAAAAGGAGTTTAAATAACTTAAAAAGAAATATAAGCAA
Source organism: Viscum album (assembly GCA_963277665.1). Lineage (NCBI taxonomy): Eukaryota > Viridiplantae > Streptophyta > Magnoliopsida > Santalales > Viscaceae > Viscum > Viscum album. The sequence continues at coordinate 1,816,780,140 of OY728157.1, forward strand.
GCCAAAAAGAGTCAAATATTTAATAGTGCTCATTGACGAATCATCCCTAACTCCTCCTTAATAAAATCAAAACGTTCAACCGGGAGAGGTTTGGTAAAAATATCAGCTAATTGGAAATCAGTATAAATGAAGTCCAAAGTGATATCCCCTTTTTGAAAATGGTCACGAAGGAAATGATGCCTTAAATCTATATTCTTTGTCCTAGAATGTTGTATTGGATTATTTGAAATACTAATGGCACTAGTGTTGTCACACCGTATAGGGACATGATCGTAGGAAAGGCCATAATCCAAGAGAGTGTGTTGCATCCAAATAATTTGGGCACAACAATTACCAGCTGCTACGTACTCGGCCTCAGCAGTAGAAAGAGAAACACAGTTTTGCTTTTTTCTACTCCATGAAACAAGGGACTTGCCTAGCAGATGACAGGTTCCACTAGTACTCTTACGATCTAATTGACATCCGCCAAAATCAGCATCCGAATATGAAGAAAGTTCGAAAGAAGTATTAGAGGGATAAAACAAACCAATGTTTTTGGATCCTTTTAAATACTTAAAAATTCTTTTGACCGATTTAAAATGAGATTCTTTGGGATTGGCTTGAAAACGAGCACAAAGACAAACACTGAACATGATGTCAGGACGGGTCGCAGTTAGGTAAAGTAGACTCTCAATCATACTCCTATAAAGCTTGTTATCAACCGATTTCTCGGCCTCATCTAACGTAAGTTTACAAGAAGTACTCATGGGGGTACTAATTTCCTTTACTTGATCCATACCAAAACGACTTAAAAGTTCGTTTGTGTATTTGCCTTGGTTTAGAAAAATACCATTTGAATTTTGAAAGATTTGAAAACCAAGGAAAAATTTTAATTCCCCCATAAAGCTCATTTCAAATTCTTTTCTCATTAAATCTGAAAAATCAGTACAAAGAGATTCTTTGGTTGAACCAAAGATAACGTCATCAACGTAAATTTGGACAATTAAAAGATCTTTGGAAGTGTGTTTTAAAAATAAGGTACAATCAGCTTGACCCATTTTAAAATCATTTTCTAAAAGAAATTTTGTTAACCGCTCATACCAAGCCCGAGGGGCTTGTTTTAAGCCATATAGAGCCTTGGTTAATTTAAAAACATGATTTGGGAATTTTGGATCTTCAAAACCGGGGGGTTGTTCAACAAAGATTTTTTCTGAAATAAAACCATTTAAAAAGCACTTTTAACATCCATTTGAAAAAGTATGAAATTTAAGTGAGCGGCGAATGCCAACAAGATCCTAATGGATTCCAATCTAGCAACGGGCGCAAAGGTTTCACCATAATCAATTCCTTCTTCTTGATTATAGCCCTTAGCTACTAGGCGAGCCTTGTTCCGGGTTATATTTACTTGATCATCAAGTTTGTTCCTAAAAACCCATTTAGTGCCAATAATTGGATGATCATTGGTTCTTTCAACAAGAGTCCAAACATCATTTCTAGAGAATTTATTTAGTTCCTATTGCATTGCAAGCACCCAATTCTCATCATTAATGGCATCATTAATGGTTTGAGGCTCTGGTTGAGAAAGAAAGGCTTGATGTTCAACCTCGTTGAGGATTGATCTTCTAGTTCGAGTACCGGCTTGAAGATCACCTATAACATTTTCTAAAGGATAGTCTCTAGAAGGTTTCCAAACCTTAGGCAAGGTGGAAGGCGAAGAAGGTGAAGAGGGTTCTTGATGGTCATCCTCCTTGGGAGGAGAAGAGGAATCATTCAAATGAAGCTTATCAAGCTTATCTTCAACATCTTCAATGACCGGGTGAGTTTTTGGAAGAGTTTCATCAAATTTTACATGAGATGATTCTTCGATGGTTTTTGAACGTTTATTGAAGACACGATAGGCTTTGCTTGAGTTGGAGTACCCAAGAAAAATACCTTCATCGGATTTGGAATCAAATTTCCCTAGGTTATCTTTTGTGTTAGGGATAAAGCATTTACAACCAAACACATTAAAATAACCAACTTTGGGAAATTTTCCTTTCCAAAGTTCATAGGGGGTTTTCTTAAGAAGGGGTCTTACAAGGACTCTATTGATAGTATAACAAGCAGTGTTTACCGCCTCGGCCCAGAAATATTGAGGAAGATTGAATTCACTAAGGAGGGTTCGAGCAATTTCTTTGAGAGTTCGGTTTCTCCTTTCAACCACTCCATTTTTTTGTGGAGTCCTAGGGGTAGAGAAGGTGTGATTGTATCCTTGAGAGGAACACAATTCATCGAATTCTTTGTTCTCGAATTCACCTCCATGGTCACTACGGAGTGATATAATTTTATATCCTTTTTCGTTTTCTACTTTCCTAGAGAATTTCAAAAAGGTTCTACAAGCATCATTTTTATGTGCTAAAAAGAAAACCCAAGTGAAACGAGAAAAGTCATCTACAAGGACAAAGGTATAGGATTTTCCACCTAGACTTGCTACAGGGGTAGGACCAAAAAGATCAAGATGAAGGAGCTCAAGAGATTTTGAAGTGGACACTTCCTTCTTAGATTTGAAAGAAGATTTGTGTTGCTTGCCAAGTTGGCATGGCTCACAAATCAAATCTTTCTTAAACTTAAGTTTAGGAAGGTCACAGATGAGCTTGTTCTTATTAAGCTTTAGAAGTGAATGAGAGCTACAATGCCCCAACCTTCTATGCCAAATCCAAGACTCATTGTCAAGAGCACTTAAACATTTAACATTTTGGCTAGCTAAAGACTTTAAATCAATAATGTAAACATTTTGAAAACGGGAAGCAGAAAATATCAATTTGTTTTGAAAATTAAACACATTGCATAAATCATTTTGAAAATTCACCGAAAAACCACTATCACAAAGTTGACTAATGCTAATTAAATTATGATTTAGACCTTTAACAAATAAAACATCTTTAATTAAGGAGGAGCTACCAAAACCAATGGTACCTATTCCGACGATCTTGCTTTTTGAGTTGTCACCGAAGGTGACGTATCCTCCATCGAATTCTTCAAGGGAGTTGAACTCGGAGGGATCGCCACACATGTGCCTCGAGCATCCGCTGTAGAGATACCACGAGCCTTTCGAAGGCCTACTTCTTTGGTGTTTATCCTACAAAATCAAGAGAGAATATATTTTGGTACCCATATAATTTTGGGTACGGAAAGATTAGCTAAAAGAGACTTTTGAACCCATACTTGTCTAGAGGGATACATCCTAAGATATTCATCCGAGTAGGTAATGATTTTGGGACGGCCATATCTAGCATTTTTACAATCGCATTCATAAATCATATGTCCGGTTTTTCTACAATAATTACAAAATTTATTTTGAGAGCTCCCCCTTACAAAAGTAGTGGGTGCTCTAGAAGAAGTGGCTTGGTTGTTAAAGCCAAGTCCATGTGTGGTTCTAGCCGAACGTTGAGAACCTAACAATTTGGTCAAATTTTGTTCACCTTGGGTGAACTTGGCAAGAGATTCCCTTAAATCTTTAATAGTTGAATTCAAATAATCAACATTTGGAATATCTTGGACCTTAAGGGCAAGTTCCTCATTCTTTTTGAGAAGTTGATCTTTTCCAGAAATTAGAATTTTGTGTTTCTTTTCTAAGGCCAAAAATTTAGAAGTAAGTTCGTGAAAACCTTCCTCTAATTGATCTCTCGCATTTTGGAGATATTCATAAGACATATCATTATTAAAAGAAGAAGATGAGGAAGAGGAGTCGGAAGAAGATACCCCATCAAATGCCATTAGGCATTTTCCACCTTCATCGCTTGAGTCGCTTGAAGACATGGAGTCATCGCTTGCACTCCATGTTGACGCTTTGAAAGCCTTCTTGTTTTTCTTTTCCTTTAACCTTTTCTTGAAAAGAGAGCACTCCGGTTTGATGTGGCCTTTCTTTCCACATTCAAAGCATGTAACTTCTTTTTCTGCTTTTGGCTCTTCCTTTTGTGCCCTTTGAAAATTCTTCTTTTTCTTCATGAACTTGCTCATTTTTCTTGCAAGTTGAGCAATCTCAGATCCGCTATCATCGGAGGAGCTTTCTTGCTTTGCTTTGAATGCTATGTTCATTTTCTCCTTGAAGATTTTACCTTCTTTATCGGCTTGCCTCTTCATGGTAATCTCATAGGTCATGAGTGATCCAATGAGTTCTTCAACCGGCATTTTCTTGACATCTTTCGCTTCTTGGATTGCCGTCACCTTTGGAGCCCATGAGCTTGGTAGGACCCAAAGAATCTTCTTGACCATCGTCTCTGCAGAAACATCATCTCCAAGAGACTTTCTCCCATTACACACATCAGTAAAGCGAGTAAACATTTCCGTAATAGATTCGTGTGGGTGCATGGTGAAACATTCAAAGTCTTGACGATACATATCTAATCTAGTGTCTTTGACTTTGTTAGTGCCCTCATGGGTCACTTCCAAAAGCTTCCAAATTTCATGAGAAGTGGTGCAAGTAGAAATACGATTAAATTCATTACGGTCTAACCCACAATGAAGAGCATTCATGGCTTTGCCATCAAGCTCAAAATTAGCAATGTCTTCGGGGGTCCATTTAGACTCATATTTGCTAGAGAGAGTGTAGCCTTGCATAACAATTCTATATATAGGATAGCCAATACTTCTAAGAAATGTAATCATGCGAGTTTTCCAATAAGTGTAGTCGGTTCCATCAAAGAATGGAGCCCAAGTCATGGAATACCCTTCGGGTGCTTGTGAAGAAGAATCCCTCACTATGGATTTTAGGTTTGTAACCGGTTAAGGTATTACACAAACTTCCCTTTGATACCAATTGTTGGTCGGAGAGTGATGGCAAGAGGGGGGTGAATTGCCTTTTTAAAAATTAATTAACAATTTAAAAACAATTTATAAATGCAGCGGAAATAAAAAGGGGCAAGACACAATTTGATAACGGAGTTCGGATTAAACCAAAGCCTACGTCTCCGCTCCCAACTCAACCGTTGAGAGATTTACTTCAGCTTGCTTTTTAATGGTTGTAGCAAGAAACCCACTAGCCGTTTTAAGGTAGGCTAGATCACCTTCGTACAGCTTGCTTTTTTATGATGGTTGTAGCAAGAAAACCAAAATGAAAGTGAGGAAGAAAAGGATGGTTTGTTTTAATACAAACCCAATGAATAACTAAACAATTGAAATAAATAAATTACAACAAACTTGAGGAAGCCTTGAGCGCCAAGAGTATGAGAGTAGTTGATATAGAGGCAGCCCAAGCTTCAAGGATGGAGATGGATCACAAGTAGCCTTAGAGATTTGTTGTTTAGAGCTTCAAGGGATCAAAATATCATTCCAATGTATTGGGAGTGTTCCCGGCATCCATCCTCGTCTATTTATAGGAGAAATATCCCCAAATACTTCAATATAGCCGTTGGAGGGCTTCCGGAGCCGTTGGGGGTCAAAAGTACAAGTCTGGTCAAAGCCCAACGGCTAGTTTGACTGGGCTTACCGGCTGACCGGTGCTTGGCCACCGGCTGGCCGGAGCTCCAGACAGAAGGCAGAGCTTTCTGTCTGGGCTCCACCGGCTGGCCGGTGCTGGGCCACCGGCGGGCCGGTGGTCGAGACAGAGAGCAAGCTCTCTGTCTGGTTCCAACGGCTGGCCGGTGGTCCAGACACCGGTTGGCCGGTGGCACCTGGCAGTAGGCAAGGCCTACTGTCTGGTTCCACCGGCTGGCCGGTGGTCAGGCACCGGCTGGCCGGTGGTCAGGCACCGGCTGGCCGGTGGTCAGGCACCGGCTGACCGGTGGCACCTGGCAGAGAGCTTTGCTTCTGCCAGAGACCACCGGCTGGCCGGTGGTAATCCACCGGTTGGCCGGTGGACTCAGAGAGTCCTTTTTCCAGTCTTCTTGGGCCAACTCTTTGGAAACCTTTTTCCTATCATCAAATAAACTTGAAAACAAGTTAGAACACGATGAGAGTGATTGTGATCATTAAAATCCAAGAGATAGGGGTACAACAATTTGACTCACATGTAAATATTTATTTTTATTTTTATTCATTGACTAGAATTTTTAGTTAAATCAATTATAAATTTCATCCTATAGGTTTTCCTACACCTTTTATGTATCTTGATGGTATTTATGTACTCATTATGTGAAATATAAGAAATCCATTTTATTTTAGTTTCAATTTGATGTATAATTTACCTAATATTCTAAAGCCACTTGGATTTTCAATCATGTCATTCTATTTAAAAGATAAAAATGTTAATAACATTTAATAATGTGTTTTAATGTTTGAGGTTACTCTAGATACATTTAAGGATTTATATGAGTATATTTTTTATTGATCTTATGATTCAAAGAAGTTATATAGGAATTTATTTTTACTAAGATTAAAAATTATCCTTGTTATTATAATAGGTTCAGTGGGTATGTATTCATTATCCTAGTAGATTCTTCCAAAGACATATTACATATAGGATATAATACATTGTTCATACTATTATATAAGTAGTATTTAAACCATTTCTTCTCTATAAAGAACATAGGTTAAGAATATTATATTCTAAGGATCAAGATCATTCGTGATATATCAAAGAGTTTTCTTAAACTAATTCATGGTATATGTACTAACCAGATACTAATTTGATTTTGTACATAATGTTCCATGAGAGGATTTCTTATAATTTTAAAAGGTATATATCTTTCCAAGAAAACGTGCCCTCAAATATATGGGTAGAATGAGATAATAAGTTGGATCTCATATGCTTCTACGATATGATCAATCATATATAGAATATTATGGTCTATTCGTGATGTTGCCTATTAATTGATCATGGTAGGTACATATCAAGATGAAAAATTTAAAATTGGATGGTCTAATATTAAGATTATATGAAGGTATCTAACTAAATTATAGGATATATTTATAATGTTTTGAGGAGGCAATGATCGAGTAATTAGGGGTTATATAAATGTTTTATTTTAAAAATATAATAGTGATCTAATGTGGTAGTAAAGATATATATTTAGTATCAATAGAAGATTTCTGAGATGGAAGTATTCAAAATAGCCAACTATAATAGATTATAATGTAAAATATGATTATATTGTGTGTTTTCATAGAGAAAAATAATCCATCTGAATATAAAACATTTTCTAGGAGACCAATATGGTCCCAACAAATATAGATCCTATAACATTTTATTATGATGCTTGTATAATGTTGACTCTTGTAAAGGATGAATGGTCACACAAATAGAAAAAACATATTCTATAAGTATCACCTCTTGAAATTTTTTTCATAGAGGGGTGATGTTTTGGTGAGAAGAGTTTCTATAGATTAATACTTTCCAAACACCTTGACTAAATCTATATCACAACAAAAGTGTGAGCGTAATGTGACATATAGGGGTTTGATGGCTATTTGTAGTTGGATATAGTGATTGATATAATCTATTGGAGTTGGTTCTCTAGAACCATCATATTTTTAATTTATGATTATATATATTAATTATTTTTTATATAATTAAATATATTATCGTATTTGGATTATTATTCTCTATGGCATAGTATGTGATCACTCATTACGAGTACTGTTCACACTTAAAGGCCATTGTATTTCACTACTATTATGATAACCCTGATGGTCAATGATCTTATTCTATAATATATGTTCTAAATCTAGATTTAATCATTTTATAGGACACAAATGTAATATGCTATTAGAGAAGGAGAATCATAGGACACTAAAAACATTATCATGGTGTATTCCCTATATTATGTATAGTGTATGATTTTATGATAACATTACCCTCATTTAGGAAATCCACGTTTATATGTATCAATGGATTTCAATATCAACGGACATTATTATTGATCTTTATACATTAATATTTTTATTAATGGAAGTTATTAGTCATGTACTTTGAGGTATTAATGAAAATCACAATTATATATGTTTGAGTTGATGTAAGATATTTTTGGTGTTTCCTAAGTAATATTTCATTAATAAATAAATAAATAAATAGTTTATCTTTTTCATTTAGTGGAAATTAAAATCTAAACCCCTTTTATGGTAATGAAATATCATAAATAAATCCATGTCCATGGTGTTCTACAGGAAAGTTTATTTTTGTAAATTCTATAAATGAAACAACAAGATTCTAAGTTAATTACACTGTATTGATGATTTATTGATTAGAGATATATTGATAAATTGATTGTATTACACAGTTACAATCCATACATAGATGTATGTCGTTTCAACATTACCTTATTTCTATATGGGTTCCTTGGTACATTTCAAGATGCTAACATTGTATATTTCATGGATCATCTAAATTTCACTGAGAAAGGGGCCTCGACCGTCATGGACACTATGCATCCAAAACATTAGTGACATAATAATAATATTTATTATATAATACATAGAATAAATATTATTCTCACGTTGGGTTTATTTATTATCCATGATTTTCATGATCCCAAATATTCTGGTCAATTATTTGAAGATAATATTTTGTGAGAATAATATTTAATAAATATTTATTGTCCATTTATTGAATATAAAATTTATTTATTTTTTATTGGTGAATAATGAATTTATAATGATTTTAGAAAGAAATTTACATTATTTGATTACCTATAATTAATAAGGAATAATTTTGAACTAATTTTAACGAGATATTGGGAAATTATATATATTAAATATTATTTGAACCAAAATTAAAAAAAATATTATAGATATAATAAAATATTAAATAATTTATATTTTGAGTATCAAAAAATAATAATAATTATATTTTTATTTAATATATGGGGATAAATGAGGATTAATGAAATGATATGGTCATTTAAAAAATTAATTTATTCTAATGCAATCATTTCCTAAACTTATTTATATTATTTCCAACAATAGTTTGACATTGGACTAGTTATAGAAAATTTAGCCATAGAATTATCAAAATCCAAAGAGAGAACCTCTATTATAAAAAAAATATTGGTCTTCCTCTAACTCCCCTCTCCGTTCAATATTGATTATTGAAAAGTCTTCTTAAAGTGATTCTCCTGGTGATAAATAATGAACAATTCAAGCATTATGATCATACACACGAGCAATCATAGATTCTTACGGTGATGATCATATGTTAATGGTACAAATATGGATCATCTCTAGATTATATAAACACCTTATTAATTTGAAAAAATTAAATTAAAACATAGAATCATTTTAAAATACATAAATATATAAATAATTCATTTCATTTTGGTACATTAATTGATAACATTATATATAAATTTATTTTTTAATCATTGCATGATTGATTCTGAAGATCTCATGTTAATTAATAATTCATTCCATGTAATTGGACAAAATATTCTATGTCAATTTATATCTAATATTAATCATCAATTATGTAAATTAATTATGGTTTGGCATACCCCATTGGCACTTACCTTAAACCTAGAACCCTCATACCTACATCACAGTAACACATTTTTAATTTTATCCCATGACCTAGGAATCATAAATTCAATTGAGTGTATCATCATATAACATAGATAATATATATTTTATTGGGTATGCCTCCCCACACATAAAAACATATCATTCTAGATGAACTTTATCTACCGAACTGAAAAAATAATTAAACATAGCATAACATACCAAAACAATAAAATATAAATTATAAATAATTAGTAGCCTAATAAAAGAAGCATTTGTATGAAATAATTATATTGGTATGACATCCAACACACATAATACATATATTTATATGTAATAATAAAACTATTAATCAACAATAGAAATATCATTTTAATTAAGGTTTATAGATAATTCAGTACACTATGATTCAATGAATGTTCATTCCTCACAAGATAGGCCTATCTCCATATCCAAAACATTGTTACTAACATATCAAATACTAAAAATAATAATAAGAATGAACACTTATAAATATAACATTCATATAAACTAAAAAGGAAAAAAAGAAAACACTAATCTCTCATTTGCATCAATAATCATTTAATCCTTACATAACATCATATGTCTCATAATCAATGGTGTCTAAGGGGTCTTGTTCTATGTCTTCTATGTTATGGTTTATAAAGTGGGTATCCACCTTAATTTTATTGGTCATGCTTCCCACCACATTGATTTAACACCATGGACATTGGTGTTTATGGAATGAATAAATTAGAAAAGGAAGGATAACTATATCCCTATTAGTATATACTGACACTCATGTAGTGAAAGGAAATGATCCATTAAATGGATCGTGCTCATATCCCTCAATTACACACCACTACATTGATTAAGGAGAGATAAGGATCATAAACCATATATTATGGATCAAATAAAAAATCAAGGTAATACATGATGGTTACTAATATAAATTATAATACCCTTAAGGATAATATAATTTACATCAGTGGGTATCACATCAAGGGATAAAAATTCAATGGTCTCTGATGGCCACAAGAATGTTTACCCTACTCACGTCCAAGGAAAATAATGTTGTATTAATTTAGAGAAATAACACATTGGTGGATATATTTCATATCACATATCACATTAAACAAATCTAATGCATACGAAAAGCATAGGGACCACCAACCTAGATCTATTAGATACTCACACATAAAATATCATCGAATGAGTGATATTAAATCAAAAGAAATAAAAGAATTTGACACTTGAATTATTGGATATACATTAGATGACACTAAAATAGCGTAAAAATATGAAATGGATAATAGAGGAGTCATATACATAAATTATTTTTTCACCCGAGATCCATGATACTTAAATATTACCAGAAATTATTATGATCACAGCATGGAAGAGCAGACACAAAGGGTTGAGGGGTTATATGCATATAAAATTATGTGAATGATGAGAATATTTTTTTAATATTACTTTATATTTAAACCATTTAATTTAATATATAAAAAACTAACCATAATAAAAATTCAAATGTGACCATAATATTAGTATGTAAAATAACAATTTTTTTATATCTATGGTTTGGTCCCTCTAGCCAAAGCACAACACCCCACCCTATAAAACCCAAAAACCCTACCCCGTCTATTATTTAAGTATTGTAGTATAGTCCTCCCCATCATGTCTTATAGAACAATAATTAAATAGGGAATCATGGAGTAATCATCTTCTACTATGGAGTGAAGACCCCACCTCAATAACTCTATCTCAACATATCCCATGGTTTGTGGAAAGACCTAAATCCCATGTAGAAAAATTAATCATTTTTAATACATAAGGTTTATCCATCAAATACTTTACTATACCACAAATAAATAAGTTCTGGTATGTTTTATCCCAATGATAGAAAAAAATATCATGTGCGCCTCACCTCAATATTGTACCCTTAGATCTTAGAGCATCCAACAACCTACATACGATCATAATCGTATTTAAGTCACCTTTCATCCAATAATTCACTAATCTATAGCATCACCTTTATCATATTTCATATTTCCATCCTGATCCTATGCCAACCTTTTGTAAATAACCCATAGACCCTCTTCAACAACTTTAACATCCCAAAATCACCAATATATATAATTTTATGAAAAATTAATTAAAATTTATACCTCATACCTTTTATGGGTGATAATATATCCCCAACACAACACTTATCATTCCTATTAAATCTCCACATATATCTCTCTTGAACTACATTGGTTATCAAAATGTAATTCAAAATTTTAATCCCTATCGCTTGTGGTATTTTATTTTTCAAACACCACAGTCAAACTAATGAAACTATATAATAACCCATATGGTTCAAACATTATCACATCATAAATCATGGTTGTCACCAGAATGATGTAAATAGATCCATATCTAATTCGTATCTATTGGTCATGAATAAAAACATCTACATGGTGCTTTACTACATTAACTAACACCAAAAAATGGATGCCATGATAATCAAGGATTATTCTTTATTCTGAACACATTAAAATGACTCCCCAATCCTATATGAATTCATTTGATTCCAATCCAAAAATTCAAACACCATGGTAGATTTTATTGGTCTAATCTGGTCCATCAATCACATGATGATACACACACACACCTCCAAAACCCCTGGTCCCTAAAATTTGTAGCCCCATATCCAATACATGATTCAGTACAATAATACTCAACCAATTAAAAAGTAATTTTACTCCATGAGAGTATTGACATACACCAACATGATTCTCCAAAGGATAAAAATTTTAAAACTCACACCGGTCAGTTTTCAAATATACTAAAGATCTCTATCAATACCTACTTAAAAAATCTATTAAGGTCACACAAACAATATATATATATATATATATATTTTCCACAAGTAGCCATCCTCCAAAACAATACACATAAATTTATTATTCGTGGTTATTTTTATTATTCACAGTTGACACATTCCATGAACAATGGCAATAAGGTTTAGAATAAAAAATTACCAATAGAGTAACCACTCCATATTATTTTTCATCTTTGTAAAAACTATATTCTCACATACTAATATCACATAACAAGTATAAACCTCATAAAATTAATACTATGATCTCCACATCTTGAAATACCCATCCATGAACACCACTATTCGCCTATCATATTATGTTTATTCACGATACCTCTATCCAAAATCTCCGAAGATCAACAGTTACTCACTTAATCACAATATACATAACCCCAAAACCAGTGACCACTTTTCCAAAAATGTAGTTCCCATATTCTATCCCACTTTGGACTACATCTATCATCATTGTATGTCATAAAATATCTCCTTTAAACAACTATACACACTCACATTAGAGGAAACACCCAATAAAATATTGGAGTTTGTTCCCTATATAATACATTCTTAGTAATTCATTAAATGTTTTATTGTTAATAAATTTGTTTAAACATAAAATTATAGTAAATATACATGAAATTTATATAGGATAATTTCATATGAATATATATACTACTAAAATGTTTTAGTAGTTCCCCACTATGATGAGAACATCGAGGTTCCACAATAATTTTTTTAATATTTTTCTATGGCCAGATGATAGTGTTTCATAGGAAATATATGAAACTGAATATCAGGGTTAGGAGGCTCATAAGATATTGATATATCTTCTAATGGAGTTATCCAGAATGGTATAAGTATGAAATATAATTGAAAATTTCTATTTATAATAATTTCCTAAAACTTTTATATTTTTTTGATATTTTAATTATATATTTTACAAATTTAATCGAAAAAATATATATATTTTAAAATATTTTTTTGAACAATGAAATCAACGTTTTATGTTTTCATTTAAATCAAATATTTTAATATTTTAATAAAATCATAATTGCTATAATAATTTAGTATTTTATAATTCATAATAAATGAAATATTAATTTTATTATAATAAAATATAATATTATGTTTACATGTATATTATTAACATATAATCAAAAATTATTTAAATTATAAAAAAAATATCTTTTTTTAATATTCTAAAAATGTTGGGGTGTCACACTCTCTCCCTTATATGAATATCACCCTAAAAATAAATTTATTGAACATGGGAAAAATATGGATTTACATCTTCAAAAATATAAAAACTTGACTTTTAAAAGAACATAATTATCTACAAGATAAAATAATATTCTATCAAGAATATTTGTTCCGAAAATATGCATCTTATATTCTGTAATTTTTTATACTGTTTCTCTGATACAAATTATAACACCCAAAACATGCACTTATAGATTCAATATTAAAACAATGGTGTGTATTTTTTTTAATAAAACATAATTAAAAAATATATAGTGACTTATACAATTGAGGACCATTTCTATTATAGGTTCTGGATAAATAGAAAACAATATTATTTCAATAATAGTTAACAAAAATTAAAATAATATCCTATTAGGATTCTGTGTGTACAAAATCTAAAAGTGAAGATAACCATTCTAAATCTATTAAGATGTATGTGGAAACAATTTTTAAACTTTGGGTGTGGTTAAAATATCCGAGTGAGTGGAATTAATGTCATTGAAATTCCTTTTTATGAAATATTCATTAGAAAATAGCTTTTATGAAATGCATTTGAAACCATTTGTATAATAACATAAAATTATTTTTTAGAAATATCTTTCAAAAATATTATTGAAATTAATTATTTATTGAAAATACTACAACATTTTAAAATTACTTATGGCCAGAAATTTCATTAAAATATAATCCAAGGATTTTTTTCTGAAAACACAATGCCATCATTTCAATAAAAAGACACTCAATACACTTGCAACAACGAAGGATTCCATGGGGATACCTACTCTCTAATGTATGGGGTCACTCCACAATTCCCTACAATATTTAAAGTGATCATGATCTATATTTTTTTAAAATATGCTATGATTTCTCTATGTATAAAAACATTATTCACAAGTATTAATAATTTAAAAACATTGAAAATATACAAAAATTAAAAAAATTTCACATATAACAAATTTGATAAATCTCACAATTAATTCTTTTAATTTTCTTTGTTCACTTTTCATAAATGCAGAGAATGTAATCAACATTCTCACATAAAACCAATTCAAAAATAATTTCCTATGTAAACATGATTCAATAAGTATTTATATATAATTATTAAAAACTAATTCAAGAATGATATGACTTGTATTACTGATTATGGCCAACTCTTATATAAATTATAACATTCATGTATGTATAAATACTTTTCGCACATAAGATAATATCCTTTTATAAATAATAACTTGATGTTGATGGAAATACACAAAAAATAAGCATAGAGAAATAAAATACATGTATTACATAATAATTTAATGTAACACAATAAAAGATTGTAATTATTATTTCATAGAATAAAAATAGAACATTAATGGAATAAAATAATAACTCTTTTAAATTAATTTTAGATATAAATTTAAATTTTATATACTTTAAATATAAAAAATAAAAAATTTCTTATACTAATTTGTGAATCATAATTTTTTAATTAATAAAATAGCATAATATTTTCATAAACTAAACCCCCTAGAAGGATTAAATGAAATATATATATATACACACATTTATAATTTTAATAATGTAAATAAAAACAAATAAGTATTATTTCATGTAAATAAAATTCTACAATAGATCATTCCCTTACATTATGTGAAAAATACATCTTCTTCCCATTCTGATAGTCTACTCTCAATTACTCTCATATTTGAGGGAAAGAAACATACTATATAGTCTTGGCTAAATCACTCCATGCCCCACCAGACTACCTCCACTCTAACATCAAAAACTCATAATAAAACCCTCTAAACAAACTAGAATAGATCATACTGTATTTAGTATTTCCAAGTGTCGTTTTTAAACAAGGTGTACAAAAAACTGAATAAATAAAATCATCTACTCATTCAAATCCACTATGTCGTATAATAAATGTTTAATTTAATATTTATATATCATGTAATATATATTCTATATGAAAATTGGTGCTTCAATGATGTAAGATATGAGTAAAATCGAGTAGTATTAGATGTCGAGAGAATTAATGACTGAAAATTATTACGATGGTAAAATCAAATCCAGACTGAAAAAATTCATACATATTTAACATATAGAAAAATTCATTTATATTGATAATGAATTATAGAAGGAAACCCATAGATATCATTGAATAATTTAACACCCATTGATCATAAATTTTTTCTAATAGGGACACAATATGTTGATGGATTAGTCAATGGAAGATATCGACAAATAGGTATTCAAAGATATAGATTCAAATGAAAAACAAATAATAGACCTACCTTGAATAACTCAACCCACTGATCCAAGTTCAATCCCATGAGTAAATATAAATCTTGCTAGTCACATTTTATGTGGGAATTCAAATATCTAGTGATGGTCTTTGAAAACGACTCTAAATGATTTTAACAACCAACTGTAATCTGGCCACTTGAAACCCACACCAAGTGTTGAAAGAAATTAGGCTAGCATGAGCCCTCATCTAAGAGACTTATTGGTGGTTGACTACAAATAGTGATTAGACTTGGTGCTCAATGTAACAATAATACTTTCCAGTATTTGACATCTTCGACCACATATCCTACCTAATATGACCTCTATGACATCTCTCTAGATGGATCACTTTATACTCTGAAATGAATCAAGGGTTTTAATTTACCAAAAAATCAATACCATTATACCAATTTTATATTTTTATTATTATTAATATTTGTATTATATTATATTTTTATTATTATTCATAATTATTTTTATAATTCATATATATATATATATTTGTTTTAGATTCATATGAATTATGAAATATTTCCATTATTTTTAATAATATTGTATTAGTACGCATTCTTTAAAAATAATAAAATTTATTGATTTAAATATAATAATGTTTTATTTATTATTATTATCACAATTGTAACATTTTATTAAAATATTTCATTTTTACATATAATCAAAATTCATAATTTTAGTAAAAAAATAATAGAAATAAATATATTAAAATAATATACTAATAATTATATTGAAATTGTAATTAAAAACATTATAATTATATGGGGAAGGAATCTCTAATAGGAAAGAAGTGGGGTACCATCATCAGTCAATCCATGATCACCCATACAACATATTTTTTGTGTGGATTCATGCATAATATTTTCCCGAAATATATAGTCACATCAACCCACATCCATTTTAGAATGGGTAGATCTTGAAATAACCCAAAAATCCCTTAATGCTCATCCTTCACCATCAGACATATGGATCATCTCACCACGAAACCCACTATCTATTTTTTTATCCACGGACACTTGTATTATCTATATAGATCCCGATACATAATCATTACCACATAATTAAGAGTATGAATCACCCTGATTAGATATTAATGTAATTACAAGGGAACCCATACATTTCCCTGGATAATGAGAACATCACCAATGTCATGTGACCATCTAATAGTGGATCCCCACTATATAAGTTATCCTTCATAGATTGGTTCCCCAAATCAAAATTCATTTATCTATTTATTTAGTGAAGAAAAATACTTATAATAGACATCTAGGAATGTTATACTCATCCCTGTGAATCCTAAACATATATATGTATGTATTCAACGAATTCTATAATCCACCACTCATTACAAGACTCTTGAACTAACTCAGTATGTGTCATTTGGCTCAATGAATCGGTAACAATGTCACTTATTCCTAGTTTTTAAGATAGATAAAATTCAAAGAACTATAGATACCCAACACCTAGCTCTATAGAGGTTTTAGGTAACTTAGTGAATAGAATTAATTAATGTTCTTATGATCTATGTACACCACAAGCCTCTCCCCCAATAGACTATTTCTCTAAAATATTATGAAATATACCTATCCATCTAGATCTATATCCTTAGTATGTTAATTCATATCATGTTGTCCCAACTATCTGATGTTGTGATCCACCACTCTATTCTAATATATCATAATTTCATTGAATCTAACTCAATATGCATCATAGTAAAATGAATGTTCTTTTCTCAGTATAGGAAATGTGAGGATGAATGTAGAGCTCCACCAACCCATTAGTTCCTTAAAAGTACTTTTTCAATAATTTAACAAAAAATAATTCACTCCCTTCTTAGTCATCAATGGAATTGATTCATTCAAGTGGGAGATTTCATGGATAAAGAAGTTATAATATCATGCTTGACCTAGAAATCTCTAGATCTAAAATAAATTCTTGGGTCATTACTAAGATAACACATCAACAACATGCTTTGGGTCCACATCCACTCTACCATATGAGATTGAATATCCCAAGACGATCACTCAATCAGTCCATATTTTTCATTTACCAATTTCTGAATAAAATCTATTTTCAATTAGTTTAGTAAGGATGATACCACGATATTGAAATCTATTTTCTACAAACATGCAATACAACAAGATTTCAAGGATGAAAGCTAACAAAAAATGATCTAGGAAAATATGAAATAAATAATTCACCAATTCCATGATTACCGTTGTTGTGTTCGTCAGACCCAATGAAATCACTATGAAAACTTGAAATCCATACCTGATGTAAAATGTATTTTGGGATATATTGGAGACTCGATATGGATTTTCTAATTTCTCATATATTGGGAAAAACAATGTTTGATACAAAAAACACAGTATTTATTATTTTATGATTAGTCCAAAATGTAAAATGATTAATATCTGAAATGATGTTTATGGTGTAAGATATATCATTACATTTTTTTAATTAACGATGGATATATGAAGTCATTGGAAGCTAGTATCAAACTGATTATTTAATGTATGTATTGAGGGAACCGAACTTGGGAACATGGTACTAGGGCACAATAGTTGGTGTTAGAGTAGGTTTTATATAACATTATTTATTATTATATTGGTTGAGGATAATTTAAGGTTTAATAATTTAGGGGTTACCACAATATCAAAGGTATATTTAACTCTTTGGGATAGTATATGGATAAATTTTAAGGTAATAATTCACTTTTTACTTGGGGTTTAGGATAATATAACATTAGTTAAAACTCTTGGGAAAACTGTAAGTGATAATTCTATGTATAGGATAAAATTATGATGTTTTTGGTAAAAAATATATCTTTTAATTATACTAAAAATAACATATCAATATGGATTCTACAAGTGGATTTTTTTATTCCATATATTTTTTAAGGGGAAATAACTTAATAATAAATGATTGGGTAAAACAGAATTACCACTTTGTGAATGAAGAATATTCCTAATAGTACACTTAGTTGGACATTAATTATTATTATTCATTGTTTTATAATATTCCATTTAGAACCCATTATAAAGGATTGATTTCACAGTAAAATAAAGGGTATAGGTTTTGATGTTTGAGATAACCCACCTCAAAGTTACCGTGGTTGAACCAAAAATGATATATGTTAAACTGATAGTGATATAAGATGAATTAAGACTGATACACGTTCATTTATATAAACTATATGCAAGCATTATTGTTTTATAGAGTGACTAATCATGAGTTTATTTATGATAAATCCCTTATAAAAATCAGTTCTTATTATGGGTGAATCCTAAAGGAACCATTCTGACAATGGATGTCATAGACAATGAAGAAATTTTCTCAATGAAAAAATCTATTATTAAAGGTGATGGAGATAGAATTTTAGGAATATTCTAAACCATCAAATAATAATTATGATAAAAAATTTGAACAAAATTGAAATCCAAAACACCCTAAATAATATAATGATATAGTACCAATGAATTTTGGTATATAAAGACAATGAATGAATGCAGGTTCAATTTCTAACTTGTAAAAAATGTGGGATAAAGCATGATAAGAATTTAATTAAATGGATACATAAATGATAATGATATAAATTGATGGTCATCAGACTCACATGTGTAAGGTGAAGACATAATATATAAAAAAATTATTACTTCATTTATAATAGATTTGGGAATTATTTGACTCAATGACCCATTCTAAGGTATAATGCTAGAAATAGACATGAAAATCCATGAAAACATGGTAAAACCAATGAATATACTACTAATGTAAAAGATAGTAATTTTTCATATTATATTTTATAGTTTCTTGTGTAATTTATTTTTTCATAAACATCATGATATTGAGCTATAAATAGGAATACCTATTGATATTGTTCTGATATAGATAATTTATATTACAAGTGTGAATTTATCCCTTATAATTCTATATAATATTCACATAGAATACATTTATGTGAAATTTTTAATGGGTTATATATCATTATAAATCACTAATAATTACTTCACTTTTATAGATAAATCTAATTCCAAGTCATAAATAAACCCACGGTCATATTCTTGGGAAGGATTAGTTATGTGTTCTCTATATAAAGTACTCTTATGTTTTGAGTCAAATCACTAGGATTTAATTTAAATACGGGGGATAAAATAACACCCAAATATTATAACATATGAAATTTATTATATGATACAAATGTGTTTGGTATTGTTGTCCACATACAATACCAATCTTAAATGAAACCATGATATATTTAGAAAAAATATATATATTTATATATGACTGTTAAAACATAAACATTGAATAGATTGGAATGAATAGTATTAACCCCATTATAAAATATATTTGTAAGTTAAATAATTTATATATTTAATATGAATGAAATAAAATTAGTATACTTAAAATTACTAATAATGTCATATACTTTTTTAGAAAGGTATTTCTCTAAAAACATTCATTTTTATTTGATATACAATTCTATTTCAAGGAAAATTTTATTTGTGGTGATAAAATATATTTTATGGATGAAGAATTGGATATTAATACTTTAATTATTAAATATTAAAAAATATGAAATTGAATAATTCATATTAGAAATTATATTTTCCTATAACTACAATCTTTCACTATATCTCAAATTTTTATTCAAAAGTCTAATTTCCAAAATTTATATTTTAAATTTTTAAAAATTAACATTATTTTTCAATTCATCATATTAATACTTTATTAAGTTGAATATCTGGTATATTTCTAAAAAGAATATTTTTAGGTGATTGGTGAAAATACGTTTTTACAATTAACTTGAATTTTATGAAATTATGAGTGTATAAGAATGAATTTTTATTCAATTAATAAATTAATAAAACAAATATTTATTTGACATGTTAATTTATCATTTAAAAAAAATTTATTTTACAAATTATAATTTTTTTTTTAATTTTTTTTAGCATGTTTCATTATTTTATATAGTGAAATGTATATAAAATTTAAAATTACTTAATACAAATAAACTAGTTATAGATCCATTATATTTGTGAATAAATATTATATTTTCTTTAGGTAAGAATAGTTTCCATGGTAAAACATAAGATTGTAAAAAGTAATAATTAACGGAATAAGAGGTATAAACCATGATTACAACAGGTATGTAATTTGGTTAAAGAGGTGTGTATCATTAGTATCTCTTACCCATTCCATTATTTCAAAATTTCTAATTCATGTTACCTGTATAACATGTACTCCCATTATATTAAGTTAAAAAAATTTCAAAAAAAACTCCCACCTCTTATAAATGGATTCTTTTTCCACCTAATCAAGGAAATCCTAAATATTTTTCTTCCACATAAACATAATATCTTTATCCTCTAACTAGAATACTCAATTTCCTTATTTAGCTTTTGATCAAATGATATTACCATATTCCCTCCATTTCGAAAGGGTCTTCCAAGGATATATCAAATGTGCACATCATCTGTAATCATTGGGACTTATCTTCATTTACTTTATTTTTATTTCAAAACTATAATTTCCGAAACACATTATAATTTCATTAAATTTTGTTATGTATTTAATTTCATTTATATACATTAATTATACGTAATCTGATTTTACATTTCTATTAAGAAAAACTAATATGTTATTTGTGTATTCTGTGAAGTACCACATCCATGACACAATGTGTTTTGTTTTCATTACCCATCATAAAATTATGGTCTATAAGGGTAATTTAAAAAATAATGATGATATATATATAATTTTTATTATTAATAAAAAAATAAAACATATTACTCATATTTCCCATTCTCTGGAAAACAACGTAATTATACATTTATATATGTAGACTACCGCCTCCATGGAATGATTGATTTCCCTTTTTCATTTCATAATATCCTTATATATATGGTCATGATGATGGGTTTAATGGATATATATAATTTTAATGATATATTTATGGTTTTTATATGAAAATTTTGAGAACCTTTTAATTATATGATCAATAAATTATTATCATAAATCAATCTTTTAAATTGATACAAATGGGAGGAAATGATCTAATAATTCAAATTAGTGAATCTATTTAATTTATATTATATTTTTAATTGTTACCATTTATGATATATCAAACAAATAAATATTGTACTAGATCATTGTGTTTTTTTATAATTATATTACAGCTAACTGACATCATAATCAACCCTTAATTATTGTTAGTCTATGTTTGGGAGAGATTAACCACCCAAATGAAAAATACTAAGAATTTATATCATTGATTACTATGAGAATATATTTACATGAATAATTTCTTATAAATATGTAAATAATGTTTATCATTTTTCTGGCATTGTTATATCAACATTTAACTCATTAATTGTCAAAAAATCATTTTGTTAACTCTGAGACCAAAAAATATGATCAAAGTTGATTTCATCTTCATAGTTTTAACCAAAAATAACATAGCGTAAAATTATAAATTTTTATATTTATTGGAAAAGTAATATTAAAATATAAGATCTAATTATGACGTAATTTAGAAAAATAATAGACCCCGATATTATTTTATGAAACAGGTTCAATGAAATAAAAATTAGAAACACCTTGAGTTGAAAATTGGTTCAAAATTACTAACAAATACATATAATAACCATAAATATGGTGTATAAGTTGTTATATATGTTCATACACTATTTCTGTAATGAACATAATTTATATATTTTTGAAATTTGGTGCAATTTCATAGTTAAACTTGACCGAGGAAATGGATTTCATCTCAAATTTATGCCCTTTTTAAAGGATTATTATTATGCATCTAACATCATATATGTGGTGTATATACTATGTTATAGAGATATCATATCATGAATTATATTTTAATAATTTTATTTTGAGTTCAATTATAATCTCACTCTTTCATGGGTTTTGATTAAAATGTGCCCCAAACGGCAAGGGTTCTTAATCTCAAATATTAATTCTTTCTGACATGATTATGTAATGAACTATGTTTTCCATCCATATTCTTATCAAAGAGAAATAGATATTCCCATTGTGAAATAATCAAGGAATAAATTACCTTACTCTTAAAATCATTTCATTATATTCTCGATTCTTTTAACATTGTGGGTTCAATAAGAAAATATACCAATGAAATGGGAACTCTCCAAGGGAGTATATCGATAGAGGAATCTACCCTTCACTTTAGCGAAATACTATCGAAATCATGGATGAAAAAATTTGGATATCTATATACAACAGTTGGTATATGACCATATTAATATAAATAAATCACATGCAAGAACAAATTATAAACCTAACATGAAATATACTAGATATTGGGAAAAAATTCCCTCCGTGATTTTCGATCCTACTAACCTTGGAATATTTGAGTTTTTCTATTAGGAGTAAGTAACATGACTCGTTAATGAAAACATTCAATATTAACATCTAATCGAATCATCTAACCTATCACAATAATAATATCATTTACATCTAAGAAAATACATATGATATATTAAATGGCATAAAAATTAGTAATCATTAATCTTCACTCAAATCACTTAAAGCCCTACTTCTTTTTCCTAATAAAGTATAAAGATCCATTATAAGTGGAATAAAATATGATTAAAAGAATAAAATATCAAAAAATATAGGTTAAAAAACATAATATTTTAAACATTTGTTTAATAATTTTAAGCATATAAAAGATGAAATGATCATTATATGCCTCAGGATCATGTACCCAATATCATAATCCTCAAGAACATTTCCATCTATATAAGGAATCACAATTCTTGGACTACATTGAGAATTATTTTCTATATGATAGTACCCTTTATTCTTATAATGATATCATAATATATACATTATTGAACACAATTATCATACATGAACTATACAAGTTCACCCATGTAAAAATAAACATTTACCACTAGGAAATTGGTAAAATAATTACTTAAATACCTGATAAGAAATCTCAAATGTAGGACATTATTCTCAACTAACCATGGTAAGTTGATCTTAGAAATCAATATGTTCTTTCTAAGCACACACCAAAAAATTTCTATCAAGTATTCAAGTACTTAAACATATAATATATATACTCCATGAAAAATAAGAGTGATTTGATACCATTTTATAATGAACTGGACTATGAAATCCAAACATATCACTTGATCTATATTTCCACAACACATAAAACGTAATCTAAAAAATTGGATGAAAAAAAGTATTAAAATATTACCATGGGATATATTTAATCCTTTAAGGACATATAACTACATTAATTAATTCACTAAAAAAATGTCCTATAAACATCTGTATATTTAAATCTCATGAAAATAAATAAACAACATTCAATTATCATAATAAAACAAAAAACTATAACACAATGTATAATGAATAATAAAATTAATGATTTATATAAAAAATAATCCAAAAAAAGTTTAGGGATTATAAGGCCGGTATGTGAACATTACTAATTGAGGAACACTAAAGGATCAAAAATAATTTGTTATAAATAAAATATTATGACCCATGGTCACCGCTATTATAATAACAAATAAGGATGATGAGAAAAATAGAGAAGGAGTAAACAATATGGTCCATTTCCCATTTCTAGAATCATGCATAAAAAATTATTTGTACACCTTATGGTATATGTACATTATTTGGACCATCATTTTACGATAGAACTGTGATTCAATATAACATGTTTCTTAGTGTTGACCATCCATTCCAATTTGAAGTAGTTGATTTGACGATTATTTTTTCGAAAAAAAAATCTTTAATCCTTTTGGATTTTTGAATAAACTATATTAATTGAATTGAATGAATTGGGAAACCATAAATCATAAAAGAGAGAAATAATTAATAAACATTGTCACAATGCCTAAATAATGTAGTGACAAATGAGCACATAAAATGCCTAAACCATGTGAATTATATGAAACATTAAGCACTAAAAAGTTGTTCATAATTATCTATGACTCACTATAGTTATAATTGACAAAATACATAAATAAAATAATATAAATAGCTCTAAACATGTCACAGGGAAACAAATTGGTCTCATTAGCTCACATAGACTAATTTGGTCATAATCCCTCATGAGTTTAAAAATTACAATAGGGAACATCGAATATTTTTTACCAACACACACCCAACGTGACCCATGTGCATCAAAAATAAAAAATAAATAATCCATGAATATAATTCCCAATTCAGGAGACATAAGTCAAAAAGAAAAAACATCTTCACATAATTTTTTAATCCCATTTGGAATAAAACATTTCATAAATTTTTTTTTTATCCCATAGGGAAAAGGGGACGGGAAAAGCTTCTGGGCAGCGTTGAAGCCCTGGATCTGCGTCTGAAGATGAATTTGAGGGGATGAAGCCCGAATTCCTACGGATCGCCGGTAACGGAGTCCTGTAGCTGGCAAGGGAGATCAGAGGAAAGAGGCACGGGGAACGGCATGGAATGGGGGAATCCGAGCCCCTGTCACTGGAATAGATGACAATGAGGAAGTCGAACCAGAAACTGAACCGGCGAAGATGGAGCCGCTGAAGCCGATCAGACGAGAAAAAATGAAATGATAAAACTGATAAAAAATAAATAATAATGCACTCGATAAAAGACTACATTATATGGTCCTAAATGCCATGTTATTTACATCTTCATTCCCCATATCATATAGTAGGTAAAATAATAAAGGTATGGATATTTTTTTTATTCATACATGCAATCATGAATTTTTCATGGCTACCAAATGACAAACCAAATAGTGTGTGTGTGTGTGTGTGTGCAACACATTATGCTGAGAGTCACGGTTTCCAAAAAATTAATGTCTAAGAATGTAGTGTACAAAATAAATGTATTAATAGGGGTATTAATTTTATAAAATAATACTTCATAATAAATAATCCTTTTGAAAATGTTTTTCATTTGTTTTTTCAATATATATTGGATCACCAAGGATTGATCCCTAGAAGGATTGTATTTAATCCAATAAAAAGGGCATTAAAAGATTTCAAAATACTCTCCAGGGTACCTGAGGTTAGATATTCAAATGTGTGACAGAGGTGTGTTTATAAAGTTTTAGGATATTTATATAAATAATATAAAATATAAGGCTAGGTATTAGCCTTCGAAGGAAACACATAGAATAAGATAACCTAGGATGGACTAAAGCATTGTTTATGGGACCACATCATTACCTTCTTGGTCAAACTACATCCATCAATAGTATATAGGACCATAGTGAAAATTATATAAACCATGTAATGAACTATAGTGAATCCTAATACACCATGACACAAAACCTATAAAATATAAATGTAGACTTTGGTGTAGCCTAACTGCAGACCACATGGGTATCAAAATTAGACGATCTAGCCAAATATCACACCATTGCCCTTATGCCACATCCATAATATCATCATTACCGACAACAACGTTCAAGGGATGTGATAATTCATAAAATTCCACAATGTAATATATATTAACAATATTTAAGTGGCTCAAATGATCCATACACAAGCTCCCTACATCAAATAATGAGCTAATATTTCATGATGTCCATGATTATAGTGTATTCCAAGACTACACGGAATACAATTATCTTATTAATTTAATTATTCCTACATCCTATTAAATTAAAAAATTTATATAAGGATAATAAAAATGGTTTAAAATATAATAAAACATGATCAAATAGTTTTATAAAAACTAAATGTGGTTCATACCTTAAAAAATATGGGATCATTATACCTCCCCATCCCATAACATCTTGTCCTTGAGATACTCAAATAATCAGTGTGCAGTATCAATAGACAACTATAGAAACTAGGTTTTCATATTAGATTCTTCATCCCATGTATACTATACCACACCCCCATCCATCCAATGTACTCACAGTATAGGTATGGGATCTTTTTAGTTATTATCCACCTTGTGGTACATGATATGGATCGGATGATCCACAAAGGATGCATTAAAATCCTACTCGACATCATCATCCTCTATCATGATTGATGGGTCAATATGATATAACAAAATCTATGAAAACTAAAATACATCATTTATGATTTTTTACTACTATGTAATCAATGAATATTAGGCCACTAGATTTTCCCTTTCCACTATCTCGAACAACATAAAAATATAGGAGTTTCCTTCCATTTCTTCTAAATATGTCATTTACCTAAACCTGGAAAAACCTAAAAGAAAATATAATGACCATAATCAAATACTATAGGTCATCTCTGATAATCATCATAGTATTTCTAAAAGCTAAATATTAATGTAAAACACTTTCTGATCAACTCATCATCCTCAGAAATTACGTTCACAAAACATGTTTCAATGGGCATTAACATGCCTACCTCTAACTATAAAAGAGGAGAAATACATGGAATTCCCTTAGAGGACTTGAAAGGATTTATTTTGATAAATTCATATAATCTATGATTCTAAGAACACTCCATATGTTGTATATAATTCTCTCTACAACAACTAATATCCAAATATCTGGCTTGCTCGATATCATCTAGAATCTAAATTGTCTATTTATATTGGTCATTAATCAGATTATGGTAGGTTATAATTAGAAGAACCTGGTATAAAAAGGCCTTATGAAGACCACTATAGAATAAATAAGTAAAATTATGATTCTGGTCTAAAATAATACTCTTTAGAACATTGTGCCGTCAAAATATATTATGTATATAATGAATTCCATAATCACGTATGAAAAAGGTATATCTAGAAATAAAGAAGTGGGCTACCTTCTTCAATTGTTCCATGATCATCCATTTCCCACCATTCATCAAAGTTTTCTAAGGTAATCTTATTATGAAATATATTATGATAGCATCCTGTATCTATTTCTGAATACATATGGGTTTTAATAACCCAACAGGCCTCTGATGCTCTTCCTTCACTAGCTTACTTGTGAAATATCTCACCACTAAGCCCACTATCACTTTTTTAATCCCTAGAAACTATTATTTTATACAATGATCATGATCTATATTCATTACACCCATATATACCACCAAATTAATGCTTGAAACACTGTTATCATCTTCTTATGACGTCCAATGGGATCCCATACATTCCCATGGATAAAAAGAACGTCGCCATCACTAAGATACCATCTGATGGTGGACCAACACCATATATGTTGTCCCTAATAGAAATTTTCTTCATATTCTGTAGCTTCTCTATCATAATATAGTCATAATAATAAGAATTATAAACATATGAAATAGTTCTACTCATCTATATGAGTCCAAAACATAAAGATATATGAAACCAATGAGTTTTATTATCAACCACTTGTCAGAAGACTCCTTGACTACCTCTGTTTGTGTCTTAAAGATTAAGGCATCAATAATGATGTTATATTTTCCCATTTTGTAGGATATATTGAATAAAAATTAATTTTGACAGTCAACCCACCTCCTTTATCAAAGTTTCATACCTCTTATGAACGTTATGTTCTACATACACCGAAAATATGACTCCCAATAGATATTGTATCTAGAATCGTATAGAATGTACCAATACAACAAAATATATTTCATGGATAGGGTATTTTCAATCATTTATAATAAACTATTTAAATATTTAATAGATCACTATATCCTACAACATTATAATTCCTCTAAGACCAACTATGGATGCTTCATAGTACAGAGTATATTACTTTCCTAGGATAGGAAAAGTGTGGATCAATTCAGAGGTATAACTTCCCATCATCTCCTAAAATGATCCCTCAAAATCATATATCTAAATAAAATTCACCCCCTTCAATTTCATAGAGGACATTTGTGATTCCATATCATATTTTTTCAGGATAATGAAAAGATAATAGCCTGCTTGACCCAGAAATCTCTAAATATAGAAGATATTCTTCGGTCATTACCAAAATACCATATCTACAACCTTCTCAGGGTCCACTACCAATCCATCATATCAGATTAAAATGAATAAAAATTGAACTCTATCAATCCATAATTTTTATTTTGGTAGTTTTGTATAAATGCAAGGCTCGCATTGTGTATGGAGAATTATTTCAAAATATTAGGAATTATCATCTAAAAATTGGGTTTACACAAATATTTAATAGAGTAAAGATACAAAAAACTAAACTAGAAATGAATTAATGATCTAATTCATCAATTACATGAATATTATTAGTGTGTTCATCAAACTAAACAACATCTCTATAAACTCATGCAAGCCATGCCAGCTCCAAATAGTAGTTTGGTATATTTTCAATATTCTTATCCTCAACTGATGTCACCCTGGAATCAATTCAATATTATTGAAGATCCTATAACCACAAATATAATTAAAAAGATCATCAATTCATGGAAGGGGATAGTAGTTATCAACCATCATCTGGTTCAACCACTAAAAATCCATACAGAAGATAAAAGACCCATATTTATTTTTGGAAAGTAGAACGAGGGAATAACATCAAGATATACTTGGTTGTATGAATCCATTTACTTAAAGATCATATACATTAATGTTCAAATCACAAATAATTTCTGGTGTTATTCTCAAAATAGTTATAGAAACTATATCATCTCTCTGTACTAAATCAATCTTAAAAATATCTCACATATGTAGTAAGAAATGGAACTCTTTGGTATAGATATATTAAAATTGGTTTACCACAAGAGTAAAAGTATCAAATTTTACTTTTTCTTAACTTATAATAAATCATTTGTTTTCAGTAGTTTGATAATTAAATTTCAACATAATTGGTACGCCATGTCCATCCAAATTATCTCACTCACCCTAAAGAGTCTTGCTTCCCCCTTTTAGAGATAGTATGGATACTATCCTATGATAACAATTTACATGATCTTATTATAGAACTATCTAAACCATATTATGACTCAAATATTAGCATATAATTTTCATCCCAAAAATATATCAAATGAAATTTTATCCACTAACTAGAAGATGAAATTTCTTCCAGTGTCTAATATCCTCAGACTATACTCCCAATAGCGTGCTGATGGTCATTACACTATCAATTATACCCTTAACAAAACCTAAACCATTTGAAAATTGGGAAAATAAAAAGGAATGTAATTCGCCAAAATGAAAATAACATAGGCTATTGTAGATGATATAGGACTGATACCTCAATTGATATATGGTCTTGCATCAAAACTATATAGAGTAAAATCCATGAAATTCCACTAATGTTTCCCTCTAGCCTGATATTTTGACTCACTCCCTTATTGTTTTCCCTCTGGATAGTACATCTCCTCCTATATTGGGGTAATATATCCCATACCTCCACCTAAACATCTAGTGGATATTTAGATACCATTCCAATCAAGGGTAGTCGAGTCCTAACTAGACTCTACTATCGTTTCATACCACCTACAACTATTATAACACTAGAGGATCCTATAGAGATTTTGTAGCTAACACAACCTTCCATAAGCTGGGAAATACAATGTGGGGTGAGGAAACTGGTCTTTCTTATGGCCAAACAATCAATAATGATATAAATTCACCAGTATGTGGTCCAACAAATTTTTAACACATTCTTGGATACTATAACTACAACTTCCTGGATGATA
The DNA here is from genome assembly GCA_963277665.1 of Viscum album. Lineage (NCBI taxonomy): Eukaryota > Viridiplantae > Streptophyta > Magnoliopsida > Santalales > Viscaceae > Viscum > Viscum album. The sequence goes on from OY728157.1 coordinate 1,816,810,527, forward strand.
ACCATTTTATATACACTTCCTTCTTATAGAAAAATAAACCCTTGATCACCCTTCCATAATTATATTTCCACCACTCATTGCCTCTCTCATAATTCCTTTGATGATCAAATCTTGGTTAATCACATATAGTAATATTCTAAAGATAACAAATTAGCTAATAAACATATCTCATAGTGAATCCCATGTGAAAAAAATAATTCCCAAGGCTAATCATCAGCTACTAATAATATAATGAAAACATTAAAAATTGGGGGGTCCTCTAACATAGTCTACCACTAACACCACATCTTACATCATGTGCATAAAAGTGAATCCCTATCTGCTATAAAAATCTATTTGTAGAGGTTTTTCTACATAACCACCATGAAATCCATCGCATATAAATCCATTTTCAACATGGTTTTCTCTATTACGTCCAACAACACTTGTATGACCCTCGATGATTTTTAGAAAAAAAATTCTCCCTTGTATCGATGGATGTTTTATTGTAAATAAAGATCATGTATATTGAATCTGTTCAAAACTATTATTACTTAATGGATCCATCCTTATTGAATGTAAATGGTTTATGTAGATGGAATTCTGTTTTTAACTCATACATCAAGAGAATATGTGACCAGTATCACTTTCAATTGATCTCATGACCCATAAAAATCTGTTAGAGAGATGATCATCTTTCTGGTTCTCTAGATCAGTAGGAAGGTTTAGATCTACTGTAGAAGGAATGTATTCATTTAAACTCCCCTAATTAAGAATTTGAATATATAATATTGAAATTATATATATAATGGTTAACAAAATCCTTATATTATAGGTTACATAATAAGAAAATTTCAAACTTGTAGAAACAATAGAGAACCAATGGCGCATGGTTCCTATGATCGTTACTAAACACGAAAACTGGAATAACCTAACACATTAATTAATTTTCATTTCTCATGAATATCAAGGGATATCTTTTCATTGTTCATAGGAGAAGATACCTCAAATATAATAATATATCCATTGAACTAACAATTCATGTCCAAAATATATTCTTATTTTCTAACCATGAATCATGAATACTCATTTTATTCCATAAAAATCCACGAATAAGATCTTAATGACTATAAAATCATACCTAAATTTAACTAAACAATGAAAAAATTTGTAAGTGATATAATAAAAAAAATGTCCTGGACAACAATATCATGATAAGGAAATCATATTTTCCCCAATGCAGTGGCTAGCTACTCTACTTCACAAAACCATTACTAAGTCCCAAAACATATTAGCCTCATTTATTCCTTTCGAAAATAGTGATGAAAATGAAAATAACCATATTTTTTAGATACTTCTTTGTAATGTCCCCAAATTCATACTCCCTCACATGATTTAGTTGGGTGGTTATGTGACCTCTATAGTGCCTCACCATATACCGAAGTTATTCAACTAATAGATAAGGTGTAATGAATATAGTTTGGGGCTATATACTCTAGTATACATCAGAAATAGTAGAAAAAATAATTCTAATAGTTACTATGAAATCAAATATGAAGAAAAGAAAAATAATATAATCCATGTAATAATGGAAAAACAAAATAATATGTTAAATGTATCTAAAAAATGTGTGGAAATTCATACTAAATAATGACCAAACTGAATTGATAAAAGACTCATAATAGTAGTATTAAACACCATTTTACTCATGTCTCCATGGTCAAACACTTCCCGAAATAAAATCAATCTGCACAGGGTCCCTTACCCTTTTTAGTATCATCAACCATGAAATATTCTGAAGTACGAAACAGCTGCACGAATAGGGGGCGAGTAGAACTCAGCAGGATAACTTGCATAGTGTCAAAATGATATATAATGTGTATGTATTTAATTGCATTAGGATATAAATAATGGAATTAATTTAATAAATTATTAATTCATAAGAAATACACTTAATGACCATCATATTCTAGGTATACACCTTAGGCCACAAAAACCATCTTTAACTTAATTCCATATATCCTTGAGCATGTAACAGATCTATACAAACCATATACAAATACTTATAATAAAATATCCTACCAACCAAACATTAGAAAACCTATAATTTCAGTATGATAATTTTAGATTATCCAGCCCGAGTCCTTCTAGTAGTTTTAAAATTTTCGTGGTAAATCCCTTTATTAATTTTATAATGTCCATGTCAAATCCCTATAATCAATTTATCATATCAGGTTCAAATACCACTAATTATTTCACCATGTCTTGGTGAAATACCTATATTAATTTAAAAATTTACAACACAAACCACATTTGTTAGTCATCCCCAAACCACATAGTTTCATAGTTGTTCAAATTCCTTTTTATAAAATGAACCCATCATTCAACCAGATTCCACATCACCAAATAATTCACTAGTTTATTATGAAAATTCATCTTTTTATTTGTATTTATTCACATTCATTTATGTGAACTAACTACCATGTCTTGCCAAATCAAAATGTATGAAAATTTCCATAATTAATAAATAGATAGTACATAATGAGTTTCAAGGTATGCATGCATCTTGAGGGTCCTCCGGCCCAATCACAACACCAATTGACCTGACCAAATCCATTAGGGGTTTAACCACACTGATTATCATCATCACTGATTTATTCAGTTACACGGGTCACATGAATGTAATTATCGTGTGATTATAATTATTTTACATACTACAAGTATTGAAAATAAAGAGACTGTACATTTTGTTCCAATATTATTACAATATTCTAATGATAAACAACACAAAAGTGTTACAAAACCATAATCTAAAGGATTATTATATTGAGAAAAATAAGAAAATACATATCATTTACCAAATAAAACATACAAATTTGTTTAATTATTTTTTTTCTAGATTCTTAGTGGACCTTGTGTTCTCCTTAGTAAAGTAATCACCTGATGATATACATCAATGAAAGGTGTATTCTAAAATACTAGTAAAAGGATACACAAGAACATGAATCAAAATTAAATGTGGTGATCACAATAATCATCTTCATAACATAAGAATTAGATTATCATCATAAAAATGATAGAAATATTTGGATAAAGGCAGGTAATGTGGCATCACATTAAAATTAAATTGTGCATCTTAGTGGAAAACATCATCACACAGTTGTGAAACAATGCTTGTATCATGTTCACCAAAAATTCACTGTATCTTGTGAGATTTATCACATTACCCAATGAATCGTAGTCATATGTAATTCTTATTTCACACATCACATCATATCATTTACATGATTTATATTCTTCTGAGTGCACTCATCACATCATAGCATATATATACTCTTCCATTTCACGTACAATGTATATCAATTAGGGAAAAAAATTAACCCATAGAAAGAAATGGGTATAATTTTTTAATGTATTATTTAACTAATAAACATTAAAGTTCCCAAAATAAATAATTAATAACATAATTGGTATAATAAAGATCAGTCATTATTGAATAGTAAATAATATCATGATAAGTAAAAGCTGTGTTTTTGGAAATAATTATTCTTTTAGAAGCCATTACGGTTGTCTTAAACTCAATTAAGAAAAAATATGAATACAATAAATGTAAAATAGATAACAAATAATTAATATATAAGGATCATTAAATGAATATTAATATAAAAATTGGTGTGAAAGAGGAAAAATATAAGTAATTGGTGTTGGGATTGAGAATCCCCAAACCTTTTTTTCATTCTCGTTCATGACATTAATATTCTTTATAAATAAATAAAAATATTTAATTTTAAAAATAATATATTCTACAATTTTTTTAATAATTATTGTTTTATTAAGTTCATATTTATCATTTTAGATGATTTATATAGTTCAATTCCATTATTCTATAGTGTTAATTTTCATGGTTTTCATGATTGATTTGCTTGAAAATGAGTAGGTACATTTATGTTGAATGGGTATAATTCTCTATAATTGATGTTATATCTTATTAGTAAACATAAATATATTTACATTTTTATATATATATCTTTTTGTTAAATTGAATTATGATGAATTATTAGTTAAATGATATTGATAATCATTTATAATTGTTTTCGTTTTTTTGAACATCAGAGACATATTATGTTCCACTATTTATTATTGTGTATAAAAATGATATCCATAACATAAAGGGGTCATTAATTTTATTTCCTATTAATTAAAATTCATTATTTTGGATTTAGGACTCTCCATGAATGTGTTAAATGAATATGAAAACACATTGTCCATGATGCCGCTAAATTTACACATCGCATGCAATGATTTAATTTCTAAAATAAAAGAGATTGGGAAAGGGGATTTATTACAGATCTTCCATTATAATTAATTTATTGAAATATATAAATTATTATTTATCTATCATTTACATTATTATTTAGGGTATTAGGAGATAATAAAAATTGAAAAAATTATATGAAATTAACAGGAAACGAAATAAGATTTTACCTCTTAAATTTATTCTCCTTGAGATCCACCTTAGGAAAAATGTTTTGGTATTTTGATGAGACAAATGAATCCTATAAATGGGTAAGGGGATTTTGAGGATATTTTTTTATAATTTAGATAAGGTTCATATCTTTGAAAGCTTGATGAAAAGAGGTGGTGAGGGTGTTATTTATAGAGGAGTAGAGGGGTGTTTTCCCATTATTTAATAAATTAGTTTATTATTTTGACCCAAAATTATGAATAGATTTAGAATTATAATAAAACATATTAAAATAATTAAGGTTTTTCAGAATATGGTTATTATATTATCAATTAACCATGTAATCATGCATTTTACTTATCATGTATATATACAGTAAATTGTCATTTTTTTTATTCAATTAAATTTCCACTATTTGAGAAAAATCCCAAAAATTCACCCTAACCATTTCTCGATGTTTTGAATTTATAAAGAAAATATATTTTAGGAAAAAATTTCTATAAACATATGAACATTATGTTTTAATTAAAATCATCATTTATTAGAAGAATACAAATATTAAAATTATAAATGATTTTTTGACACATTCAAAAAATAACTAAGGTCTTATAAAATTATATTGTAAACATAAGAAAAAAATTTTAATTAATGAATGTATATTATGATAATATATTTTATTATAAATAAATATATTACTAAAAAATCATAAATAAATATTTATTACACATAAAAATACAAATGATTAGTTTTTAATTTATAAATACTTTTTTACTTATTTCATGATAAAAATATATTATATTTTCTATCATGAGATACCATAATTAAATTTCTACATTCATAGGTGAAGTTACAATTAAATTTGATGAATTCATTTTCTAAAGGGTCGCATTACTATTATAATGATAATGTTACTATTCCATTGGTATTGGTTTTTTTAATTTTTGAAAAAAGCATTTTATTTCATTCATTATTAATTTATAAAATAAATATTTTTTTCCTCTATTTGATTTTATATGATTTATACTATATGAAATAATTATAGGAAGGGATAATTTTAATTGATAAATGTTTGGGCCGTTATATTCTTATCCCTGTTTGAAATTTCTCACTCAAAATTTCATTTTACATAAATAGGTGAAGGTACTTATAATTCATCGCCTCCTTTAGTTCCAAAGTCTCTTCTTTATACATCTAGTTCCTCCACAATAATTTTTCAATGTGGTTTTTCTTATTTTATAAAACCTTATCTCTCCGGTTCAGAATTTTTATTGTATTTTATTTAATAGAAATACCATCATTTAGTTTTACCACCTCTAAGTATAGTACATGTGATGGATCGGTCATGTACTTTCCCAAAAGAGGGGCATGGAACATTCCATAAATTTGACTCACACTTTCTGGAAGATCATGTAGATAGTACATTGATCCTATGTGATAAAGTATCTAAAAAGGACAATGCACAATGCACTATGCTTCTATTTATTTCCATATCGGACGACTCTCTTCTATGGTGATATTTGAAGGAATTATCTATCTCCAACGTCAAACTCCTAGTCCCTTCGATATTTTTCATCATAGATATTTTACTGACTCTACATAACACTGACATATTGTTGGATGGCTTAATCCTTCAGTTTAATCACTTTCACAGATCAGGTCCTAATATCATTTCCTATCTATCTTCATCCTAATATGTTGGAGTTCTACATCTATTTCCATACTGATATTCACATGGAGTCATCTAAACACTTTAGTGGATGTTATTGTTTTATGAGAACTCAACCAGTTGAAGATACTGATCCCATAAAACATTTAATTCTTTTACAAAATCTAATATAATATCCAAGAGTGTTAAAATAGTAATTCTGTACATGCTTTCAATTTTGGAGTGCTATTTTCTGCAAAAATTCAATTCAACACTCCAATAATATTGAATACTCTTCCATAATATAGATGTGAAACTTGGATCTCAATTAGAGAAAATTGATTGTGTAACCCCATTCTGTCTCACCAATTATTTTATATATATCTTAGCTAGTTGTTCAAGTTATATGTATTAAATAACAGTTATAAAGTGGGCATTCTTGGTGTGACGGTCCCCCACAACCCATGTCTCGTTATTTCCATTGGATTTCTTCATGCGACCAGTGAAAAATTCTACAATGACATTATCCCATTCCACATGGGTATAGGAAACGTTTGCATCATCCCTTTTGACTTTTTTAACTCTTAATTAACTTTCTTATAAATCATGCGCATTGAGTTCAACTTGGTAATCTCCTTCTTCATTTTTTCCAATCCGAAGTGTTATCGAATATCAAGGTACATCTTTGTACTTCCAGGATGGATAGCATGTGTAGGACTTTGTTAATTATCCAATATATCTTTCTTAATTGTTTTAAATTAAGACACAAAAAATCATCATTCTAAATTAAGTCACACTATCATTATCTATATATGGAAATTATTTCTCCCCTTACTTTACTTCCTTCAAATAATTTTGAAGCTCGAGATCAAACCTTTTTGTCTCCCTAATATTCTCAAGTATATATTGTTTGGAAATTATTTTGGGAAGGGGGGATGTATTCTACACTATAATAATTTCAAAATTTATCCTATGTATATCTAATAAAATTGGGTCTTTTGTAATCATCATCATAGAGAAAATAATATATAATTTTCTTCTCAGAGTATCAACTTATAATTTTTCATTCCCATGAAGATATTGAATAGAAATCATTTAGTCTTTGATTTTTTTTTACCATCTCCGTTGATGCATGTTGATATCATTTTGTGTGAATATATACATTAGGATAATTTTAAAAGTTTATATGTAACACTTCTCATTATAAAGATAGTGTTCCAAAATTATCAATAAAAAAACACCACTACTAGATCTTGATCATAATTTGGATAGTTTTGAACATGGATCTTTAACTTCCATGAGGCATAGCCTATCAATTTATCATTTTTCCTGAGTAAACAACCTTATAAATTCTTTTAATAATCAATGAATATCAAAACCCCATTTTCCACTTGTCTATAATATGACTACATGCTAAGTTATAAGCTTATTCTTTAGCTACATGAACCGGTCCTCACATTCATCTGTCTATACAATATTTACCCATTTCTATGTTAACATTGTTAGAGCAATACATAATCATGAAAATGTTTCCCACAAAATGATGATAATATTCAAAAAATCTATGAAAACTAAATATTTCTATGATAGTAGTTAGTCTGGGCCATTCATCAATTTGTATTGTTGAATATGGGTTAAAATAATTACCTTCACTTGTGAACTTTTTCCATAGAATTTTTTTTTCAGCATCAAAAAATGAATCATTTTGAACATGATATGCAATTTCACTTTCCATAATTTCCCCAAAACCATCCTTAGATGTTCATAACATTCCTTATTTTCCTTGTATTAGTTGATAATATCATTGAGAAAAACTACCACAAATTTTGAAAGGTAGTGTCTAAAGAAATTATCCATCATGTCCACGAATATTGCACTAGAAGTTTTATGTCTGAAGGGAATCACAAGATAGTCATAGTTCCCATACAATTTAGGGAATATTTTCTTCTCAATATATTCCTTCTTCACCTTTTTCTGATGATTTCCAAACAATGATCCACCTTAAAGATGTAATGAGATCCTCATAACTATTTGAAAAACTAATCCATCCATGGAAGAGGGTACTTTTTTTTCTTATATTGATATTGTTAAGTCCTGGATAATGGATACATAGCCACATTTTTTTGGACTTTTACTTGAAATAAATCATTGGAACACCGTAATGTGATGCACTAAGGTGTATGAACCCATTGTCCAAGTGCTCTTGCAATGTCTTCTTTAACACATTCACTTTGATAGGGGATATCCTATAGAGACATTTCGACATAGGATTAGCTCTATGTATGAGTTATATTGAGAAATATAATTCACTATATAGTGTATTTATAAGAAACTCTTTAGGGAATACATCACTTTATTCCATTAGAATATGCATTTCCCCTAGGCTGAGACCTTATTTTGACTCAACCACTTGAGTGAGATATGCATGTTCGTAGGGATTCGACAACCACCCCATTGATAAATCATCCAAAGGTGATTCATGGTCATTATTTCATTTTTATTGGATCATGGTATTGTTTGTAATATGAAAAGATGATTACTATTCCCAACAATCGATATGTTCCCTATATAATGGAAGTCTATATATCTCGAGTATTTATTATTATTAGTCTAAGGAAAGTATCACGATATTCATAGGGAAAATATACCTAGATACAACAATAGTAGGTTAGTCAAATACAAGGTTTTCAATGTTCGCATCACTCAGTGTTTTTTCATATGTCTATACTTCATTGTTTGGGGGATTTTATTCAATTTCTCTAGAAAACATGAAATATATAAAGGAATGAATAGATATAAGATCAGTTAAGACTTTTTTTCCATTCTTGAGTTAATATAAAGTTTACCATGTATGTTTTCATTTTCATGGTCCACTTTAGTAGTAGTGATGGAATAATAACTACATTAAACCTTGGGATTTGGTGAAAAATGATGCGGATTTCCCTCGAGGGCTCAATGGTTAGAGAACTACCGTGCATAGTTCCCTTTCACCCTATATTTGTAAAATTGGACCTGGGGGTCCTCTCTTTTCCTGTATTGTATCGGCTAGGTTCATTATGTATCTTTGATAATCATGATCATAGTTTTCTTCTATCCCACACTTATAGAAGTTCCCTATCCCTTTAAGGTAGTTACCTTGATGCTTCATCCCAATTTTTTGTCTTGTGAGTGGTTGAGATATCATCCCTCTATTTTCATGATATCCTTTGGCATGAGACTTCATCTTTCATTTATTATCTCTATTGCTAGGGGACAATTTTCCATACTCAATCTCCCCATTGAGATCACATCGAACAACATCTTCATAACTACCAAAGATTCAAATTATTTGAACCTTTCTAAGGGGTTGTTATAACACACTGAAAAATAACAATTTTTCTATCATTGTTGATTAAAAAACCAAAACCGTACATTGCAATACATTGGAAATTTTGTTGATAGTCCATGCTAGGTTTTATTTTATTTTTCATTGGATTAATGAATACTAATTCCAAATTTTTAGGATGATTTAGATGAAAATTCATATTATGAAACATTATATTAATGTCTTCCAACTCCATCTCTTAAATGCATCATTCTTATTAGTTTTCTTAATTGTTGGGAAAAAATCCCTCAAGGTAACATTGCAAAATTATTGTGTTGATTGTGTTTGATGAAAAAGTAGGTTTTGATGGTGAAGTTTTGAGTTCCAGATATGTTTTTGACAATTAATGTTGACAAAGAACCATGTCAAAGGAATGGATGATGTAGAGATGATACAAAAAAACAGATTCGAGGTGGCATAGTTTTCCAATGTCTGCCAAATTTTTGGGGTCCAAAATTTGGATTTTGGTGAGCATCATGAAAGGTAGATATCCTTGAAGATCTCATCAAAATATGGAAAATGCATGAGTTTCACGATGATTTGATTCATGGTTTGTATTCTGCAAAGAACAAAACAATGTTGATGGTGATGGTTTGCAATTACGACGAGCATTGAAAATGAAAGAGTCGAAGAGCATTGAGGAGGCAAAGGGAATTACTAGTGGAGCTTCGCGGTGTGCGAGTGGAGATTCATTTAATGCAAGTAGATAATCGTGAAGAAGGCACAAATGAGTTAACGGTGATGCTCTGTGATTACAGCAAGCTCTACAATTAGGAAAATGTCGTGGTGCTTCGTGATTTTGAGATAATTTCAGCGGGAAATTTGGAGCTTCGTGATTTGAGATTACATGGCATTGAATTTGCGTGGAAAGTTCAAGGGATTTTAAAATTTCCTATAAATAGACCTCGACCACCTCGAGTGACGTAGAGAGAAAGAGAGAGTTTTCGAAGAAAATTATTTTCTCTTAGCCCGCGAAGGTGGTTCTTGAAAGCAGTGTGCTTCGCGAAAGAAGAGCTTCGCGGCGGCAAATATTGCTCTGCGAGCATTGCGAACTCTACATTGGATCAGTGATCTTCACGAGGGATGTGACTCTGTGACGACTTGATCTTTATGGGAGTGACTCGTGAGAGTGCTTGCCGAAAATGCAGGAGCTTCGTGAAGGATTGATTGAGCTTCCCGAAATGGGGATCCTCATGAAGTAGGGTGCTTTGTGAATGGGTTTCCAAGGTGAGTTTCCCAGTGTTAAGGGGAAAAGGGGTATTCATCAGTGGATGAGCATTGAACATCAATAGAACATATATGTATGGCAGAGGATGCATTCATCAGTGGTAATGAAAAGACCCACAGGTCTATAAAATTGGAGTGGATCCCTGCCAAGTGCAGTGAGAAAAGGAAGAGGAAGAAGGTTATCCTTTCTACTGGCAGTGAGATAGAGAGAGAAAAATAGGGACTGGCCCTTGGGAAAGCTATGACCTAACCCTAAACATTGTAAATGCAGTGATCCTGGGCATAGAAGTTATCTTGCCTAAACATTATTGGTAGTGAGCTTTAGTGGATTTTGTACAGTGGAACAACGTCGTTGTATGCTCTGTGGACATAGCCCAGTGAGGGTGAACCAAATAAAAATCTACGTTTCTACTTTCTTGCTTCCTTGCATAGAATTCAAAGAATCTTCATCATATAAAAATGAAAAGAAGTGGTCATAATAAACACACAAGTGCAAACAAAGTGACCCTTGTAATAAAGTAGTCAACATCTATTGGGGTAGGAAGAATTTAGAAAATAATATCTATACCCTAATTCACCCCCTCTTAGGGTTTATAGCCCCTATTGGTCCTAACAATAATCAATTCTCATCTTTGGTTATCCTCTCCATCTAGAAGGTAAATTTCCAAAACCATATTCTCAAACTCAGAAAATTGATGTACTTAAATTAAAATCTCCATTAAGTTAACCAACTATTTTGTGACTAGTGAATTAGAAGATCCACTAAATGTTAGTGGTAATTCTCACATAATGTACTTGATAGCCAGATTCTCCCTCAATGGTGAAGGAGGAATCTCCAAATTATTCAGGTTAATCTGCACAGACTAATACAACTAGATAATAATCACCCTAATGTCTTGAACTCCACCACCAAAGTCATTGAGGATTTCATTTGAGAAATCATTGCATTGTCCCCCAAATGTATTTTTTTCTTGGTTTCTGTAGGTTCACAACATTTTTTAAAATATGAATGGTTTCAACAAAATGTTAGTAATTAAGTCTATAATAATTTGTTCTTTTATTCGATTAACTCTAAAGTCATATCTGGAAGGATCCATATATTTAGAAAATGATTCTTGTGCACCTACAAAAACATAGTTTTATACTAAGGATTTTCACTACTAATCAATGATCCTAATTACCAAATTATCTAATCCATTATCTTATACCAACTAAATAAAACGTATATTTTCTTACATGATTATTACATAATTTTAAATAGAAAAAAACATAAAATTGATATAAAAATAGGATCCAAAGGATTACTTTCATGGTAAAATTATGTCCATACATGAAATATACAAAATAATACAATACAATTTATTTAATTATTTTCATTTTTAGATTTTTATAGGACCTTTTGTTCTCGATAGTACATTAAATCACCTGGTGATATACATCAAAGAATGTGGTGGGCTAAAATCACATTATGTGATTAGATAAGAACATCGATCAACAAAAAATTGGATTAGAATAAAAATAATCATTATAATATAATCAGTGTATAATGATCACAATCATGTGAGGAAAAATTAGATAAAGGCATGGAATGTGGAAATGCATAAAAATTAAACATCATGTCTCAGTGGTCAACTACCACACATAGTTGTGAACAGTGATAAAATTATGTTCATGCATATTCCACTTTATGTCATGAGATTCATTACACTACCCTATGTACTAAAGCACTATATAATTCTAGGTTCACTAGTCACATCCTAACATTTACATTTTTTATGTAATTCTTGGAAGACCCATCACATCATAACATTTACATAATCATTCATGCCCCAATTAACATATATACATATTGGAAATAAAATGACCAATTGAAAGTAATTAGTATAATTTCATAAATAATACATTCAAGTATAAACATTAGTGTCCCAAAAATAAATAGGAAACTAAAAAATCAATATATGAATCATTAATCATGAGTGCATAAGAAACAATTAATGAGATGTAAAAGGATGGTTTATAGAAAGAATGGTTCTTTTGAAAATAATTATAACTGCCATAAACTCATATATAAAACATTTATATCCTTGAACATTAAAATGGAGTATAATGAAATTAAATATGAGGATTATTAAATTCATATATATATATAAACTTTTGTGAAATATGTAACCCCAATAAAATTAAATATGGTTTGAGAATCCCCTTACCCAATGTCTTTTCCATTTTTTCTTTTTAATATCATGGATAATAAAATAATATTAACTAATTAATAAATAAATATCCTATTATATATTTATTTTATTTATTTATTGTTTTATTATGTTAATTTATATCATTTGAGATGAGTTACAGAGTTCAATTCCATCGTTCCGGAGTGCCTATTTTTTTGGTTTTCAGGATCAGTTCACTTGAATATGACTATGGTATATTAGGTTGAATGTGTTTAATTCTCAAATATTTAAATTATATCTTAATCATGAGAATAACAGTTTTAAATGGATGTATATATAATTTGGATAAGTTTTATGTGGTTGAATCATTAGATAAATGGTTTGTGATAATCATTTGGTTTTTTGTGGTTTTTCGAACATCGCAAACTAGTTTTGTTCCATTATTTGTTATATTGTATATGAGATAGTTCTAGAAAATAAAGATGGTTATTATATAAATTTTATAGTATCTAACAAAAAATATTGTTTTTGTTAACATAATTGGAGGCTTTAATGGAAAATGAAAATGCAACATCCCTGATGTCTTAAAATAGACACACCAGGGATGAGGATTTCAATTTAATAATAAAATGCAGAGAATGGAGATTGATGATGCAAGATAAATTAAAATTATTTAAATAAATTATCCAAAATATATGATAGGGTTTTAAAAATAAATTGTATATAGGGGTTTAGGATATATTAATAAAATAAAAATAAATAAAAATTAAAACAATGAGTAGATTTCCTCATCAATTTCACCTCCTTGAAAACCTCCATAATGAAAAGTTTTGGTATTTTGTTGAGACCAATAAATCATGGATGTAAAGTGGGTATTGGGAATATATTTTTGTATAATTTTTATATGGGTAAATGCTTTGATGGTTTGAGGATAAGAGGTAGTGAGGGGTGGAATTTATAGGGAATATGAGGGGTGTTTTGTTTATGGATTAATAATATTCTACCTTCCTCGCCACTTCGGTGGTGGTGTGGTGGTGAAGGTGAGTGGAAAATCCACACTGTTCTTTGGGAGGTTTAGGGTTTGAATCTTATGAGTCCTCTTCTGGGGAGAACCTCTCCCCTGGGATCCACCCACCTTGTCGGGTCACCCAATCTCATCTAGGCCGGCAAAATGAGGCATGGCCCAATCGCTGACGGATTACTTGACAGACCATCACTGTCGGTCTGTCACCCTCCGGGACGCTCTGCCATCTTGGCTGGCAATGGCTCCTTTCGGGTTGGGGCTCTCTCTAGAGTGACCCCTTCATGGTGAGGGGGGTTCCCTTGTGTGGAGGGTTCGAAAAGGCCAGACAAGGGGATTCCCTTTTTAAAAAAAATAATTATCTACCTTCTTCTCATCCATTCCAAAAATAAAAACATCAATATATTATGGTTTGTTCTATGGCTCCATTGATAAAAAATATTATTTATCACCAACATATTACACGAATGGTGATAACAATGTATTTAATTAATAAAAATATATATTTATAATGGGATCAATATTATTTAATTTTAAATTATCTATTATATTAATGATATTAATAATCAAAGATCCTGGTGATTTTAAAAACACAATATGAGAAATCTAAGACCTATTTTTTAAATTTGAATATATCTTTGACAATATATTAAAATTTATAAATTTGTTTTCTAATAGAAATGTTAATACTCTTTTATTATACAGTATTAGTGATTATGGAACTATTTTATAACACATTATACCTTGATAATCAGACCCAATTAATATTTTGTAAATTTACCGAACAACCATAAGTGGTCAATGATTGAACATAATATAGAATAAATTAATTACATATTATAATAGATATAACTTAGAAATGTAATATATATGAAAAATATACAGAATAATATGTGAGGTATTTTTTTGGATACTTTGGGTATTATATATACGTACCATGCAATTCATGGCCTTGGGTAAGGGAACTTCTAGACCACCACCTTTTCCATAGAGTGAGTAATTCTCCCTATAATAGACATTCATAATCAAATTATATAATTTACTTATTTAAAATTATATATATGTGTCTCTTACATGTATAAAATTATTATTATATACTTATTTACAAGTTTTAAACATTTTCTCAACATAACTTCTAAATCATTCTTTAAAAAAGAATGGTTAAAATATAAATTTTTAATTCATTATTAATTTTCATGTTCTTATGTTTTAAATTTGGTTCCAACACATGATTTAAAATAAAAATAAACTTTTTACCAAAACCAATTATTGTTTATAATATGTTATATTTAGAATAACATGTTCTCATTATCTTCATAACTTCTGTACTCATTCATTAAAAATGTTAATAAAATATTCAAATATATATATATATATTACACTCCTTTCATCTAAATTTTATTGAATTGATCTTATAATTTATGAACTATAATTCATTATTCAAACATTTATTTAAAGACACTATTAATTACTTATTCTCAAGGGAATCGCTATGATAGATCATTTGGTTATGTTTTGAGATTGAATTATATAACTCATTTCATTATCATGGTTTTTTATGATTATTATATATGCATGAAATACTTATGTGTCAAAAATATGTTCCATGTAACATTATGTGTTTTTTAATCATTGAATTATAGTTCACAAAATACACAAGGTAATTTTTCATTGTAGGAGATACCATGTATACTCCACAATAGTATTCCCAGATAATAATGCCATGTTTTCTTGAAATTTTAGTTCGACTAATGACTTTTATGAAATGTTTTATTTAACAACAACAATCATAATATATAATGACATACTAATATAATTAATAGCATTTATTTTTTAGTTATTTCTCTTATTGATTTATTTTGTGGGATAATGGTGGGAGACTCATATTTGGAGATGTAGAGACATTATTGTGAAAATGAACAAAATTTTAGGGGTGTGTGGTTATTTGAATTATTTGGGTTTGTGTATGAATATTTAAAATGATAGTATTAGGGTTTACCATGATTTTGGAATTATTCTTAGGTGGTTCAAGAAATCTTATATAAATTGGGATGATGATTTTTTATGAGATAATTAAACGTCATGTATATGTTGCATGAATTGTAACTTCAAATAAACACATGTTGTGAACTTGTTTGTGACATGAAATGGTTACCCAAATTTACAAAACTCACATTATGGAAATAATGATCCAGATATAAATTAATCCATTGTGATTGGTTTTTTTATTTTGACATTAAAATGAAGAAATATGTGGCGTGAAAGGAATAAACATAATGTATTCATAGGACCCATCCATTTTAAGTATGAACTACGTATAATTACTTCATTAAATTGGTATGTCCATCTACTATCTCTAGACAAGGAAACTTTTCATGTATATTTGAACCATACCATCCCTTCTATATTTACCAATGACACATTGGTTCCCTAGTGAGTTTCTTTGTAATGTTTTACAATCCCTTCTGTCACTCATCTATTAAAACAATATTTTCCATTGATGTCCTCTATAAAATCATGTTTTTTGGACTTCATTTGATCAAGTTACTTTTTTTTGTATTCCTCACCTTCTTCCTTGTGGGGTTTTAACCTTGGAAATTTTGTGTTGATTGTGGGATAAATGTAGCTGTTTTAAAGCTAACCCTGTGATCTGTTTAATTATCTATAATATTAAATATTGAATATAGTTTCTATATAACATGTGATAAAATAATTTTATTCATCTATATGTGGTCATTAATGGATTGAAATATTTATTGGATCCCTTGGATTCAATGGTTGGTGTGTCATGGATTAGGGCTATTTATGGGTAAAGAATACCTTGAGTAATATGAATATAGCTACTGGTTTAATATTACTTTAGTATGACTTTATACCTTCTGTTATTTATTAACATAGAATCTCTAGGTAATGTATTATTTTTTATTAATAAGAATATTGATCTATTGAGATATAAATGATAGTGTAACTGAAATTAAAATGGTAATTTTCATAAATAATCATTATGATATATGATGTCATATTTTGACATACGTATTAATATGACTTGTATGTTTACTCTACAATTACTATAAAATGGATTATTCTCTGTAATACATGATGTCCTGCTTATATAGTAAAATATACCTTGTGATACATGCTGAAATTATTATATAGTGTGATATTCATAGTGATACATGTCAAAATGATTATATAATGGTCTATGCATAGGGAAACATTCTAAACATAATATATATATTGTTCTATGACTAGAGGAAAAATTTCTTATACATAGTAATTGGAGTAGTTGTATGACTATGCAATGGTATAGGGATATGTTTTTCAGGGTTACACTACATGATCAAAGACAATATGACATGTCGTTGAAGTAAGATGATTGATGTATTATACTAATTGATAATTAAGACAGATGTTTATCACTTTATTTCATATTCTTATTATCAAACTAGTTTAGTTTCGACATGATGGTGTTAACCCACTTCGTTATAGTCAACCCCTACTCAGGACTTTGTTTGTTACTCAATATGATTACATGGAAGCATTTCTAGAAAAGGGAAAGGGTCTTGGTTATTGATTTTTTATATCTTGGTGGATGAAATAATTTTTGGATATGGTTCTGTAATGGGGTTATGAACAATGGACTTTTCAGTTTACATTTTGTTTTTAGTATCTTTTATTGTATTTTTTATTTTAACATTTAGAATCATCTTATATTTTCATTACATGATTAGTTATTATAGGTTCATGGATTCCCATTTTTAGTATCCCTAATGCATGATATACTATTCACACTATTTTTTACATTGATTTTTTTTATTATGGTTTATTATAATATATAATAATCTATATTAGTGGTTATAATCTCCCAACTATATATATCACATCCCCACTAGTAGTTTCATGCATCTAGTGTTTGGTGAGGTGCACGTGAGGTCTAATAACAAAACTATTTTGGCCATGAGAGAGAGTTGTGGATAGATTGATGTTACAAAGTGGTCTTTGGGTGGTTTGTTTTTGTATTTTATTTTTTTACTCATTGTAATGTAAGAAAATATATGCTGATGGGTTGGGACTTTTAATGAGATTGTTCATAGGAGTATCTGGCCCATGTATAAGGAATATCAAGGTGCCCATTTATGGGATATTGTTCATATTGTTCACTTGTGTAGGTTGATGTTATTTCACCAATGGTAATTCACAAGTTCTGTGATATCATTGTTTTATGATGATATTTTTTCTTAGGATTTATACGCGTTGACTTGTATGGAATTAAATGAGTTTGAATGCATCATGATAGGAAAATAGGTATATATATTGACAGGTATTTTCCAATATATTTAAATATTTATTTCATGTATTATATATATTCATATGTGAATTGTGGTATGTGATAACTGATATATCAGATCAATGGAATGGAATAAAATATTTTTTTTATTCTAAAACACTTTTAGTCCCTTTTAAGAGAACCTTGGAGTAGTGGATCTTTGTAGTTGTCAGCTAATGAGGTCAAATTGGTTTTTATCTTGTGTTTTAAGGAGTGTGTTTGCCTTTTATATAAAATTACTCCACATTATCTTTGAGTTGAGTTTTATGAGAGTCAAAATCAAGATTATATTAATGACACTAACCATTAATTTCATGTGGTTCCTAAGGATTAGATGAATGCTTATTATCCTGACTGCTTTTTATGGACAATGAAATCCAACTAAAGATAGATAGTTGGAACCATGACTTAGATGTTCATAATGAAAAGGTATTTTATGTCATATCATATGCATATATTCACTAGGTATGGTGTCCCCTATGTAATATAGTTCTAGATCAAGTTTATTAAGATGATATTTAAGTACCGCATGACACCCAAAGATAGGAGGGGGAATATTTCTATGCATAAAATCTATAGACCTTCCAAGAGATGGTGGAAAATACTGGTGTAGGATGGTTAGAGTAAGAGTAATATTATAATGAATTCAATTTTATTTTCGTGAGAATCTTCTTTATAGAGATGTGGAGGGAAAAAATATATGATGAAGAGTAAACAAGAACAGCAGACACTGTTGTTCATTGAGACCCCATAGTGAATAGTCCTCTTCATCAAACACAGTGGTAAATCTTATTCATCGATCACAGTGGACAGTCATGTTCATCAATACCCTATAGTTATTCTTGAATAAACTTAGAGATGAGATATTTGATAATCGTGGTTATAATATCCCGTGTTTCTTCACATACATCCCAATTTGAGTTTTTTATTGGACCATGGTGGTAGAGACTTGTTTGAAGGTAGCAGGACATTTCTGAGAATGTTACCTAAATATAAATGTTTTATTTTTATTTGATTTTATACATTCTGGGTATAAACATGATAAATTGTATTAAGATTATTTCACATTATATTTTAAGGCTTTGATGTTGGTTTTCATAATTTTTTGTAAGTTAAGAAAAAAATCATTGGATAATTACATGTCCTGTATATGTTCCACAACATGTAACTACTTATAAAAACATTTTATGAACTAGTTCTTGACCTAAATAAGATACATATCACGATACTAATTGACATCATATAAATTTCAATTTTAATAAAAATTATCTTATGGAAATGTGTTTTTTAGTGTGACATATAAATGAGGAAATATATGATGTGAATGGATTACACACCATGTATTCATCACCCCATTAGTTTTAATTATAAAAATTGGATGATTCATTCATTCATTTGTATCACCCATGTCCCATATCGATACAAGGATAATTCAATTTAATTTTGGAAAACTTCTATCCCATCTTGACATCATGATCATGCATCAATTCTCTGGTGAGTTTCTTTTCTTGGTATTCTATTCTATTACCTCATTCTTTCATTCAAGGGGTGTTTTTCATTTATCTACACTATAGAATCATGTTGATCTGGAACTAGTTTAATCATGGTTCTTCTTGAAATATTTTACACCATCATCCTTGTTGGCATTCTCTATTGGAGCTGGTTGTTTGATCGCCAGATAAAGGTAGGGGTCTGAACCTTATCCTATCGTCTACTTAGTTTTAAAGTATATTATATATTATAGATTAATCCAAAATAAAATATTTTATAATTAATGTATCCATTGATATGCACCAAATAATGGATTGTAATATTGTTGGCATACCATTGATTAAATGGTTAATGCAACTAATTTTTTTGACCCTTATGGGTGATGAAACTATTGAATAATATGAATTATGAAAATGGTTTATGGTTTGTTAATCACGAAATGATACCTTAGGTGATTTCTTGATTTAGATTCTATTGGTAATTGATTATATCAAATAGATATGACTATGGATCATTTGGTATATAAATTAATTTTTAATTGAAATAAAATTGGTAATTTTTATAAATTATCACTGAGATTTGTTATGTGATATTATAAAATCCTTATTGTTATGAACTATTGATTCGATGATGAAATACATATATGTATGGGATGTGCTCTAAAATATATGTTGAAATTCATATATTGTGGGATATTATGAAATATATATATATATAGCCCTTCCTAAAGGATGAAAAGAATATTTAGAGAAAAATGAACTATTTTTTTATTATTACAAGTTATGTGGATTTGGAATGAATGTTTATGTTAAATTCTCATTTATATTCTGACGTAGTGAAAAATCACATTTATTAATGTGTTATATTAATGGATTAATTAAAACCAATTTTTATTTCTTTATTGAAAACCCTTATTGCCATTTTTTTGACATGGTGTTGTCAGCATACTATGTTTTTCACCCACCACATGTGGGATGTTTTATGGTTCCTAAGAATATTACATGGATGCAAGTTTAGAAAAATGATGGGTCCTTTTTGCTAATTCTTTTGTTTCTTACTGTATGGTCTATAGATTTGATATGGGTCTGACATGGGGTTCAGAATCGGGGTCTTTAAGGTTTATGTTATATCATCATATTCATTTTTTTCTATTTGAAAAATAGATTCCTCAAAAAATATCATTACATGATTCATAATTATTATTTTATTGGTTCATCTGTTTATTTTCCCAATTTCAAGGTTTACACTTTTTTATATTTTTCAATTGCATTTTTAATTATTATTATGGTTTATTCCATTGTGTTATAATTTATACTAGGGGTTATAGTCTTAAAAAAATTCATATCACACCAACTATATTATTTGGAATCCACTACTATATGGAAGGGAAAGCATGAGATCTAGTAACCAACCATTTTTTTCCATAAGAGGGAGATCAAGATTAATGGACATTACAATATCTACTTCATTATTCAATTTATCTATGTCATTTCCCTTTATTATGATATCATTTTCTTACTCCCGACTCTTATGTAATATCTCTTTACCTTGAATTTTACAATACTAGGATTTATAGCTCACACTCTTCTTTATGTATGTCCCCAGGGTATCCAATGCTTTAATACTGGTTTAGATGGATTTTTGAGATCATTGCAGTGATTAATATAGTGATTATGAAGTTTATTTTATTATTGATGTTTTATATATCAATTATCCCAAAAACAATACTACTATGGATTTATTCATTTTGTTTTATATAATATTAGGTTAAAATCATGTAAAATTATGTGCATAAAACTCGAGTCTCTATATTTGGAATCAAATAAATATAAAACCTAAAAGTTTTTATAAAATATATTCTTTAAATAATATTAATTCTTCAATAGATTGCATTGAATGAAGTAACGATTTTAAATGAACCATGATACGTTGTAGTATTAAATGACCATTTTAACCTAGTTTCTAAGTTAACAAGAATAAATAAAAATAACTTATTAAAATATATGGTGATTTCTTTGGCAACCAATTATTTGTGAAAAATATAATATAGTTAAATGAATAAGAAGTATTTGTATTTTGTATTAATAAATTAAGTGAATTAAAATATGATAAAGAAACTAAATAAATATATATGTTATATATTTAATAAAATATTTTTATACTCATAAAATATATATTTTTGTCATATGGAATGAATACACCCTATTTTATGTATAAAAACATGATTTTTAAAATGGTAATTTTATTGTCTTTTAATGGAGAACACATTTTATATTAAAACATTTACCCATTAATAATTTTTATATGGAGAAATAAAATTCTTATTTGGAAAAAGGATATGAAAATTTACTTTGGAAAAAATTTTATATTTCTCTGATAACTATAATGTTTTTATTAATAGTAAAAATGTACGAAATTTAAATCAATTTTTTTTTCCTCAAAATAATTTAAATTCTTAAATTGTATTTTTTAATTCATTAAAATTAAAAATATATTAAATTTGTATCATTTAATAATTATTTAGGTTATTAGAATTAATTTTACATTTAATTTACAGATATAAAATATTTAATCTTTTTCAATGTTTTATCATTTAAAACTAATTTTTCCATTTTTCATATGAGATTAATTTAAAATTAATTATTGAAGCATTCATTTTTTTAATGTTGAAAAATTGATTCCTTATTTAGAATTATTATGCCCAAAAGATGTAAATATCAGTATTTTATTATTTTTCATTATGAATATTATCTTCGGTAATTTTGAGTAATATAGTTAAAGGGTATATTGTGTAACTAAGTGTATAAGTAATAATAAAATGTTACACTAAAAATTGAAATAAAATAATTGGATGAGTTTCAATTTCCATAAACCATACTTGGGTAGGCATTATGCCCTTCTTAATCCATTTCGATGTGATTAGGACCCTCAATTTATTTTATTTAAAGAGCAGATAAATATTTCATACTCAAATTTGTATAACAATATCATTTTTAATATAAGGATATAAAAAATATAAATTATACTATAAAAACACATATTAAAGATAATTTTTTTATTTATCATGGTAATTAGTTTTTAAATTTTAGAAAATAAAAAAATTCCTTAAAGTCTTATACATTGACAATGCACAAATTATTGAATTGATTAAAAATCAATAATATAATCATTTTTAAAATAATAATATCCATTTAAAGAGCACAATTCTTCCCCAAAACTTGTTTTATGATTATATCTCTACTATAATCATCCAATGGTCATGTTATTGTCCATTTTGTGTTATATGGAAAAGATTTTGACACTTATAATATTTTATTTAACGTGATGTTAAATTTTCCAGATTCTTGGTTTAATAAATAAAAAATTTAATATAGAATTTTCAAGAATATATATTCAACTATAATAATTATTATTAAATCTATCTAATTTATCTTCATCATTTGATTTTATTTTTATTTTTTTCAATATATATTTATAATAAAAAATTACTTAAAACAAATGTTGTAATTAATTTATTAAAGGAGATAACAAATAAATGTTATTAAAAATAATTAATTAAACATGATATTCATTAATTAATATATGAAGTGATTTTCATAGATGACCTTGACATAAATAAAATATATTAAAACAATTTTTTCTATGATAACTAGTTGTCCATCTATTTTTAATAATCAATTAATGGAATATTATCAAAATTGACGTTATTGTTTGATTATCAGAAAAATGAATTATTAAATAATTTAAAAATCAAAAAATATTTATAAAAATATATAATAATTATTTTATGGTTTAGATATTCTAAATTATTAATTTATGTTCTAATTTAAGTCAATTAATAAAATATTTCACTATTTTAATATTGAAATAATTGGTACTGTAGTTAAAAATTAAATAGAGTAACCATATGTTAAATAAATAGATAACATTTAAATTAATTGAAAATATTTTCCAAGATTTAATGGTTGAGGATATTAAAACCTTAAATATTTTAATTTATTATATTAGTACATTTTAGAGGTATTTAGATGTTGTTATATATTAGTATAAATTAATATTTTTGGAAATTCCAAAAGTCTCGCCCACCTCAATTATGAAGAGAGCCTCCTCCCTCACTAATTCACAAAAAATTTGTCCCTAAAAGTCATATATTACCTTCCCATTTTCCCTCTATAATTACCTATTGACATTTTAGATGTTATTTTTTTCTCAAAAGGCTATCTCTAGTACCTTTAATATGAGATGTAGAAGGATCTTGTCGAAGAAGAGGTATTTTCCCCTACCGTTTCTTTCAAAGAAATTTCTTCTTATACTTCCTCATTGTTAGTTGTTTCCATTATAAAGTAATAACTCTAGATTAAATTATATAATGAGATATTTTTATTATTATAGAATAGAAATATTCTACCTTCTTATCCATATTATGAAAAATGAAATCACATTGAGTGCATTTGTATGGCATACTATCTCCACGTCGTGGTATAATAGGGTTTTCAACACCACGTTTTTTGGATTGGTATAATGATGAAAATAATAACTATATATTATAATAATTACATGATATTGATTAGGGAACAAAATACATACCATCAACTTCTATTCCATTTCATAATTATTGCAATGATATCATCGCTCGTGCATACGTACTCCCTACCATCCCCACGATGTGATGTGATTTATTCTACAACATATCTATAAAAACATAATTATTAAAATCTATAGAATAAATATATATATATATATATATATAATATTACTATAATTTTTTTAATGATATAACTATATCCTAATAAGGACAACCTAAACTTATCCGACAAATCATGCATAAGAAAATGAACTTGTTTATATCCAAATAATGAGAAACAATGAAATGTTTTTAACAAATAGATGCTAATATTATCATATTTTATATCATTAAAATGACTATGATTCTATAATAAATTAATTAAATTATTTAAATCATTATGTGTGAGGTTTGGACTAAACAAAGGATATCAAACCAAAGGTAACGATTGATGTCAAATAATCATTACTAATAGAGATTGTTTATATATAAGTATTTATTAGAGAATATTTATCATCCAAATCCATGTATGTAAACATGTATACCAAAATAGTATTTCTCTTATTCTAAAATTTTTATTGTAATTTTTACTCATGTTTTTATTTTATTAAATAAAATGAAACGAATCATTTATCGTGTTCGATATTAGGTACTTTTTGACTTCTCCGAAAAAAGTGCGAGATGATTTTTTTTCATTTTTGTAATATGGAATGAATAGATTTTTATGTTTTTATAATTGTTTAAATCAATGAAACATCATTCATAATATTTCAAGGTTATTTTTAATGAAATTTTTGTCTTTAAATATTATGCTACATTTGAGGAAAAGAAATCGTTTTGGAAAAAGAATGTATATTTTCCTCAAGATTTTATTTCAAGTGGTGTATAAAAAATATGTTTCATATAAGATGTAATTATTTAATAGGTTTATGTTTAATGTATATTAATGGTATTAATCTTATAGTTTTTTCAGTATTATTCAATAATTATATTTCTGTAATCCAATTTTTAAATCAATTATGTTATGATGAAATGATGTTTAAAAAACCAATTTTATTCCTTATGTTATGCCATGATAAATTATTTATGATTTTTTGGAACACATAAGAATGAAATAATTATGATATGAGTGTGTCCTATATCTCTGTCAAACAAATAGGTGATAATCTATATCCCATGAGATAGATAGGGCTGGAATAAGAAGAAAACCTGGTTTAGTAATACAGGGTCGGAATGAGGAGTGAACCCAGTTCTGTAATGGACTTTTTTTGCACTGATAGTCGTGGAAATGAGCCTTGAGTAATATAAAACTATTTTTTTATAATGCTTATGTAAAAATTCCATTTCTTATGTTATTAGTTGAGAATATTTACCTTGATTATTTTTCAATCTTTTTTATTTTTCCCATGACATGATAACATGATCTTTCATATGAAGGATAAGATTTTCAAATGTTATGTTATTATGTCTTATGATTATTATATGATTGGTATATCCATTTTTTACCCTTAAAGAACATCATATTTCACACTTTATTCTATTTCTTCTACCCATATTTTGAATATGCGAATTAAGTATGATTTTTGAAAAAAGGGTACTAGTTTTGTAAGAATAAGAGAGAGACAATTTAGATGTCTTATAACTCAGTTGATTACGTTTCCCAGTTTCTAAAGACACAAATCCTATACAGTCCTAGAATGTTTATTTTTTTGTAATTAATATTCATCAACTTTTTATTAATATCACTATATTTAATGTTTGGTTCATATTAAAAGGGTCTAGTTATTTTTGGGAAATATGTTATCGATGTTTAGAGGATAAAAAATAAAATAGAATACTATATTATAGGGAAAGGGTTATTTTTTGATCCAATTATATCAAATTTAACCCATGTGTATCATAGACGAAATATTATTTCATATATTAAAACATCCTATATGTTTTTTCAAATGACTATCTACTCTATTTTTTATTGTATTTCCCTGTTTATTACTCATGAAAGCTAATTTTGTTTTAATTTGAAGATGCCAATATAGAGAATGAAATAATATTAATTATGAATGTTTAATATATTTTGGTATACATTTGTTAATGATAAAGTTAAAGGGTAGTTGATATTGTTATAATTTATTGGTAGAGAGTTAAATTTTTAACTATTTTGTATAAATAGGTTATAGATATTTTTTCTTGATGGAAGGAATGAAATATAACAGAATCTCTAAAATCCCTCTTGGATGATAAAATTTTATTCATTATTAGAAAATATGTTTTAGGATATCCTACACCCTTTTTTAAAATTCAAATCACTTTTAGGTAATTTTATAATATATAAAATTCTTTTATTTCACATTGATATTATTATAGGTCTTTCAAATATTTCAGTAAAATTTTAAGGACACAACTTTCCCATGTTACATAGTTTGGTAATTACCACAAATAAAAATATTAGTTTTTTTTAATTTCAGATATAGTAAAATTATGTGTTATCCATTTTATAGCTTCTAAAGAGATATATCTGTTGGAATTATATATATACCTCATTATACACTTTATAAGAAGTTATACATGTTCTAATAAATGATCATGTTGCGAATAATTCTAATATCATCACAATCCTTTGTTTTATGGAAAACAATTATAGAATTATATTATTCAACTGTTTTTTTAAATTAGAAAATCAAATATAAATTTATTTATTTTCTTGAAATCATTTAAAAAAACAAATTAGGCATGGCCACATGAATTTCAAGTATTTAAAAACTATATAATGCATTTTTCAACTAATTTATGTGACATTATGTACTATTAAGCATCCAAATGTGGCAAAGGAATTCAAATAATTTGTCATCATCATTTTAAAAGGTATACAAGAACATATTATTTTGATTAGAAAATTAAAATTGTGAGGGGTTATTTTATTTTAGATGCCAAAGAATCTAATGAATTATAATTTAGATAAGGAATTTTTATTATTATTCATCATGTTTTATATTTAGTAATATATTATAATATGAAAAGAAATTTTAATAAATTAATTCAAAACATGATAATTAAATAATAAAATTAAGAAAATATATAAAAAATAAATAAAAAGTTATTTGAAATAGAATTAATATTTTATATAAAAAATGTAGTCTATTTTTAACGTAAAACTTATATATATTATTTTTATTTATATATATTTTTATGAAAATATTTGAAATTATAAATAAAGCTTAATTTAATAAAATTGTGTTATAAAAAATTATTAATTTTCATATAAGTTATTAGAATTTTTTATGAAATCATAATTATTTTTTCAATCTTTAATAAAATTTAATGGCTTGTTAAAATTAATATTTTTTAACAAATAATGTAATAAGTAATAAAATATAATTTCTCATATTTAGAAAACTATTTTAACCAAAGGAATTTTATTTTTGGAATAATCATGTCCAAGTTATCTTAGGGTCTGTTTTTTTATTCTCATAAAAAGGTTGAATTTTTGTGAATAATAAAAATATAGTTTTTTATGATATTATCATGATATAAGAATGAATTAAAAACTTATGAAACATTTTTATTTACCAAATATATGTTTAATGAGTAAGATAATGAATTTTAATGTTAGGTGTTATATATAAAACACTATTTTTAACATTTTGGAATTTATGTTATATTTTCTTCTAATGGAATACAAATTTCATTTCTTTTCTTTTAATTTTGTATTCTTAATATTTCATTCAGTTTTGTATTTTTTAGGAAAAATAATCCTCTTATTATAAAAATAATCCAATAAATTTCTATAGAACAAATATCATTTAAGTACAAATTTTTAATTTTTATTAAAAAATAATTTTTATTAAAATTATTAATAGTTTGTTAGGGTTCTTTATATTGATTTTAAGTGTCATCATGTTTAAAAATTATGTTAATAAAAAGCGATTCATTAATTATATTTTTTTAATATTTTTATTCAATAGATGTGTAAATATGTGTGATGTCAATACATGATGATGTTAATATTCATGAAAGAGATTCATATTCCATAGTCTTGTTTCCAATAAGAAAAGTTCCTAATCAATATGGTTTATATTTTTTAATTAAGTAGATTGGTGATGAATCTTAGAACATCGATGAATGAATATTAAAATTTTAATATAAGGAAAATAAATGAAATGAAATGGAGTTATATCACCAGTATATTTTATATTATTTGTATGAAAAAAACTAGGGGAATATTTTTCTTAGATATTTTTAAAACTTTTTATTGAAACAGATTTGATAAGATAATCTTTGTTTCATTATTGGGTAGTTTTGGAGATTCAATTACATATAAAAGATGAATTTAAATTGTTATTTATTGTTTTTTATATATATATCGTCATAAATTAGATCAAAATATAGAAAATATCATGTTGAATATATATGATTATGCTTATGAGTTCATCTAAGAAGATCCATCCTTTGGATTAATATATCTACAATATTAGAAAAAGGTACATGGATGATGCTGAAATTATATCTGATGAATTTGAAGCTATTCTTAATATCCAAGTCACCTGTTAATTATGAGAGTATTATCATTAATAGTCTTTCTAGTGGATAAATTTTTGGAATTTATTTTTCATTTAATAAGGAACTACATATATTAATAATGATCCAACAATGATCCTTTAAATCATTATTATAGTTTTAATTAATTAATATTCATTCATTTTATTTTTTTGTTGATAATATATTCCATGGATGATGTTTTTATTATATTTTATAACTGATAAGGTGGTTGATAAATATAGTTTATGAGATATGAAGAAATATGGTCAAGTCATGAATGGGTTCTAGATTTCATAAGGTTGGAACAAGAATACATATTATTGATAAATTTGACTATTTTTTGGGATAATTAGTCAAATGTTTTGAGAAAATAAATGTGAGGTTTTTAAAAAACATTATAAGGTTGATACAATCCATTATTAGGTTGGTGAGAGCTATGCATATAGTTGGAATGGGTTACACATACTGTCTGGGATCATCTTTATAACATTGATATAGTGGATTCATATGGTTTATAATATCCCACATGTGGTTGGTGTGTGACCCCATAAGGTTTATATGATTTCCTTATAATGTTGATGTATAGAATATTAAGGTTATGATGTAGACTATGTATGGTTCAACTATAAATGAATTGTAAGTTGTTATATAAAAATATCAGTAATATAATATTCATTTTAATCATGTAAAAATGAATGCATTTAATAAAATCAACTATGATTTATAATTTATATTTTTTATGGGTAAGGTGATGTAAATAAAGTTTATTCAAAGAATTAATCAGCATAATCCTTCAATTAAATCATGATCCATACTATGGTTTAAAAACTATTGCCCGAGGATTAAATTATTAATTGAGATGCAACCAAGTCCTAAGGGATATGGCCACATCCCAGCACATATATTCATCAATATGGGGTGTGTGCATATAAATATTTTTAAAGGAATTAAAATTAAGAACAAAAACATGGTATAACCAAATATTATAAGAAACAAAGAAGATGAGACTTCTGGAATGTTATTATGATGATCTTGTAAATAAATACAGCTGATGATTTTGAATTTGTATAAATTATATTTTTTTAATGTTAATGTCAAAGATTATTGAAATTAAAAATGAAAAATTTAGGTGGTGGATTAAAGATAAAAGTGAATATATAGATATAACCATTTTCTGAAATGATTCAACAACTATTTTTTATATCCATAATGTTGAAGAAAATAGAAATGTGACCCAATATGGAAACTAAATAATGATAATAAAATATTAATTAAAAATAAAGAGGGATTCACTACTTCTTGAAATGGAAAATTCCTACACATGGAAGAATAAGATGACCAGATGAGTTTTCAACTCTATATATTTCCAATAATACTTATGTAAATATGTTTGATGGAGATATCATATACTATCATTATATGGTAAAATAACAAAAGATATTAATGAATAAAACCATATTAAAATAACTAAATAAATATAGAAAACCATTTGTGCCCTGGGAAAACAGGATTTGAGTTGTTAATCGCACTTTATATATAGTAGATTGAATCTTATATTCATTAGATACTATAGAACATCAGGTCATTACTTTCAATGAACCTAATTGATACCAGGATTAGGGGTCCAAGACAACACCATTATACATGATACCATTGATAATTAGAATGATTTTCTATGAGATTGGGGTAATAACCATGCTACCCAAAGGTTTTTCAAATATAGATAATCCATGTCAACAAACACTATTGTTATTATTATATTTCATTCCAATTTATAAATTCATGCATAAGTAAGGTGAGATAAATAAATTAATTACATGAATTATATTTTTTATTTAATCTCCAAAATTTATTTTTTAGAGAATCATGATTATATTTAGAAACTAAACATCATATTAATTCCATAAATGAATTCCTTTAACTTTTATGTTTTCCCTAAATTTGAAATTTTTTTATTTTAACAAATAAAATGTTTATAACATAATTATATTAGGATTTAAGGCATGAACATAAAAATGATATACCTAATTTGAATCAATGTTCACCATATCCACCCTTTTCAATGGTTCTCTAATTTTGAATAAGTGAATGGATTGAAAATTTAATATTTCACAAGAAATGAGAAAATATCTTTATGAAACTATGGGTTTTTAGAAAAATATTCATTAGTCTTTCCTAATGAATTCACAACTAATTTATTCTCAATCTATTTAATTGAATAACATGATGTATGAACCTGATTTTTTACATAGGTATGGTTCCATTAAATTTCAATATAAACACTTAATTTGGACATAATATAGATTCAAAATGAGTTATAAAAGGTCTTAGGGATGTTTAAGGTATGTTTGGAGCCCAAAATACATCTTTTTGTGGAAACTGGCTAAGTCATATGGTTTGTGCATAGTTTTCCTAACCGTATAGAGGGTGTTTTTTCAGATAGAGCCACCTCACATGGTTGGTTCACAGCCATGTGGCCAAACAATGAAATGTTTAATTATTCTTTGGTAATCGTGCATAGTTTCTACATAGTTTTTTAAACCATGTGGAAAAACTGTGCAGATCCATTTTTTGGTAAAATTTAAAATTTTCATGTAATTATCTAATTATCCCCCTCATTTTTCCCGAATCTGAAAACCAGGGAGATTAAACTCCATTACTCTCATTTTTTGAAATTTTTTAAATGGTAAAAAAGGGATCAAGAGATATACTTCATCTAGGTTCGGATCAAGGATCATTTCATCATGTTTGATGGGAAACAGTAAGTACTCAAGTCTTTTTATGCATATCCTCTTCTCTCTTACTCTCGATCGATTTATCAGTGAATGGGAATTTTCACTCATTTCATAGATCTACTCTTATATATTTCTTATCAACTGAAAATACAAGTGGATGAGATTCGTACAATCCAATGGGGTGGTCTATTACTCATACATTATTTTCGTTGATTTTGTAAATTATGGTGTGGGACCCATCGATTTCATCGGTTTCCATTGAGGGAATTAATATTTCATGATTATAATCATTAGAAATAAATGGTTATTATATTTTTATATATGTGATTCATTTTTTGTGGTTAGTCCCAAAAATCCATTAATCGCATGTAGGATGATATTCTCTAATTTTCATTTTAGTGTTTTGACATGTTTGATCCATCGTTAAGTTGTGCATTGGATTGAGAATCGTAAAAGTAATCATTTATATATTAAATGTATTTTTTATAATGATAAATTTATAATAGAAAGATCCATTTATGATCACCACATGACCCACATGAGGTAACTAATTCAATTCGACAGTGATATGTGAAATATGAATCAGAAGGCATATTAAGTATATGGCTTGGCCATAATTGTAAATTAATTGTGGGTTGCATATATATATATATATTTCCCATTACCATATTAATGGAAGATATTATAATGAACCTTGATCATGGAATATTATTTAAATGGATTAAATGAATTGTTTCATGATACATGGCCTTGGCAGGAAAATTAAAGGGAAGGATATAACTAATTGACATGACTAAATGGATTCATGATACATGAACTTTTCACACTAATTAAAGGAACGGCTTGAACCAAATGAAATATTAAATTAATACAATATCAAGTAAGAGTGTCCTGACTCGAGCTCATCTATGATTCTGATCAGAGAATGATATTAGAACTTTGTAACCCCATTCTGAATCAAGGATAAAACTTGATTAGGATGAGACCCACCTAGATCATAATCCTTGTCTTTTAAATAGATGTCTTGTTTTACCACAGAGGATCCCATACATATCATTACTATATACCTCAGATAGAATCCTTGGATCCATCATTGATAAGTTGGTTCCATGGTTAAATAGCATCTATCATAATCATTTCTTATCCCTATTTTACATTGGATGAACTCCATACACTTAGTGGGAATCTCATGGTAGAATTATGTGGACTATGCTCTTGGATAACACTCTTAACCCTTCTAGGCCATAGTTATTACTTACTTGGTGACCTCTGAGGTATACATCACATTTTATATTATCTTGGGACTTCACTATTAAAAATAATTACATGTTTCCTTGTTACACCGTGGAACAATTACAATTATTAACATGAGACATATTATAAACTGATAATAATTAAATAATTAATTTGTTACATGTTCAGAAACTGGACAAGGGCAGAATCATGTACATGTTTATTTAGTTACATTGTACTAATTTATATTATATATAAATGATTTAATACTATAAATTTACAATACACGAGCAAGATGTTATAGACACAACTTGTGGAGACCAACTGAGATTTGTATCACCCCTTCTCTAAGCACTATTTGGTACTCGTAGTATATTACAAGGTTATTGGGGATGATAAAGTGAAGAATACAACTTGAAACACTTGATTTCTTATTGTTTAGGATGGATAATGATTTTAGAAGACTGAGCTAGATCTTAGGATGCATGGTATAGTCTTTTGATTTATTTTATACTTATGTCTAACATGTAATCATTGTTGTCTTATATCCATGTTTTCCAGTTTTCTAGTGACATGATATTTAATCATATGTTATATGTTATTCAGTTTATTTCATTTTTTGTTATTTTTTGTCCCAATTTTCTATTGTGTCTCCTTTTTACTCATATTTATTATTCTTTTAACCATTGTTAACATTTATCTACGATGCTACACTTTTGAAATAAAGGCAGACTCTTCTCATAGAAACACCCAACGCCCATGTAGCTAGTCTGTAGCCTCAAGAATTTGGGGATATGCACCTGAGGCCATGTGCTCCATAGGGATTGGGGCACCATCTAAGTGGAATTTGTGTCTAGGACATCACAAAGTGCTATCAGATGAGTTTTCATAATTTATTTACTATGTGTAGAAAATATCCAGAAGATTAGGAACACTTGGGACTTGGTTATAATCCATTCATGGGCATTGAAAACCCTGGTTCAGCGTAAAAAGAATGATACCCTAAGAATAATTGGTGTTATGCATTTTCCTATTATAGTTGATATTATTTCACTACTTGGTGATACACATGATGTGTGTTGTTGTTGATTATTACTCAATTTGTGCATTTTCTTTCATCCATGTCCCGATGTTATGATGGAAAATAGAATTTTTACATGCATCATTATAGGCTCCTAGATTTCACATTTCCTGAATATTTTCTTTCCATATAAGATCATTTCACTACTATGAAATTCTTGATATGTCTGTGACTAATGATTAATGTTGTGATAGTTATATTATTCTTGTATTACTTGTGGATTAAATTGAGTAATTTCATATCTCAATAAATCTGGTGTATGGGCTACATTGGTTTGGATGATTATTTTACAGAGACGATCAGTTATTATATAAATAAATGAGTGTCATCTCTAGGGATAAAGTGTATGGGCAATAATTCACCGAAATTGACTATACATTATAATGGGAATTAGGATAGCTAAATGGATTGGTGTCACATCCTTATCATGCCTTGTCATATTTATGAATGGTAAAGCATTGAAAATGGATCTTATATATAAAATTAAATGAAAGATATACTTGAGTTTTACCAATACCTTGTCATTTAAGTTGGTAGTTGTGGTATTATGCCTTGGGTAGTTAGTTTTCTTTTTTTCAAAATTTACTATTAATTATATAATTCTTCATAATCTTGTTATAAGGATTGTTATTGGAATTTTTAAATCAAATCAGACATGAATTCCTCCTATTATATGCTAGAAGGGTGGAAATAATTGTTCTCCACACACCGTGGTCCATGAGCCGCCCGTCATACCTCCAAGAGTTCCATCAGTAGAACTTCCTATTTTACCAGATTTGGGCACTCTCACCCATATTTTTGATCATTTCCTATGTCTAATTCAATCCATGCATGGTTTTATACAACATGAACCTACGATTTATGATCTGAGTCATGAGTTCCAGTAAAATAATCCACCTACTTTCTCAGGCGATGGAGATCCTTAGGCTATTGAATCCTGGCTAGAGTCAATCTTATCTCTATTTGAGTATTAGAAAATGAATCCACAGAGTAGTTTCAAAATGTCAACATACATGTTTTTGTATTTTTGGAAGAGTTGGTGGAATTTGATTTCCTAGACCGACTATCATTATGGCATGTTAAGGGTTGATTTACAGACTTCTATATATTATAAGTTATTTTCCCATACACTGAGAGCTGATAGATCCAATGAGTTCATTTATTTCAAGTAGGGTTCTATGTATGTTATGGAATATTCATCAATTTTCACGGATTTATAGTTCTTCACAATTCTTTTTGCTGGTGGTGAACTTTCGTGTGCTAGGTATTTCGATGATGGTCTTTAGTAAGCATATTTATGAAAGTGAATTACATTTGTTTAGCTACATTATCCAAGATATTCAATCAGGAACTTCCCACCGAGAACAACCTAAGGGATGGTATTAGTAATTGTTATAGAGGATTAGAGATGCAGCATGCCGGCAGTTCTTCCAATGGAAGGAAACATTCCCACAAGCATTCTCTTCTTGGAAGTGGAAACCACAATGCATGTTTTGATATCTCTAATGTGTGACATCAGAGCGGAAAAAAGGGAATTCGATGATTAAGTGTGATAGAGACCCATTGGAGTTCCATTATTGTGGACATATTAGGATTCTTCATCATTTCAATAGAACCTTTCCACCATCTTTGAGTGGAAAAATATCAGCACTAGCTCCACAATATAGAGAGAGATCTTTTTCACTGAATCACGCAAGGAGTTGGAAGAGCGCTTGTAGGTCTAGACATGGAGAATTTTGTGAATATGGTTTCCAGGACCTTGATCAATAGTAGCTCCAACATTTTAGTTGTGATCTTGGTAGTCCTAATGTTACATTGGTTAGTGGATCAGGAAATTTGAATGCACTACAACTGATACAAGAGTATCATGATGCGGGACAAGCAATAGTAAAATGTACTATTCTTAAGGAATCTACTATTGTATCTGTTTTATTTTATATAGGTGTTTTGAACAATTTTACCTTTATATCAATGGCGTTGCATCTTAGACCAGAGATACAATATCACTATGGTGTAATAAACATAGATACACCATTAGGGGTAAGAACAAAGGGTACACACCAATGTAAAAACCATCCCCTTGAGGAATGTAGTTAACCTTTCTTATGGAACCTATTCATTATCGAGATTATAAGATTAGGTTTAATTCATAGAATGGACTAGTCGGTTCAGTATCACACTATATTAGATTTCTATC
This sequence comes from Viscum album, assembly GCA_963277665.1. Lineage (NCBI taxonomy): Eukaryota > Viridiplantae > Streptophyta > Magnoliopsida > Santalales > Viscaceae > Viscum > Viscum album. Next base: position 1,816,846,563 of record OY728157.1, read on the forward strand.
ACTGTATGGTATCTTTTACATGACCCGTAGTCAGCTATTATCTACATAGGGGTTAGTGGGATGTCTAGGCTGGTAGAGTTGGACTAGAACATCATTGGCTAGGTGGAGTGACCATCCAGATTGAAAAAAAAATCATTTAGGATCATGGGTTTCGAAAAATTTATTTCCCTCGAAGATTGGATCATTTCAATGATGTATTTCTCAATGGTTTTTCTGGATTACCTCAAGAAAGAGGTAGATTCTACAATCGAGCTTCTACCTGGATAAGCTAAAGTGTCCATTCCGCCATTATGGATAGAGATGACAGATCTTTAGGAGCTCAAGTGACAGCTAGAGGATTTATAGGCCAAAGGCTTAATATGACCTAATACATTTTCCATGAGTTTGTCTTTGGTTTTTTCCAAGAAGGAAGATAGAACCATATGAAATTTTGTTGATTAAAGAATGTTGAACCTGCTTATGGTCAAGAACTGATATCCACGGCCTCGAATAGATGATATCTTCAACCATCTATGTGGGGGAAATGTCTTCTCTAAAATTTACATGATATTAGGTTATCTTCATGTACTAATTTGACCATAAAACATACCTTGTACATATTTCCATGGGAGATATGGTGTATATGAGTACCTTTTTATGCCATTTATTCTTAAGAATGCACCTGATGTTTTCATGGATATTATGAATAGGGCGTTCCAAAACATTTTTCATTATTTTTTCAACATCTTTATAAATGAAATATTGGTTTATTCTCTTACTCATTTCGACCATACCAATAATTTTGTGATCATTATTAGTACACCTAGAGAGCTTCATTGTTATTCCAAGTTTTCTATGTTACATTTATGGATCGACAATGTTCACTTATCGGTTCATGTAATTTTGGAATTAAGAGTATATATTGACCCATACGAGGTTAGCACTGTAGTTTATTGAGAGCATCCCAATAACATGTTTGACATATGGAGTTTTATTAGGGTGGAAGGATATTATAAAAATTTCATAAAAAATATATCATGCCTTGATTCACCTCTTATGGTTCAAAAAAATGAACGTTGTCATGTTCCAATTATCTGAATCTTATGAGAAAGCCTTCAGAGAGATGAACGGGAGGCTTTTCTCGGAACCTATTCTTACTCACTCTGGAGCAAGGAGTAGGTTATGTCATCTTGTATGATGCATTGGGCATCATCTTAGGAGCAGAGCTGATGTATAAAGAGAAATTAATTTCACTTAGATCTCATAAGTAGAGGCTTCATGAGATAAATTACCCAATGATAGACCTTGAGCTCGAAGTAATTGTCAATTCCTTATGTGTCAGGAGACAATATCTATTGGGTGAGTGATTTTTGGGGTACACATTCCAAAATAGCCTCTTATATGCCTTTTTATACTGTGACATGAACAGCAAACAGTGAAGATGGGTCGAGTATCTAAACTACTTTGACATTGAGATTTCCTCTACACCTCGGAAGGGAAATAGAGATTCCTATTATCTGAGTCAAAAATAACTCAAACACATGAAATATATGAATCTAGTGATGAATGAAAGTCAATGGACATATTTTCTAAGTTGAATCTAGAGATTCATGACTGTCAGGAGCTGTCTTACCTCTCATCTTAGGAAGTTACCTCTTCCCTCCTTGAGAATGTCAAAAGTATACAATTTTTGGATCATGGAGGCTTGGTTCTCCATGAGTGTGTATCAGGAAAATCCTGCATTCAGATTGTTCTATAGATATAGATGATATCCTACCTCTAGGTGGATGTATCTGGGTTTCTACAAATATTATAGATGAGTTGATGAATGTGTGACATCCCACTCAGTTGGCAGTTTATCCAAGTATCTAAAAGAAGTGTTGAGAAATGTGATTCCATTATTGGTGTCTTGGTATGAAGAATCTTTTATCAGGCCTTATCACTAGGTGTTCCACATGTTTTTATGTGATAGCAAAGCTCGAGAGACTTGCAGGATTGTTATAACTACTTGCAGTCCCCGGATGGAAATGGGATGATTTTTTCAAGGATTTATTAGAATGATTACCTAGATCTCCATGGGTTAGAAATTCTATATGGGTATTCATTGACCGAATAATGAAATCAATCCACTTAATTCATACTCATGAAAATTTCTTAGTGGATCTGATATTAAAATTGTATGTCTATGAAATCATACGACTACACAGGGTCCCATGTACTTTTGTTTCAGATAGAGACACTCATTTCTCATCATTGATCTATCATGGATTCCAAAAAGGCTATGGGAACACATGTACGTCTATGCACATCATTTCACACATAGATCAATGGACAATAAAAGTGGGAAATATAGCTTCTAGGGGATTTTCATTGAGCATATTTCAATGATTTCAGAGGTCCATGGGAGAATCAAATCCCTCTTGTCGACATTGAATATTGTAACATGATTGGGGAGAAACTTCATATGGATCCTTTTGAGGACTTATATGGTAGGTTGTATCATTCACCCATGTTTCAGATAGAAGTAGGTGAGGTAGCCCTACTAGTTCATCTTCTCGTTTCGGAGACTTTGGAGCATGTTCAGCTGATCAGAAAGAATATGAAAACTACAAATTCTAGACATAAATCTTAGGTTGATCGCCATCGATGACCTCTATAGAGTGAGGTTGGGGATCATGCTTTTCTTTGGGTATCACCTAGTCTAGGTAGTAGATGGTTATTAATTTAGGGAAATATGTAACCTCATTACATCGGTTCATTTGAGATTCTAGATAAAGTCTGGTTGATATCCCATCAGTTGCTACTACCTCAAAAATACAATGCCATGAATTTCGTCTTTCACATATCCTAGATTTTCCAATATCATGTTGATTCATATCATACATTTTATCCCAATGAAGTTGAGTTAGATTTTTATGCTACCTTTGAAGAGTACACAGTACACATCGTCACCTAGAGAAAAAAAATTTCTGAGCTAGTTTTATCCCTCTATTATCGGTGCCCTGGTATCATGGTTATGGGCAAGATGAGGAATAGGAGAGAGGGGGTGGAATACAAGCTCAATAGCTAAAATTTTCTCAGATATTGTTTCTCCACATTGATAATAAGATGTCAAGGACATGTTCTTTTTAGGGTGGGAAAGTGAATGAACAATATTTTTCACTCTGGTATCGATACAATAATTTTCATTCCAAATCATTTCATTTGACCAAATATGGATATACGGTGAGTTAGTAATGCTCTCAGGGGTGTCTGGGGAAATGTATTAGTATTAAATACATCCTTTTAGGGAAATTGGTCATATCACATGGTTGGTACACAGTTGGAGCATGGGTTTCATGACTTTGTAGAAAGTATTTTCCAAGATAGAACCACCTAAAAGGGTTGGTGCACGACCTTTTGGAATAACTTTGAAAAGTTCCCTTCTACTCAGGTAACAACTCTTTTTCACAGTTTGTCACACTATGCATCAAAACAGTGCATAGGCCATTTTTTGGGTAAAATGTCAAATTTTCTATTAATGATCTAATTATCACCCTCATTCTTCTCTATTAAAAATCCATTGGGATTGAACACCATTTCTATCATTTTGAAACTGTTTGAATACCTCATAATTGGATTAAGAGTTCTCCTTCATCCACAGTCTGATCGAGAATTCATTTACCACATTGGATGCACAACAGTAAGTACTCGAGTCCGTGAAGCCAATCCTATTCTCCCTTTCTCTCGACCGAGTTATCAGGATATTATAGTTTTTTCTATTTTCATAGATATACTATGATCTATGAAAAATTAATGTCCAATACTGGAGGAGGAGATTCATACAAGACTATGGTGGGTGGTCTATAACTCACCCCTAACGTTCATTTATTTTGGAAATTATCATGTCGGGCCCATCGATATCATTGGGTTTTGTTTATGTAATTAATATGACATGATTATACACATTTGATCAATATGTTTATGATATTTTCTTATATTTATTTAATTTTTGGGGCTTACTTCCACAAATCTATTCATCAAATGTTGGCTTTTATTCCATAATTATGGTTTTAGGTTTTTGATACATTTGAGACACTATTTGGGTGTACCTTGGCATAACCTTCCTAAGGGTAAGAGTTCCTCTATTAAATGGCTTATTTAAAATGAGACTTTCCTAATGGAATGTACCATGTATTCTCACAACTTGACCCACCTAAGGTTAGTGCTTCAATTTGACAATGCAATGTTAAATGTGAATTTAAAAGTATACTAGGTATATAAAATGGCCTTTAATGTAAATGAATAGTAAGTTTCATATTTTTAGCACCCTTACTGCATTAATGGAAGGTAGAGGAATGATCCTTGAATATAGAATATGATTTAAATGGATTAACTAAATGGTTTCATGATACATTGAATTTTCACAGTAATGAAAGGAATGGAATGAACAATATGAATTTATTAAAAGGTTTCATGATACATGAAATTATCACACTAATGAAAGGAAGGGCATGAACCAAATGAAATATTACAAGACTTCAATATCAAATATGAGGGTCCAGACTTAAGCTCACCATAGATTCTGAATAGAGAATTCCATGAGCACTCTAGAACCCCAATCTGATTTAAGGATATGTCTTCCCTAGGATGAGACCCACCTATATCCTGATAATTTACAGTTATTTGGATTCTTGGAATGACATTTTAGGATCCCTCACATACAATTAAAGGATGAATTATTTACAATCCTTGGATCCTAAATTGACATGTAGGTTCCATTGTTAAATCCCATCGGGCCCAATCATTACAGAGCCCTGTTTTACCTTGGATTAAATCCTTCGACTATGTGGGTGTATCATTGTGGAACGACTTCGAAAATGATCATTGGGTTACACTCTTACCCCAATCCGGGCTATATTTATTACTGAGTTGGAGACACTTTAGGTCTACGTCACCTTGTTTATTACCTTTGAACTGCACTCTAAAATATCATTATAGAATTCATTACTACATCATGGAACCGTTAATATTTTTAATAGGTGACATATTATAAACTGGTAAAAATTAAATAATGAATTTGTTAAATATTAAGACACTAGACAGTGGCTGAAGAAGGTACTTGGTAATTTAGTTACATTGTACTGATTTACTTTATTTATTCGTGCTTTCACAATGTTACATTTCCATTACACAAGAAAGGTTTTATAGCCCACATTGTTGGTGGCCCATTGAGACTTACCTCACAGCCTCTCTGGGTGTCGTTTGGTACCCAGAGTAGATTATATGGTTGTAGATGTTGAAAATGGGAACCATAATGCTTCAATCAATTGATTGTGTTCTGTTTAGGATGGAGCTTGACAATTGATGAATGAAATGTGGCTTGGGACTCTGGTGAGAGTCTTTTGATTCATTTAATACATATGTGGGACATGTTATTCCGATTTTCTTATATCCACGTTTTTCATTTATCTAGTAAAATGACATATCATCAGTTATTGTATGTCATTCTAGTTATTTTTACTATTGTCCATATTTTCTATTGTGCCTTCTATTTACTCATATTTCTTCCACTATTTTCCTATGTTTACATTTATTCACAATGCTACAGTTTGGTAATAGGGTCATAAACTCCCTATAAAAACACCATAGGACCTGTCTGCTAGCTGGATGCCTCTGGTGTTTGGGGATATTTCCTTGAGGCCATGGATGAAAGTGTTGTTTTTCTCACAACTATGACCATCCATGTCTTTTAACATTGTATTATCCATCTCAAATAGGAAAAAGGGATTAAGGTTTTATTTAAGGAATAAGAAATGGAATATTATTGAAACATGGATTTGACGGTAAGAAAGAAAGATTACCTTTATAAAGGATTTAGTTTATGGATGAGTTTTCAAGAATATATTTTTAGTTCATTGAATATGGATATTAAATTTGAAATGAATTTTAAAAAATATAAAATATATTCTAATATTTAAATGTAAAAATAAAAAACAATTTAAAAAATCTAATTAAACACATAAAAAATCTAATGTTTTTTAAAAAATTTAACTAATAAATGATAAAGAAAATATAGATAAATATTATTTGAAATAAAACAACCATAAATTTAATTAACAAAATAAATGATATAAATTAGAAGAGGTTTAGTAAATATAATATAATTATTATATTAATTATTTATAATTTATAAAGAATCTTCCCTCTATTTGAAATTACCTAAAAGAAAATGATTTCAAAATATCAATATATTGGATTTTCATTAATATATAGAACTAATTGTATTTCATTACCAATACTTGGAAACCCATACAACTAGTCTCTAAACCAAATCATGGAAAGTCCCAATTTACATTACAAAAACTAATGTCCTGGCGTCTAGAACTCAGGCATCCAACAATAACCTGAGGGAATGATTTTCCACACTTGGAACATGATATTAGAATATATATATATCTATATAAGAAACCCTAAAATAAATATATAATCACAAAATAGAGAAAATAGTAAGGATACAATTACTATTAGAAAGAGAAAACCAATGTACATGTACAAAAAAATAATAAAGAAAGTGTACACAAATCGTATCCATGGTAAAACCATGTGATATTTGGGAAACATCCCACAATATCACCAATAACTCTGCATACCCAACTATAAAAAACCTCACGACTCACTATAATTCGTTTATGCTTTCCAAAATTAGATAAAACATGTTCATTAAGCCTGCAAGGAATTGTGTTGGGTGTTAGATAATCATTCTCACTAGGATCGCAGTGGGGTTTTCAATAACAATTATCTGACAAATAATCCATATATAATGAATTTAAAAGAAAATATGGCATGAAAAATAGCTTAAAATTTTTATTTCCAAACCATGGTAAAAAAAATTCTTTTTCCAAACATTCCCCAAAACTAGGTAATATAATTTGAAAAAAAAATCTATAAACTATTACATTTATATAATAATATATCATATAATATCAAAGAAACACCATACAAATATAAATCACAAGGCTAATCAACCATGTTTTATGAAATATCAGATGAGAAAATTCACTCATACCCAATTTTTAATCAATGACTAGCACACACCAAAGTACCAATTGTAAATATATCGATGAACTAGGGAAAAAATGCACTATATTGTGATACCCCGATATTATTAATATCATGATCCTAGAACAAGTTATTTATTTTCAAGGAATGTAATAGCACCCAAAAAAAGTGACCCATTAAAATTTTAATAGAAAATTTGAAATAATAAACCCTCAACCTAGGTATTCATGGATCACAACTATGATATATGTGAAATAAATTAAAAATAACCAACAAATTTCAAAAAATTACAACACTTTTCATTAGAAACATTCATTGAAACCCATTTCACAATGCATTGAAAACAAATTTATTATAAAATCTTGAGTGGGAAACACATATTTTGTCTGAATAAATTTTACACACACATATCAATCAATTCATGGTTTTAAATCAATTCATTTTAAAAATTATTCAAAAGAACAAATGGAATTCATGGATTATACAAAATAGGAAATAGAGGAACTACATACCTTAAACTCAGGCAGTACACCAACCACAATGGATCCACATTTGAACCATTGAGCATTAACATGTTGTTCATAATTATCTATGACTCACTGAAGCTATAATTGACAAAATACATAAATAAAATAATATCAATAGCTCTAATCATGTCACATGGATACAAAATATGTCTCATTAGCTCACTTAGTCTAATTAGTCCATAATCCCTGGGAAGTGAAAAAATTACAATATGGAACCTCCTATATTGTTTACCAACACACACCCAACGTGACCCATGTGCAACAAAAATAAAAATTAATGAATCCATGAATATAATTCCCAATTAAGGAAACAGAAATAAAAAAGAAAAACATTTGCAAATAATTTTTTAAGCCCATTTGAATGAAAACATTTCAATGTATTATTTCATCTAAATCCACTTAGGCATAATATAGATATATAAACAAAATGATTTTCAATCACCTCATAATCAAAAAAAAATTCCAATAGACACACTAAAAATGATAAAGGAATCACTCGATATATCATCACAAGGATTTTTAACCCAAATATTAAAGAAAAACTCACAGACCATAGTTATACTAAGGGAATGATATGTTATGTGAAGAGACCATCTTAAAATATAGAATGAACTAGTTACATTAATTTAAAATAACAATTACTCAGAAAGATGGATCCACATTATCCTATAAAAATAATAAATATCATAAAAAACTAACCCATAACCCTATGCCTTCTCCCCATTTTGTAATGTTCCCAACCTGGTACTCCCTCACGTGACTATGATGGGTGGTTACATGACACTTGGTTTATATCCATGTATGCCAAATGCATCAGACAAGAAATGAATATGTACGACATATCCCATAATAGTATATAGTATAAATAATACCCAATGTAAATATAATAATCAATAAGATATCCTAACTACATTGACCATAAATAAGAAAATCCATGTAATTATATATTACTATAATTCAACGAAGAATGTATCTAAATGAAATGATAAAACTAATAAAAAATAAAAAATAATTAACTAGATAAAAGACTACATCATATGGTCCTAAACCCTATGTTATTCACATCTCCATGCCCCATTTCCTATATTAGAGAAAATAATAAAGGTAAGGATATTTTTTTATTCATACATTCAACCATGAAATATTCGTGGCTACCAAACGATAGACCAAACAGTGTGTGTGTGTGTGTGTGTGCAACACATTGGGCTGAGATTCATGGTGTCAAAAAAATTACGGTCTAAGAATGTAGTGTACCCAATAAATGTATTAACATGAGTATTAATTTAATAAAATAATGTTTCATAAGAAATAATCCTACTGAAAAGGTTCTTCATATTTTTTTTAATAAATACTGGATCACCAAGGATTGAGGCCTAGATATATTGGGCTCAATCCAATAAAAAGGGTCTTTAAAGATTTTCAACATACACTCCAGGGTACAAGAGGTTAGAGATTCAAATTTGTGACAGAAGTGTCTTTATAAAGGATTATAATATTTATAGAAATAATATAAAATATAAGGCCTCATATTATCCATCCAAGGAAACAACATAGAATATGATATCTTGGGTCATACTAAAGCATTGTTCGTGGGACCACATTATTACCTTCCTCGTCAAACTACATCCATCGACAGCATATAGGACCACGCTGAAAATTATATAAACCAAGTAATGGACTATAGTGAATCCTAATACACCATGACAAAAAACCTTGAACCTATAGATGTAGGATCTAGTGTATCCTAACCCACACCACATGGCTATCATAATTGGCTAAAGTATCCAAATATCACACCATGGCCCTTATGCCACATCCATAATATCGACAATACAAAAAACAACATCCAAGGGATGGGATACTTTGTAAAATTCCACAATGTTATATGTATTAAAAATATTTAAGTGGCTGAGATAATCCATAAAGAAGCTCTCTACATCTATTCTTGAGATAATATTTCTTGATGTCCATGATTATAGTGTATTCCAGGGCTCTACGGAATCGAATTATCTTATTAATTCTGTTATTCCTATGTCCTCTCAAATCAATCAAAATGATATAAGGATAAAAAAATTGGTTAAAAATAAAATGAAACAAGATCAAATAGTTTTATCAAAACATAATGTGGTTCATACCTTAAAAAATGGGAACATTATACCTCCCTACCCCATAACATATTGTTCTAGAGATACTCTAAAAATCAGTGTGCATTATCAACAGACAACTCTAGAAACTATGTTTTAATATTAAATTCTTTCTCCCATGTATTCTCTACCACACCCCCATGCATCCAATGTACTCACACTATTGGTATGTAATATTTTTTAGTAATTAATATCCTTGTGGTACAAGATATGTATTGGATTCTCCACAAAGGATGTATTAAAATCCTACTCGACGTCATCATCCTTTATCATGTTTGATGGGTCAGTATGATATAAAAAAATCTATAACAACTAAAATACATCATTTATGATTTTTTCTACTATGTAAACAATAAATAGCAGTCCACTAGACTATCCCTTTCCACTCTCTCAAGCAACACAAAAATGTAGGTGTTACCTTCAATTTCATCCATATATGTTATTTGAATAACCTTGTAAAAACCTAAAGGAAAATAAAATTACCATCATGAAACACTATAGGTAATCTTTGATAGTCATCATAGAATTTCTACAAGATAAACATTAATATAAACCACTTTCTGATCAACTCATCCTCCTCATAAATTTCATTCATGATAAATGTTTCAATGGGCTCTAACACGCCTACCTCTAACTATAAAAGAGGAGAAAAACATGGAATTCCTTAAGAGGACATGAAAGGATGTATTTTGATCAATTCATATTATCTATGTTTCTATGAACACTCCATATGTGGTATATAATTCTCCCAATAACAACTAATATACAAATCTCTGGCTTGCACAATATCCTCTGGAATCTTAATTTTCTATTTATATTGGTCATTAGTCTGATGATGGTTAGGTTATAATTAGAAGAACCCAGTATAAAAAGGCCTTATGAAGACCCATATAGAATCAAGATTTAAAATAATGATTCTAGTCTAAAATAATACTCCTTTGAACATTATTCCATCAAAATATATTATGTATATAAATAATTCCCTAATCATGTATGAATAAGGTATCTCTAGAAAGAAATAAGTGGGCTACCTTCTTCAATTGATCCATGATCATTCGTATCCCACCATTCATAAAAGGTTTCCTAGGTAATACTATTATGAAATATATTATTAAATCATCCCATATTTATTTCTGAATACATATGGGTTCTAATAACCTAACAGGCCTCTCATGCTCTTCCTTCACTAGCTAACATGTGAAATATCTCACCACCAAACCCACTATCACTTATTTAATCCCTACAATCTATTAATTTTTAAAATGATCATGATTCATATTCATTAGACCCATATATACCACCAAAATAATGCACGAAACATCATTATCATATTCTTATGCCATCCCATGGGATCCCATACATTCCCATGGATAAAAAGAACGTCGCCATAGCTAAGATACCATCTAATGGTGGCTCAACACCAAATATGTTGTCCCTCAGAGAAATTTTCTTCATATCGGGTAGCTCTTATCTCATAAAATATTCATAATAATAAAAATTATAAACATCCAAAACTGTTCTACTCATCCATATGAGTCCAAAACATACAGATATATGACACCAAAGAGTTCTATCATCAACCACTCATCGCAAGACTCCCTCACTACCTATGTTTGTGTCTAATAGATTAAGGAATCGGTAAAAATGTTATCTTTTCCTAGTTTGTAAGACATACTGAATAAAAATTAATTTTTATAGTCAACCCACCTCCTTTATCGATGTTTCATACCTCAATAGAAAAATATGTACTTATGAACCTTATTGTCTATGTACACCAGAAATATGACTCCCAATAGATATTGTATCTAGATTCATATCGAATGTTCCAATACAACAAAATATATATCATGTTTAGGGTAATTTCAATAATATATAATATTCTATTTAAATATTTAAGAAGTCACTATGTCCTACAACATTATAATTTCTCTAAGCCAACTATGGAAGCTTCATAGTACAGAGTATATTATTTTCCCAGTTTTGGAAAATTGAGGATCAATTCCGAGGTATAACTGCCCATCATCTTCTAAAATGACCCCTCATAATAATATATCTAAATAAAATTCACCCCCTTCAATGTCATAGTGGAAATTGGTGATTCCAAATGGGAATTTTCCCGGATATATAAATGCTAATAGCTCACTAGACCCAGAAATCTCTAAATCTAGAAGATATTCTTCTTTCATTCACAAAATACAATTTCTAGAACCTTATCAGGGTCCACTACCAATCCATCATACGGTATAAAACGAACTAAAATTTGAACTGTATCAATCCATAATTTTCATTTTGATTGTTTCGTATAAATTTAAGGCACGCATAGTGTATAGATAATGATTTCAACATATTAGGAATGATCATATAAAAATTGGTTTTACACAAATATTTAATTGAGTTAATATACCATAAACTAAAATAGGAATGAATTTAATATCTGATTCCTCAAGTCCGTGAATATTATTAGTGTGTTCATCAAACTGAACAACATCACTATATACTCATGCAAGCCATGCTGGCTCCATATAGTAGTTTGGTATAGTTTCAATGTTGTCATCCTCAACTGATGTTACCCTAGAATCAATTAGATCATATAGAAGATCCTAGAACCACTAATATAATTAAAACGATCATCAATTCATGAAATGGGATAGTAGTTATCAACCATCATCTATTTCAACCAGTAATAATCCACACAAAAGTAAAAAGACCTAGATTTATTTTTGGAAAGTAGAACTAGAGAATAACATCGAGATGTACTTGGTTGTATGAATCCATTTACTTAAAGATCATAAAAATTAACATTCAAATCACAAATAAATTCTGGTGTTATTTTCTAAATAGGTATACAAACTAGCTCATCTCTCAGTACTAAATCTATCTTTAAAAAATCTCACTCATGTAGTAATAAAAGGAACTCTTTGGTATAGATATATTACAAATTGTTTTCCACTAGAGTAAAAGTATCAAATTGTATTTTTCCAGAAATTATAATAAATCATTTGTTTTAAGTAGTTTGATAATCAAATTTAAACTTAATTGGTCTGGTATGTCCATCCAAATGATCTCACTCACCCTACAGTGTCTTGCTTACCCCTTTTAGAGATAGTATGGAGAATATCCTATGATAACAATTTATATGATCCAAGTATAGAACTATCTAAACCATACTAAGAATCAAATTTTAGCATATAATTTCCATCCCAAAAACACATAAAATGAAATTTTATCTACTAACTTTAAGAGTAAATTTATTTCATTGTCTAAAATCCTCAAACAACAATCCCAATAGTGTATTGACGGTCATTACACTATCAATTCTACCTTTAACAAAACCTAAACCATTTGAAAATTGGGAAAAAAGAATGGAATGTAATTCCAAAAAATTAAAAGAACATGGGCTATTGTAGATGATACATGACTGATTCCTGAATTTATTTATGGTCTTGCATCAAAAATATCTAGAGTAGAATCCATGAAATTCGACTAATTTTTTCCTCTAACCTGATCTTTTGTCTCACTCCCGTATTTTTGTCCCTCTGGATAATAAATCTTCTCATATACTATTGTACTATGTCCCATACCTCCACCTAAACATCTAGTGGATATTTAGATACCATTCCAATTAGGGGTACTTGAGTCCTTCACAGACTCTACTATCGTTTCATACCACCTACAACTATTCTAACACTATAGAATCCTATAGATCATTTGTAGCTAACGGAGCCTTCCATAAGACGGGAAATAAAATGTGGGGTGAGGAAACTGGTTTTTTCTATTACCAAACAAACAATAATGATAAAAACTCATTATTATGTGGTCCCATAACTTTTTAACACATTCTTTGATACAATAACTACAACATCCTTGATTATAACCATCTTTTATACACTTCCTTCTTGTAGAAAAATAGCCCCTTATTAGCCCTTTCGTAATTAAATTTCCACCACTCATTTCATCTCTTATAATTCAGTCGATGATCAACTCCTAGTTAATAACAAATAGTAATCTTATCAAGATAAAAAATTATCCAATAAACATATCTCATAGTGAATCCCATATGAAAAAATAATTCCCAAGACTAATCATCAGCTTCTAATAATATAAATAAAACATTGAAAATTAGAGGGCCCTCTAACATAGTCCACCACTGACACCACATCTTACATCATGTGAATAAAATGTGTATCCCTATATCCTACAAAAATATTTATGTAGAGGTTTTTCTAGATAACCCCCATAAAATCCATCACAAATAGATCCATTTTCAACATGGTTTTCTCTATTACATTCACCAACACTTGTATGACCCTCGAAAATTTTTAGAAGAAATCTTCACCCTCATATCGATGGGTGTTTCATTGTGAATAAATATCATATAGATTGACGATGTTCTAAACTATTATTCCTTAGTGGATTCATCCTTATTGAATATAAATGGGTTATGTGGATGGAATTCTGTTTTCAGTTCATACATTGATAGAATAGTGTGAATGGTCTCACCTTCCATCAATCTCATGACCAATAATAATTTGTTAGAGAGATGATCATCCTTCTGGTACTCTGGATCAATAGGAATGTTTAGCTCAGCTGTATAAGGAATGTATTCATTTAAACAATCATAATTACCAATTTGAAGTGGTAATAAAGAAATTTTCTATATAAGGGTTAACAAAATCCTTATATTATAGGTTACACAATAAGGAAATTCCAAACTAGTAAAAACAATAGAGAACCAATGGTGCATGGTTCCTATAAACTTTTCTAAATCGGGATTTCGGAATAACCAAACCCTTTCATTAATTTAAATTCTCATATATATCAATGGATATCATTTCAATGTTCATATGAGAAGATACCTCACATATAATAATATATCCCTTGAATGATAAAATCTTGTCTAAAATATAGTCTTATTTTCCAACCATGATTCAGGAATACTAATTTTATTCCATAAAAATCCCTAAATAAGATCTTGATAAATATAAAATCACACCTAAATTTTACTACACAATAAAAAAATCATATATACTATAAGAAAAATGTCTTGAACAATAATTTCATCACAAGGAAATCAAATTTTCCCCCATGAAGAGGTTAGCTACTCCACTTCACAAAACCATTACTAAGTCTTGAGACATCTTAGCCTCATTCCTTTCTTTCCCAACTAGTAGTGACAATGAAAATAATCATATTTTTTAGATACTACTTTGTAATGTCCCCAAATTTATACTCCCTCATGTGATTTATCTAGGTGGTTATGTGACCTCGGTAGCACCTCACCATATAAAGAAGTTATTCGACTAATATATAGGGTGTAATGAATACAGACTGGGGATATATACTCTAGTATACATCAGAAATAGTAGAAAAAGTAATAGTAATAAAGAATATGAAATCGAATATGAATAAAGGAAAAATAATATAATCCATGTAATAATAGAAAATTGAAATAAGATGTTAAATGTATCTAAATAATATGTTGAAATTCATACAAAATAATGACCAAACTGGATTGATAAAACACTCCAAATACTAGTATTAAACACCATTTTAGTCATGTATCCATGCTCAAACACATCCTGAAATAAAATCAATCAGCACAGGGTCCCTTACCCTTTTTAGTACCATTAACCATGAAATATTCCCATGTACAAAACTATTGCTTGAATAGGCGGCGAGTATAACTCAGCAGGCTAACTTGCATTGTGTTTAAATAATATATAATGTGTTTGTATTTAATTGCATAAAGATATAAATATTGGAATTAATTTAATAAATTATTTTTTCATAAGAAATAAACTTATTGACCATCATGTTCTAGGTCAATACCTTAGGCCATAAAAACTTTCTTTAACTTAATTCCGGATATCCATGAGCATGTAATAGATCCATATAAACCATTTATAACTCCATCGAAGAAAATATCCAACCAAACAAACATTAGAAAACCTAGAATTTCCCTATAAAAATTTTATCTTATCCAACCCGAGTCCTTCTAATAGTTTTAGAATTTCAAAGGTAAATCCCTTTATTCATTTTATAACATCCAAGTTAAATCTATATAATCATTTTAGCTTGTGAGGTTCGAATACAACTAATTATATCATCATGTCTCGGTCAAATACCTATATTAAATTAAAAATTAATAACACAAACCACATTGTTTAATCATACCCAAACCACTTAGTTTCATTTTTGATCAAATTCAATTGTATAAAATGAACACATCATTCAACCATATTCCACAACACCAAATAATTCACTAGTTTATTATGAAAATTATTATTTTTATTTTTATTTCTTCACATTCATTTATGTGAAACAACTACCTTGTCTTACCAAATCAAAATGTATGAAAATTTCCATAATTAATAAATATCTAGTACATAATGAGTTTATTGGTAGGCATGCATCTTGAGGGTCCTCAGTCCCAATCACAACACCAATTGAACTCACCAAATATATTATGGGATTAACCACACTGATTATCATCATCACTGAATTATTTAGTTACACAGGTCACATGAATGGAATTCTCATGTGATTATAATTATTTTACATACTAGAAGTATTGAAAAATAAAGAGATTTTACATTTTGTTACAATATTATTAAAATATTTTAATGATAAACAATACAAAAGTGTTACAAAACCATAATCTAAAGGATTATTATATTGAGAAAAGTAAAAAAATACATATCATTTACCAAATAAAACATAAAAAATTATTTAATTATTTCTTTTCTAGATTCATAGTTGATCGTGTGTTCTCCTTAGTACAAGTAATCACCTGATTATATGCATCAATTAAAGGGGTAATCTAAAATTCTAATAAAAGGATACACAAGAACATGAATCCACATTAATTGTGGTGATAATAATAATTATCTTCATAACATAAGAATGGGATAATCATCATAATCGGGATAGGAATATTTGGATAAAGCCATGGAATGTGTCATTGCATAAAAATTCAACAGTGCATCTTAGTGGAAAACAACATCACACAGTTGTGAAAAAAATCATGTATCATGTTCACCCATAATTCACATCATCTTATAAGATTTATCACATTACCAAATGAATCATAGTTCTATATAATTCATTTTTCACACATCACATCATATCATTTACATGATTTATATAATTCTATGTGAACCATCACATCATAACATATATAAACTCTTCCATGCCACGTATAACGTATATCAATCAGGGAAAAAAATTTAACCATATAAATAAATGGTATAATTTTATAAAGAATTATTTAACTAATAAACATTTTAGTTCCCAGGATAAGTAATTAATAATATAATTGGTATATGAAAGATCAATCATTAGTAAATAGGAAACAATCTCATTATAAGTAAAAGATGTGTTTTTAGAAATAATTATTATTTTCGAAACCATTATGATTGTCTTAAACTCAATTGAAAATAATCTAATTGAAATCAAAGGAAAATAGATAATAAATATTTGATATATAAGGTCATTAAATTAATATACATATTAAAATTGGTGTCAAAGTAGGAAATATAAGGAATTTGGTTTTTTTAGAATCCCCAAACCTTTTTTTGATTATCATTCTTGACATTAATATTATTTATAATAAAATAAAAATATTTGATTTAAAAAAAGAATATACTCTAAAATTTTTAATTAATTATTTGTTTTTTATGTTTATATTTATACTTTTAGATGAGTTATATAGTTCAATTCCATTATTTTATAGTGTTCATTTTCATGGTTTTAATGATCGATTCGCCTGAAAATGAGTAGGTATGTTTATGTTGAATGGGTATAATTCTCTATAATTGAAGTTATATATTATTAGTAAATATACATATATTTATATATATATATATATATTAAATAGAATTATGATGAATTATTAGTTAAATGATAGTGATAATCATTTAGAATTCTTTTCATTTTTTTGAACATCAGAGACAAATTATGTTCTATGATTTATTATTTTGTATATAAATGATATCTATAACATAAATGGGTAATTAATTTAATTTCATATTAATTAAAAACCATTATTTTGGATTTAGGAATATCCATGAAGGTGTTAAATGAAAATTAAAACACATTGCCCATGATGCTGGTAAATTGACACATCACATGCAATGATTTAATTTCTAAAATAAAAATGATTTGGAAAAGGGATTGATTATGAATATTCCCTTAAAATTAATTAATTCCAATATATAAAATACTATTTATTTATTATTTACAATATTATTTAGGGTACTAAGAAAGAAAAAAACATCGGAAATTTTTTTATGAAATTTAAAGGAAAAGAAATAGGATTTTACCTCTTAAATGTAATCTCTTTGAGAGCCACCATAGGAAAAAAAATTTGGTCTTCTGATGAGAGAAATGGATCCTAGAAATGGGTGAGGGGATTTTGGGGCTTTTTTGGTAAAATATAGATAAGGTTCATATCTATGAAGGTCTAGGGAGAAGAGGTTGTGAGGGTGCTATTTAAAGGGGAGTAGAGGGGTGTTTCCCATTATTTTATTAATTAGTTTATTATTTTGTCCCAGTATTTTGAATATATTTAAAATTATAATAAAACATATTAAAATAATTATGAGAATTTTTTAGAATATGGTTATTTCATTATTGATTAATCATTTAATCCTGTTTTTTACATATCAGGTATATATACAGTAAATTATCAAAAAAATTTATTCAATTAAAACTACACTATTTGAGAAAAATCCCAAAAATTCACCCTAACCATTTCTCTATTTTCTTAATTTATAAAGAAGATAAATTTTTGGAAAAAATTCTATAAACATATTAACATTAATTTTTAATTAAAATCATCATTTATTAGAATAATACTACTTTTAAAATTATAAATTATTTTTTAACACATTCAAAAAATAACTAAGGTCTCATAAAATTATCTTGTAAACATAAGAAAAAAATATTAATTGATAAATTTATATTATGGTAATATATTTCGTTTTAAATATATATTTTATTAAAAAATCGCAAATAAATATTTATAACACATAAAAATACCAATGATTAAATTGTTATTTATAAATGCTTACTTAATTATTTCATGACAAAAATATATTATATTTTCAATCATGAGATTCCATAATTTAATTTATACATTCATAGGTGAAGTTACAATTATATTTTTTGAATTCATTTTCTAAATGGTTGCATTACAATTATAATGGTCATGTTACTATTCCATCGGTATTGGTTTTTTAATTTCTGAAAAAAGCATCATATTTCATTCATTATTAATTTATAAAATTTATATTTTTTCCTCTATTTGATTTTATGTTATTTATAATATATGTCATAATTATAGGAAGGGATATTTTTATTGATAAATTTTGTGGTCGTTATATTCTTATCCCCATTTGAAATGTTTCCCTCAAAATTTCGTTTTACTTAAAAAGGTGAAGGTACTTATACTTCATCGCCTCCTCTAGTTCCTATATCTCTTCTTTGTACATCTAGTTCCTCAACAATAATTTTCCAATGTGGTTTTTCTTATTTTATAAAACCTTATGTCTCTGATTCAGAATATTTATTGGCTGGTCCTTATTAGAAATACCATCTTCTAGTTTTACCACCTCTATGTATAGTACATGTGATGGATCAGTCATGTACTTTCCCAACAGAGACGCATGGAACATGTCATAAATTTGATCCATACTTGGTGGAAGATCATGCTGATAGGCCATTGATCCTATGAAATAAAGTAACTAAAAAGGACAATGTACAATGCGCTATGATTCTATTTCATTCCATATCAGATGACTCTTTTCCATGGTGATATTTGAAGGAATAATTTATCTCCAATGTCGAAATCCTAGTCCCTTTGACATTTTTTAGCATAGATCTTTTACTAACTCTGCATAACATTCATATATTGTTGGATGGATTTATCCCTCAGTTTAATCACTTTCACAAGATCAGGTCCCAATATCCTTTTCTCTGTATCTTTATCCACATATGTTGGAGTTCTACATATCTTTCCATACCGATATTCAAATCGAGTCATCTGAACACTTGAGTGGATTTATTTGTTGTATATCCCATCAAACATTTAATTCTATTATAAA
The DNA here is from genome assembly GCA_963277665.1 of Viscum album. Taxonomy (NCBI): domain Eukaryota; kingdom Viridiplantae; phylum Streptophyta; class Magnoliopsida; order Santalales; family Viscaceae; genus Viscum; species Viscum album. Next base: position 1,816,866,357 of record OY728157.1, read on the forward strand.
ATATCATATAATATCCTAGAGTGTTTTAATAATAATTTTAGACTGGCTATCAGTTTTGGAGTGATAAGTTTTGTAAAAATTCAATTCAACACTCCAATATTATGAATACTCCTCCATAATATAGATGTGAACCTTGGACCTAGATCAGAGAAAATCGATTGTGTAACCCCATTCCGTCTCACCAATTCTTTTATATATATCTTAGCTAGCTGTTCAAGTGAAATGTATTTCATAATAGTGTTAAAGTGGGCATTCTTGGTGTGTCGGTCCACCACAACCCATGTCACATTATTTCCATTAGATTACATTGGGTGACTAGTGAAAAATTCCATACTAACATTATCCCATTCCACATGGGTATAGGCAATTTTTTCATCATCCCTTTTGAATTTTTTCACTCTTAATTAACTTTCGGATATATCATGCACCTTTATTTCGACTCCGTAATCTCCTTCTTCATTATTTCCTATACAAAGTATTCTTGAAGATAAATGTACATATTGGTACTTCCAGGATGGATAGAGTGTGTAGGTATTTATTAATTATCCAAAATATCATGCTTAATCTTTTGAAATTAAGGAACAAAAAATCATCATTCCAAATTGAGTGACACCATCATTATCAATATGGGAAAATTATTGCTTCCCTTACTTAACTACCTTCATATTCTTTGAAGCTCGAGATCATACCTTTGTGTCTCCCTAATCTTCTCATGTATATATTGTTTGGAAATTATTTGGTGAAGGGGGGATGTATTCTACAATATTACAATTTCAAAATCTATCTTATGTATTTTCAATAAAATTGGGCCTTTTGTAATCATCATTAGAGATAAAGTAATATATTATTTTCTTTTAATAGTATCAAATACCTATTTTTCATTCCCATGAAGATATTTAATAGAAATAATTTAGTCATTGACTAGTTTTAACAATCACCATTGATGAATGTTGATATCCTTCTGTGTGAATATATACATTGGGATAATTTTAATGGTATATATGTAACAATTTTCACAATAAAGATAGTGTTGAAAATTTATCAATGAAAAAACAGCACTACTATATCATGATCATACTTTGGATAGTTCTGAACATGGATCTTCAACTACTATGAGGCATAGCCTATCATTTTATCAGTTTTCCTGAGTACACAACCATATAAATTATTTTAAGAATCAATGTATGTCAAACCCCATTTTCCTCATGTCTATAATCTAAAAACTTGCAAAGTTATAAGCTTATTCTGTAGCTACATGAATCTGTCCTCACATTCATTCGTCTATAAAATAATTAACCCTTTTCTATGTTAAAATTGATATAGGGATACACAATCATGAAACATTTCCCATAAAATGATGATAATACTCAACAAATATATGAAAACTACATATTTCTATGATACTAGTTAGTTTGGGCCAGTCCTCAATTTGAATTGTTGTTTACGGGTTAACATAAATTCCTTCACTTGTGAACTTGTGTCCATAGAATGTTTTTTCTGCATCAAAAAATGAATCATTTTGAACCTGGTATGCAATTTCACTTTCCTTAATTCTTCCAAAACCATCCTTAGATGTTCATCACATTCCTCATTTCCATAGTAGTAGATGATAATATCATTGAGAAAAACTCTCACAAATTTAAGGTAATGTCTAAAGAAACTATTCATCATGTCCGTGAATATTGCACTAGAATTTGTATGTCTGAAGGGAATCAAAAGATATGCATAGTTACCATACATTGTCAGGAATATTTTCTTCTCAATATATTCCTTCTTCACCTTTTTTGATGATTTACAAAACAATGATCCACCTTAGAGATGTAAATAGATCCCCATAATTGATTGAAAAACTCATCAATCCATGGAAGAGGGTACTTTTTTATGGTGATATTATTGAGTCATGGATAATCAATATGTAGCCACATTCTTCCAGACTTCTACTTGAAAAAAGATCATTGGGACACCCCAAGGTGATGCACTAGGGTGTACGAACCCATTGTCCCAGTGCTCTTGCAACATATTCTTTAACACATTCACTTTGATAGGGTCCATCCTATAGTGACTTTTCGACATAGTATTAGCTCCAGGTATGAGTTTTATTGAGAAATATGTGTCATAGTATATTGTATTTCTAGGTAACTCTTTAGGAAATACATCACTTTATTCCATCAGAATAGGCATTTACCCTAGGTTGGAACCTTATTTTGACTCAACCACTTTAGTGAGATATGCCTATTCAAAGGGAATTGACAACCACACCATTGATAAATCATCCAAAGGTGATTCATGGTAGTTATTTCATTTTTATAGGATCATGGTACTATTTGGAATATGAAATGATAATTACTTTTACCAATAGTTGATGTGTTCCCTATATAATGAGAGTCAATATATCTCGAGTATGGAGAATATTCCTCAAAGGAAAGTATCATGATATTCATAGGGAAAATATTCCCAGATACACCAATAGTTTATTAGTCAAATACAAGGGTTTCTGTGATCGCATCACTTGATGTTTTAGCATATGTCCCTACTTTATAGTTTTGGGGATTTGATTCTATTTCTCTAGAAAACATGCAATATATAAATGAATGCATAAGTATAAGATCAGTTAAGATTGTTTCCATTATTGAGTTAATAGAATGTTTACCATGTATGTTTTCATTTTTTTGGTCCACATTAGTAGTAGTGATGGAATAAGAACTACTTTACACTTTTGGATTTGTTGAAAATGATGTAGATTACCCTTTAGGAATCAATGTTTATAGAACTATTGTGCATAGTTCCATTTCACCCTATATTTGTAAAATTAGACCCAGGGTGGTCCTCTCCTTTTCTGCATTGGATCGGCCAGATTCATTATCTATCTTCAATAGTCATGAGCATAGTTGTTTTCCTTCCCACACTTATAGATGTTCTCTATCCCTTTTAGGTAGTTACCATGATGATTCATCCCAATTTTTTATCATGTGAGTGGTTGAGATATCATCCCACTGTTTTCCTGAGATCCTTTGGCATGAAACTTCAATCTTTCATTTATTATCTCTGTTGACAGGGGACCATTATCCATACTCAATCTCCACATTGAGGTCACATCGAACTATATGTTCATAACTACCAGAGTCTCAAATTATTTGAACCTTTAAAAGGGGTGGTTATAACCAACAAAAAAATATCAATTTTTCAATCATTGTTGATTAAAAATCCAAAACCGTACATTGCAATACATTGGAAATTTTATTGATAGTCCATAAAAGGTTCGCCTTTAATTTTCATTGGATTTATGAATACTCTCTCCATATTTGTATGATGATTTAGAGGAAAATACATATTATGAAACATTTTATTAATGTCATCCAACTCCATCTCTTAAAATTGCATCCTTCTTTTTGGTTTTCTTAATTTTTGGGAAAAAATCCCCCAAGATAACATTGCATCATTTTTGGGTTGATTGTGTTTGTTGACAAAGCAGTTTTTGATGGTGAATTTTTTAGTTCTAGAGATTTTGTTGACAATCAATGTTGATAAAGAACCATGTCAAAGGAATGGACAGTCTATATGTGGTATAAAAACAACAGATACAAGTTGAAGCTGTTTTCTGATGTTTGCCAAATTTTTGTGGTCCAAAATTTGGAGATTGGTGAGCATCGTGAAAATTGTATATTCTTGAAGATCTCATAAAAATTTCGAAAAGGAATGAGTTTCGTGAAGATTGGCTTCATGGTTTGGATTCTACGAAGACCAGAATAATGTTGATGGTGATGCTTCGCAATTACGATGAGCATCACGAACGGCAGAGTCAAAGAGCATTGCATAAGCGAAGGGCATTGCTAGTGGAGCTTCGCGTCATGCGAGTGGACCTTCTTGGAATGGAAGTGGAGCATAGTGGTTAAGTCACAAAGGAATTGAGGGTGATTCTATGTGATTACGGAAATCTCCACAATCCGGATATTTCCATGGTGCTTCGCGATTTTGAGAGAATTTTAGCGGGAAATTTAGAGCTTCGCGATTTGAGCTGACATGGCATTGACATTGCATGGAAAGTTCAAGGGACTGTGAAATTGCCTATAAATATACCTCGACCCCCTCATGTGACGTAGAGAGAATGAGGGAGTTTTTGAAGAAAATTATTTTCTCTTACCTCGCGAAGGTGGTTCACGAAAGAAGTGTGCTTCATGAAAGAAGAGATTCGTGGCGGCTAATCTAGCTCTACAAAACATGCGAGCTCCGCGTTGGCACAGTGAGATTCATGAGGAATTTCACTCTACAATGACGTCAGATTCACGAGAGTGATTCATTAAAAGTTAAGAGCTTCGTGAAGGCGTGTTTTATCTTCGTGAAATTGGGAGCCTCGCGTAGTAGGGTGCTTTGCGAAGGTGCTTCCAAAGTGAGTTTCCCAGTGTTCAGGGGAAAGGGGGTATTCATCAATGGATTAACATTGAACTTCAATAGACCATATACATATAGTGGAGGAGGAATTCATTAGTGGTAATGAAAATACCAATAGGTCTATAAAATGTGAGTGGATCCCTTCCAAGTGCAGTGAGCAAAGGAATAGGATGAAGGTTATCCTTTCTAGCAGCAGTGAGCCAGAGAGAGAGAAATAGAGAGTGACTATTGGGAAAGCAGTGAGCTAACCCTAAACATTGTAAATTCATTGAGACTAGGCATAGAAGTTATCTAGCCCGAACATTATCGGCATTGAGCTTTAGTGGATTTGGTACAGTGGCACATCACCGTTGTATGCTTCGTAGATGTAGCCTAGTGAGGGTGAAACAAGAAAAATCACTATGTCTGCCACCTTGCTTCCCTACATTACATTTAAAACATCATAATCAGATAAAGAAGAAACAAAGTGGTAATAATAATAACACAACTGCAAAAAAAGTGACCCTTATAATAAAGATCTCAAGATCTAGTGGGGCAGTAAGAATTTAGAAAAGAATATCCATACCCTGATTCACCACCCTCTCAGGGTTTATAGGACCCTATTGGTCCTAACATTAATCCATTCTCACCTTTGGTAAGCCTCTCCATCTGGATGATAAATTTCCAAAACCATCTTCTTAAATTCAGAAAAATGAAGAAAATAAATTGAAATCTTCATTAAGTTAACCCACTATTTTGTGATAAGTGAATTAGAAGATCCAAAAAAATGCTAGTGGTAATTTTCACCTAAATGACACGATAGTCAGATTCTCCCTCGATGGTGAAGGGGGAAGGTCCAAATTATTCAGGTTAATCTTCACAGACCAATACAACTGGATAAGAATCACCCAAAAGGTTTGAAATCCATGACCAAAGTCATTGAGGATTTCATTTGAGAAATCATTGCATTGTCCCCCAAATGGGATTTTTCTGGTTTTCCAAGGTTCCCAACATTTTCTAAAATAGGAATGGTTTGAACAAAATGTTAGTAAATAAGTCTGTAATAATTTATTCCTTTATGCGATTAACTCTAAAGGAATATCTTATAGGATCCATATATTTAGAAAAGATTCTTGTGTACTTACAAACACATGGTTTCATACTAAGGATTTTCACTAAGAATCCATGATCCTAATTACCAAATAAACTAATCCATTCTCCTATACCAAAAAAATAAACTGTAAATTTTCTTAAGATATTCATACATCATTTTAAAAATAACATAAAATTGATATAAAAATAGGATCCAAAGGATTATGTTCATGGTAAAATTATGTCCATAAATGGAATTTAAAAAATGAGGAAAAAAATTATTTTATTTTTTCCTTTTTAGATTCGTAGAGGTCCTTTCTTTCTTCATAGTACATTAAATCACCTGGTGATATGCATCAAAGAATGTGGTGGGATAAAATCACATTTTTAGTGTAGATAAGAGCATTGATCAACAAAAAATTTTATGAGAATAAAAATAATCAATATAACATAATTAGTGTATAATGATTACAATAATGAGAGGAAAAATTAGACAAGGATTGGGATGTGGCTATGCATAAAAATTAAACATCATTTATTAGTGGTAAACTACCACACATAGTTGTGAACAGAGATAACATTTTTTTATTGCATATTTCACTTTATGTCATCAGATTTATTATACAACCTAGTGTATTGGAGTACTACATAATTTTGGGTTCCCTAGATACATGCTAACATTTACATGTTATATGTAATTCTTGGAAGACCCATCACATCATAACATTTAAATAATCATTCATGCTGCAAATAACATATATCAATATTGGATATAAAATGACACATTGAAAGGATTGAGTTTAATTACATATAAAATAATTTTAAGTATAAAATTTAGTGTTCCATAAATAATTAATAAACAACAAAATCAATATAATATTCATTAATCATGATTGCATAAGAAACAATTTAAAGAGATTTAAATGGCATGTTTGTAGAAAAAATGGTTCTTTTGAAAATAATTATAACTTCCATAAACTCATGTATAAAACATTTATATCCTTGAACAGTAAAATGGTGTATAATGAAATTAAATATAAGGATTACTAAATTGATATATATATACAATAAATTTTGTGAAATAGGTAACCCCAATTAAATTAAATCAGGTTTGAGAATCCCTTTACCCTATGTCTTAGAACATTTTTCTTTTTAATATCATGGATAATAAAATAATATTAATTAATAAATAATTAAATAACCTATTATATATTTATTTGATTTATGTATTGTAATATTATATTATTTTATATCATTTGAGATGAGTTCTAGAATTCAATTCCATCGTTCTGGAGTGCTCATTTTTTTGGTTTTTAGGATCTGTTAACTTGAATATGACTATGGTAGATTAAGATGAATGTGTTTAATTCAAAAATATTGAAACTATATCTTATTGATAAACATAAACATTTTTAAATAGATTTATAAATAATTTGGATAAATTTTATGAGGATGAATCCTTAGAGAAATGCTTTGTGATACTCAATTGGATTTTTTGGTGGTTTTTCGAACATCGCAAACTAGTTTTGTTCCATTAATTGTTATTTTTTATATAAGATAGTTCCAGAAAATAAAGATGTTTATTATATTAATTTTATAGTATCTAACAAAAATATGACTTTTTTTAACATCCTTCTAGGATTTAATGGAAAATGGAAATACATCATCCATGATGTCTTAAAAAAGACACATCCTGGTTGAGGATTTCAATTTAATAATAAAAGGCAGAGAATGGAGATTGAAGATGAAAGATAAATTAAAATTATATAATTAAATTATATAAAATATATGATATATTTTTAACAATCAATTGGATACATGGGTTTTGGATATATTATTAAAATAAAATTAAAATAATGAGAAGTTTTCCTCTTCAATTTCACCTCCTTGAAAACCTCCATAATGAAAAGGTTTTAGTATTTTTTTGAGACCAATAAATCATGGATGTAAAGTGGGTATTCGGATTATATTTTTGTATAATTTTTATATGGATCAATGCTTGGATGGTTTGAGGATAAGAGGTGGTGAGGGGTGGTATTTATAGGGAATATGAGGGGAATTTTCCAAATATTTTATTCATTATTTTATTTTTTTGGCTCATGTCATTGAATAGCATGATAATTATCACTAAATATATAAAATTAATTAATGTAAGTTTGATATTATGGTGATTAAATCAGAAATGACTCATGGAATACTGAATTTAACTAATAATGTATATCAACCCTAAATTATTACATTTTACTATTCACAAGAAAATCAACTCTTTCAGAAATATCCCAAAAATTTACCATCCTCATTTATAAATAATTATAATTAAAAAATTAAATCCATTTTGAAAAAACATTTTAAAAAAAATGTTAAATTTTATTTTTAATTAAAATCATCATATAGTTCAAAATTACTAATTTTTAAAAAATAATATTTTTTATAACTCTTTCTAAAATTAACTTTGGTCTCATAAAATCTTATTATAAACATAAGAAAACAAATCATTACTTAATAAGAAAAATAGTAAGAAAAAAAATTGAATCATTATATTAATAATATAATTATAAATAAATATGTATGCCTCAAAAAAAATACCAATACAAAATTTATCATTTTTTAAATATTTATTTACTTATTTCATTATATAAATATATTATATTTCAATCCATTAGACGCCGAAATTTTATTTATCCATTAAAAGGTGAAATTACTATTCTATTTGAAGAATTACTATTCCTAAGTGTATTGTCAACATTCCAAAGAACAGTATACTATTTCAACTATATATGTTTCTATATTTTTGAAAAGCCCTCTTATTTTATTCATTCTTCCTTTATAAAGTTATTATTCTCATGTTTATGTGATTTTATGTGATATATATTATATAAAAGAATTATAATTATGGATATTTTTCAATTGATAAATGTTTGGATAATTACAAAAATATAATATTACAGTGTTTTTTCTAAATAACCCACCTCAAAAGTAGAGTCATCATTTAAGATAAATAATTTTTTTCACAACGAAAGAATGCTTCAGTTTTTAGTAAATCGTATATTTTTTATTTTCACTATAATATTTTCTAAAAATTATTTTAAAATTTTATGTAATTGATGTTTTTAGAAAATCATGTTACATAGTAGTTTTTATTTATATATAAATGATAATATAATTTTATGAAAAAATATGTAATTTTTCTTAGAGTCGAAAAATAAATTATCCCATAAATATTAATATTTTTTAAAAATAATAATATTAATTAAAATAGTAAATTTTTTGAATTTATAAAATCATTTATATATATATATATATATATATTTATATTTTTTAATCATTATATTGAATTTATCATATAGTGAATTATTGATATTTGTCTTAAGATGTAGATTTTTTGGAGAATGTTCAAAATAATGTTTTTATAAATACCACGACATACAAGAAATAGTCATGAAATATGTATCACATAAAAAATAATGAATGGGTTTTCATGACCAATGAATTATATGAGGGGAAAATATATTCATTAAAACTAAAATATTGAATTTTCAAAATTATGTTTGGCATGTTGGAAACTGAGTTATATTTAATTCTAAAAAAATGCCTTTAGTATTTTCTTATCATTAGAAATATAAAATATTTCATTTATTCTTAATTTATTTTAAATAAAAATAACACTCTTTTAAGAAATAATAATAAAATAAATGTTATAAGAATGAATATTACATCAGTATTTATATTTTTCAATGCTTACAAAATATTTATTTAAAAAATTGGATTTCTTGTGTTCTGCATACTTTTATTGAAGATAATTTTTATCACATTTATATACATAATTAAATAAATGGATTAAATATTTTTATTCATAATAATAAATATTAGGTAATAATATCTTTTTAATTTTAGGGCATAAAAATTAGTTCCCAAGGTAAAAGTTAGTCACCGTGGTAAGTGATAAAATGAGGTAGAAGTGTAAAATCAAGGGACTGAGTAACAAACTATCACAAAAAAGTATTTATTATTGGTTTAATGAGTTATTTAACATAATTATATTATCTTATCATCACTAATTGTTTATTTTATTTCCAAATACCTTGAAAATTGTATTCATGTTTTTAAAAATTCACCCCTCATCTTTATAAATGTAATCATCATCAACCCCACTTCTCCTCACTTCACAATCTTAACAGCTCAACCAATAACTTTTGAATAAAAGTTCCAACACGTGTACCATGTCCAATATGTTTAGGTCTGAACAAAATACAATCCAAAAATTGAATAATGTAATTATTAATGGATTCGTCCTAATGAGTCTAGCATGTACACAAAATCCATTTCACAATTATATTTTTTTAATTTTTTTACCTCGTACAAAAAATATAGTGCCTAAAAAAATAAAGTGATATAATTATCATTATTATACTTACATGTTATTTTATTAATGGATTAATAATTTTCTACTTTCCTCTCATCCATTCTAAAAATGAAAACATCGCCATATTATGGTTGGTTATATGCCTTCATTGATAAGAAATATTATTTATCATCATCATATTACACGAATGGTGATAAAAATGTATTTAATGAATAAGAAATTGTATTTATAATGGGATTAATATTAAATAATTTTAAATTATCTAATATATTAATGATATTAAAAATCAAATATCCTAGTGATTTTAACCAGAAAATATGATCATACTAATACCTATTTTTTTAATTTGAATGTATTTTTGACAAAATATTAAAAAGTAGAAAAAAATTTCTAATATAAATGTTAATACTCTTTTATTATACAATATTTGGGATTATGGATCTATTTTATAACACTTTACACCCTCATAATCATACCCGATTAATTTTTTGGAAATTAAACTACAGTCATAAGTTGTCAATGATAGAAACAAATATAGAATAAAAAATTACATATTATAATAGATAGACCACATAAATGTAATATAGATGAAAAATATACAGAATAATGTGTGTGGTAATTTTTTTGGACAGTTTAGGTATTATATATATGTACCATGTAATTCATGGCCTTGGGTAATGGAAATTCTAGACCACCACCTATTCCATAGAGTGATGAATTATCCCTCTAACAGAAAATAATAATCAAATAATCTAATGTACTTATTTAAAATTATATATATGCATCTCTTACATTTATAAAATGACTATTATCCACTTATTTTCTAGTTTTATTCATTTTTTTAGCTTAACTTCTCAATAATTCTATAAAAAAGTATTGTTAAAATAGAAATTTTCAATTCATTATACATTTTCACGTTTTAATGTTTTAAATTTGGTTCCAATACATGATTTAAAATAATAATAAACTTTTTACCAAAACCCATTATGGATTATTATATGTTATATTTAGAATAACATTTTCTCATTATCTTTACAACTTTTGTACTCATTCATTCAAAAATTTAATACAATATTAAACTATATATATATACTAAACTCCTTTAATCTGAATTTTATTTAATTTCTCTTATTATTTATAACCTATAATTCATTATTCAAATATTTATCTAAAGGAGCAATTAATTACTTATTATTGAGGGAATCACTATGATATAACATTTGGTTATGTTTTGAGATTAAATCATATAACTCATTTCATTGTCATGGTTTTTTATGATTATTCTTTATATATGAAATACTTCTGTGTCCAAAATATTCTCTATGTAAAATTATGCGTGTTTTAGTTTTTGAGTTATAGTTCCCAAAATACACAATGTAATTTCTCATCATAGGAGATTCCATGTATACTCCACCAGTAGTATTCTTAGATAATTATACTATGTTTTCATGAATGTTTGGTTTTACTAATGACTTTTATGTCATGTTTTATTTGACTACAAAAATCATAAAACATAATGACATACTAATAAAATTAATAGCTTTTTTTAGGTATTTCCCTCATTGATTTTTTTGTGGGACCATGGTGGGAGACTCTTCTTTGGAGACGAATAGACATTTCGGTGAAAATGAACAATTTTTTAGGGTTGTGTTGTTATTTTAATTATTTGCGTTTGTGTATGAACTTTTAAAATGATAGTATTAGGGTTTACCATGATTTTGGGATTATTATTAGGTGGTTCATGAAATTTTATATAAACTGGGATGAAAATTGTTTATTAGATAATTTAACATCATGTATATGTTATATGACGTGTAACTACTAATAAACACATATCGTGAACTTGATAGATACATGAAATGGTTACACATTTTAAACAAATTCACATTGTGTAAATAATTATACAGATAAAAATTAAACCATTCTGACTAGTTTTTTCTATGTGTCATTAAAATGAAGAAATATGTGATGTGAAAGGATTAAACGTAATGTATTCATAGGAACAAACCTTTTTATGTATGAAGTATGTATAATTAAGTCATTCAATTGGTTTATCCCTCTACTATCTCTAGAAAAGGAAACTATTGATGTATATTTGAACCCAGCCATCCCTTCTAGATGTCTCAATCACACATTGGGTCTCTAGTGAGTTTCTTTTGTATATTTTACAATCCATTCCATCACACATCTATTAAAAAAAATTCATTGATCGCCTCTATAGAATCATGTATTTGGGACTTTTTTTGATCATGTTACTTTTTTTGATCTTCTTCACCTTTATCCTTGTTGGGTTTTAACCTTGGAAGTGTAATGTTGATTGTGGGATACATGTAGCAGTTGTAAACCTAACCTTATGATCTGTTTAATTATATATAATATTAAATATTGATGATTGTTTCAATGTAATAAGTGATAAATTTAATTTATTCATTTATATGTGGTCAATCATCGATTGAAATATTGGTTGGATCCCTTCGATTCAATGGTGGGTGTGTCATGGATTAGGGATATCTATGGGTGACGAATCCTTTGACTAATAAGAATATAGATACTGGTTTAATATAAGTTTAGTATGACATTAGACCTTATGTTATTTATTAATATAGAATATCTAGGAAATGTGTTATTTTTTATTAATAATAATATTGATCTGTTGAGATATAAATGATATTTTAACTGAAATACAAATGGTAATTTTCATAAATAACGATTGTGATATATGATGTCATATTTTGACATAATTACTAGTATGAATTTTATGTTTAGTCTAAAATTACTATAAAATGGTTTATTCACTGTAATACATGATGTCATGCTTATATAGCCGGATATACTTTGTGATACATGCCAAAATTATTATATAGTGTGATATTCACAGTTATACATGTTGAAATAATTATATAATTGTCTATGCCTAGAGAAATATTCTAAACATAATATGTATTGGGCTATGAAAAGAGGATAAATTTCTTATACATAAGAATTTGACTAGTTTTATGACTATGCCATGGTATAGGGATATGTCTTCCATGGTTACACTACAAGCTCGAAGACATTATGACATGTTTTCAAAGTAGGATTATTGAAGTATTATACTAATTGATTAATTATGACATATTTTTATCAATTTATTTTATATTCTTTTTATTAGACTAGTTTAGTTTAGACGTGATGGTGTTGACCCATTGCGTTATACTCTAACCCTACTCGGGACGTCATTTGTTTCCCAATATGATTACACGGAAGCATTTTTAGAAAAGGGAAAGGGACTTGGTTACTGATTTTTTATATCTAGCTAGATGGAATAATTTTTGGATATGGTTCCAAAAGGGGGTTATGAACCATGATCTATTGATTTTATATTTTGTTTTTAGTATCTTTTAATGAATATTTTATTTTATCATTTAGATTCACCTTATCTTTTCATTACATGATTCGTTATTATTGGTTGATAGATTCCCATTTTTATTATCCCTGATGAATGATATATTATTTACACTATTTTTTCATTGACCTTTATTATTATGGTTTATTATAATCTATAATAATCTGTATCAGTGTTTATAATATCCCAACTATATATATCACATCCCCACTAGAAGCTTCATGCATCTGGCATTTGGTGAGGTGCACATGAGGTCTAGTAACCACACTATTTTGGCCATGTGAGAGTGTTATGGATTGATTGAAGTTATAATGTGGTCTTTGTGTGGGTTGTTTTTTTATTATATTTTTTTACTCAATTGTAATGTAATAAAATAAACTAAGATGGGTCAGAACATGTAATGAGATTGTTCATAGGAGTAGCCGGCCCATGTATAGGGAATATCAAGGTGCCCATTTTTGGGATATTTTTCATATTGTTCACTTTTGGAGGTTGATGTTATTTCACCTTGGTTGATTCAAATGTTCTGTGATATCATTGTTTTAGGAAGATATTATTTCTTAGGATTTATACTCGTTGACTAGTATGGAATTATATGAGTTGGGATGCATCATGATAGGAAAATAGAGATATATATTGACATGTATTTTACAATATATTTAAATATTTTTTTCATGTATTATATATAATCATATGTGAATTATGGTATGTGATAACTGATATATCAGATAAATGGAATGGAATGAAATTTTTTTTGAATCTAAAACACTTTTAATCCATTTTAAGAGAGTATTGGAGTAGTGTATATTTGTAGTTGTTGGATAATGAGGTTAAATTGGTTTTTATCTTGTGTTTTAAAGAGTCTGTTTACCTTGTAGATAAAATTTAACTTTATTATTTTTGAGATGCATTTTAGGAGATTCAAAATCAATATTCTCTTAATTCTACAAAACATGAACTTCATGTGGTTTTAAAGGTTCAGATGAATGCTTACTGTCCTGAAAACTTTTTAAGGATAATGAGATCCAAGTAAAGATAGACAGTTGGCACCATAACTTAGATGTTCATAATGAAAACGGAGTTTATGTCATATCATATTCCTATATTCACTAAGGAGGGTGTCCCCTAGGTAATCGATTCCTAGATCAAGTTTATTAAAATGATCTTTAAGTACCTCATGACACCCAAAGATAGGAGGGATAATATTTCTATGCATAAAATCTATAGATATTCCAAGAGATGGAAGAACATACTAATGTAGGATCATTAGAGTAGGATTTATATTGTAATGAATTCATGTTTATTTTCATGAGAATATACTTTACAGAGATGTGGATGGGAACAAAGATATGATCAAGAGTAGACTAGAATAGTTGACACTGTTGTTCATTGAGACCCCACATTGTATAGTCCTTTTCGTCGAACACAGTGGTAAATCTTAGTCATTGATCACATCGGATAGTCATTTTCATCAATACCCCATAGTTATTCTTGAATAAACCCAGAGATGATATATTAGATAATCATGGTTATAATATCCCATGTTTCTTCACATACATCCCAATTTGTGTGTTTTATTAGACCATAGTGGCATAGCCTTGTTCGAAGCCAGCAGGCCTTTTTTTGGGAATGTTACCAAAATATAAAGGTTGTATTTTAATTTGATTAAATAGATTCTGGGTATAAACATGATAAATTGGATTAAGAGTGTTTCCCAAGATATTTGAAGGCATTGATTTTGGTTTTCACAATTTTATATAAGTTAGGAAGAAAATTGTTTATTGTACAATTACATGTCATCTATATGTTCCACAACATGTAACTACTTATAAAAACATGTCATGAACTAGTTCATGACATGAATTGGATACACATCATGATCCTAATTGACATCATATAAGTTTCAATTGGAATAAAACTTATCCTATGGAAATGGGTTTTTTATTGTAACATAAAATTGATGAAATATATGATGTGAAAGTATTTCACACCATGTATTCATCACCCCATTACTTTTAAGTATAAAAATAGGATGATTCATTCATTCGTTTGGATCACCATATCCCCTCTCGATACAAGGATAATTCAATGTGATTTTGGATCACTTCCATCCCATCTTGATTTCATGTTCATGCATCAATTCTCTGGTGAGTTTCTTTGCTTAGTATTTTATTCTTTTACCTCATTATTTCATTCAGGGGGTGTTTTCCATTAATCTCCTCTGTAGAATCATTTTTATCTGTAACTAGTATAATCCTGGTTCTTCTTTAAATCTTCTACATCATCATCCTTGTTGGTATTCTCTATTAGAGCTGGTTGGCTGATTTCCAGATAAAGGTAGGGGGTCTAAACCTTATTCTATGGTCTATTAAGATTTAAAGTATATTAAATATTATAGATTAATACATAATAACATATTTTATAATTAATTTATTCATTGCAATGTGCTAAATCATGGATTGTAATATTTTTGGAATCTCATTGATTCAATGGTTAATGCACCTAATTTTGTTGGCACTTATGGGTGATGAAACTATTGAATAATATGAATTTGGATAATGGTTGATGTCTATTAATCATGAAATGATTCCTTAGGTGATTTCTTGATATAGATTCTCTTGGTAATTGATTATATCAAACAGATATGACTAGGGATTATTTGGTATATAAAATAATTTTTAATTGAAATAAAAATGGTAATTTTTATAAATTATCACTTATATTTGTTATGTGATATTATAATATCCTTTTTGTTATGAATTGTTGAGTCGATGATGAAATGAATATATGGATCAGATGTGCTCTAAAATATATGGTGAAATTCAAATTTGGTGGGATATTATGAAATACTTATATATATAGCCATTCCTAAAGGTTGAAAATCATATTTAGAGAAAAATGAACTATTTTTTATTATTACATGTTATATGGATTTGGAAGGCATTTTTGTGTTGAATTCTCATAGATATTCTATCATGGTTCAAAATAACATTTATTAATGTGTTATATTAATTGATTAATTCATACACATTTTTACTGCTTTATAGAAAACCCTAACTCTCATATTTTTTTGACATGGTGATGTTAGACTACTATGTTTTTCACCCACCACATGTGGTATGTTATATGGTTCTTGTGAATATTACTTGGATGTGAGTTTAGGAAAATGAAGGGTCCTTGTTGCTAATTTTTTTGTTTCTTACTAGACTGTCTATAGTTTAGATATAGGTCTGACATGGGGTTTAGAATCGGGGTTTTTAGAGTTTATGTTATATCATCATATTCATTTTTTTTCTTTTTGAAAAATATATTCCTCTAAAATTTTCATTACATGATTGATAATTATTATTTTATAGGTTCATCTTTTTATTTTCCAAATTTCATGATTTACACATTTTTATATTTTTCAATAAAAATTTTATTTATTATTATGGTTTATTCAAATGTGTTATAATTTATAATAGGGGTTATAGTCTTAAAACTATACATATCATACCCCATTTGTTATTTGAATACACTAGTGTATGTAAGGGCATTCATGAGGTCTAGTGACCAACCCTTTTTGGCCATGCGAGAGAGATCAGGATTATAGGACATTACAATATCTACTTCATTATTCCATTTCCCAATGACATTTCACTTCATTATGATATCATGTTCTTACTCCCTACTCTTATATAATATCTCTATACCTTGAATGTCAAAGAACTAGTATTTATAGCTTACAATCTTCTTTATGTATGTCCCTAGGGTATCCCATGCTGTAATTGTGGTTTAGATGGATTTTTTAGATCATTACAGAGATTAATACAGAGATTATGATGTTTATTTTATTATTGATGTTTATATATCGATTATCCCAAAAAATTACAAATATGGATTTAATCATTTTGTTTTATATAATAATTGGTTAAATTCATGTAAAATTATTTTCGTAAAACTAAAGTTTCTATATTTTGTATCAAATAAATGTAAAACCAAGATGTTTTTATAAAATATATTCTTTAAATAATTTTAATTCTTCAATACCTTGCATTGAATGAAGTAATAATTTTAAATGAACCATGATATGTTGTAGTATAAAATGACCATTGTAACATAGTTTCTATGTTAAAAATATTAAATAAAAATAACTTATGAAAATATATGGTGATTTCTTTAGAAACCAATTATTTTCGGAAAATATAATATAGTTAAATGAGACAGAAATATTTTTATTTTGTATTCATAAATTAAGTGAATTAAAATATGATAAATAAATTAATTAAATATATGTGTTATATATTTAATAAAATATTTTTATACTCATCAAATATATATTTTTGTCTTATGGAATGAATACACCATATTTTATGTATACAAACTTGAGTTTTAAATGGTAATTTTATTGTCTTTTAATGGAGAATCCATTTTATATTAACAAGTTTACCCATTAATAATTTTCATATGGAAAAATAAAATTTGTATTTTGAAAAAGTATATGAAAATTTACATTGGATGAATTTTATATATTTTTCTGATAACTATCATGTTTTTATTAATAGTAAAAATATACTAAATTTCAATCAAAATTTTTTCATCAAAACAATATAAATTCATAAATTTTATTTTTTAATGCAGTTAAATTATAAATATATTAAATTTTTATCATTTAATTATAATTTATTTCATTGGCGTTAATTTTTCATTTAATTTACATGTAAAAAATTCAATCTTTTCCAAAGTTTTATCTTTTAAAACTCATTTTTTCCTTCTGCATATGTGATTAATTTAAAATTAATTATTGAAACATTGATATTTTTAAGGTAGAAAAATTTATTCCTTATTTGAAATAGTTATTCCCAAAATATGTAAATATCATTATTTTATTATTTTTAATTATGAATATTAACTTTCATATTTTTGAGTGATACAGTAAAAAGGTAAATTGGGTAACTAAGTGTATAAGTAATAATAAAAAATTATACTGAAAATTGTAATAAAATAATTGGATGAGTTTTGATTGTCCTAAACCATATATGGGTATAGATTATGTCTTTTTTAGTCCATTTTGATGAGATTAAGACACTAAATTTATTTTATTTAAAGAGCAGATAAATATTTCTTACTAAAATTTTTATAACAATCTCATTTTTAATATAAGGATATAAAACATATAAATTCTACTATAAAAACACATATTAAATATAATTTTTTTATTTATCATGGTAATTAATTTTTATATTTTAGAAAAAAAATAAATTCTTTAAAGGCTTATACTTTGATGATGCGCAAATTATTTAAATGATTGAAAATCAATAATATAATCATTATTAAAATAATAACATCCATTTAAAAACCACAATTCTTTCCCAAATATTTTTTTTATGATTATATCTTGACCATAATCATCAAATGGTCATGTTATTGACCATTTTTTGTTATATATAAAAGATTGTGAACTTATAAAGTTTTATTTAAAGTGATGTTAAATTTTCTAGATTCTTAGTTTAGTAAATAAAAAAAATTAATATAGAATTTTCTAGAATATATATTCAACTATAAGTATAATTGTTAAATCTAGAAAATTTATCTTCATCATTTTAGTTTATTTTTACTTTTTTCGACATATATTTATATTAAATAATTACAGAAAACTTATGTAGTAATTAATTTATTAAAGGAGATAACAAATAAATGTTTTTAAAAATAATTAATTAAAAATAATTTTCATTATTTATTATATCCAGTGAATTTCATAGATGTCTTTGACATCTATAGAATATAATAATAAATTTTTTTCTATGATAACTAGTTTTCCATCTATTTTTAATAATTAATTAATTGAATATTATCAAAATTAACATTATTATCTGTTTATCATCAAAATGAATTATTAAATAATTTAAAAATCATAAAACATTTTTAGAAATATATAATAATTATTTTATGGTATAAAATATTATAAATTATTAATTTATGGTCGAATTGACATCATATAAAAAACTATTTCACTCTTTTAATATTGAAACAATTGATACTATAGTTAAAAATTAAATTGAATAACTATTTGTTAAACAAAAAGATAGCATTTAAATTAATTGAAAATATCTTCCAATATTTAATGGTTGATGTTATTACAACCTTAAATATTTTAATACATTAAATTAGTACATTTTTAAGGTATTTAGATGTGGTTTTATATTAGTAGAAATTCATATTTTTGGAAATTCCAAAAGTGTTGCTCACCTCAATTTTGAAGAGTGCCTCCTCCCACACATTTACACATCAAATTTGCCCCTAAATATCTGATATTCCCTTCACATTTTCCCTCTATAATTTCCTATTTACATTTTAGTTGTTATTTTTTTCTCCAAATGCCAACTCTAGTGCCTTCAAGATGATATGTAGAAGGATCTTGTCGCAAAAGAGGTAATCTCCCCTACCGTTTATTTCAATCTTTTTTCTTCTTATACTTTCTAATTGTTAGTTATTTCTATTCTAAAGTAATAACTATATAATATATTATATAATGAGATATTATTGTTATTATGGAATAGAAATATTCTACATTCTATCCATACTATGAAAAATTAGATCACAATGAGTGTGTATATATGGAAAACCATCTCCACGTCGTGGTGTAATCGGGTTTTCAAAACCAAATTTGTTGGATGGGTATAATGATGAAAATAATAACTATATATTATAATAATAACATAATATGGATTATGGAAAAAAAATACACACCATCCACTTCTATTCTATTTCATAATTATTGCAATGATATCATCGCTCGTGCATACGTATGACGTACCATCTCCACAATGTGATGGGATTCATTCTACAAGATATCTATTAAAACATAATTATTTAAATATATAGAATAAATAAATTTTATATATATAATATTGATATAATTTTTAAATGATATAACTATAACCTAATAAGGACAAACAAAACTAATCTGAAAAAACATGGATAAGAAAATGAAGTCCTTTATATCCGAATAATGAATATTAATGAAACTTTTTTAACAAATAGATGCTAATATGATCATATTTTATATCATAAAAATGAAATTGACTCTATAATGAATTAATGAAATTATTTAAATCATTATACATGTGGTTTGGACTAAACAAAGGATATCAGACCAAAGGTAAGGGTAGAAGTCAAATACTCATTATTAACAGATATTGTTTTTATATAAGTATTTATTGATGTATATTTATCATCTACATCCATGTTTGTAAATATGTATCCCAAAATATTCTTTCGCTTATCCTAAAATTTTTAAGGTCATTTTTACTCAGGTTTTTATTTTATAAATTGGTATGAAAGGAATCATTTCTCATTTTCAATTTCAGGTACTTTTTGACTTATCCCAAAAAAGTGCGAGAATATTTTTTTTCTTTTATGTAATATGGAATGAATTGATTTTTATCTTTTTATAATAGGATACATCCATGAAACATCATTTATAATATTTCATGGTTATTTTTAATGAATTTGTTTCTTTAAAAATTTTGTGGCATTTGGGGAAAAGAAAACGTTTTGGATGAAGATAGTATATATTCCTAAAGATTTGATTTCAAGTGGTGTATAAAAATTATGTTTCATATAAGATGTAATTATTTAATAGATTTATATTTCAAGTATATTAAACCGATTAATCTTATAGTTTTTTCAGTATTATTCTCTAATTATATTTCTGTAATCCATTTTATAAATGAATTATGTTATGATGAAATGATGTTTAAAAAACCCATTTTATTCCTTAAGTTATGCCTTGATGAATTATTTATTCTTTTTTGGAACACATAATAATGGTTTTATTATTATATGAGTGTGGCATATATCTCTTTCAAATAAATAGGGGATGATTTATATCCCATCAGATAGACAAATATGGAATAAGAAAAAAACATGGTTCAGTAATATAGGGCTAGAATGAGGAGTGAACCTTGTTCTGTAATGGACTTCTTTTTCTATGATGGTATTGGAAATGATCCTTGACTAATATAAAACTATTTTGTATGATTATGTTTATGGAAAAAATCCCATTTCACATGTTATTATAGGAGAATATTTTCCCTGATTTTTTGTGAACCTTTTTGATTTATCCCATGACATGACATCATGATCTTTTGTATGAAGGATAAGATTATCAAGTATATGTTATTATAACTTATGATTATGATACGATTGGTATATCCATTGGTTACCCTTACAAAACATCATATTTCACCCTTTATTCTATTTAATTTACTCATATTTTGAATGTGTGAATTAAGTATGATTTTTGAAAAAAGGGTACTAGTTTTATAGGAATAAGCAGGAGGAAATTTAGATGTCTTACGACTCAGTTTATTATGTTTCCTAGTTTCTAAAGACACCAATCATATAAATTCCTGTCATGTTTCTTTTATGTTTTTTATGAATATTGGTCAATTTTTTATTTATATCTCTATATTTAAAGTATGGTTCATATTATAATGGTCTAGTAATATTTGGGAAATAGGATATCGATGTTCAGAGGATAAAAAATCAAATGGAATATTGTATTATAGGGAAAGGTTTATTGGTTGATCCAATTATATCATATTTAACCCAAGAGTATCATATAAAAAATATAATTTCATATATTAAGACATCCTATATGATTTTTTAAATTACTAGCTACTATATATTTTATTATATTTCCTTGTTTATTGTTCATGAAAGCTAATTTTGTTTTAATTTAATAACACCAATATAGAGAATGAAATAAGATTAATTAATAATGGTTAATATATTTTGGTATACAAGTCTGAATGATAAACATAAAGGGTAGTTAATATTGTTATAATTTAGTGGTAGAGAGTTAATTTTTCAACTATTATGTATAAACGAGTTATAGATATTTTTTCATGATGGAAGGAATGAAATATAAAAAAATCTATCAAATCCCTCTTGGATGACATAATTGTATTTATTATTGGAAAATATAGTTTAGGTTATTTTACCCCATTTTTTAGAATTCAGATCACTTTTAGGTAAATTTATAATATATAAAATTCTCCTATTTTACATTGATATTATTATAGGTCTTTCAAATATTTCAGTAAAATTTTAAGGAGACAACTTTCCCATGTTACAAAGTTTGGTAATTACAAAAAATAACATTGTTAGTTTTTTTTAAATTTCAAATACAACAAAATGTTGTGTAATCCATTTTATAGCTTCTATGGAGATATATCTATTGGAATTATATATATACCTCATTTTACACTTTATAAGAAGTTATACATGTTCCTATAAATGATCATGTTGTGAATAATTCCAATATGATCATGTTCATGTGTTTTATGGAAAATAAGTATAGAATTATATTATTAAAATGTTTATTCAAATTAGAAAATCAAATATAAGTATATTTATTTGCCTGCAATCATCTAAAAAATCATATTATGCAAGGCCACATGAATTTCTAGTATTTCGAAACCATATAATGCATTTGGTCAACTCATGGATGTGACTTGATGGACCATTAAGAATCCAAATGTTGCAAAGGAATTCGAATAATTTGTCATCGTCATTTTAAAAGGTATACATGAACATATTATTTTAAAAAAGAAAATTAAAATTGTGAGGGGTTATTTAATTTTAAATTCTAAAGAATCTAAAGACTTAGACATTTAGATAAGGAATTTTTTTTATTATTCATCATGTTACATATTTAGTAATATAATATAATATGAAAAGTAATTTTTATAAATGAATTCAAAACATGATAATTAAAGAATAAAAGTAGGAAAATATATAACTAAAAAAAGTAAAAAAAATGTTATTTCATATAAAATTAATATTTTGTACAAAAAATGTATGATATTTTTATGGTAAAACCTATATATTTTATTTTTATTTACATATATTTTTATGAAAATAATTGAAATTAGAAATAAAGCTTAATGTAATAAAATTTTTCTATAAAAAATTATTAATTTTCATATAAGTTATTAAGAAATTTTTTTGAAATCATAATTATGTTTTCAATCTTTCATAAAATTGAATGGCTCATAAAAATTAATATTTTTCAAATAATAATGAAATTAGTAATAAAATTTCCTTTCTAATATGTATAAAAATATTTTAACCAAAGGAATTTTATTTTTTGAATAATCATGTCAATGTTATCTTTGGTTCTGTTTTTTTATTCTCAAAAAAATGTTGACTTTTTATGAATAGTAAAAATACAGTGTTTTATGATATTATCATGATACAAGAATGAATTAAAAACTTATAAAACATTTTTCATTACCAAATATATGTTTAAGGAGAAAAATAATGCATTTTAATGATAGTTTTAATATATAAAATTCAATTTTTAACATTTTAGAATTTTTGTTATATTTTATTCTAATGGAAATCAAATATCATTCCTTTTCATTTAAATATGTATTATTAAAATTCCATTCAGTTTGGGATTTTTTTAGGGAAAAAATTCCCTCCTTTTATAAAAATATACCTATAAATTTCCATTTAATTAATATAATATAAGTACAAATTTTTAATTTTTATTAAAAATGCATTTATTTTATATTATTAATATTTTGTTAGGATTTTCTATATTGATTTTAATAGTTATCATGTTTAGAAATTCTATTAATAAAAAGGGATTTATTACTTATATATTTTAATATTTTTATTCAATATATTTGTAAATATGTATGATGTCGATACATGATGAAGTTAATATTCAGGGAAGAGATTCGTAGATCATAAGATTTTTTCCAAGAAGAAAAGTTCTTAATCAATATGGTTTATGTTTTTTAATTAAAAAGATTAGTTACTTATCTTAGAACATCAATGAATGAATATTAAATAAAATTTATATAAGGAAAATAAATGAAATGAAATGGAGTTATATAATTAGTATATTTTATATTATTTTTATGAAAAAACTGGGTGAATATGTTTTTAGATATTTTGAAAAAAATTTATTGAAACAGGTTTGATATAATAATGTGGTTTTCATTATTGGGTAGGTTTGGAGATTCAGTTACATATAAAAGATGAATTGAAATTGTTATTTCTTGTTTTTATATATATAATCATAAATTATATCAAAATATATAAAATATCATGTTGAATATATATGATTATGTTTAAGAGGTCATCTATAAAGATCCATCATTGGGATTAATACATCAATAATATTAGAAAAAGGTACATGGATGATGCTGAAATTATATGTGATGAATTTGGATTTATTCTTAATATCCAAGTCACTTGTTAATGATGAGAGTATTATCATTAATAGTCTTTAATATGATTGAAAAAGTCTATCTAGTGGAGAAAATTTTTGAATTTCTTATCCATTGAATAAGGAACAAGATATAGAAATAATGATCCAATCATGATCCTTTATATGATTAAAAGAGTTTTAATTAATTAATAGTCATTCATTTGATTTTTTTTTGATAATATATTCCATGGATGATTTTTTTATTAAATTTCATAATTGATAAGGAGATTAATAAATATAGTTGAATAGATATGAAGAAATATGTTCATGTCATGAATAGGGTCTAGATTTCATAAGGTTGGAACACGACTACATATTATTGAAAATTTTGACTACTTTTTTGGGATAATTTTTCCAATGGTTTGAAAAAAGAAATGTGAGGTTTATAAAAGACATTATAAGGTTGATACAATCCATCATTAGGTTGGTGAGATCTATGCATATAGTTGGTATGGGTTGCACATATTATCTGGGTTCATCTTAATAATGTCAATATAGTAGATTCATATGTTTGATAATATCCCACATGTGGTTGTTGTGTGAACCCATAAGGTTTATATGATTTCCTTGCAATGTAGATGTATGGAATATTAAGGTTTTGATGTAGACTATGTATGCTTAAACTATAAATAAAATGTATGTTTTTATATAACCATATTAGTAATATCACATTAATTTTAATCATGTAAAAAGGAATGCTTTTAATAAAATCAACTATGAATTATAATTTATATTTTTTGTATGTGTAAGGTGATGTAAATAAATGTTCTCCAAGTAATTAATCAGTATGATCCTTCAATTTAATCATGATCCATACTATGATTTAAAAACCACTAGCTGAGGGTGAAACTAGGAATTGAGATGCAACCTTGTCCTAAGGGATATGGCCACATCCCAGCACATATATTCATCAATATGAGGTGTGTGAATATAAATATTTTTAAAAGTATTTAAATTAAGAAGGAAAACTTTTTATAACCAAATATTATAATAAATAAAGAAGATGAGACTTCTACAATGTTATTATGATGATTTTGTAAATAAAGATGGCCAATGATTTTGTATTTTAATAAATTATATTTTTTGAACCTTAATGTCAAAGATTATTGAAATTACAAATAATATATTTAGGTCGTGGATTAAAGATAAAAGTGAATATATAGAAATAACCATTGTCTGAAATGATTCAACGACTATTTTTTATATCCTTCATGTTGAAGAAAATTGAAGTGTGACCCAATATGGAAACAAAATAAAGATAATAAAATATTAATTAAAATAAATAGGGATTCACTACTTCTTGAAATGGAAAATTCCTACCCATATAAGAAGAAGACGATCAGATGAGTTTTGAACTCTATATATTTCCAATAATACTTATGTAAATATGTTTCATGGAGATATCCTATATTATCCTTATATGCAAGAATACAAAAGGATATTAATGAATAAACCCATATTAAAATAACTTAATAAGGATAGAAAACCATTTGTGCCCTGGGAATATAGGATTTAAGTTGTTAATCGCACTTCTTATGGAATAGATTGAATCTTATATTCATTGGATACTATAGAACAGTAGGTCATTACTTTCATTGAACCTAATTGATACCAAGATAAGGTGTCAAAGACAATATCATTATACATGATACCTTTGATAATTAGAACGATGTTCAATGAGATTGGGGTAATAACCATGGTACACAAAGGGTTTCCAAATAGAGATAAACCTTGTCAGCAAACACTATTGTTATTATTGTATTTCTTTCCAAATTATAGATTCATGCATAAGTAAGGTGAGATTAATAAATTAATTCCATGAGATATATTTTTCATTTAATCTCCAAAATTTATTTTGAAGAGACTCATGATTAGATTTAAAAACTAAATATCATATTAATTCCATAAAATACTTCCTTTGAAATTTATGTTTTTCCTAAATTTTAAATATTTTTATTTTCACAAATAAAACGTTTATAACATAATTATAGTAAGATTTTAGGCATTAACATAAAAATGATATTCCTATTTAGAATCAACGTTCCCCATATCCACCCTTTTCAAAGGTTCCATAATTTTGAATAGGTGAATGGATTGAAAATTAAATATTTCACTGAAAATGAGAAAATATCCCTATGAAACTTTGGGCTATTAGAAAAATATTCATTATTCTTTCCTAATGAAATCACAAATAATTGATTATGAATCAATTTAATTGAATAACATGATGTATGTACCCAATATTCACATAGGTATGGCTTCTTTAAATTTCAGTATAAATATTTACTTTGGACCTAATATGGATTCCCAATGAGTTATAAAAGGTCTTAGGGATGTTTGAGGTATGTTTGGAGTTTGAAATACATCTTTTGTGGAAACTAGCTATGTCAGATGGTTGGTGCGTATTTTTCCTAACCGTACAGAGGGTGTTTTTTCAGACAGAGCCAGCTCACACGGTTGGTTCACAGTCATGTGGCCAAACAATGCAATGTTCAATTATTCCTCGGTAATCGAGCACAGTTTCTACATAGTTTTTCAAACCATGTGGAAAAACTGTGCACATCCATTTTTTTTGTAAAATGTAAAATTTTCATGTAATTATCTAATTATCCCCCTCATTTTCCTGAATCTGAAAACTAGTGAGATTACACTCCATTACTCTCATTTTTTTGAGATTTTTTATGAGGTAAACAAGGGATTAAGAGATATCCTTTAGCTGGGGTCTGATTAAGGTTCTTTTCATCATGTTTTATGGGAAACAGTAAGTACTCATGTCTATTTATGCATATCTTCTTCTATATTACTATCGATCGAGTTATCAGTGTATGGAAATTTTAACTCATTTCATAGACCTACTATTTTGTATTTCATATCCAGGTAAAATAACAGTGGATGAGATTTGTACAATCCAAAGGGGTGGCCTATTACTCAAACATTATGTTCGTTTATTTTGGAAATTGTTGTGTGGGACCCATCGATTTCTTCAGTTTCCATTTAGGGAATTCATATTTCAGGATTATAATAATTAAAACCATATGGTTATGCTATTTCTATATATGTGATTCATTTTTTTGGTTACTCCCACAACTCCATTCATTACATGTAGGATGTTATTCCCTAATTTCCATTTTAGTGTTTTGACATGTTTAATCCATCGTTATGTTGTGCCTTGGATTGAGAATCATAAAATTAATAATTTATATTTTAAATGGATTTTTTATAATGATAATTTTATAATAAGTAGATCCATTTATGCTCACCACATGACCCACCTAAGGTTACTAATTAAATTCGACAGTGAAATATGAAATGTGATTCGGAAAGTATATTATGTATATGACTTCGCCACAATTGTAAATTAATTGTGGGTTTCATATATATATATATATCACACATTACCATATTAATGGAAGTTATTATAATGAACCTTGATCATGGAATATTATTTCAATGGATTAAATGAATGGTTTCATGCTACTTGGCCTTGGCAGGCAAATTAAAGTGAAGGATTGGACTAATTGACATGACTAAATAGATTCATTCTACATGAACATGTCACACTAATTAAAGGAAAGGCTTGAAAAAAATAAAATTTTACACGACTTAAATATTAAATAGGAGTTCCTGACTCGAGATCATCTATGATTCTGATCAGAGAATGCTATTAGCACTTTGGAACCCCATTCTGAATCAAGGATACAACTTGATTAAGTTGAGACCCACCTAGATCATAATCCTTGCCTATTCTTTTGATGTCTTGTATTACACCAGAGGATCCCATACATATCATTACAATATACCTCATATAGAATACTTGGATCCAATATTGATAAGTAGGTTCCATGTTTAAATAACAATTGGAATAATCATTTCATAGCCCCATTTTTCCTTAGATGAACTCCTTACAATTAGTGGGCATCTCATTATAGAATTTTTTAGACTATGCTCTTATATTACACTCTTACCCTTGCCAGGACACAATTATTACTTACTTTGTGACCTTTGAGTTCTACGCCACATTTTTTATTATCACAGGACTTCACTATTAAAAATAATTACATGTTTCCTCGTTACACCATGGAACTATTACAATTTTTAACATGTGACATATTATAAACTTGTAATAATTAAATAATTAATTTGTTACATGTTCAAACACTGGACAAGGACTGAATCAGGTACATGGGTATTTAGTTACACTATATTAATTTATATTATATATGAATGATTTAATACTATTAAATTTCAAATACATAGGCTAGATGTTATAGACACAACTTGTGGCAACCCACTGAGATTTGTCCCACACCTTCTCCAAGCACTATTTGGTACCCGTAGTATATTACATGGTTATCGGTGCTGATAAAGGGAACCATAAATCTTCAAACACTTGATTTATTTTGATTAGGATGGATCTTGATTGTAGAAGATTGAGACAGAGCTTAGGATGCGTAGTATAGTCTTTTGATTTCCTTTATACTTATGCCTAACATGTAATCATTGTTCACTTATATTCATGTTTTCCAGTTTTCAAGTGACATGACATTTAATCATATGTTGTATGTTATTCATGTTATTTCATTTATAGTTATTTTGTCCCTTTTTTCATTGTGTCTCCTTTTTACTCATATTTCTTCTACTATTTTCCATTTTTTACATTCATCTGTTATGCTACTCTTTCGAAATAAAGGCATACACTTCTCATGGACACATGCAACGCCCATTCATCTAGTCTATAGACTCATGCATTTGGAGATATGTACCTGAGGCCATGTGTTCGCCAGGGCTTGGGGCACCATTTAAGTGTAATTTTGGTCCACAACATCACAAAGTGCTATCAGATGAGTTTTCCTTACTTGATTTACTATTTGGAGAAAATATCCAAAATATTTGGAACACTTGGGAATTGGTTATAAGCCATTCATGGGAATCGAAAACCTATGATCATAGTAAAGGGAATGATACCATAAGAATAATTGGTGTTACGCTTTTTCCTATTATATTTGATATTATTTCACTATTATGTGATACACATGATGTGTGTTGTTGTTGATTATTACTCAATTTTTGGATTTTCATTCATCCATGGCCTGATGTTATGATGAAAAGAGTATTGTTACATGAATCATAATAGGAACCTAGAATTCACATTTCATGAATATTTCCAGGACATATAGGATCATTTCACTACTATGAAATTCATGATATGTCATTGACTGATAAGTAATGTCGTGATAGTTATATTATGCTTGTATTACTCTTGATTTCAATTGAGTGATTTTCTATCTCAATAAATCAAGTGTATGGGATTCATTTTTTGGGATGGGTATTTTACAGAGATGATCTGTTATTATATAAATAAATGGGTGTCATTTCCAAGGATAAGGTGTATGGGCACTAATTCACTAGATTTGACTATGCATTATAATGGGAATTAGGATAGCTAAATGGATTGGTGTCACATCATTATCATGCCTTGACATAATTATGATTGGTAAATCATTGAACATGGATCATAAATGTAATATGAAATGAAACATATACATGTGTGTTATCAATTCCTTGTAGTCTAAGTTGGTAGTTGTGGTATTATTCCTTGGGTAGTTAGTTTTCTTTTGTTCAACATCTACAAATAATTATATCTTTCTTCATAATCTTGTTATAAGGCCTGTTCTTGTAATTTTTAAATCAATTCAGACATGAATTCCTCTAGTTAAATGCTAGAAGGGTGGCAACGACTATTCTCCAGAAATCGTGGGCCATGAGCTTCCAGTCTTACCTCCAAGAGTGCCATTAGAAGAACTGCCTATTGTACCTGATTTGGGCACTCTCCCATTTTTGTGATCATTTCATATGTCTGATGAAATCCATGCATGGTTTTCTATAGCATGCACCTACGATTGATGATCTGACTCATGAGTTCCAGTAGAAGCATCCACCTACTTTATCAGGGGATCGAGATCTGTAGGCTATTGAACCATCGCTAGAGTCAATCCTATCTCCCTTAAAGTATTTTAAAATGAATCCATAGTGTGGTTTCAAAATGTTAACATACATGTTTTTTTATTTCTCCAAGAGTTAGTGGAATGTGATTTCTTATACCGCCCGTCATTAGGGCATGTTATGGGTTGATTTATAGACTTCTATATATTATCAATTATTTTCCCATACTCTAAGAGCTGATAGATCCAATGAGTTCATTCAACTCAAGTAGGGTCCTATGTCCGTTATGGAATATTCAGCACTTTTCACGGTGTTATAGTTCTTCGCACAGCTTTTTACTGGTGGTGAGATTTCGTGTGCTTGAGATTTAGAAGATGGGATGAAGTAAGCATATTTATGAAAGTGAATGATATTTGTTTAGCTACATTATCCAAGATATTCAATCGGTCACTTCTCACTAAGAACAACCTGAGGGATGGCAATAGTAATTTTTATAGAGGATCATTGATGTGGTAGGCCAGTAGTTCTTTTGATGAAAGGAAACATTACATCGAGCATTCTCTTCTAGGATGTGGTAACCACAATGCATGTTTTGATCGTTCTAATGTGTGAGATCAGAGCGAAAAAAAGTGGAATTCGAAGAATAAGTGTGATAGAGACCCATTGGAGTTCCACTATTCTGGACATATTGGGATTCTTCAGCATTTCTATAGGACCTTTACAGCATCTTTGAGTGGAAAAGGATCAGCACTAGCTCTACAATCTAGAGCGAGTTCTTTTTCACTGTGTCAGGCCTGGAGTTGGAAGAGCACTTGTAGGTCTGGACAAGGTGAATGTTGTGACTATGGTTTCCAGGACCCTAATCAATAGTAGCTCCAACATATTAGTTATGTTCTTGGTTGTCCTTATGTTACATTGGTTCATAGATCAGGAAATTTGAACGCACTACAACCGATACCTGAGGATCATGATGTATGACAACCAATAGTACAATTTACTATTCTTATGGAACCTACTATTGTATGTATTTTATTTTATATAGGTTTTTTGAACTATTTGACCTCTATATCAATTGTGAAGTGTCTCAGACCGAAGATACAGTATCACTATGGTGTAATGAACATAGATACACTACTAGGGGTATGAAAAAAGGGTTTACATCAATGTAAGGACTGTCCCCTTGAGGAATGTAGTTTCCCTTTGATATGGAACCTATTCATTATCAAGAATATTGGATTATATTTCTTTCATAGAATGGATTCGTTGGTTCACTATCACACTATTGTAGACTTCTATCACTCTATGGTATCTTTTACATGACCCGTAGTCAGCTGTTATCTACATAGTGGTTAGTGGGATGTCTAGGCTGGTAGAGCTGGACTAGAACATCATGGGCTAGGTGGAGTGACCACCCATATTGAAAATCAATTTAGTTAAGATAAGGGTTTTCGAAAATTTGATTTCCCTCAAGGATTGGATAATTTCAATGATGTATTTCCCAATGTTTTTTATGGCTTACCTAATGAGTTAGGTAGAGTCTACAGTCTATCTTTTTTCATAGATAAGTTGAAGTGTCCATTCCTCCATTATGGATGGAGCGTATAGATCATTAGGAGATCAAGAGGAAGTTATAGGATTTATTTACCAAAGGATTAATATTACCCAATACACATTCCATGGTTTTGTCTTTGGTTTTTTCCAGAAGGATGATGGGACATAATGACTTTTTGTTAATTAAAGAATGTTGAACCTGCTTACGGTCAATAACTGATATCAACTGCCTTGAATAGATGATATCTTCGACCGTCTATGTGGAGAAAAGGTCTTCTCTAAATTTGACATGAGATCAGGTTTATCTTCATGTACAAATTTGACCATAAAACATACCTCATACATCTTTCAATGGTAGATACGGTGTATATGAGTAGCTTGTTATGCCATTCAGTCTTATGAATTCACCGTATGTTTTCATGGATATTATTAATAGGGTGTTCCAACACTATTTTATTTTTATTTTCATCATATTTATAGATGAAATATTGGTGTATTCTCTTACTCATATCGACTATGTCAATCATTCTAATATCATTATTCGTACACTTAGAGAGCTTCATTGTTATTCCATGTATTCTATGTTACATTTCTGGATCGACAATATTCACTTATCGGATCATGTAATTTTGGACGTAAGAGTATCTATTGACCCATTAGAGGATAGCATTGTAGTTTCATGGGAGTATCCCAATAACATGTTTTACATATGATGTTTTATTTGGGTGGAAGGATATTATAAACATTTCATAAAAAATATATCATCCCATGCTTCACCTCTCACTGTTCAAAAAAATGAACGTTGTCATGTTCCAATTATCTACATCTTATGAGAAATCCTTCACAGAGATGAAAGGGAGGATTTTCTCAGAACCTATTCTGACTCACTATGGATCAAGGAGTAGGTTATATCATCTTCTATGATGTATTAGGCATCATCTTAAGATCATTGATAATGTATAATGAGAAAGTAATTGCTCATGGATCTCAGAAGTAGATTCCTCATGAGATAAATTACCCAATGATAGACCTTGAGCTCAAAGTAATTTTCAATGCCTTATGTGTCAGGAGACAATATCTATTGGGTGTGTGATTTGTGGGGTACACATTCCAAAATAGCCTCTTATATGTCTTTTTATAGTGTAACATGAACACCAAATAGTGATGATGGGTCGAGTATCTACACTACTTTCATATTGAGATTTACTCTACACCTCATAAGGGAAATATAGATTCATATAATTAGAGTCAAATAAGACTCAAACGCATGCCATATAGTAATCCAGTGATGAATGGAAGTCAATGGCCATATTTTCTAAGTTGAATCGAGAGTTTCATGATAGTCAGGAGCTGTCTTACCTCTCAACATGGGCAGTTACCTCTTCCCTCCTTGAGAATGTGAAGAGTATACAATCTTTGGATATTGGAGGCTTGGTTCTCCAGGACTGTATATCAGGGAATAACCTGCATTCAGGTTGTTCTATAGACACAGATGATATCCTTCCTCTCTCTGGATATATCTGGGTTCCTACAAATATGATAGATGAGTTGATGAATGAGTCTCATGCCTCTCAGTGGGTAGTTTATCCAAGTATTTCAAAGATGTATCGAGACATATGATGCTAGTATTGGTGTCATGGGATGATGAATCATTTATCAGGCTTTATCAGTAGGTGTTCCACATGTTAGTAGGCGATAGAAAAGCACCAAAGACTTTCAGGATTATTTTAACTACTTGCAGTCCCAGGATGTAAATGGGATGATTTTCCAACGGATTTCATAGTATGACTACCTAGGTCCCTATGGGGTAGAAATTTTATATAGGTATTCATTGACAGAATAATTAAATCAGTCCACTTAATTCATTTTCATGAAAATTTCTAAATTGATGGTATTGTAAAATTGTATGTCCATGAAATCATACGACTTCATGGGGTCCTGCGTACTTTCCATTCACATAGAAACCCTCATTTTACATCATGGATCTGTCATGGATTGAAAAAGGCTATGGGAACACACATACATCTATGCACATCATTTCAGACATAGATCGATGGGAAATAAAAATGGGCAATATAGCTTCTAGGGGATTTTCATTGAGCATATTTCAATGATTTCAGCGGTTCGTGGGAGAATCAAATCCCTCTTGTCGACATTTCCTATTATAACATAATTGGTGATAAAATTAAGATCAATCCTTCTAAGGCATTATATGGAAGGTTGTATCATTCACCCATGTTTCGGCTAGAGGATGGTGAGGTATCCCTACTAGTTCATCTTCTCGTTTAGGAGACTTCAGAGCAGGTTCAGTTGATCCGAAAGAATATGACAACTGCTAAGTCTAGACAAAAATATTAGGATGATCTCCATTGATGAACTCTAGAGAGTTAGGTTAGGGATCATGCTTTTCTTTGGGTATCACCAAGGCTAGGGAATATATGTTTATTAATGTATGGAAATATGTCACTTCATTACTTAGGTTCATTTGAGATTCTAGATTGAGTCTAGTTGATAGCCCATCAGTTGCTACTACCTCAAAAGTACAATTCCATGAACTAAGTCTTCCACATATCCCAAATTTTCCAGTATCATGTTAATTCATCTCATACATTTGATCTTGATGAAGTTGAGTTAGATTTTCATGCTACCTTTTAAAAGTACACAATACAAATCATCACCCAGAGAAAAAATGTTTTCTGATCCAGTTTTATCCCTCTATTATGGGTTCTATGGTATCATGGTTATGGGCCAGATGAGGAATAGGAGAGAGAGGATGGAATACATGCTCAATGGAAAACATTGTTCTCATATAGTGTTTCTCCACATTGGGAAGGTGATATGAAGGACATGTTCTTTTAAGCGTGGGAAAGTTAATGGACAATTTTATTCACTCAAGTACCGATACATTAAATTTCATTCCAAATCATTTCATTGGACATAATATGTATATCCATTGAGTTATTAATGTTCTCAGGGGTGTCTGGGGAAATTTTAGAGTCTCAAATACATCCTTTTTGGGAAATTGGCCAAGTCACATGGTTGGTACACAGTTGTAGCATGGTTTTATTAACCATGTAGAATGTGTTTTCATAGATAAATCCACCTCAAAGGGTTGGTGCACGACCTTGTTTCATAACTTTGAAAAGTTACCTTCTACCCAGGTAACAAAGCTTATTCACGGTTTGTCAAACTATGCGTAAAAATAGTGCATAGGACATTTTTTGGGTAAAATGTAAAATTTTCCATTAATTATCTAATTATCACCCTCGTTCTTCTCTATTGAAAAAACATTGGGATTGGACACCATTTATCTAACTTTGAAACTTTTTGAACACCTCAAAATGGATCAAGAGTTCTCCTTCATCCGTGGTCCGATCGAGCTTTTGTTTAACACATTGGATGCACAACAGTATGTACTTGATTCCGTTAAGCCATTCCTATCCTCCCTTTCTCTTGACCGAGTTATCGGGATATTAGATTTTTTCCTCTTTTCATAGATATAATATGATCTAAGAAAAATTAATGTCTAATACTGGAGGAAGAGATTCATAACATATTATGGTGGGTGGTCTATAACTCACCCCTAAAATTCATTGATTTTTGAAATTATTATGTGGGGCCCATAAATTTCATTGGGTTTTGATTATGTAATTAATATAACATGATTATACTCATTTGATCAATATGTTTATGATATTTCCTTAAATTTATTTAATTGTTGGTTGTTACTTCCACAACTCTATTCATAAAATGTAGGATGTTATTCCATAATTGTCGTTTTAGGTTTTTGATACATTTGATCCACCATATGGGTGTACCTTGGTGTGACCTTACTAAGGGTAAGTGTTCCTATATTAAATGTCTTGTTTATAATGAGAATTTCCTAATGGAATTTACCATGTATTGTCATAACTTGACCCACCTAATGTAAGTGCTTCAATTTGATAATGCAATGTTAAATGTGAATTGGAAAGTATACTAGGTATATGACATGGCCTTAAATGTAAATTAATAGTAGGTTTCATATTTGTATCACCCCTTACTGCATTAATGGAAGGTAGAGGAATGATCCTTGAATATAGAATAATATTTAAATGGATTAACTAAATGGTTTCATGATACATTGAATTTTCACACTAATGAAATGAATGGAATAAACAAAATGAATTTATTAAATGGTTTCATGATACTTGAACTTATCACACTAATGAGAGTAAAGACATGAACCAAATTAGATATGATATGACATCAATATTAAATATGAGGGGCCAGACTAAAGCTCGCCACATATTTTGATAGGAGAATTCCATGAGCGCTGCAGAACCCCATTCTGATTCAAGGATATGTCTTGCCTAGGTTGAGACCCACATATATCACGATCATTTACAGTTCGTTGAATTCTTGGTATGATATTGTTGGATCCCTCACATATAAATAAAGGATGACTTTGATACAATCCTTGGATCCTAAATTCACAAATAGGTTCCATGGTTAAATCCCATCGGGCCTAGTCATTACATAGCCCCATTTTATCATGGATTAAATCCTTTGACTCCATGGGTGTATCTTTGTGGAACGACTTGGATAATGATCATGGATTTACACTCTTACCCCAATCCATGCTATATTTATTACTGATTTGGAGACACTTGAGGTCTACGTCACCATGTTTATTACCTTTGGACTGCACCGTTAAATATCATTATAGAATTACTTATTACATCATAGAACCATTTACTATTTTTAATAGGTGACATATTATGAAATGGTAAAAATTAAATAATTAATTTGTTAAATATTAAGACACCATCCAATGGCTAAAGCAGGTTCTTGGGAATTCAGTTACATTTTGATGATTTACATTATTTATTCAGTCTTTCACACTGATACATTTCTATTACACGAGAAAAGTGTTATAGACACCATTGGTGGTGTCCCATTTAGACAAACCTCACACCTTCTATGGGTGTCGTATGGTTCCCAATGTAGATTATATGGTTGTAGATTTTGAAAAAGGGAACCATACAGCTTCAATCAATTGATTGTTTTCTGTTTAGGATAGAGATTGACAAAAGATGAATGAAATGGGGCTTGGGATTCTTGTGATAGTATTTTTATTTCATTAATACATATATGGGACATGTTATTACTATTGTCTTGTATCCATGTTTCTTAGTTATCTAGTAAAATGAGATATCATCAGTTATTGTATGTCATTCTGGTTATTTTAGTTTTTTTACTATTGTCCCTAATTTCTATTGTGCCTTCTATTTACTCATATTTGTTACACTATTTTCCTATTTTTATATTTATTCGCAATGATAAACTTTGGTAATGAGGTCATAAAGTCACCAGAGAAACACAATAGGCCCTCTCTAGTAGCTGGATGCCTCTGGTGTTTGAGGATATGTCCTTGAGGCCATGTTTTCCACCCATCTACGGGCACCCATTAAGTGGAATCCAGGTCTTGGATGTCAAAATTTAATATTGGTATTTCCAGTTGGATTAACTTATACTATTATTTGGATATAATTATAATGTGTAGAATCTCCAATAGGTTAGGCATCGAAATAAACACTCACCCACCACATTCATCCACATTTGGAGCTTGAAAAATAACAACCCCTTCAGCAGACACAACATCCTGCTCAACTAGTTTTTGTTGAACACTCTTATGAGGACTCTAGACTAACATAAAATTAACATCTATCATATACAAGGGTCCTAGATACACCCTTGAAAAAAAAAATCCCCAAATCATCGATAAATATTTTCATCTAAAGCATTATTTATTAACTTAATTAAATTGAAATTAACATATTCTAAGACCACATTTTAGTCATGATTCAAAAAAAATGTTTCAAACAATTATATAAGAGATAGAATAATTAAGGATCTTATATATATCCCCCTTATAATTAATATCTGACAAGCCCTATAATTCTTCTCCAATTTTAATAATCATTTTTTCATAAAACTCTAGAAGAATCCAAACTTCTTCACCCTTGAAAATGACATAATGTTGATGTGGGGAAATATCAACCAAGTCATATTAATAGTAGGCATACCTTTTTGGTTTTTAAATAGAAAAAATAAACTTCTATATAGAAATATGGTCATTCTTGCATCATTATGACTATAATAATTCATGTAACTCAGTATCTATGGACAAAAATTCATCTGGATATCACTCATCAGGAGAAATGTCGTGTAATTTTCATGAAAGATGTTTAACTTAGAATTTTCATTCCAAGGTACAATAATTTTTGGGATAAACATAACAATGAAATTTTCATCAGGATCAAGGTCTGTTATGATCATGTTACTAAATTGATATGTCCAAAAAAGGAATGAAACGATATCCACATATTTTTTAGCTCTATTACCAATTGATCTTAGACTAAAACTAATAACTTATTCATGGGGAAACTAAAAGATCAAATCCATATCAATAGTAAAAATGATAATTTATTATTATTATTCACTTTTAAAGAATTGACATCATTACTACCTCCAAAACTAAATTGGAAATTTAAAAAAATTTCCATTAATTTTTTTTTCAAATATGATTTCAGAATTTCCATAGTCAAATATAAATTCAAAATCTTAAAAACTCATTGATATCTTAGTGTCAAAGTAATCTAAAACCAAAATTAAATGTAAATTTATTTTCCAAGAAGTACCCATTGATCTGAGTGAGAAAATCTTTTCCTTTTCTCACAACTATGACCATCCATGTCATTTAACATTATATTATCCATCTCAAATAATAAAAAAAGGATTAAGGTTTTAATTAAAAAATAAGAAATTGAATATTAAAGAAGCATGGATTTGAAGGTAGGAAAGAAATATAACCTTTCTAAAGGTTTTAGATGATGGTTGTGTTTTCAAGCATCTATTTTTAGTTCAATGAATATGGATTTTAAGTTTGAAATGAATGTTAAAAATTATAAAATATATACTAATATTTAAATGTAAAAATAAGAAACTAAATAAAAAACCTAATTAAACACAAATAAAAGCTAAAAAAATAATTAAAATTTTAACTAATAAATGAAAATGAAAAAATAGTTAAATATTATCTGGAATAAAACAACCATAACTTTTATTAAAAAAATAAAATATATAAATGAGAAGAGGTTTATTAAATATAATAGAATTATGATATTCATTATTTATATTTTATAAAGAATCTTCCCTCTATTTGGAATTCCCTAAAAGAAAATGATTTCAAAATCAATATAATGGATATTTATTAATATATATAGCACTAATTGTATTTCATTACCCATCCTAGGAAACCCATACAATTAGGCTCTAAACCAAATCATGGAAATACCCAAAGTACATTACCTAACCTAATGGGCAGGCGACTAGAACTCAGACATCCAACAATAACAAAAGGGAATGATTTTGTATACCTGAAACATGATATTGGAATATATATATATTTATAAAGAACAATAAAATAAATATATAATATAAAAATTGAGAAAATGGTATTGATACAATTAATGTTAGAATGAGAAAACCAGTGTACATGAAAAATAAAATAAAAAAGAAATTGTACACAAAACCAATCCATGGTTAAACCATGTGATACTTGGGAAACATCCCACAGTATCACCACTAACTGTTCATACCCCACTATCTAAAACCTCATGATTCACTATAATTCGTTTATGATTTCCAACATTAGATAAAACATGCTCCATAAGCTTATAATTTAGTGTGTTGGGTGTCATATAATCATTCTCACTAGGATCACAATGGGGTGTTTAATAACAATTCTGTGACAAATAATCCATATATAATAAATTTAAATGAAAAATTTTCCATGAAAAATAGATTCACAGTTTTATTTCCAAACCATGGTAAACAATTTTTACTTTTTCAAAACATTCCTCAAAACTGGGTAATATAATTTAATTTTTTTTATAAACTGTTACATTTATCTATTAATATATCATATAATATCAAAGATAAAACCATACAAATTTAAATCACAATGCTAATGAACACTATGATATGAATTTTCAGATGAGAAAAGTCACTCATAACCAATTTGTAATCAATGACTAATACACACAAAAGTACCAATTGTAAATGTATCAATGAACTAGGGAAAAATAATGCACTGGAATGTGATACCCCTATATTTTTAATATCATGATCCTAGAACTAATTATTTAATTTCATGGAATGTAGGAGCACTAAAAAAAGTGTCCCATTAAAATTTTAATTGAAAATGATAAATAATAAACCCTCAATCTAGGTATGCATGGATCAAAACTATGAAATATGTGAAATAAATTAAAAATTACCAACAAATTTCAAAAAAATACAACACTCTTGATTATAAACATTCATTTAAAC
Source organism: Viscum album (assembly GCA_963277665.1). Lineage (NCBI taxonomy): Eukaryota > Viridiplantae > Streptophyta > Magnoliopsida > Santalales > Viscaceae > Viscum > Viscum album. Next base: position 1,816,906,704 of record OY728157.1, read on the forward strand.
CAATTTTACAATTCTTTTAAAACAAATTTATTCTAAAACCAGGAGTGGGAAACACATATTTTGTCTGGATAACATTTTACACACACAAATAAATCAATTCATGGTTTTAAATCACATTATTTTAAAATTTATTTAAAATAACAAATGTAATTCATGGATTATACAAAATAGGAAATAGAGGAACTGCATACCTTAAACTCAGGAAGTACAACACCCATAATGGATCCACATTTCAAAAGAAATGGGAATTAAAAAAACTATGATGAGGCCCTCAAGAATGATTCATGAAGAATATAATTATTTATAGATAATAAATTTTTTATTGGAGAGGAAATATCACCACATACCTCAAGAATAACACACACCACACAACAACTGAAAAGGAACCATCCGCTAGAAGAAAATTGTACTGGGGATCAAGAAGAGATTATATAATGATCATAACATGATCAATAGATCTGAGAAATGGATCCACAAAACAATACCCATTATATGTGAAATGGAGAAACTATGAAGTAAATAATCGCACATACAATAATAGGAATAACCAACTAAAAAATATCAAGGTACTAAGATAAGATGATGGAGAAATATTTATCCAAACTTAGAGAGAATCTACAGTTGTATATAACAAGTTAGGGATGATGGTGGAAATTATAATGGTTAAATGGGTTTTAGGAAATTATTTTAGTAATAATACGATAATTAAATAGGAATATTCTAAGGCCACGAACATGTAATTGGTAGAAGGTTGAAAGAATGCTCTGCTGGAAGACCCACAAGACAGTCGGTGGGATCCCAGTAGCTAGTCGATGACCTTCATATAGGAAAGATATTTTTCTAGTATTCCAATAGCTAGCTGGTGGACTTCAACATCCACTATTTATCTTTAATTAATTTCCACCACCTCCGAATAATTCACACCCCATTATCAAATCATTTAAAAAAAATTATAAGGAATAAAAAGGTGTTTGAACAAGATCAGACTTTAGGGTGGGGGTGGATGTTACAACTCTCCCTTCCCTAAGAGATTCTATCCTCATAAATTCATGTGATGGGAGGATTCTTAAATAAAAATTGAGTCCATTTCTCCTTTACTGAATATTAAATCACACATGTCTCAAGATAATGGAAAATAATCTACCATCACACACTCATAGATGTAATAGACTTTCCACAATACATTCAATATAGAATAAATAATATTCACTGGTTTCACAAAAAAAATATTTACCTCCAACTCAATATCCCCAAACACTGAACATAGGATTGACCATGTTTTTACTTATTGTGTGAAAATATTTGAAAAACATCATGGATTCCTAATAACTAAGATGATAATTACGACATGTAAGAAAATTTTCTAACACACACCGATATCTAAAATGGGAGAACATATCTCGAAGAAATATTCCCCTGATTTACAAGCTAATGGTGACCAATTGAGAATAAACATTAAAAAATCCCAAATAATCAATGGAAAACACCAATGGTCACCTTAAAAAACTCACATAGTAAATTTGAAAACACTAATCTATAACCATACATCAATGTATATCAAATATACATGCTGATACATCTTAATAGAGACATGGTCCCCTCATGTGAGGCCTTATGAACCTCTGGAAAACAAAAATGTGACCATCATGGGAGTCCATTTAATTCCTCAAAGGGATCCATTATCTTTACTAACTGATAAATATTATTATAAGTGAACGTGACCACTCCGGGAGGGTTTCCCCACAATCCACAATAATATATTACAATATCATAATGTATATCCTCTAGGGTCAGAATAGAATGTTATATCAAACTACCTGTATGTGGATGTTATATTGTAATCGACTTGAATAGAGTCTTAATAGACTCTAAGAGATATTTGATTAACTAGGTGTTAATATATGGGTCTTTATCAAAGATAATGGTATTTCAGACCCCAAAAAACCTACAATTATTCATCATGTTTAACATACCCTGATATTCAACATTATTGGTGTTCCTATTCCGAATTAAATGTAATAATTTCATTAACTATTCAATCACCATAAAAAATGAAATATCTCCTTATGGAGTTTATAGTAATCTAATGATGAAGTCCATAAAAACCTCATCTCCTCTCTATATCGGCACTACAAGAGGTAGGAGTATACCAAAAGGCATATGGTTCACTGTCTTTATCTGTTATTATGTGTAACATTAGAACAAATAATTATAAATGAGACACTTCATACCCATCCAACCGAATCACCATCTCATATTATAATAAATCATCCTAGTTATAGGTGAATTTACTATGATGAACTTTGAAAATCATGAAACAGTAAATTTCTAGAAAAAATAGGATGACATGTCGAATCCTAAAGTGAATAATCTCATCATATGTGGTAGACTAAGAAGAAATTACATCCACTATATATTGAAATTATTTTTTTTTGAACTCTTTATTAAATTAATTGTCCTATAAAATTGATTCACAGAATGATAATGAAAATCGATCACTATTAAGAACCATACGAAAATCATTCTCTTGTGTTTCCATATGCTACTGAGAAAAATGACCCCATATGTTTTCACTCATATTTCCCTTATTTGACTTATAGAAAATGGAACAACCTATAAATAAAATTAGTTCCACCATTCCCCTTTCCCAGGATATAGGTGATGTGAAATTCAACTCTCTAGAGGTACTCTACACCTCTCCTCTGCCTTTGATTTTTCTATTTATAATAAAATGTGTGACACAAGATCCTATAGTCCTTAAATATAGTGAACATATCCCCAAAAAGATAGTGCCAACAAAACATAAACACATGAATAACATTGGTGACATACAATTCATGAGTGGGGTGATTCTTCTCATGAGCCCAGAGATAACAAGATTTGATTTCCTCCGTATGATCATCCTGTATAACCATGCACCACATAACTTCCCTAAAAGAGTCAAAAAATATTATCTAGACCATACCTCATTGCAGATAGATCATAACATAATCCAATTTCTGAACCCATTTCAACTCATTGAAAATACCATGATATTTATCATCCAAAGCAAATTTCCCACCATTATTGTTAAGCATGTTAATAGAAATTATAGCTTTAATAAATCATTTAAAAGCAACTGATAGTATACATCTACACCTAGGGATATTCATACCAAAATGTGTATTTTTGTTCTACCCATTCCAGGGAAGTCTTCACCATTTCAAGATCAACTTAGAGACATTGTTCCCAAATCATGTGCACCAAGAAAATCTGTTATTGTATCCAATATTTTCTCTTTGATAAATTCTTACAGAGGTAGTGACTCCTCAAGGTTTCTAAGAATCATTTATATTATTCCAATGTTTATTCTCAGATCAGGAATAAACCAAAAAATCATCCAAAATAACATTATAAATTTGTTGACATATTGATGGAATATGCAGTTCCTCAAATCTATAATAACTGTTTGATGGTTAGTTAGGGACAATTAGAATTGAAACATATTCAAAATAGACATAACTACTATCAACACATTAATTTTTTCTGATGTAATGAAATGATTATCTATAGTACCCTATGTTTTTTAGACACACAATAACCCCTAAAAAGAAGGATTAATGGAATTCACTAAAAATGGAATATGAAAACCTAACATACATGCTAGAGGGTTCTCACAACGCCCCCCCCCCCCCCCCCGACACAACACTGAAGGAACATCCACCCTTGTTTGGGGTACCTTTATCATGTTGTTGCATCATGGACCTATGTGGGATACGCCCTTCAACCATGGTCCCATATTTTTTTATTAATAAGACACTAGGACTAATATTTCAATATGATAAAAAATATAAAGAAAATCTCAAGCTCTGGTCATGATACCCCCATCACCTAAAGCCAGAAAAATTCATTAAGTGGCTCTCAAAAACCCAATATAATATTTAACGAAGGGTTATAGTGACATCGATGTCCCTCTAGAGTCTAAAACCTAGACACGTATATGATGGCCCCTCATCCCCTAGTCAAAACAACAACTATGAAGCATCCTTACTAGAAGTAGGACTAATATGAGTCCCTTTTAAAGGTACATTAAGAGAGACTAGTAACCTAAAGTAATGTATCAACCACGTTTTTAACCCAGTTTTTTTATTTCCCTCGGAACAACCAACTCACACATGCCTACCCCCTGCGGGAAGCATTTCCATTTCTACCCAGGTTCTATGTTTATCAAAGGTTACTAGTAAACCCCTATCCTATAGAAGACATACATAAATAACTCATTCAAGAAACTAATGGAAGGCCTCCTCTTTCATTTTATCCCTTATCCGAAGTGAATCAAATTGAAGCCTCTATCAAAGTCAATGAACATTAAAAACCCTAGGTAGAGACACACCAACACTTATCCCATTAGGATATGAATCTATTCAGTTATAGGTGTACCACACTTCTCATACCTAATTGTTTGGATCATCATAGTGCATGTGGGTGTGAATTCCATTGGAAAATAGGACCCTAATCAAGGTGGTAGTCTCATGGTTTTCTCGGTCTCAAAAGTGTGGTCTATGACGATGTCCTTACCTCATAATCTCATTCATATAGAACAGTAGTTTTCAGTGGGGAGGGATAGGGTCTAAATTTTATTACCCATGGAGGTGTAGTGTCTTATCTTCCTTTTACCCAATGAACTAGTCACTAGGGAATCCCTCCTGTAGTGATCATTCAATTTCCCTTGTTGGACCTCATGCTTCAATCCTTCATCTTTCTCCATACCCATGGGAAATATCCATATCTATAGTCAGAATTGAGTATCCAGTGTACAATGATGAGATTATTTGGGAACTAAATCCCACTCCATTATCCACTTCCTCTTGCTCTATTACTAATCCACTGGATGAAAATTTTTATTTTTTGGTTACCCAGATCCACCGCTACCCATTTTTTATCACACCGAGAATAAATCACGGGGGATTATAGGTTGGTGGTGAACATGACATTTGTATGATTCAAAAACAATTGTAATCACATTATGTGTAAGGCCAACCAAAAAATTGGGTGTCATATTTTTTATAATCCCCAACAATGTTACCACCATCTCAAAGAACAAAAACCCATACGAGAAAAAATCCTAAGGACCACAATAGGTGTGGGTACTCCGAACTGAACAATTTTTCATTTGATTCAATAAAAATACAATACATAAGAATCATTCTTGAGGTTCGAACCCGACACCCCAAAATCAACCCTAAGTATATCTGGGAAACATTCCCATAAGGTGATTATCCAACCTGGGAGCCCATATCCCTTAATGTTCCTTGTCCATATTCAACATTATTTTGACACCAAACATTGACTATCAAAGTTGCACCTAAAAATATAAGCAGTATGATGTTAAATTGAATGATCTAGTCCATATCAAATGGCCATAAATTGTATGATGTGTCCAGTTATGTGGCACCAAACTATGTGGGTTCTAAGTCATTTCATAAAAATACAAAAAATTCCCATATCATGTGTTTGATCCCAAAAAAAACAACTCCTATAGATATGGATTAAGACAAAATTCATAGAACCCCCTTTTTTACCACACTATCATTGTAATTATCAATGAAAAATGAATCTCCAGTTCATTCATAAAATAGTACCATTTATATAGAACCTTGGATACCTATAAATATATCCATAAATGAAAAACCTTGGATACGTATAGATGATTGAAATTCCTTTCACGCTAATAAATGATTATTAATTCAATGGTTCCCTACATCAAAGATAATATCTAAGGAAGTATTCATGAACATATCGTGAATTTTTATGAGATTCCTATAGTAGGCAATAATTCTCCCCAAAAAAGTGTGATGAGCCTGACCACCGATCCTCCTGACCAATGTTAGTTCCCATGTATCATTGGAAATGTTCTCCAATGTGAAATTATAATGGAAAATCAGGTTCATGCCTAATCATAGACATAAGAACTTTTTGGTGTTTTCTAATCCCCAAATGAAACCAATTGTAATCCATTCGAAAATGATGAACCCAACATGAATGATTATGAAAAAAACCCCTATAATAAATATTCAATCAGCTAATTTTTAAAGAAAATAATAATGGTAAAACCAATGTGAATTCATAACCAGAATGATGGTGTCACCAGCCTGTCATTCCCCATTCTCTATAAATTTAATGGGGTCCAAACAAGATAATCAATTATGGATGTTCTCATTCATTGAAATGTTTTATTAATAGTGTATTCTTGTTTGTTTCTTTCCTTTATACCTAATGAACATTCAATAATATTTTCCATCAATAAAAATTACATCACACCAACTCACACACATGTATTCCAGAGATGCTATGCATGTTGGGTCCTCATCGAAGTAATGGACACCGTCGCTAACCTAGTGTCTTGAAATAGGGGACTCAAATGATATGGTCCATAAGTACAACCCTAATAGTACCATACCAGCCCTGGAGGCTGCTTGATAGTAACTCTAGTTTGAAAATCACCTCCATTAATCCACTCAATGATGGTTGTTGGTCTATAAGCTGATGACATCAATTTCAATCTCCAACTATTTCAGGAGATTATCTCTAAAACATAACAATTGACTCCACCCTCATATTATGTAAGTGAATAAAGATATTATAGATAACCTCTCCCAAAATATTCATGGAACCATTCCCAAAAAACCTAATAGTTATCAATATTGTCAACAATGTGTTATATAGAACCCTCAATTGGATGAGGGTGCCATCCTCAGATGTTTGGCATATGTCATTTAGACCTGACTGTGTAAGATGGTCTGCCGTGGGAAGTGATCATTCAAAAATAAATAAGGCCACACCTTTTTTACTTTCATTTAATCCCACCAATAGAATTTGATGGAAAATTATAACATGCACACACACCTTCCTAAAACATTAGAGATTTCCAGTATCCTTGTCTTGAAGAATATTATGAATCCCATTAGTCAAATTCGGCAGCACAATACGACTAGGAACAAGCACATGCCCAACCAAACCATTCATGCTAGAATCCTCATCTGGAATCATATGATATAGACCACCGGTGATATTTGATGGCACACAAGTAATAGGGACTAACACCTACCCACACCAACTAAGATTTATAGTATCCTCATATTGTATAATTTTAATAATCCCTTCGGCCAAATTTATTGGCACACCACACGTAAGAAAAAACACCTTCCCACACTAAAAAGTATTATATTATTCGAAATTTTGAAATATTCAATTTACATCACTTAAATTTTTCGTCAAACTAATTGAATTATCTCACACCTAAAATACTTTATCAAGCCTTCTACTATCTTGTCCATAAAAATTTATAGAATTCTTCCAGAATATCTTGATGAAAAATATGGGTAGACTGACATCTATTCCCTCACACTTGAGTACATTCAATATCAACTTGTAGTAAATAGAAGATATGATTAGGAACACCCCGGTATTATATCCATTAAATGTGAATATATACCATTACCAATTCAAACTATCACCGATCACATCCTGTAAATGGTGAAAGGGAAGATGAAAATTTCATCCAACATCTTAAAAACCTTCCATTAAATCATAATAGTGATAAAAATAGTATATGGGATAATAGAATATTCCATATCTACAAATGTGGTTACACGCCTACTTTTCACTCTAGAGTAGACACAAACCTCTACTCCCATCTAGGTGGTCGTTGGGGAAAACCCCATGTGATATATAGAAAACTGGAACACATTCATACCATCATTCAAAAAAGAGGTAACTTCCCTATTCTAATGGTCACATTGAGGTAGGAACACACCAATGCCAAAATTCCAATATATTTTTATCAAATTATGGTTACAACACAGGAGCTAGTAAAATAATTTTTGTACATTAAAACCATATCCCCCATAATGTGTCCCCAGTCCCTCGTAATAAGTCATCCTAGAATAATTATAGTAAGAGATGATATCAAAATGATGACCCATATAGAATCCTTCTTCGCATAATGATAATTTTATTGAATCCATCATATGTTTATCTGTTTTTTCAATGGATACTACTCTCCAATTAACAAATTAAGGGAATAGAAGTGGTAATTCCAAAGGTCCTCCCCAAATACATCATTATAAAGGATTTAATCATGTCCATAATTTGACCAATCCTGTTATTTTATCTCTCTATGAGATTCATAGAATCCATCCACATGGCCAGAAGATCTAAGAGATATAATTTCATCCACCTTCTTTCATCCACACTGAATGTCCTCCCTATGGTATAAGCTAAATGAGTTATCATTGTAGTAGGAAATCCAGCTACAATTGTAGTCCTCCATATAATGTTAATAGCATTGAAATATCATTCTATAGGAGTGTTTCACTATATCAAAAGGTTTTCCCCATAGATGTGTAATGATTTGAAATACCTCCAACCATATGAAACTTTGGATAATTATTAAAATCTTGTTTGAGTCCTTAATAGTGATTAGTGAAATAATTTCTCAGCTATAAGATATCCTGAGGTAATTATGACAACCCGGATTATTTTACAAACTTAAACATGATTTGTTACATAAACCATTCACTTGATACAACATGGATGATCGAGAGGTATAGTTTCTTTGGGGCTTAGGATCATTAACTAACAACTTAATACATTAAGTACAACAACTTTATTAAAAACTTCCATTGCATGACCACTACATTCCCTCGTACTTAGCATTTCATGGGATAACATGAGGACATGCATAAAAAAGGGGTGAAATATAAAGCCCAATAAGGGAATAAACATGGAATACATGAGGAGTACAATACATGTTAGACAATAGGATTATCAACAGAGAATAAGAGAAACATTAACATAAAGTCATGATTAAGCATGATAATCATAACATGGAAATGTGTCAATAACACTTAACATGGAATTAGCATGAGCCAAGGCTCATTGCACATAGAGCATGAGTAAATCCTCATTGCACATGAAGCACGAGTAAAAAATCGTCGCACTTGAATTATCATGATTCAACACTCATTTCACTTGATGTATCATGATACTATACTTTATCCAATGCATTGGAGCACTATAAGGGCACACCCTTCATAAACATTTCATTTCATGCATAAGTGTGCCACATGAATCATAAAACATGGATTCATAAAACATAATCATTTATTCCACGATAAAGGAATGTGGAATTCATACATGAAACATTATAATAAATAGGTAAATGTTCATAAATGTGAATACCCTTGATGGAGAAATGGGCATGGTATTCACTACACAATGGCATTGGCTTAGAAAATCAGTGCGATTTCAGCAGCGTAACGGCGTGACATAAGAATTCATAAAAATGTTTAATGAGAGATAAAGGGGTTCCTCATCATTTTTACATTTAATGGAAAGTAATTAGGTCATATAGATACATGTACCACCAATTTTAATGGAATTTAGATTCATGATACAAAAGTATTGCTTGAATGTAGATGAGGAGAGAGAAGTTCCTTTCGGAATTTCGGTATAGTAACGGGTGTACATGGGAGGAATTTAATGAGAGCTAAAAGTGTATCCCATCATTCAAAAAATAATAGGGTAGTATGGGGGAGGTGAGAAACCATACCCCAGCATTTATAATTGATATTAAAAAGGCATAACAATATTAAGAAATTTGGACAAAAAAAGTGAAAGGAAGAAAAACCCTTACTTGGAAGTGTGCTTCCAAATGGTTGAGAGAGGCTTGAGAGAGGATTCATTAAAGCTTAGGGAACCTGGGGAGGATTATAGAGAGAGTAGGGCAGAGGTTGGAAGATCTTCAAAGGCATTTAGTGAGGAGGAAGTGGGATCATGTGTGGGTTTATATAGGAAAGGTGAGGGAATTCATTATTATTTAGGTTTGGGGCCCCTTATATTAAATTAATTCAAACCACAAACCATCCCATGTTTTTTGGAAAAGGGAAGAGTAAAACAATATTTTATAAGTTCAAATTCATAACTTCTTAAAATAATAGGGTTGCTTATGTGGAGGTGAGTCACACTCCCATGGAAAACAATTTAAAAATACAAGGTGTTTAATAAGTCTTGAAGTGTCCATTAATGCTTTAAAAAGTAAGTCAAACAAACCCAAAATCACATTATTTGGATGTTAAAACATACATTGTCCAAACATAAATCTTTTAGTATTTTATTACATCACTATTGGTTCATTATGATGTCATAAAACACATTATATATTTAAACATTATTTAATTTTTAACCAAAACATTTGCTGTCTCAGAAAATTATGAAAATTTCACCGTTGGATAATTTCAATGTCCTGATTCCAGAAATAACATTTATATTTTCTATATAATTCTCTAAATATATTAATTTTCACTTTTAAAATAAAAACCAACATTTATTGAAAATTCACGAGTTTTGAGAAAAATGGCTTTCAAACCTTAATAAAAATTACAATTGCATTCATAAAATTATATGATCATTTATATATAATAAAATTAATTTAATAATAATAATAATAATAATTTATTAAAATATTATTTAATTCAAAAATCCCTTAATTTAATAAAATATAATTCTTAATTAAATCATAACTAAAATCACTATTTGCGCATTAAAAACTATTTTCAATGTATCAATAATGACAAGAAAGTATATTCATTATTATATACAAAAAATTAATGTACATGAACATAGTACTAGTGATTTATTACATAACCCTTTAAACAGCCGTATAAGACCTATGGTTAAGGTGTGTGATGGTGACAGACTCTTGGGGTGGCTCAGATAACATCGATCGAGTGGAATTTCTATCAACTTCCACTTTTCCCATAGATGGTCACGTTCGAGCTTGACATGATGAAGCTCAGCTTGGGCATGGTCAAGAGCGATGCCCAAAGACACCACCTCTTTTCCGAGCTCTGATAAATGGGCTTTGTATGGAGAAATTCTACTGGATGAGGCCATCACATCCTTTGTCTAAGTAAATTGGGTTTATTAAAGCCTTGTATTTATACTAATAATGTGATCACTGTTCAACGACTATAAAATCAACGGTCACAATTATTAACAAAAAACAAAATAATTTTACATTTTATATAAACATTTTACATAAAGAGACATTTAATTAGATCAAGAGGGATTTCCATTAATGAAAATTTGGGTCGTTATAATATTCCCCTCTTAAGAAATTCCGACCTCGAAATTTCCTTTTCCCACACTAAAACAGATGTGGGTAACTCAGCATTATCATTTCCTTCGATTCCCAAGTCGCTTATTCAAACTGGTGGTTTCGCCACAACACCTTGATGAGGGGCATTGTCTTATTTCGTAGAACTTTTTCTCTACGATCTAATATCTTCACTGGTTGCTCCTCATAATAAAGATCATCCTCCAACTGTACCACCACAGAAGAGAGTACATGTGAAGGGTCCGGTATGTACTTCTTTAAGAGGGATACAAGAAAGACATCATGTACTTTGGCCATGGTAGGTGGAAGTGCTAGTCGATAGGCCACATCCCCGACACGATCAAGAATCTTGAAGGGGATGATGTACCATGGAATTAACATACCTTTCTTTCCAAACCTCATGAACTTATTCCATGGAGATATGCATAGAAAAACCATGTCTCCAACATTAAAATCAAGGTCTCATCGACGATTATCTACATAACTCTTCTGTCGACTCTGGTCTTCCTTGATATATTGCTGAATAATTTTCACTTTCTCCACCATTTCGTCGACCATTTCAGGTCCAAGTAGCTTACATTCACCAACCTCATCCCAACATGTCGGTGTTCTACACCTTTTCCAATATAGGGCTTCATATGGTGCCATTTGGATGCTCGAGTGGAAACGGTTATTATAAGTGAACTCAACCAAAGAAATATGTTGATCCCATCCTACTTTAAATTCCATTGAGCATGCTCTCAACATATCTTAAAGTGTTTGGATAGTCCGCTCGGATTGGCCATCATATTAAGGATGATAGGCCGTACTGAAGTTCAGTTTAGTATTCAGAGCTTTTTGAAGACTATTCCAAAACATATAGGTGAATCTTAGATCTCGGTCAGACACAATAGATAGTGGCACTCTATAAAGTCTTACCACTACCCTGATATATATTCGTGCTAGTTGATCCAAAGAGAAATCCTCCCGAATAGCAATGAAGTGTGCAGTCTTTGTAAGATGATCCACAACAACCCATATTGCATTTTTGCCTTTGGATTTCCTTGGAAGTCCACTGACCAAGTCAATGCTGATGTTCTCCCATTTCGATTCTGGTATGGGAAATGGTTGCATCATCCCCTTAGACTTCTGCCTCTCTACCTTCACTTGCTGGAACACCAGGTACTTTGATGTATATTCATCGATCTTCTTTATCATATTATCCCACCAAAATTTTTATCGTAGATCAAGATACATCTTTGTTCTCCCTGGGTGAATAGATAAATTTGAACTATGTGCATCATCCAAAAGTTCCTTCTTCAGCTCCAGACTTGATGGAATACATAGACTTTTCCCAAATCTCACAATTCCTTCTTCATTAAAATTAAACTCTATGGATTCCCCTTTTTGATTGCTTCCACTTTTTCCTGAATTCTCACATCATCCTTTTGAGCATCCTTTAACCTTTATAAAAGAGAGGGTTGAGCAATCATTTGTGAAAGGATTGATGATGTTCCCTTATTTATGATTACCATGTCCATCTTCATCAAGTATAAGAATATTGGATCCTTCTCAATTCTCATCATTGATAGAATCACTCGGTCCTTTCTACTTAGGGCATCTTCCACCTTGTTCGCTTTCCCAGGGTGGTAATGTATTGAATATTCATAATGCTTGATGAGCTCTATCTATCATCTCTGGGGCATATTAAGCTCTTTCTTTGTGAATATATATTTAATACTCTTGTGGTCAGTATATATCTCACATTTCTCCCCATAGAGATAATACTGCCAGATTTTCAAGACAAATATCACTGCTTCCAACTCCAGATCTTGTGTTGGATAGTTTTTCTCATGGATTTTTAAATTCCTTGAGGCATTGGATATCAATTTATCATTCTGCATTAGCACACAACCGAAGACTTTCTTCAAAGCATCACTGAATACCACAAAAATTTCCCCAATTGTGGGTAAAGTGAGCATGGGTGTAGTGATAAGCCTCCTTTTCAACTCCTTGAATCTTTCTTCACATTAATCACTCCAAGATAACTTTACTCCCTTTTGAGTTAGCTTGGTAAGAGATTTAGACAATCCTAAAAAATTTCTCACAAATAGTCGATAGTATCTAGCTAACTCCAAGAAGCTACGGATATCCTTTACCGATGATGGCCTCAGCCATCCCTCAATTGCATCAATTTTGGAGGGATCCATAGATATCCCACTGCTTGTGATGATATGGCCCAATAATGAGACTTCCTTCAACCCGAACTCACACATGATGTACTTTGTATAGAGCATATCCTTGAGAAAAGTCTCCAGTACAGTTCTTAAATGCTCCCCTTGATCCTACTTGGTTTTTGAGTATATTAGAATATCATCTATAAAGACTACCACAAATTTGTCTAGGTAATCTCTAAAGACTCTATTCATCAAGTCCATGAATATTGCTGGAGAATTGGTGAGTCTGAAAGTCATTACTATAAATTCATAGTGCTTGTATCTTGTACGAAAGTCATTCTTGGGGACATCTTCTTTCTTCACTCATACATGATAATATCCCGAAAGCAAATCTACCTTGGAGAAGTATTGTTCTCCACACATCTGATCGAACAATTCGTCGATCCGTGGTAGAGGATACTTGTTCTTTATCGTTATTTAGTTAATTTCATGATAATCGATGCAAAGCCTCATTGACCCACCCTTCTTCTTGACGAAGATGACTGGTAAACCCCATGGTGAAGCACTTGGGTGTATAAAACCCTTATCCATATTCTCCTATAGTTGTTTATTCAGCACTTCATGTTCCACGACATCCATTCTATATGCATTCTTGGATATTGGTAGTGCCCCTGGTATAATTTCAATTGAGAATTAAACATCTCTTCTTGGAGGAAGACCAGGAAGTTCCTCAGGAAACACTTCAGTGAATTCCCTTACAAAAGGCATTTCTTCAAGGATGGTTTATTCCTTGGACTCAATCATCTGATCCAGATACGCGTGCTCATAGGGCAGTAATATCCATGCTTGAGATGATGGGGCTAAAGGAGATTCATCTTCCTCCTTACACTTGTAAAGAATCAGGGGTTGATTCTCCATATAGAGTGTGATTTCCCTCTCCCGACAATTTATGTTGGCTCTATATAAGGAAAGCCAATCCATGCCATGAATTTCATCAAATTCCACAAGAGGGAGTATGAAGAGGTTCACTGGGAAATTAAATACATAGATTATAACAGGGAAGGACATATATTCATGGGATGAAATTATTTCCCCATTTGTCGTACACACCGACATATTCACTTCCATGGTTTGTGGTGGTACTGGGATGGTTCTACTAAACATTCTAGATATAAAATAATGTGTAGAACCTGAATCAAAATGTATGTTTTCTATTCTTGAATGAATAAATAGTGTAACTGTCACCACTTCGTTGTCGGGGTTCACTTCGGCAGAAGTGATGGCAAAAGTTCTTCCTTGTTGCCTTGGAGGTTGTTTGTTGCCTCCGAAAACCTTTAGATTAGGGTACTGATTTTCAAGATGCCTCGGTTCTTTGCATTTATATAAATGAACAATGCGTTGAGGTTCGAACGGAGCGTTCCCCTCCTCTATCGTAGTCACGGGTCTTTCTTGTCGATAGTTAACAGCTAGGTGCCCTTCTATGTGCATTCAAATCCTGATATCCATTTTAAATATGGGGAATGGATGTTTTAGGAACATTCCTTCTAGATATGGACATCAAATTAAAATATATCCTAACTTTTAGTAACTTATTCTAAAAATGAACTAACGTAGTACCCTTTATTGAATTCTAGGCCATAATAATATTCAAATTCATGAATATATATAGCATTACTAGATATGGTTTCCCACATACAATACTAGTGAACAATGAACATAATTTTATTTGTATATTAATAAGATATACCATGAGTATAAAATCAAATTGATCCACTCAAACAACTATCATATTGTGGATAAAAAAAGATATAATCCTTCAACAAGTACCTATAGAACATACACGAGATGCTGGTGGATAAACATAAAAAATATTTTTCCTGAAAAGATCTTTTATTCCTTGTGAGCATATAAAACCACAACTCATATTGTCACATGGGAAACACAGTATGTAATAATTTGCAGAAAAGAAGTATTCCTACAAATTAAGGTCAAATTTCTATTTCTCTTCATTTAACTCTGTGATCTTCTATCCATAGATGATAAATCCTAGAATGTAATGGATTAATTGGAGAGATTAGAGGAGAAAATATTTCACATCATACTTCACTATGTGGGCCACCAAAATTGGATAGCATGAGATTTTATCAAG
Source organism: Viscum album (assembly GCA_963277665.1). Taxonomy (NCBI): domain Eukaryota; kingdom Viridiplantae; phylum Streptophyta; class Magnoliopsida; order Santalales; family Viscaceae; genus Viscum; species Viscum album. The sequence goes on from OY728157.1 coordinate 1,816,922,167, forward strand.
ATAGTGATCCTCTATTCATTCATCCATGGAGAACTCATACAAGTCCCTATGATTCCAATGATACAAAGGAATAATCTTCTAAAGAAAGAGTCAATGTGGAAGGGACCATATTTCATACACTAGGTCGACTATAACAAAGTATATTCATTGATCTAGGTATATTGAGACCACATTATGATGATGGAAATGCAAGTTTTCTCAATAAGTACATCGTGTGATGAGAGAGCATACATCTCATCTACATTACATGAAACAATGTAGTCAGTTTTTGACTCGTTACCATATAATGTTTAAAGTATCATCGATTATGAATGATTATAAATTACAAGACATAAAAAAATTTATTGTATTACACTTAACTACATTGCCTAACATCCCAGCCAAAATATGTTATTATTTACAATAATGAATTTCCCACCTGAATTTATAGTTCATGGTTTGAAACCTTAATACATGTTGTAAAACGATATCATCTTTTCTTAGTGGATCATAATATTCATTTCTATTAACTAATCATATCATTATTTATGACATATGTATGGATTTATTCCTATTCTAATGATATATGTAGTGATGCTAGAATCTCAAGTCATGGTCCCTACTACAACAAGCCCCTTCCATGCGTTTGAGTTACACATTCACAGGAAAAATTTTAAAAACTACATAAGGCTTAATTTTTATACTAATGTGATATCTAGAGGCACATAGATCTTACATCATGGTCCATTGACTATTATATCTAAAATCCCTAATACTTAACTTATATTTTATTTTTAGGGTGGAAGAATCCATTTCTACATGGGGTTCTCACACAAAGACTAGATCATGTGGGCTTATAAGTATTAGTAAAAGCATTCCATTCTCGATTTTGTAATGGAAATTCATGTTAAGATTACTATGGTCTTGACTGTAAGATCTAAAAAGGTATATCATATTTCATTAACCACATGACATTAATGTAAATGGATCCTTAAGAACTGTATGTGTGTTGATTCTCATTCCCATTAGATACATAATGAATCTTTGATCATGTATCACAATCCATATAAAATATGGAAAATTACACCAATCTCTTGTGTACATGTTATATCTACAATAGATGATCCAATGTGGGTTCTCACCCCTTTCAAGATACTATATCCATAAAATATCTTCCCCACACAAGAATTCAATCAGTGTGGAAAATATAATCTAGAAAAACATGTGTCTTAATTCATGATCCAAAAAGATATATAGTGATTCTCTGATCCTATACATTGGTCCTGCTACAATATTCCTTTTTAACATCATGTTTCTTGCATCCTTACATTATGACATTAAACTGTTGTCTGGTGTCCTTACTACACGACTTTAAACTACATTGTTCCTTAAAATGTATGGGTGGAATGATTCTAATTGTACTATGGTACATAGTGATTCCTATTACTCATGTCATACTATAATTAATGAGGTAAAAATATCCCCCTAATTCATACAAATAATGATCTACACATGATATATTAATTTGGAGATATACCCTAAAACATTTGAGTTAGATCTATTCAAGGGAATCTTAACATTATGGAAAATATCATCCCAATTGATTCATTTGTGCACATACATATGCTTTTTACACATCATTATTCTAATAATGGACACATTTGGACCAACATAGACTTTCTCTAGCTACTAGTGATAGAATTTCAGATAACTAAAAAATATTTTATCTGAATATACAGTAACAATCCCCTATTGTATTTTCAAATATTATCCTTTAAAAGTGATTTTTTCCATAGGGTGTATTTCATTAACTATGAAATAACACACCATAGTAGGATTTTCATAATATTTCCAACAAAACCAATTTTTTAGCTAGAAAGTTATTCATTCTAGGGATAAGCCTCTTGTATATTTGTAATCCCTGAAGACATCAATTCAGACCCCAACATTTTAAAATGGTCTTCAGTAATCCCTCATATTTCAATTCAATGTCTCTTATCCTAATTTCAGAATCGATGCTACCTTGGCTCACAATTTCTTCCCTCATGTAGGAAGTGTGATGGAACAACATCAGTCTGGTAGTCAACATATTTCACATTTTTTTTCATAATGAAATGGTCTTAGTGATGTGACATTAAACTACAAGAACAATATTCTTTATGAATGGCATAGATCTATATTGGAATCCAATTCCCCCATTCCTAAGTATTCTTAAATTAAAATACTCCTCACATATATTTTCACTTTCAATCTACAAACATGTATCCATGTCTTAGAAAATATGATTCTTCATTAAAATATTTTATCCATCCATAATAGAGTGTGGTAATTTCTTGGAAATCCATTTTATGGCTATTTAGTAACAATCCCTAGTTGGGTTTTCATTAGTATCCCACGTAATGGTCTCTTCCAAAATAGTATTCCACTGTATTACTATGTAGTAACATGCCGCAGTTATATTTTCATGTAGTCACCCACAAAATATCTCCATAAATAAGTGGTATATCCATACCAATTAGATACTTCCTCTATCACTATGATACTGTTCTCGCATATCCAGGATTGAATCAAGACTCGCCCAAGATACATTTTTCAATCTTTACTCTTCTTACATGCATATGTTGGAACATTCATGGCCATATTATCGTGAAAGGGGGATTCTTTAAATTTTAATTTAATGCTAATGGATGTCAAATTATATAACTCATTTCCATGTTTTATGACATGAATCTACATTATATAAAGTATAAGACACAATACATATCACTATACAACATTTTCCTCACAATAATTTATTAAACTTCATGGTCCATGTCCTAGTCCCATGATATTTAACTACACTATTCTCCAATCCATGTATGAAAGATACCTTCCCTCCTAAGGCAGTTCAGCATACAAAATGTACCCTCCTTCCCAAAATCTAGATATCCATTGGAGAGGTTTCCCAATAATTTCTAATGCCATAAAAAATTCCCTCTTCATTTTAAAACACCTTCCATTGGTAAACCCCCCTTAATGTTATTGAGAAATATGAATCCCCATGAACTTCCTGACCATTGGTAATATAATGTCTAAATTACTAATAATTCCTTTGTTTCACAATAAAATAATACAATCTAGTTGGCTTTGAATAACTCTCCAACTAAATGGCCTTGTCAGCTAGAGGATGCAACCATTTGACTATACAGTAATACACCACATTTGGATTTAAATAAAGTCCTCCATGAAATGGTTTTTGAATTAGCATCATATTATTCTTCATGTAAATCCTCCTCTATTACCATTATACATGACCATTTTTATAGAAGTAGATTTTGGAACATGGTTCCATGAAATTATTAACATACTTGTCTCACATCAGGTTTCAGATTTAGAAATCACAATCTCATGAATCAAAATTATACTTGGAATATATAAGAAATTTTGGAGAATTCTAGGTAAACATGCCTTGTTTAGTTCATCATTCTAAAACTAATGGTCAATTATATTCAACTTAAAACACTAGTCATAGTCTGAATAGCATGAAATTAAACTTACCATAATAAGATTCATAATAATTCCCAGGTTGAAATCCAAAAAGTGAACCCTTGGTAAATGTTGAGTCTCAGCTCACTAGACCTACAATCTACGTGGTTCCGGATAGAATACAGAAATTATAAAATAAAAGAAAAAAATGTTAGGATGAAAACATGGAATGTGTGGACCATGAAAAATATGAATCTCACCTATTAAGTTTTAGTCAATAGAAAATTAAAAAAAAATTATAGATGACATGATTGATTCAATGTTCTTAGTGTATACCATTAGACCCCAAAAATAGTTAAACTACAAATTCTAGGACCCATGGATTATTAAAACATTTAGAGTTATCCCTCACCCTTATCATTGTAATTTTATTTTTATTGAATTCAATCAAATAATTTATTTTCAGTGATATATTACGATTATAATAATGACAGGAATGAATAAAATGGTGATTCTAAGAAAATATCCTTTTCATTTATGTTATAAAATGTAGAGGAACTAGAACATGTTGGATTTTCTCTACCAAATTTTATATGTTATACTTTAAATAATATTTTATATTTTGAATGTTAGCTCGATAATTTTTTGTATCATTTTTAAACACATCTAGTTGAGTAGAGATTTCTGGTTTAGTATATCATATTTATTATTTCTCCATATCCACGAAATCCCCACCTTGTGTTATGACCCTCTTCATGGAATGGTAGATTTGGATAATCTTTTCTTATATGGTATTTAGATCTTCTTGAATATGTAACATTCAGAGTGTTCTCTCGTCTATATGGTGCAGATGATCCTGAAACTCCTTGGCATGATTCTACACCTCTTAGGGAATAACAACCCTAAAATTATCACACTCTGTTCCTGAATATTCCTTGAAACACGGTGAAATTATATCCTCTTCCTGTTGCATTATTATTTAATTTAAATAATGGTGAATAAAATGGTAATCAAAGCTGTAGTACCTAATAAATTAAAAAATATTGTAAGTTAGTGATATTGTGAAGGAAGATATTCAAGAGGAGTATTCACAATGATATTCCAAACGTTTTAGAATAGGAATCATAATGTCATGCAAAGAACATCATGTGAATCCAAATGTGACTAAAATACACTCTCAATGGTATATATGTATTCTATGATTAGTGCACTCAACAATTTTCTTTGTTCTTCTCCCTCCCATGAAAACCTCAGTTTCTCGAACCAATGTTCACTAAAATAGAACATTATCCTCCTCTTCATGCTCATCTAGGAAAGAGGATGGAACTAAATAGTAAAAAACACTCTTCATCAACATCATGATGTTAATAAATAGTAAAGGTATAGAAGAAACCAAAATGGTTATTAACACTCCCACATTTTTGGGTCATCTATTCTGATTGATGTGTCCCCAATACTCCTGACCTCAGTTCATTTAGAAATAGCTTCCTAATTAGGACAATCCTCCAAGATTATTTCAATGACCATGATCTGTAATTTCAAAAATCTCCCATTTTAGGAATCTCAATAGTCACACCGTCAGTTATCACTCCCTCAACAATAGGATTAAGATGGAATTAGAGGGAAAAATCACAAATTTACTTAGAAACATTCATTATAAACAAATAAATAATGATTAACCTCTGATTTGATACAACAACTAAAAGTGGAAGACTATATTTGGGAAAATACAACAAAGAGAGAACTCATGTCCATCCAATAACCTAATTTACCACCCAAAACTCTTCCTAAGAGGTAGGAATATTAATTATTTTAACTTATCCTAAAGTTCCACTTGTTCATAAGTTAATTCATTATATAATACCTCACATGTCACAACATCCCCACAACTAGGAGTGTCAAAGACAAGAGTATCATGACCTAGTTGTCTATGTACTTGATACTCTCCAATGACTACTCAGAAAGAACATAATATACAAACCTAAAAATGTTAGGAATAGCATCAACACCTTCATCCGACATTCTAAGGTCCCTATAAACCTCTTTAGGAGTGGATACAGGTCTATTAGTAGTGGTCATGTGGTCCTCTAGTGTATATGAATGGTATAGAATATAAAAAGGAATAGTTTTTTGAACAACAAAAGGAACCTATTTATTAATATTTGGCATTAACATTACCCTATCCCCTATATTCAGTAATAGGTGATGGAAAGAATTCATCTCATAACACTTCATCTATCAGGGGTATTGATTCATCAACAGAAAAATGTGCCTCCATTGTGGTGTCCCCCTTAGTCCTTAAAAGTCCACTACAAGATCCCCTAATGGATTAAAGGGGTGCTTAATCTTTAAAATGTAATGAAAATTCAAAAGAGTGTGTCGTTTAAGTCATGAGATCAAATTACTATATACAAACATACTTATAAGGAAATGTTATGCCAACTTATCTAACCTATTTCATTTCAACTTCTCTCGATATGATGAGGAGCCCATATCACTCCTCTTAGTAATTTTCACATGAGGAGGTGTTTAAAAATAACCACATACCATCACCTCCATCATCTTCATTTGACTAGGGGTAGTTCATAGGATTTTTAAAACTCAAACACTACTTCGATGGGGGTGCTCATGGGCCCATTGTTTTGTGATGTGAGAACCATTATTGATGGTTCATATTATTCTACAAAATGAACAATATATCCCCCCATTTTTTAATAATTGTTGATGAAATATCAAAGAGAGATGGAAGAAAAGTTAAATAAGTCATTAGGATCTATGTTGTTGTAAAATTCCACATCGATGAGACCAGCTACCCCCTTAGGTTTTTATTGGTCTAACATGCCAGATACATGTTTTTTGTCTAGGATTCGATCATCATTTTCAAATATAAACACCTCAATATCTTGAACATATTGCTCCGCCTAAATAAAATTACATTCAGGGTGGATATCAGATTGTTCTCCAATATCACCTAACTCTTGGATTCCTACACCAGACTGGAAAATACCCACATTTAATAGATGTCACTAAATATTCCCTACCAAGAATATATTAGAAAGTGTCACACAAAATATAGTATTAATGTGACCCAATATAACAAAGAAACAAAATCCATTTACATTGAATACTTTCCATGACTTGATTATCTCAAAGAGGAGTGGGTAATAGGGGTCTAGGCCTCCTCTTATCAATGATGATTGGATTGTATTGATTTGGGACATATTATTTTCTCATTCTAGTTATTATGATCATCAATTGACTAATATTTCCTTGAATTATTTGTATAATCATCTTTGTAACCTTTGGTTTAAAACTTCCTATTATATTTTCCAAGATAAAAAGTTTGCATGCCTCTGACCAAAGGAATTCGTTTTGTTTATACCCCTTGAGGGTATGAAGAAGTACAATCACTAGACTATAAAGACTATATATCAATTGATGTATCAGATGAAGGAATATTGATTATAATTTGAGACACCGCTATGGAAATCATGTTCTATAATTGTTGGTCCACCATCAGGTGCTTCTCAATCCAAACATGCATGGGAGGATGATTGTTGACTATTGATGACATTTGATCTTATTGTTGAATTTATAAGGACTGTATACCTCAAAAATGATATCATTTTCAATGTGGTCATCCAGTAAATTTTATCTGAATGAAATAATATAAACTCTAATATCATCATTATATTTTACATTTTAATTGAATATCCTACTTTGTGGATCACTATATGAGATGAAGATTATATCCCCTAATACATTTAGAATCCTTAGGGCATTGTTAGATGCTAGGGTTATGAAATTGATATCAAGAGGTGCCTAAAAATTGGATTATTCATATTTCCTTTATATTAACACCCCTCATAATAGAATAATAAATTATTTGTGTTTCAATCCACCCCATAAAACTTGAAATGGACCATCAATTATCATTGGGTCATTCCCACTGTACTCCTGCATAAAACACTGTTAGATCCTTACCATGACAGGGGCATCCCACCTTATATATCCCAATTCTACCAATTATTCATCCATAAAAAATTTACCTAGTATCATGTTTCCATTGTATTTGTAGACTAGAAGAAGGTAGACACTAAACCACATTATCAAGAATTTGACCTAACATGTCCCCACAGAAACATCAGGATTGACCATTTAACCCTAATTGGAATACTGGCCTTTCTCAATTGTAGGGAATGAAATTCTAAGGCACCTTGATTTTTTAATTTGTGGAATCTTATAGGGATGATAAAATTGGTACATTCCCTTTTAGGCTTGATAATGGAATTTCTTCACTTTTTAAGATGACTACTGTGACTTGGGAGAGGATATCTCTTCTGCACCATCAATGTCCCATTGAAAGGGTCTTAGGATAATGAAATTATCCTCATAATAACATCAGAAATTTTATTTTTTGGGATAATATCACCATTAATATTCTCTACAATAGGGTCTTTATAAATGTTTTATACATCCCATGGGCTAATTCAAACCCCTCTAGGAATCATATGTAGATAATTTATCTTGGGACTCTATCAGTTCTGCAGCTCATGGATTTTTTTTATATTCTTGTACAAATAATTTATCCCAAACAAACATCCTTATAATTTTTTATGTCATAGATGTAACATCCCAAGTAAGTAATGAATAATATATATTTTTATCTATGTTTATTAATGATTAAGATAGTGTTATAGAGGCTTAAAATGAAAATAAATACAATCTTAAGCATGTAATACACTAATATACTTAAAAGATTGGTTTACTGCCTTATGATGGGAAACCCTTTTTGAATCTATATTTTGACAATTTTATAAACTATGTTCATCAAAATAAACTTATCCTTTATGATTAGGACATCAAAATTTACCTTGTGTGAATTTTTTGGTATTTTTCTGACAATGTTCATTTTTTAATGAATAGTGAAAAATACTGCATTTTACATCAAAACTGCTTTTTAATCTAATTTATTTATATGATTAGATTATGTTTTGAATTGGTTTTGAAGTGAAATTAGAATATATTTTTACCATTTTATCCAATGGTGGTCATTTGAATCAATTTCACTTTGAAATTAGACTTAAACTGGTGTCAATCTTTTGATACTTATTGTTTTGTAAAAACACGCTATTTGCTCTGGCAGCGGGAATTAATTATTAAATTAATTAATGTGACTTATATGATTTGAATTTTGTAAAATAGACTTCATTTTTGAATTCGGAATATCAAATATAGCTTAGGGTGAATTTTTGGTAATTTTCTGAAAAACTTCAATTTTTGATGAATAGTGAAACCACTAAGTGGTACTTATAAAGACTGATTTTCCGTTTAAATGAAATTTTTCCATCATTGTGTTTTGAATTTTGAAAATCTGACATACATGTTTGTCATTAGTATGTAAAATGTGGTTCAATGAGATTATAATAATTTTTTTGGTGAATAGTAACTTATTAAGTTCTTAATCACGATTAGTGGTAATTAGGGTAGTTTAAGGTATAAATAATACTTTAATAAAATGAAATGACCTAGACACATGTCCCAAACTCACTGGTTGTGTCATGTCCGACCATGACATTCCATGGGTCAACTTGGGGACCCCATGGATCCACTTTTGTTGGGAAATGACATAAATTACTTTTTATTTAATGTCAAAGTGAAAATGACACAAACATAATATGTTTTACGAAAACAATTTTTAAGTGGGGTTATACAAGTCCACATTTTGATTATAAATAGTCATTGGAAAGCTAAAACGATTTCCTATATCATAGTATTTGTTTTATAATTTTTAGACATTAAATAAATTTAATTATTTATGACATAATAATGATGCAGTGATGACATCATTATTTGACGATTTAAATAAAATGGAAAGATAATGTAAAATCTATGAACTAAACATGGAAAAAACCAATTGGAAGAGATGATTTCAAACCCTTATCACCTTATCCACGAATTATATCAATGTGGGACCTTTTGAAACCGAAACACATTTTCAAATAAAGTAATATTTCTTTACTTTCCAAAAGTGCCCCTCCTCTCCTCTTATAAAAGGCCCCCACCTCTACCTCATTTCACACACTCTTCAAGCCTTTGGCTCGGCCAACCCCTGCCCATTTGCTCTCTCCACATCCCTCTCCTAATCCTAGAGGATTACCTTTGGGCAGAATCCTTTCAAAGGAAGCCTTTAGGCTCAAATCAAAAGGAGTTACACTTTTTAAGGTAATTCGTTCTCTCATGTTCATTTGTTTTATTTTGCTTCTCCAACCCCCTAAACTCTTTTTATTTACTTCTTTTGTAACAACACCAGTATATTCAATATACTAGGATGTTGTTATATGATTTATTTGAGCTACACTCTCACACAACTACATCAAATGGTTAAAGAACGTATGGTTTCCGTGGATGGCGAGATTCTGCCTCCTGAAACGATGATTGTTCAACACTCATTTAACACCTTCAAAGGTGGCCATTATGATGTCACTATTTTTATATATGATATATAATATGTTTATGTTTTCCTTAAGCTTCTGTTTTTTTTATTTTGGGCATACCTTTATGGTTTCCATTATGGGTAAAACACGATATCTTCATTTTAGGAAGTGCGGACTACCGCCCCCTAAAAGTGATTTGATTCGTTAATACCATATGTGGGATGTGTAAAGGATAAATTTAATGATATTATATATGTTATTATACTGGAATTATAATATACTCTTATATCATTATGATTCCATTCCAGAAAATATGAAATAGAAATGGAAGTAGCGTTCATGCGTACGTACGGCTTACCGTCTCCATGAACGGTGCATTTCATTTCTTACCTCTAAATGTGATGTAATATTATAAATGCATGTATGTACTGGATATATATGACATATATGATATCTACATCATGAATACCATTCTAGATATAATGAACCTTTGACCAAATTAACAACATGTAAGTGTAAGAATTCTATTTTTGACTTAAGAACCAAATACCGACAAAATGAACATTATTAACTTAAATGATTACATGATGTTCATAACATGGTATAAAAGGAATAATGAACTTGAAAAGATTAATAATCAAGTAGAGATTAACTCAAGTTTATTATTCAGAAGATTAAAGAACGGTCGAGTCAAGTCGGATACGAGGTATGGGACTTCGTCTCAATCTCCTTTCGTTGAGGCATATTTTATTTTAAACACAACTTTCTTTTATACGGTGTATAAACCCCTTTGACTTTTACATTTATTCAAAAGGAATCTTTTTTATATGAAGCGTTTACTAAACGACAAAAGGGAATGTTTTTGTCATACATATGCGGCGACAACGACTTCTCCGCCGTCGTGACCGTTATTTGAGTTTCGGCTTCCTCTACAAGCCATACCTTATTTTTAAAAGAAAAATAAATACCATGTTTTACTTTTCTTTTATTTTAGTATTGAAAATGGTTTTCATTATGTTTTTATATCAATGTGTTGTATTGATATCTCATGATTGAAATGTGGAAATTTTATGTTTCCTTTATGCATGTTTTATGTGATATGATTATGTTATGGTTCTTGGGCATTATTATGAAGACGGGTGGTTCCGTGATAAACTAAGGGCGGGTGAGCCCGTTATAGCTCTCCAATGCATTGGGTAACGTGAAGGAGTGAAACGTTAAGGTTTCTCCGAAGATATTTTAGGGAATATACTGTGATGGGTATTCCAAACGTAACCAAGAGGGTTACTCCCTACGTAAGAATGTTATGAATGCCTCAAGTTACCTTTATGTCTTATGATTTCTATGATTTATTCATGATTTTATGAGGTATGTTAAAGTGCCTATGTTTTATGGGTAAAGTATGATTCCATTCTTATGTATATATGAACTCATGTTTCCTTTCCATGTTTTTTTGTATAACCCATACTGAGTTTTTATGCTCATCCCAAGTTTTTGAAATGTTTTTCACAGGTCAAGGGAAAGGTACATGATAAGATGATAGAGTCAAGGATGTGTCAAGAAATAATCCATGTTTTATTTTAAATGTGTTTCCATTGATGGGAATGAAGAATACTATCTTTATGTAACCACTTTGTTTATATGTGGAATGTAATGCAAGTTTTATGATCTAATTCTCTAAAACTCTAATCCCGAAAAGATCCTCAATGTGTAATCTTGTAATAACTCAAGATTAAGTAAGGTTTAAGGCTGGGGCCTTATAGTTGGTATCAGAGGTCGGTTTAGATAACTTTAGGAGTTAGAATTCTATTAAATGATTATCCAAAAATATTTTTTTCTAAATGATATAGCATTTAAAGATTACCATGTTGCTTCATTTAAGACATGTTTGTTCAGAATGGTTTTCCACAGAGGAAACAGGGAAGCAGTGCTAGGAAGGCATACAGAAGGAAATAACCTTCGGAATCAACATCCAGAAATGGTCGGAATTGGAACTGAACAGTTTGTGGTAGTAATGGCGCAGTTGACTCAAGCGATAAATGGCGGTGGTATCCATGCACGAGATCAGCCAGACCAACCGCAGAGGAACATGTCAGTGGTGGAACATTTAATGAGGCAACATCCCCGATCATTCAGAGGATCATCTGACCCTGTGCTAGCTGAAGGGTGGATTAAAGCACTGGAGAAGATTTTTGATGTCATGGGGTGTTCAGACAATCAAAAGGTTAGTCTTTCTATTTACCGTTTGGAGGGTGAAGCAGATCAGTGGTGGTCTATGGTTACAAATATCAGGGATGCCGATGAGATTGATGCTCTTGACTGGGATGAATTCAAAGGTATGTTTCTTGAGAAGTATTTTCCTAAGGCTGTTCGACTTAGGATGGAAAAGCAATTCTTGGAATTAAGTCAAGAGGAAGACTCAGTGGCTGCCTATGAAGAAAGGTTCACTCGATTGGCAAGGTATGCTCCAAATTTTATCCGGGACCTTGATAGTAAAATAAATCATTTTTACTCAGGATTAAAGCCAAAATACTGAAGGGCATTAGCTTCTCGTGAGTTTAAAAGTTATGAAAAGCTTGTTCGATGTGCTGAGAAGGTGGAAATGGAGTTTGCCGATGACCAAGTGTTCTATAACAACCAGCAGAAGAAGAGACCGAGGTGGCAGGAGAAAGGTAAGAATTCTTCAAAAAAGTCTGATGGTAAGAGAACTAAGTTTCCAGTTTGTGATAAATGTGGCAAAAGGCATGCTGGGGAATGTCTTCTGAATTCTGGAAAGTGCTACCGATGTGGTAAGATGGGACATAAGGCTCGTGATTGCACTGAAAAGGATCAAGCTGAAGGTAAGAACAAATTTGATTTACAGTTAGTGAAGTGTTATAAGTGCAATGAGATGGGTCACTATGCAAACGAGTGTCCGACAAGGAGCTTGAGTGATGGGAAGCAGTTAGACTACAAGCAGAAAGGGGTGGTGAAATCCTTTGCAACTACTTCAGCAGATGTCGGGCCATCAAATGAAGTTGTATCAGGTACTTTGTTTGTTTTTTCAGATTATGCCAGTGTGTTGTTTAATTCGGGGTCTACACATTCTTTCATCTCTGAAACCTTTTCTAGTAAAATGGGAATACCATCTCAAGAAATGGCTCCTGAACTTTTGTTAAAAACACCTGGGGGAAGTGTCGAGGCAAAAAGAATTTATAAGAATCTTCCTATCCTTATCTGTGGAAAGAACCTACTTGAAACCCTTATTGTTCTACCTCTAGTAGAGTTTGATGTTATCCTGGGTATGGATTGGCTCTCTATTTACCATGCTAAGATTGACTGTAGAGCTAAAGAAGTTTCTTTTCAGAAAGACTTTCAGTTTGTTTACAAGAATGAACCCTTACTTTTGATAACATATCAAGAGGCCGAGAAACTTGTAAAAGATGGAGATGAATGTTACCTTGCACATGTCGTTGAAAATAAAGGAACTGTTCAGATTAATGATGTGCCGGTGGTAAATGAGTATCCTGATGTTTTTCCTGATGAGTTGCCTAGAATAATACCAGATCGGGAAGTTGAGTTTAATGTTGACTTAGTTCCTGATGCTAATCCAATTTCAAAACCCCCTTATCGAATGGCACAAATTGAACTTTTAGAGTTGAAGGAGCAATTGCAAGATTTATTAGAGAAAGGTTTCATTAGACCTAGCACATCACCATGGGGTGCTCCTGTTTTATTTGTTAAAAAGAAAGATGGTTCTATGAGACTTTGCATTGATTATAGAGCATTGAATAATATCACTGTTAAGAACAAATATCTTTTGCCTCATATCGATGATTTGTTTGATCAGCTCCAGGGAGCTCAGTTTTTTTCAAAGATTGACTTGAGATTGGGGTACCATCAGCTGAAGGTAAAGGAGGCAGATATTCCGAAGACCGCATTCCGTACCAGATATGGCCATTATGAATTTGTAGTAATGCCTTTTGGGCTAACCAATGCACCTGTTGTATTCATGGACTTAATGAATAGAATTTTCCATGAGTTCTTGTATAAGTTTGTGGTGGTTTTCATTGATGATATTTTGGTGTTTTCTAAAAGTAAAGAAGAGCATGAAAGACATTTAAGGGTTATCTTGCAAACCTTAAAAGAAAAGAAATTTTATGGGAAATTCAGAAAGTGTGAGTTTTGGTTGCAACAAATTTCTTTCCTTGGTCACATTGTTTCTAAAAATGGAATAACTGTTGATCCTGCAAAAACAAAAGTTGTGGAAGAATGTCCAAGACCCACAAATGTAACTGATATTCGTAGCTTCCTTGGTTTGGCGGGCTATTACCGAAGGTTTGTTAGAAATTTTTCACGGTTATCTAGTCCAATGACTAAGCTAACTCGTAAGGGTGTTAAGTTTATCTGGACAAAAGAATGTGATGATTGTTTTCAGGAATTGAAAAGAAGATTGGTGAATGCTCCAGTTTTGGCACTACCTTCCAGGAATGGTGAGTTTGTTATATACAGTGATGCTTCATTGAAAGGACTTGGTTGCGTCCTAATTCAGAATGATCAGGTAATTGCTTATGGTTCACGACAGTTGAAAACTCATGAGGTAAATTACCCTACACATGATTTGGAACTAGCTGCTGTTGTTTTTGCTTTAAAAATTTGGAGGCATCATTTGTATGGAGTAAAGTGTGAAATATATACCGATCACAAAAGTTTAAAGTATATATTCACTCAGAAAGAGTTAAACATGAGACAAAGGAGATGGCTGGAATTAATCAAGGATTATGATTGTACAATTCATTACCATCCGGGAAAAGCAAATAAAGTGGCTGATGCTTTGAGTCGAAAAAGTAATGCTTCATTAACAATGTTGCGTTTGGAACATGATCCTTTGGTTAACGATTTGATGAACTTTGGCATAGAAGTTGTTGGTGCAGGAAGTCCTTCTGTTTTGTTTCAGGTATCAGTGAGATCTTCTCTATCAGATAGAATCAAGCAAGCACAGAAGCGAGACAGTGAGTTTCAGAAAAGGGTAGAGCTGGTTCATAAAGGTAAGTTGCCTGAATTCAACATTGATAATGATTGCGTTTTGAGATTTGGGAAGAGATTGTGTGTGCCTTGTGATTCACAGTTGAAGAGAGAGTTGTTATGTGAAGCTCATAGTTCTCCGTTTTCAGTTCATCCGGGCAGTACTAAGATGTATAGAGATCTGCGGGAGTATTACTGGTGGGATGGAATGAAAAGAGACATTGCTGATTTTACTATGAAGTGTTTGACTTGTCAGCAGGTTAAAGCAGAGCGGCAGTTACCAAAAGGGATGCTTCAGCCTTTACCAGTACCAGAGTGTAAATGGGAGAATATATCCATGGACTTTGTTGTTGGATTACCGAAGACATCTCGAGGTAATAATGCAATCTGGGTTATTGTTGATCGCTTGACCAAATATGCTCATTTCCTTGCTATACGAGATACTTTCTCTCTTGATCAACTTTCCCGTTTGTATCTTAAATAGATAGTCAGGTTACATGGATTTACTCTCTCCATTGTATCGGATCGTGATCCCAGGTTTACTTCTAACTTTTGGAAAGGCCTTCAGAAGTCGTTGGGTACTGAATTAAATTTTAGTACAGCTTTTCATCCTCAATCAGATGGGCAGTCAGAACGAACAATTCAGACATTGGAGGATATGCTACGAGCTTGTTCTATGGATTATCAGGGAAGTTGGGACCAACATCTTTCTTTGGTTGAGTTTTCATATAATAAAAGTTTTCATTCCAGTATACAGATGGCACTATTTCAGGCATTATATGGGAAGCGGTGTCGAACTCCAGCTTTCTGGGATGAAGTGGGTGAAAGGAAGTTGATGGGACCAGAATTGGTAGAAGAGATGGTAGAAAAAGTTCATCTGATTCAGAAACACATGAGAACAGCTCAGAGCGGGCAGAAGAGTTATGCAGATAACCGGAGGAAGTATCTATCTTTAGAGGTAGGTGATCATGTTTTTCTCAAGGTTTCTCCTTGGAAAAGTGTGATGAGATTTGGTAAGAAAGGAAAGTTGAGTCCGAGGTTCATTGGACCATACGAAATTCTGGAAAGAGTTGGATCAGTTGCATACCGAGTGGCTTTACCTCCGAGTTTATCTCAGGTACACAATGTTTTTCACGTTTCGATGTTGAGAAAGTATATGCCAGATCCATCTCATGTTTTGAGTCCAGAGGTAGTTCAGCTGGAAGAGAACCTATCTTATGAGGAACAACCGGTCCAGATTCTTGACCACAGGGAGCAAGTGTTACAGAATAAGGTGATTCATCAGGTAAAGGTTTTGTGGAAAAACCACATGATTGAAGAGGCAACATGGGAATCTAAAAATGCAATAAGGGATAAGTACCCCCATTTATTCGATAAGTAAATAAATTGCGGGGACGCAATTTTCTAAAGGGGGAAGGATGTAACATACCAAGTAAGTAATGAATAATATATATTTTTATCTATGTTTATTAATGATTAAGATAGTGTTATAGAGGCTTAAAATGAAAATAAATACAATCTTAAGCATGTAATACACTAATATACTTAAAAGATTGTTTTACTGCCTTATGATGGGAAACCCTTTTTGAATCTATATTTTGACAATTTTATAAACTATGTTCGTCAAAATAAACTTATCCTTTATTATTAGGACATCAAAATTTACCTTGTGTCAATTTTTGGTATTTTTCTGACAATGTTCATTTTTTAATGAATAGTGAAAAATACTGCATTTTACATCAAACTGCTTTTTAATCTAATTTATTTATATGATTAGATTATGTTTTGAATTGGTTTTGAAGTGAAATTAGAATATATTTTTACCATTTTATCCAATGGTGGTCATTGGAATCAATTTCACTTTGAAATTAGACTTAAACTGGTGTCAATCTTTTGATACTTATTGTTTTGTAAAAACACTCTATTTGCTCTGGCAGCGGGAATTAATTATTAAATTAATTAATGTGAATTATATGATTTGAATTTTGTAAAATAGACTTCATTTTTGAATTCGGAATATCAAATATAGCTTAGGGTGAATTTTTGGTAATTTTCTGAAAAACATCAATTTTTGATGAATAGTGAAACCACTAAGTGGTACTTATAAAGACTGATTTTCCGTTTAAATGAAATTTTGCCATCATTGTGTTTTGAATTTTGAAAATCCGACATACATGGTTGTCATTAGTATGTAAAATGTGGTTCAATGAGATTATAATAATTTTTTTGGTGAATAGTAACTTATTAAGTTCTTAATCACGATTAGTGGTAATTAGGGTAGTTTAAGGTATAAATAATACTTTAATAAAATGAAATGACCTAGACACATGTACCAACCTCATTGGTTGTGTCATGGCCGACCATGAAATGCCATGGGTCAACTTGGGGACCCCATGGATCCACTTTTGTTGGGAAATGACATAAATTACTTTTTATTTAATGTTAAAGTGAAAATGACACAAACATAATATGTTTTACGAAAACAATTTTTAAGTGGGGTTATACAAGTCCAAATTTTGATTATAAATAGTCATTAGAAATCTAAAAATATTTCCTATATCATAGTATTTTTTTTATAATTTTTAGACATTAAATAAATTTAATTATTTATGACATAATAATGATGCAGCGATGACATCATTATTTGACGATTTAAATAAAATGGAAAGATAATGTAAAATCTATGAACTAAACATGGCAAAAACAAATTGGAAGAGTTGATTTCTAACCCTTATCACCTTATCCACGAATTATATCAATGTGGGACCTTTTGAAACCGAAACACATTTTCAAATAAAGTAATATTTCTTTACTTTCCAAAAGTGCCCCTCCTCTCCTCTTATAAAAGGCCCCCACCTCTACCTCATTTCACACACTCTTCAAGCATTTGGCTCGGCCAACCCCTGCCCATTTGATCTCTCCAAATCCCTCTACTCATCCTAGAGGATTCCCTTTGGGCAGAATCCTTTCAAAGGAAGCCTTTAGGCTCAAATCAAAAGGAGTTACACTTTTTAAGGTAATTCGTTCTCTCATGTTCATTTGTTTTATTTTGCTTCTCCAACCCCCTAAACTCTTTTTATTTACTTCTTTTGTAACAACACCAGTATCTTCAATATACTAGGATGTTGTTATATGATTTATTTGAGCTACACTCTCACACAACTACATCAAATGGTTAAAGAACATATGGTTTCCGTGGATGGCGAGATTCTGCCTCCCGAAACGATGATTGTTCAACACTCATTTAACACCTTCAAAGGTGGCCATTATGATGTCACTATTTTTATATATGATATATAATATGTTTATGTTTTCCTTAAGCTTCTGTTTTTTTTTTATTTTTGGCATACCTTTATGGTTTCCATTATGGGTAAAACACGATATCTTTATTTTAGGAAGTGCGGACTACCGCCCCCTAAAAGTGATTTGATTCGTTAATACCATATGTGGGATGTGTAAAGGATAAAGTTAATGATATTATATATGTTATTATACTGGAATTATTATATACTCTTATATCATTATGATTCCATTCCAGAAAATATGAAATAGAAATGGAAGTAGCGTTCATGCGTACGTATGGCTTATCGTCTCCATGAACGGTGCATTTCATTTCTTACCTCTAAATGTGATGTAATATTATAAATGCATGTATGTACTGGATATATATGACATATATTATATCTACATCATGAATACCATTCTGGATATAATGAACCTTTGACCAAATTAACAACATGTAAGTGTAAGAAGTCTATTTTTGACTTAAGAACCAAATACCGACAAAATGAACATTTTTAACTTAACTGATTACATGATGTTCATAACATGGTATAAAAGGAATAATGAACTTGAAAAGATTCATAAGAAAGTAGAGATTAACTCAAGTTTATTATTCAGGAGATTAAAGAACGGTCGAGTCAAGTCGGATACGAGGTATGGGACTTCGTCTCAATCTCCTTTAGTCGAGGCATATTTTATTTTATACACAACTTTCTTTTATACGGTGTATAAACCCCTTTGACTTTTACATTTATTCAAAAGGAATATTTTTTATACGAATCGTTTACTAAACGACAAAAGGGAATGTTTTTGTCGTACATATGCGGCGACAACGACTTCTCCGCCATCGTGACCGTTATTTGAGTTTCGGCTTCCTCTACAAGCCATAACTTCTTTTTAAAAGAAAAATAAATACCATGTTTTACTTTTCGTTTATTTTAGTATTGAAAATGGTTTTCATAATGTTTTTATATCAATGTGTTGTATTGATATCTCGTGATTGAAATGTGGAAATTTTATGTTTCCTTTATGCATGTTTTATGTGATATGATTATGTTATGGTTCTTGGGAATTATTATGAAGACGGGTGGTTCCGTGATAAACTAAGGGCGGGTGAGCCCGTTATATCTCTCCAATGCATTGGGTAATGCGAAGGAGTGAAACGTTAAGGTTTCTCCGAAGAGATTTTAGGGAATATACTGTGATGGGTATTCCAAACGTAACCAAGAGGGTTACTCCCTACGTAAGAATGTTATGAATGCCTCAAGTTACCTTTATGTCTTATGATTTCTATGATTTATTCATGATTTTATGAGGTATGTTAAAGTGCCTATGTTTTATGGGTAAAGTATGATTCCATTCTTATGTATATATTAACTCATGTTTCCTTTCCATGTTTTTTTTATAACCCATACTGAGTTTTTATGCTCATCCCAAGTTTTTGAAATGTTTTTCACAGGTCAAGGGAAAGGTACATGATAAGATGATAGAGTCAAGGATGTGTCAAGAAATAATCCATGTTTTATTTTAAATGTGTTTCCATTGATGGGAATGAAGAATACTATCTTTATGTAACCACTTTGTTTATATGTGGAATGTAATGCAAGTTTTATGATCTAATTCTCTAAAACTCTAAACCCGAAAAGATCCTCAATGTGTAATCTTGTAATAACTCAAGATTAAGTAAGGTTTAAGGCTGGGGCCTTATAATAGAGATCCTTCTTTATATTTTTACAATTCTAACACACCTTGTATGCCAACATCCATTCACGCCTAACTACCTCTATAAAGTGGATGTTAGAGTCCTCCTTCAAGCATTATGAATGCTATTTTTGTGAAGCACATAATGATGACTCATAATATTAAGGATTTAGATCTTGGGTCGATACATCATATCTGGGGTACAATGATAATTATTAATGAAATTGTGTATGTTAACAATTCCATCATTGATGTATACAACCTTAGAGGAGACATTCGTGGAATAAAAGATGGCATATTCCACAAATGAAATCATATTAATGTAACTATAATACTTCAGTAAGATAGAGTCCATATGAATTTTCTTCTCATACTAGGGTATATTGAATATTCATGGATACTCATGTTGAAACTACATAAAGTGCTTCTCTAAGTATGAAATAGGGGAATCACACATGTCAGGAAAATATGTCCTAATATCCTTGTTCATCTAGAGACAAGTGAAGGAAATTATTGATTAGAATCCATAGGGTCATAGATTAAATATAATTAAAGAAGACATCAATATCGTTCATTTTATAAAAATATTGCTTTATAAAATATAGATATTTTTTAAAAGGAAGGTCCTTCCCATAGGCCCCTCGATCAAGGATTTTGCACAGGCCTAATTAGGTTCCTCAGTGAAGGCCCATAACCAAGTGGTCCCGCACAAGCTTTTGATAAAGAAGATCTAATAAAGGTGGTCACTGATGTGGTATTAATGGGTATGTACATGTTGATGTTTTCAAGAGACCTTCAATAAATGAAAAACTTAGAATGAAATGGTAGATGACCAAAACAATGTGATCAGAAGTCATGAACCTGGAATGAAGAATTTGATTCAGTGTTCGTTTTATTTATAGACATCGATAAAATGTGTGGCAAACCTATGCATCAGTATCGGTGCTGCAAACTTACATAGAATTCATTTGATATCGACTTATGTGGGTACTCTATATATATGACATTTTCCACCATGATAATATTTTCCTCCCGCTACCTCTGGATTATCCCCTCTTCTTTCGATAAAATCCAATCCTAAGTGGGGTGGTATTTTTGAAAAATTATTTTGTTACATTCTATGAAAATATTATGAACAGTAACATAAGTATGCAAGAGATATTGACATGTCCAAATATAATGAATAAGGGAAATCTCATAAAATTGGCATATTCACACCAATCCTACACACTAGAAGGATTGCACAACCCCTTCCAAGGAAATGAATGATCATCCACCCATGTGTGGGGTGCCTGCATCAGGTACCTATGAAAGGGACCTACACAAGATACCTCCTTTAACTAAGGTCCCATATTTTCTAATAAATAATATCATGGGTCTTCTCATTTGAGTGGTGGGATAAATTAAATAAGCCTCCAAGCTCTGCTTGTGTAACACCTTTTCCCAGTTCCATCAAAATACCTTAGGATGCTCTCACAAACCCGATAGAAAAGATAATTACTAGGGATAATTTGATACATTCCCCAAAAGGGATAAAAAACAATACAACATTTTTAGTACCACATTCCCCTTAGTTAATAAATACTATCATGAAGGTCCCTTCGCTCTCATGGGACTTACATGTTACCTTTATAAGGGCACATGAGGGGGACCTTAGCACATAGTGTGAGGCCTCTCCCATGTTTTAATTACAAGGTTATCCATTTAATATTAGACATACAAATCACATAGGTAAACCCCCCTAGAGAGAGAACATACAACTCCCTACAAGTATAACATAATTCACCTCCATATTATCAAGCCTTAACCGATGTGAAACACCCTTTTATACCTCGTTACAGACAATAACCATAGGGATCCCCTTCCTTTATGTCCCTCATCTCATGAAAACTAAATTGAGGCTTCCACCAAAGTTGTACGAAATTCAAAAACCATGTAATAAAACACCCCAATGTGTCTCTCATTAACATATGAATTCATTTTGTATGGGGTGTCACACAATTGTCCTATATGATAGGTAGGGTCCTCAGGGTGCATGAAAATATGAATTCCATTGGTCATGAGTACCCTGATCCAACAATATTTTTTGGATACTCCTCAAAAAACATCATCTAACTCATCCTCATTAGCCTAAAGAACAAGAGAACTGTATTAATTATAATGATGTAATTAAGAAACTGGAAAAACATCATTTATACCATGATATATTTTTGGGAGTGATTTCTAATAATCCGTTCATCCAACCATCTCCAAAAAATAAATTCTTCTGATGAAATAAAGTGATAGATTACCCATCCTCTTAATATTTCACAACCCAGTCTATGAGAAACACACAGAGAGACCAGATCCCTAACCATAAACTACAGAGGACCCTGATGGTGAGTATAAAAAAAAAATTTCATTGATATAGTTGTATCCATATGTATTCTAATTAGTTTCACCTAATATAATGTCTCCTAAACAGAATGAGGTCCCAATAGTGATGTTTATTCTACCCCTATACAAAAGAGGGGTAACCAAGAAATCCAACCATATATGGACTCATAAGGATCCATCATTATAGATTCGTAAAATATTTTATTGTAGGAATCATCAGTGAAGGTATAATTTTTTTCTCAAGAACCTATAAAATCATGTAAACATTTCCAAAACATATCCTCTATAATTTATATCATACATCCAAAATTACATTCAATCAATGAATGATAGATTTTTATTATTACTACATATGAAAAAAGAATTTCTAAAACCCTTAGCATAGGTGTGATATAAAACATGTTTCCCTACCAAATGTAATATTTTGAGGTTCTCCATGAAATCATATGATCTCCCTATAATATATCATTAAAATCCAATCAAATGAAAAGTACAATCAAATATGAAAGAATTTGGAGTCCTTTTTTAGTCTATATATATTCTCCACCTCTATTAAATTTCCTTGAGGTAAAAAGGCTAAAACAATCAAAAAATATATAGTGAAATTATACAACATCTACCTCATTATGGGTTAGGCGATTTAGTGTTTCCCCTGCAGCTGACTTACTTCTTTGGCTGGGAGCTCACCCTTGATGCACCCAACTTGGGAACTCCAGCTCAATGGATCATAATTTCATTTACGGGATTTATGATCTCATGTTTAACCTAGTTTCACTCATCTTAGTGTTTCTATCTTCAAATAGGGTCATCATCACGAGCTCAAAAGTACATAGTTTTCACGGATTCATTTAGCGTCTCTACCCGTAACACAGGATCATTATCCCTCAAGGTGTCTTGGTATCGAATGGTCACCATACTATATGATTTCCTCTTGATCGAGTGGTCTTATTCTATCATGTATTCAGCTTTCCAATCTATTCTGAGATAGAGATCATGCTGTTTCTATTGGAGTTTCAGAACATTGTGCAGGTACCCTTGCTTCCAACCACTGGCATTCCCTTCTCCTATGATCCCAACGCTAATTTTTAAGGGAGTATATCATCTTGGGGATAATTGGGAATACCTTGTACAATTTATCCCAAAAATATGTGGGTGGATTGTGGCCTCTGGTTTGATGGCAGGTAGCTTCTGTGATGATGGATACTTGTATTCTACATAGGTCCTCGTTTCTCGAACCAATTCAGATTGGTGCATCTATTAAACTAGCTAATATCTTCTTATTCCATATAGACTTCCATTATAAGTTCCCTTATGGCACTTTGTTTTTGTATGCACTTGGTTTTGAGTAGGATTTCTATGGGATTGGATGATCCTCATCTATCCGGCCCATTTTTTGTTCCCGTTGGATTTCCAATTCTTCTCCATGGTGTTGGAGAGGATATGAATGCACAATGACCATGGAAGATAGTTGCGTTTGTAGGAATTTTGGAGATCACACGATGTATTCATGGATGGTGATGGGTTTATTCCTTATCATATATATGTGGTTAGATCTAGAAATGGTGCATCTTGTGAGGGGCTCGGTATGCATGTTTATCTTTTTTTTACAGATACCCTCACAGTCCAATACTTGCAAACTCATCTTATCATCTATTGGTGGTGTTTCCCATTCAATTCAAGGTTCCCTCCCAATAATAAATCAATATTTTGAAGTGAAAAAAAGATTTTCAAGTTAGTCACATTAGAATTGGAAATAACTATTAAAACCCTACTAGTTACTGGTGTTTCTCCTTCACTTACTGATGAGAGGAAGTCCCATAAAAACCAATTATATCTCTCTTCTTCGTCGACCAATGATACTAGTGGTGTAATTCGTTATACATTTTGTTTTAAATGATATCTAATTCCTTTGTGAATTCATTAGTCTATCATATAAAATATTCTTGTACGTTGGTAGGAAACTAGCCACATCTATGAAGATGAAAGATCTCATATTCATCAGTGTCCCAACTAATTGGTTGCTACTAACTGGAAATTCATTCCTTTCGGAATAATCCCACAGGATCGAAAAGTTTTCTTTTCAACACTCTATCCAGAAGTGAATATATCATTGATATAGAGGCAAGAACAGGGTTTTGATGATGGTCCAACACCTCTAAATGTATATCATATAATAATGACATCATATATTTGTCACTAATATTCTCTACAAGTAATTGCATCTATGTGTTTCTTCTTATAGAATTTTCTTCTGCATATCCATTTCATGGAATATAGAAATCTAAAAGAAAATATAGTACAGGTAATAATACCATTTTCATTGTCTGAGATTTAAATAACATTGGTAAATGTATACTTGAGAATTTCATATTTATTGTATATAAATAAATGTTCCCCATGTAAATAATTTCATCAAAAAACATATTTCATGGAATATAGTTTCAAGATCATGGTCTTTAATTAATAAATTATTATCATGATGTGTCAACTGGTGAGACTCGGATGCATTGAATTGATTTTCGAGTATCATAATAGATCCCAGCCTCATTCCTGATGAATCATTAAAATATATATAAATTTTTTCTGGCTCTATAAGAATCATTATAATCACTAATGTTAACCATCCATTCAATTATTAAAAATATTTCTCACATGATTTATACCATACATAATTTACATCATTCTTGTTTAAGCCCATAAGGGGTGTTGTATGGCATGAAATGTACAAAATAAAGGGGCTATAACATTATCTTACCCTATGAAACATTTATTATCAATTATATTGTTGGGTTCTTCCTATAAGAATGTGGATCTCACATTATCTGGTAATAAGTTTTCTATCTATTTAGATCTTATGTGACCGAAGAAGTGAACTTTGTCGATATATAGGTGGGATTTATGATATTATCATAAACCAGGTGATCTATCAAGGTATTCAATATGATATCAATGTTCTTGGAATGATCAAATTGAGTGAGGGAATACACCATGTTGTCCTCCACAAATACCATCACAAAACAATCTAGATATTGAGGGAAAGTATAATTCATCAGAGTAATGAAATGTATCAACGCTTTCATGAGACTGAATAGTATAACCAAATACATGTAATAAATATATCTACTAAGGAATTTTGTCTGTTGTAAATATGATTTCTTGAACCATACCTAATGATACCCCAACCACAAATAAATATTTTAGAATACCTGATCACCCTGAAGATCATTAAATAAAGGTCATTTTGTATGAGGTAGTGGATACGGGATCATAATAATAAGTTGATTCAATCTTGAAAATTCTATATAAAGACTAAGGGTTCAATGGACCTTTTTTAAACACATCACATGAAAACACCACATAAAAGTATTGGGTTATATAAACAGGTAATCTTTTAGTTCCTCTAACTGTGTTTTTAGTTCTAAATGCTCAGTAGGTTTCATCCTGTATGGAGTAATAGACATAGGTGCTACACTTGTAACCTGATCATATGTAAATTTGAACTCTATTTTAAGAAATAATCCATAAAATTCCCGAGGTAATAAATCCTTGAAACATTCCACAATTGGAGAGAAATATATATTTCACATTGCCTGATAATCTAAATAAATACTAATAATTTTTCTTATCACATTACCTAGCCATGATCCATGAGTCAATCACAACCATCATTGAAATTACATTCTAGGTACTTCCCTCAGGTGATGTGAATGTCACCCTCTGGTGAGGGAAATCAATATGAGAATAATATGGACACAACCATCACAGCATGAGACTCATGTCCAAACCAGTCATCTTATGGATGAAGAGGTTCAATATGAAATGATAAACACATATCTCATGTTGTAACTCCATGCATTGGAATAGACATTATAATTGAATCCACAGTGGATGTTCAACGATCATTTCCCCATATAAATATTAAATTTTTATCTTGAGGAATTACAAAATTATCGTATATATAAATCAATGTGATGTGAATGTTTCAAATAAAGAAGACACTAATGTTGAGGCTTCCATGATTGTACCTTTTACTATATATGGTCCAACACTCCACTCCTTTGGTACTTACTAGACTGTATGTTTCTAGAAAATTGACATTCATCAGATACAAACATACTAACATAAATGTATATTCATTATAGTTATTGTGAGTCTTCTATCTAGCCCCTTCTCCCATGACGAACTCCTCATACAAATTTGTTGATAGTTCTACAGCTACCATTTTTGTGATCGGTTAGTGACCTTTCTCTTAAATGCGGAGCCAATGCAGATCATCTATCACTAGTCATGTGAGGAAAGGTTCTACAAAAAAATTGAATCTGGCCCATCATGCCATAGGATTATCACTCCCCTTATTCATAATTATAATGGGGTTTCATATGTCATGGGTTCCCACACAAATGAAATATCACATAACTATCAGTGCATGACATCTGAATACTACATATTCATGTGAGAAGACTCTATGTGTCACATCATGTTGTTAGATGAACTATTTCCCTAACCATGTTTTTAACCATCTTGGAAAACACCTGCAGCTTCCCAAAAATTCCACATGGAAATGTGGCCGTGTATCATGATATATGAAACAGTATCCATTCAAAAGATGTTAACCATATATCATATGGAATCTATAATCCCATCCTCCAACTGTATCTATATATCCAACTCATCACTATAAATAGTCGGTGAAAAACTATTATGCTCATAATGATGATCGAAATACTCAAACATAATCATAGATCCCTCCTGTAGATGCATAAACCCTCTATCACTACTGACCAATACCATTTATCAAAATAATAATCCTAGAATAAAATTAAGAAGAACCTATATATCATCTCTCAATGATGCTCTTCCTAGTTGTTAAATTCCCCCCAATTCATGAAAGAATCACATTCCATGGATCTTGATATATTTACACTGCACTCTTAAAGCTTTTCCAAACTCCAAAATATAGTTATCATGTCCTCTTGAAATTAATCACTAGCCTAAGGCCCAAAATCCCTTGATAAAATTGGTGGATGATGTTACTGAAACTCTCAAATTAGTTCTTCAATACTATTGGAATGTTCTGGTGATCCATGTATGGATTTCACAAGTCATAAGAATCAGTCTCAAAACATATGATCAGTACCCATATTAGATATAGTTGGAGGTTCTGCAATTGGAACTATATAAAGTAATAGTGGTGGATCATGACCCTCTTCCTTAAGATTATGGTTTTCATCACTTTCCTGGAGAATGAATTGACACCATCATGGTATAATATTTCTATAAATCTTTATAAATTCCTCATAATATGATTTGATAACTGAAATTATTATAGATAAACAAACTGGGCAGGTAAATTTTTTCATATTCAAGAGTAAATACCTCATTTCCTACTCCTAAATCAAGTTCATGTTTATATAGAAGATCATATGGGTTAGAAGAGACATGTCTTACTTCCCACTATGAAGGATGGTTTAGGGTCATGGTATCACCTTAATAGTAGAGGTTATAGTATATTTAGTATCAATTTCATGTTATAGTGACCAAATAATATATGTTGCAATTGGAATCCCCATTTAATAGAAACAATCGTATTTTCCTTTTAAGAACCAGAAGGTTCATAGTCTTGTACTTATATAACAGTTCAATTAGATGAACCACAATTCCTAAGTTATAATGGAATAAGCATTGAATATTTCAATTGGAACATCGTGTAACAACAACCCAACCATTATATCTAGTATCCATATTTACCAAGACATATAAAATTATTTTATTAGATGTATCACCAATCAAAAATTAAAATGTACATTATTTATAAATTAAAAATGGAAATCATGTAATTGAAATCTACTAACATTTTAATACATGAATCCAATGTATAATGCTCATAACATTTGATAATTAGTTTGTTAAATATTCAATGTCAATCTATATAAGAGAAAATCGATTTTGGTTTATGTTGTCACCTTATGTAGCCAATTATTTATCTCCTTCACACTATATAAATTCCATTCATATAACAGAAATATTAATCAAGGAACTACAATAAAAAAATTCAATGTAGTAAATAACATAAATATGGAATTTAATATACATTACATGTGAATCCTTAGGTTCATATAATGATAAAGGAACAAATACTTTATTACCTTACCAGTCTATGGGTAAAAATAGATTCCATAATAATAGTAAATGTAAAAAATCATATGTGTATCAAAATTGAAAAATCCATATATGAGTAATATCATGAATCCAAAACAACAAGTCCCACCCCAAGAAACTATAGTTTTCCTTGTCAATGGGTAAACGACTCCCTGGAAAAGGCTCATTACCAAATTTTAACACAGTTGCAGTCTCCATCCTAAAAGTCCATAAAATAATACAAAAGGAAAGAAGGGATTTGATACAACCTTGTGATGTCCTGGACCTGGTTCAGAAGTAGTGATCTGTCTATTTGTCCACATGAGCTCAAGTGTGCCTCCCTTTATGCCAGAGGGTGCTGACTAACAGTGATGGTTGGTGATAGTGTGGTGGGGATGTTATTCCATCATAATATGAGTGGTACATTGTGGTATAATTTACAAAAAATATAGAGTAGTTGACATAAAACACTCATATAGAATAAATATCAGGAGGATAGTATTATAATGATAAACCTAGTTAGTAACATATAAGAAAATATTCCATTCCCTAATGATATATAAAAACAAGAATACCTAGAAAGTAGAATGATAGAAATATACAACATGATAAAAAAATAACAAGAGAAAAAATGTTATCTCTAATAACATCATTCGAATATGTTTGGTCCTCTTATCTTATACTCTATCCTAGTAAAAGGAATCAGGAATCCATAGTTGGGTACACCCCTTTATCCCTACCTACATCCATGATATTTTTTAGGGTAACATTCAATGAAACAAAAACGTAGTGAGTAAAAATTAATGGACCCCCTCCAATGGTGTCATGAACAATCCAGCTAGTGAATATAAAATGAGTAGTGTGTATCTATATTTAATATAAATTAGTGAGGTAAAATATGGCCAATTCAGCTCGTATTATTAAAGTACATCCATCTAACTCTAATGGCTTCAGCCTATAGAAAAATATCTCTGATCACTTGTCACCATGAATGTATATATATTAGTGTGAATGTAAAGATATATTATATGTGTACAACATATGTTAACATATATATTTATACATAGTACAATCAATGAATAGAGGCATGAAACAAATACATCCTTTCATAATCATAATATTCTCACACATTAAATAAGGTCATTGGCCCATCATTCATCTATGCATACAATGTTTCATTTCATTCAACAAAAATCTATTATGTGAGTCATAATTCTAAACATCCTAACCAATATAGATTGAAGAATCATGTTAGTTGATTCAATGATTGATGTGAAACATCAAGTTCAACATCAATAAATGATGTGAATCATTATTTCCATCATCAAACATCTGGGATAAATGAATCATTAGATCCAACAATTTATGTGGCTATTTCACGATAAAAAATATAAATGGTAGAGTATTAATAATAATAAAATTTCATGAACTACTTTAATATAATCCATGAAATGGTTTTCAACCATTTTACACTTTAGTTAATTTTAGCAAGTCATGTTTCTAATTTGAAACTCAAGGGGGTTATGTTTCATTGAATTTCCATTCACATTAAATAAAATTATATTTTTTTCTCTTTAAAGAGGACACAAGATAAACAACTTTGAGGGTGGGTTGTTTATATTATCATTTTCAAATCCACACATATTTAGTAAACTCACACTAGGGGGTGGTACTTGTCTAATTGGATAATCTTCAACAATAGTAGGTTTTATGGGAGTGTCTCTCACAAGGCATCATTAATTAAAAACTATGTACTCGTTTTTGAGGAAAAAACATGGAAATTATTTACTTTTCACAACAATATGTGATGTATAAAAGTTTGAAAATAAGGGTAAAGTACTAGTCTACCTACCTTATATTCAAAAGCAATTCCTCATATTTAGTTGTCTACTAATCCAAGTTAGAAGGGATAAATCAAATAATATATGAATACCCATAAAATAGGGAATATTACCATCTAATGATTTATCATTATATTTGTTGAATGAAACAAAGAAAAAAAATAATAGCATTAAAGTGCATACTAAGGATATTCCACTAGATAGATGATAATTGAATCAGATTCTGATTAGGGGATGTGTCTGAAATCCTAGGTTGATAGCCAAATTATGCCTTAAAGTCTTATTATATGCTATTTTTTATGAATAGGAAAATAAAATATGTATTGAAAGATAAATATAAGAGTGTAAAATTAATAATTGCACACATTTTTAAAGGATTCATGGTTTTACATCATCTTTGGAAAATCATGTTTGAAATTTTCACTAACACTATCTAGGGTGTCACCAACCTCAAATAATCTAGGTGAATAGAATCAACAACCATTCCCATAATATTCATCTCCAACAAAAATTTTACTATATCACCCTTTCATGGCCATGTGGATCCCTTGAATTGTTTGACTAATCAAGTATCACATTTAAATGGCCTCATGGTTTGACATACATGGTTATCACTGATCAAACTCTAACCATGCACTGCACTTCCCCCCTAAATATAGGATCTTACACCATCAAACAAGTCCCATAAAATATTGAAACATTCATCAATTACTAGGAACATTTATTAGTGTAACACAATTGGTTTAATCCATAATTAAATGTATATATCTATATCTGAAAAGATTTTATCTTACACCAACCACATAACTATCATCACCACATCATATGTTACACCACATTCCATGCCAACACATTCCTAGATTATATTGCAAGTGGGGAATTTTTTATTCAATACTACTAAATGGAGATCATGGAATAAAGGGGTAAATATCCACCCAACCTCATTATCATAAATCTTGGGGAAAAACCTATAAAAATATATATGGAATTAGTATAATATACTATATATGAGTTGGGTATGTTTAGAAATATCATGAGAATACCTGGTATAATAGGTCCAAAAAAACCCATATGAGGGGTTCATAAAAAACTAAAAAAAAATATTCTCCACCACATAATCATCAATACCCACCCACCACCACCACTACATTAGTAACACCAATTAGAAAAGCAATATAAAACATCCATAGAAACAATTCACTAATATATTTTTCTTTAATCATCCACCCATTTCACAATTTTCCAAAAATTAATTTTAGTTCATATAAGAAATTTATTCACCATAATCAAAATATTCTTTCTATATCCATCTCCCATTATTATTTTCATCCCTTATTCTCCCATTTCAGGTACTCAAATATCCTTTTATATTAAAATTTTATTCAATTCCAACCCATAACACATTCTAGATGAAATTAATTAATTCTCATTTAATACTATTATACTTGGATTAGTGAATAAACTAATCTTTTGAATCTATCCACATCTCCCAACACATTAATAACAATAAATTAGGAATCATATATCATATTTCAACGAAAATATTATACATTTTCCAACATTAACATTATTTGGGTCTAGATTATTCAAAAAGAATATTTAATTTTTGGATTTATTAGCTAATTCATTATGAGAAATAATTTTAGCATCTATGTAAAACATTAGGAATGGATTAAAATCGTAATAAATTCACAATAGTAAAGATAGATTCATGTCAATAAACAAACATATCAAATATTCTTCTTTTTTTTAAATAGTGGTCCAGTTATCACATAATGTTTAGGTACACACTACACCTCATCCTTTTATATTTTCTCCCTATTTTTCACTGTATTATTACATTATTAATGATGAATTATATTATTGAAAAGATATAAATAGTGAGAAGTCATTAAATATTTTAGTAAAAAATAGTTAAATATATTCACAGAACTTCCCTTTATATTTAACATCTTCACAATTATTTATATTCTTTATGTTGGTTCATGAAAATTACTTAGTGGAATCAAAATCATGAAGAAATATAAATTTTCAATAAAATAAGGGAACATGTCTTGATTCCTCTAATGTTGAAAGGTTATTCAAAATATTCTACAAAAAATATAGAAGTGAGGGAAGTAATAGTCATGCTTGAAAATGGGAAAGGGGATCAATCTGATCTTAGAAGTCTATTAGATCTAGAATAATGAAGTTTGTATATCCCAAATACAAATAAGTACCCCAAGAATGCAACTGACAAAGTCCATCAAATTTAGAAATTAATAGGTATGGACTACCGATATTTTCCATGATACTAGTAAAACTCCCATATTTTATTCATATTTAGTAATCATCTGTTAATATTGTCCATGACTAATTTTACGAATCCTATATTTAAAGAAGTAAACGAAAAAAATATCATAAACATTTTATGTTTTATAAACATGATTTTTAGGCATTTTTTCCCAATTTATCATTTAAATCACTTTGTTGAAGGAAACTTAATGAAAAAGTAATGTTTTTAGAATAACATGAGAGAATTACCCTTGAATAGTGTTTTGTGGTAAGGTAAATAACATTACCATTATTCAATGGAGAATGAGTGAGGATAAATTTACATAACCTTTAGAAAAAATGAAATAACAATACACAATAGAATAACTACATGTTGATCCTAACTATATTCTAATGCTACCATCATGTATAATTTATAAAACTTCTCTTATGGTTGTACATAGAAAATGAAAAAAGGCATGACCCCTACTCACATTACATTAACACATGGTGGATGAGATTAACCACACAGAAGGACATATATGAATCGGACCCTCTTAAAAAGTATTACATGAAAAACTCCTATAAATAATTTTTTAAATAATGGAAATAGGTGATATCCCTTTCCTAGCTCTCTATTACCATAAAATCATAAAAATTTCACCTAATTTCCACCACATCATCTACCATGATGAAATGAATGAATTATATTTTTTTTAACCTTCCACAGTTAATAGCGTGGAATAGAGTACCACGTCTCAATGTTCTTATCACTCACATGTGTTCTCAACAAAACTATTTCCTCTCATGCTAACACACTCAATACATAGGTAGTTTTCCCTTTCTCATTTCACATTGGTGTTGTATCTAGGAAAACACCATTAAAATGATCCCCATATCCATTTCACTTACTATAGTGCCTAAATCACTTGGAAATAACTCCAAGTCACTCACCCCCTTTCAAAATACCAACAATGACCATAAAAAAATAAAAAAGGATTATTTCAATGATCAGGGACATTATATAAAAGGATCCTATCACTATCAAACTTATCCCCCACACTATATGATTCTTACTAGAACTAAGATATACCAAAAAACATTATGAATATTCATAGTCATTTCTTAGAGGTAATTAAATCATTAAAATATCACTATAAAATTTAAAATCTGATTAGTAGTTGTGTCATCCAAAGAAATAAAGTAAGAACTCATGATTAATTTCTCATTATAGTGATTTTAATTGTCCAAAATGATAATACAAAGACATATTTTCTAATTTAAATATATTTTGGATATTATATAGAGATATATAATTTTTATAATAAAATTATAAATACATTATAACACTATAATTATGGATATTTTATAACTATTTGATAAACCATCTATCATGTTCTACATAAAGAACTTTCTCGGGTGAAATTATCTAAACAACCCCGTGTCGATTATGATAAAATCTATAGAAAAAAATATGTGACATATGATAATAAGTATAAAAAATGATATAAAAAATATTAACCTAGTGTTTAATAATCATAATTTGGTAATTTTTGACATTAGACACATGTACCAAGATAGTTAGGAACTAGGGTAATGGAACTTTTTAACCACCCATTTCCCTTTAGGTTATGAATTTTCTCCCTCTACCATAATATATCTTTATAATATTGGCATTTATTTATTTTATATTCATTATATATTTGTTTTTCATATATTATTATTTTATATTAACATTATTTGTGGGATTTATACATGATTTCTAAGCTCCATTTTCAATATTTGTTTAAAAAACCATGTTTAAATAGATCATTCATACTCATTATTAATTTTCAAGTTTGAATAGAATATATTTTTTCCTTTAAATAATCTCAAAAAATAATATATATATATATATATATATATTATTGAATACAATTCTAGTTTATTATTAGTTTTATTTAAAACAACATGTGATCACCTTCTTCATATATACGTTAGACATTCCAAAAAACATCCCTTAAGAGGTTAAATTTTATGTCTAATTCTCTACTACTTTCTTTTGAATTTTTATGTTTTTTAATTTTTATTTTTTAAATGATACTATTTATTAAAATAATAATGTACTAAAACATTTAATTCCTTCTTCACAAGGGAATCATTATGATATATCATTTGGTTATGTTTTATGATATGATTAGGTGACTAATTCATTTTTATGGGTTTTTCTTCTTCTTAATCTCAGTATAAGGAATATTTAGTTTGAAAAAAATGAATTTATAAATAATTATGTGATGTTTGGGCCTAAAATTATGACCCTCAAAAATATATGGGGTAATATTTTCAACTCATCTGATGCCAATAATGGTGTGTGGCCAATAATCCTAATACACAATGTTATGTTGTCTTAGTTGTGAGCCGTGACATATAATTATGATATCATGTTATATATTTTTTCCAAATTTTTACTACTCTATAAGAACATTATATAAACTTATTAATTTCATTAATAAAATGTGATGTTCCACTTTTAGGATATTATCTCATGCATCTTAAAACTTGTGTTATATCTCATTATATTTTTTTTTTCCTTACTGGGATTTACATATCACCCACTTCATTATTTCCTTCCACAAGAAATATCATGTATTAATAAAGCTTAGTAGTTATTTAGGAGAAAAAAAATAGAGTTTATATTAATTTAGTTGTACATTGCTTTTAATTTTAGGCATTAAAAATTAAAATATATTAGAACAGTAAATTTTTTCAGTTATGTTTTATGGATCATTAGGTTAAAAATAATTTTTTAGTATGTGAATAAGACTTGGGTTTCTATAAATGTTATTTTAAAAAAACACCATAAAAAAAGATGTTCCTCCCTTGAGTTACCAAAATAAATTTCACATACTTTGATTATGTACTCTAATTTTTTTACCTTTTGTTGAAATTTTATGTCCATATAAATATGGTAGGTAGTGATAATCTTGAACTACATACAAATATCATACATAAAATCATTACAAAACTAATAAGTAAAGCTATAATAATGGTTTGAAACAATTTATATCAATATAAAGTGAAGTCTAACATATTTTGAAACATATATATTTCAACAATTCAACATTGTGTGGATCATCAATCAGTATGAAATCTTATATTGTTTGTTCCTATCCATGACCACTCAAATGGTACTATTTTTCATAGAATTTTTAGTAAATTCACTTAAAATCAATCAAAATTTTTTATGACTTCTAAATTATATTATCTAATTATTACATCATTCTTACTGAACTCCAACAATATAACAACTAACATCTCACTTCATACTCAATAGTCAAAACTGTCATTTCCTGTCATTATATAATCTAATTATCACTAGGATAAACAACCAAATTTTGGTGATAAAATGAATTCAATGATTACACTTATATTATGTAATGAACCAACAAGAATGTTTATAATTTAAGAGATAATATAGGATAATTTTACTATATGTTTTGGATGTCCCCACAATTACAGTAATCCATAAATGTAATTAATTTTAAATCTAACAATTGATCCCTCCAACTTGATCTCTCGAAGTGGGGATGACAAAAATTATTGACAACATAATTTGATGATAAATATTTAAAATCTATTATTTTATCTTTTTGAATGTGTTATTATGTTTTTAATAATATTAACCTTCCCACACCACATAACCATGAAATTTATATCTTAATGCATCGACTACCATATTATCATTATTATTTGAATTTGTAATCTGAAAATCGAATGTCTATAAAGACTCCATCCATTATTTTTGTGTCAAATTTATGCTATTTTTGGATAAGATATACTATATTCTCTTGTGACATGTGTATAATATAATATAATTGAAAAGTCACATTTTCAATGAATTCCAAACACATTATGATTGTGTCCATCTATTGGGTATTTCCTCTTATGTACCGTAAACTGACTTGATCTTCTTGCATGCACATGATAATTATATATAACAAATACCCACAACCAATTACAAATGGTTTATAATAAAATGCATTCTCATAAACAAAATCAAGAATCATGGGAAGGAATTACAATGGAAAATAGAGTTTTAACTCCTCAAAATATCAATGAGATTATAGAGTCCATAATAATGGAATGTACTTTCAAGTAAGTGTCACCATTGAGGATTATAGCCATGAATATCATTAATAATGAATCGATAATACTCCTTTGATCACATAACAATTCATCAATTAAACACTTTATTCAATGATTTCCATATTAGAAATAATTTTATCTTATTTTGGCCAACATATTATCCAACTTCTAAAATGACATCCCTAATAAGCTTAACCTCTTAAAAAAACATTTATTGAGATATTTTTTATATAGTAGATTCTACATTACTATGATCAACAAAGTCTATAATTTCCATTCATGGTTGAATCATGATGATGAATAAATTAATATATCGACCATAAATAACATGATAAATTGGTCAGAATGTTAATAGAATATGTTATTCTCTAATTCCATGGAAATATTTAGATCACTTGTAAAACCAAATGGAATAAAAAATAATCATAATTTTTGTACCTACTCGACAAATTTATTTTTTATATAAAATTATTATTTACCCCTGAATTTATTATATCCAGACCTCAAATAAATGTTAGAAAACAATCTAGAACCCTTTGGTCAATTTATGAATAATAAATTCTTAGAAGAGTGTATTTATTCAAAACATTTAGTTCATTCCACATTATATAACCAAACTATAACTACCATAAATTATTAGATACTCAATTAAACTATATTTAAATTTTCATAGGGTTTTATTGGTATTGGTTTAACTAATATAAACACAAAATAGGAATCCATAGTAGGTGAGAATGAATTATGTTATGAAAATTATATATGAACACTACACTCTAACTATAATGAACAAGACTCCTAAAAATGATTCATTTTGATATGCGTACTCGAATTCCCCTAAAGAATCATGAGACTGTTTTCATGTACATTCTTATCCACCCAATTAAAAAAATAAACATGATAAAGTGATGTTGATGATTTGATTTTTTAATGAATGTTGAGTTAATTCAATAAAATAATGTTGGGGAATGTAAATATTCACAAATAGATTTACATGATTCCATGAATGAAGAAAACCAAGTTGGTTCCAATCAATACATAACAACCTTATGCTAATTGGATATTTGATTATGTGAAATTACTACCCATAATCTATAAAATTATAAATATATTTGATGATCAATATATAGTTTCCTCTGAATTATTTCACATTTCTTGTGATAAAGTAAATATGGAATATATTCATGAATAATTCATCAATATATAACATTAATGGTAAATAACCGATTTGTAATTTTATTTTACTTATAAAAATATTATATTATGATATTTTTTATAATCTAAAAATAACAGAAATAATACAAGTTCAATTTAATGAATCAAAATCAACATGGATTCAAAAATAGGATATCGTAATTTATATTGTTTGGTAAAATAGATTAATCATTGTGTATGAATAAATAAAATTACATTAATCTATAATATTTCATAAAAATACATACCTATATAAAGACTCTACCACAAACTTCTCCCTCTTTTTTGAATTATAAATTTGGATTTCACATCCTTTCATTTTTTTATGATTGGTATTAAGCCCTTATATTTTTTTATGTTGGGAAGGTGTATTTGATTATGTTAATTTAATATTTATAACTGAATTTTACATATATCATTTTCATTATAATAGACTCCCAATATTATTTTCTTGCATTAGAAAATTAAAAATGCATTGAATCATTCAGTATCATAAATAAAAGTTCCATTAATTACAATATGTCTTTTTCAATCTAATGAACCATTTATCCTACACATAATCAAACTGAACCCTAGAATCTATAAAATGATTTTTTTTCATCTGTTATGAATGGAGTGAGAATTGATTCATCTTTGGAAATAAATTAATAAAATATATTACCTATCTCTTCCAAAGAATCTAGATAAATCATTTATACAAATATTTGAATAATAGTTGACTCTCCCATGAAATTTGATCAACTCAACCATTTTTTTTTTGTGAAGAAACAAATTATTTTAAAATATCACTATATTTTATATTATACATGACATGCAACAATGATCCTAAATGAACAATAAAATATTATTGTTGTAATATGACCATTATAACCTACTCATTGCAATAGAGGGTATCGATAGTATTAACAAAAATATGGAATATATATAATTTAACTATTCTATAAAAATTCATTAATTAATTCTTTGTGAATCAATAATATATTTTTAGTAAGGTTATTTTATGATTCGAAAATACATTTTCCACGAAAATGATTTTTATTGCATTTATGCGAAAAATTTATTATTAATTTTTGTAACATATAAAGTTGTTATTTTAAAAAAAATAGAAATATTGAAATTATCATATCAAAATTATCATAGAATAAATTTTTATAATTTCCAAAAAATTCTAATTTTCTATCAAAGAGTGAAATATACATATTTTTTTTGAAACTTGTATTTTCATTCAAAGAATTTATAATGATAAATTTAGTTTAAAAATATTTAAAACTAAAATTAGTTAGGATATATTTTTAGTTATCCAATTAAACTCAATAGAATCAATTTCATTATTGAATTTGGTGTGAAAATATTTTTATACATAAAAAATGCATTATCTCTAAAAAATAGATTTTATTCAAGCACTGTGTTTTAAAAATTTATAAATTAAATTAGTCCCAATTGGTGAATTATATTATTGAATTAAATAATTTATATATTCAATAATGTTTTTTAACATTAATCTAATATTTTTCTAGGAAACAGTTATGAATAAATATCGTTTTATACTGAAAAAAATATTTTCCAAATAGTGATTTTCACCATATTTTTCACACATTTTTCAAAATTAGTTTATACCTTATATTAAAGTTGATTTATGAAAAATGAATTCTATATTTGGAATCAAAAGATTAAAATATTGAATATAACCCCCTTTTTTGAATATGAATAGATTCCATGGTAAAACATTTCACCTTGGTAATGGGTAAATTTGGTTGATCTAGTTTAAAACTAAGTGATAAAGTCATAATTATTCATAATATTTCTGAATAGTTAAATTAAATTCAACTGTTATAAAATTTGGCATGAATTTGATTTTTTAGTAAACAACTCTCCCTAAAAATGAAAAATATAATAT
This sequence comes from Viscum album, assembly GCA_963277665.1. NCBI lineage: Eukaryota > Viridiplantae > Streptophyta > Magnoliopsida > Santalales > Viscaceae > Viscum > Viscum album. The sequence goes on from OY728157.1 coordinate 1,816,961,856, forward strand.
TAAATTTAATGAATGTCACAAAATGACGAACTATAAATTTTAAATATTAATTATATATTTACATAGGGAAAAAGTGTTGATTGAATATTAGTATATTTTTTAAGTATAATATTCATATATTTGTGATTGTATTCTACTTACAATTTTTCAATTAAATAATTGTCTTAAATTATTAAACAATTCTTGGATGGAATTTATTCAATTAATAAAAATAGAATTGATTTTAAAAAATAATAATATTTGTATAATTTGACAGATTTAGAGTGTCCCGTGAATTTTATAGACTAATATGACATATTATTGTTGTTTTAAATAATTCTATAACAATTAAATTTTTTTAGGTCTTTTATGTCAAATTAAATTAATCGTTTAAAACTTTACATTTATGATATTTTATCAAAATAATATTTTATAAAATTATTTTATAACAAAAAAATGTGAAGGATAAAAATATTGATAATAAATGGTTTAAAATGGCTTGCCTTATAAATTTATGTGAAAATTTACACAATATATTTAAAATTATAACCCCTTATGAGTGAAAAGGATGTTACCGTGGTTAATCATAAAATTTGTTAATGAAGGATTTAATCCAAAACAGAATGATTAAAATGAAACATAAATAATATGATGTTTTATTGGTTTAGGGAATTTAAATACCATGTTATCTTAACTTTAAATACCTAAAATTTTGGAGTCATTTGTTCTAGAGTATAAATTTATTATTTTTAATCTTTTACTAAATTCCAATATTTCCTCTCACCAGATTATAAAAGACAACCTCCATGATCACCACTTCCCAAAACATTAAGCATTATATATTGAAAATACCCTTATAAACATCCATATAAAATATAAAAATATAAATTCTATAGTAGTTTTTGTTCCCAAAATTCTATCCATTGTGACATTGGAAGGATATCTAAAAAAGTTTTTTTAGAGATGATGTAGTCCATTTAATGAATAATTATCTTTTTAATTATTATATAACATCCTATAAATATTTTATATTCTTTATGAATTAATAAATTCATCATTTTAAATATATTTAAATATAATTATGGTAGTTAATACCCTAATTACACCGTGTTTTCCTTTAAATAGAAAGTGAAGGTATCACTCATGCCTATGTACGGCTTAACTTCACCATGTGGCGATACATTTCATTTTTATCGCCATATTTTATCAAAAAGTTAGTATGATAGGATTAAAATTTATGTAATATATTTATGAAATAATTATTCTTATAAAATTATGATATGTTATCTACCTTCTTATATTCCAATCTGTTGGAGAACTACAAACTTACTCTTATGTATGCATGGACTACCTTTCCACACAGCGATGTGATCCATTTTTAATTTTCATTTAATAAAAATGGTAATCAGGATATATGTACTGAATATATAAATTTAATATTTTATAATAATTATTCTTTAAAGGTGAATTATAATTTACCTTTCATTCGTTCGGTCTCTCAAAAATTTAAAACTACATTCATGTGTATGTACTACCTACCATCTCCAAGAACAATGTAATTTATTTTTAAATACATAAAATAATTTTTTTGAATAAAAATATGAATATAATGAATTTTTATAATATTTATATAAGAATTAAAATTTTAATTATGTGGAAACTATGAACAATTTAGAAGAATCCCAAAAATATGTGAATAATGAAGAAGCTGTCACTAGGAATAGTAATTTCAATAAATTATTATTACTTAATGGATGATAAAATTTTATAATAAAATAATAGTTTTCATGATATATGTTATTATTTTTTGACAAATATATATAATAAATCTATATTTTTCATATAGGAGGTTTGAACATGTGCAAATGAATTCGGACCTGACGTAAGGGTTTCCCATATCACTTATGTTTTTATGAGACATATGTGATATTTTCCACTTTTTCTTCCATGTGGTGTATATAATGACCCATTGATTTTATATATCCAGATTATCTTTATATTAAGGTTGTCTATGTATCCATTTTAATTGAATCATTTCATGCTAGTTAATATTCAATTGTTACTAAAGTAGTAATGGGTTGTCTAAGAATATCATCAATGTTAGAGGTTATTTATGTTGAACTCTATGTGGGAAAAATTATATTATATTTCTATATTAAAAAAAATATATATTATTATTATCTAGTAACTTATGGAAGATACAATTTTTCCATTCATCTTCCAATCTTTAAATACTCAAGAATCCAAAAAAATTGAGGGAAAACAAGGTATTTTTTTGACTCAGTCAGTAATATTTTTCATCCATATCCACATTGTCCATAAATTTTTTTAAAATAATTTTAATAATATTTTCCAATGATGTATTAAATATATTTTGACCCATTTTTTACTTTTAATCAATGTTTTAAAATGAATCCTCTGGTAATTTTTAAAAAAAGGCATGTTTTGAAATTTCTAACAAAGTATAAAAGGAATGTTTTTTATTATACACCGTAAATAAAATATACCTTTTTCATCACAACATAATGTTTTATTCATGATTAAAAATTATTCATCTTTATAATCAAATAAATATTTCCCTAATATTTTGGAATTTGTTTCCAAACATGACTTTAAAAGTGGAAAGGGTATTTCACTAAAAAACATTTTATTTAAATAAATATGGAATTTCAATTGAATTAAAAAATAATCATTTTTTTACTTCTATTACATTGGGGATATTTTTTAATTACACCATCAGATTAATTTGTCAAGAAAGTTTACGGTCAGTTTTGCAGGGGGGGTTTTGGCATTGTATATGCTTGTTATTTTAATAAAGGCATTTGTTGATTTTTAATGTGTATTTATTAAGTTGAATTTCTTATATCATGAATGAGTTGGAATTATTAAGTGACAGTTGGGTCCAATAATTATATAATCCATATATGTATTGGTATCTCTCATGAGACTTACTATATTTGTAATTGGGTAAAGGCCTTACATATTTACAATAAATTTAAATTGTTTGAGGCTTGGATGGTATTTTTTAGATATAAGAATTATGCATTCCAGCGTTTTGAAATAATTTGTTGATGTCCATGTGATTTTTTCAATTTTTAGTATATACATGGAATATGACTCAATAACATGTGATTATTTATATTGAATTATTTGATCATCATTTATTCATACTATATTATTCTCCATGCTCATGTTATTGATTGAATGGAATGTTTTTTGAATTATTTACCATTCTGTATAGATTATGTATTATTTGTTCAAGATATATTCTTATATAAGTAACACTTACTAAGAATATTTATCTCACCCTTATTTTCTTTCTTTTCCTAAGATATGAAGATTGAATTTTCTAATGAATTCATGGATGTATATTTTACTAATTTTATATCTTAATTCCAATGTAATGTGAGATTCAAGTATTATGTAGATTACTAAGAATAATAAACTATTTTATATTTTGGGATGTGATCACATGTATCTAGTGCCAATGTAATAATGTAACCATCTGCTTGGGGCTACTAAAGGTGGGGTGTCATGACCTGTCCCCCAGGGCTCGTGCCGTGACTACCCCATGCCCCCCTTCCATTGGCTAGGGGCTGACGACTAGTACAGAAAATCATGTTCCTTAAAACCAGAAAGTCATTGACTTTATAACCTATAAACACACGCACCCAAGCACATAGAAAGATAGGAACAAAACTAAACTATATAGAAAAAAGAGTGCAGAAATTAAAAATGGGTCAGAATACAAGCCCAATAGTAAAGTTACAAGTACAACTAAAATCAATACGACTGAAAAAAAAATGAATGTAGCTATAAGGTCGTCCTCTGAGTTTCCCACCTAAATGGTAGGTATAGATCTCCTCCTCAGCAATCCAAGTCCGCTCGTATCCTCTGCCTATTGAAATTCCATATGGTTCAACTCTGGGACCCATCTCGTCCTGCAACCCTCAGCCTCGATCAGCTTTGTCCATCATCTGCACAAAACACAACAAGCTGTGGGCATAGCCCGTGCAGTGTTGAGTATAACTATAATCAGTAGGGACCCCGATACCCTCATGTTCTCACAAAATCCACAACAGATAGACCACAAATCATGAATTAAACTGTCAACCCAACATAGGTATATGCCCACACAAATACATAAGTTATCAAGTATACCCATCTCAATCAAGATGAAACACATGGTCCAACCAAAAAACCCAACGCTCGACTATTCCACAAAGTAAGGAATAACATGAAGGTAAGTACCACATAATTAAGCCACACTAAAGAATACCTCCATGGTATTACCAAAATGGAATGTACCTCATAGGTACGAACTCAGCTCACACCAGGTATAACATAAGTACATTAGTAGAGATGATTAGAGGTAACTACTAATTTACCTTACTCTATTAAGAGGCCTTGCTGCTAACCAACACAGGATCGCTCAGTGCTGACCCACATAGGATCTCTATGTGTTGACCCACATAGGATCGCTTCGTGCTGGACCACCTAGGATCGCTCGTTGTTGGCACACAAAGGATCACACGGTGTTGAACCAGACATGATCTCTAGGTGATGACCCTCACAGGATTTCACTTATTTCTTTACTCCATTGACAGCTACTAGGTTCCCACACTAGTCTTTCTTGTATCTGGGAGGGTCCGCTTCTCAAGCCACTGGTCGATACTCAAACATCCATGAAGACCCAAAAAAATATATCCCAATGGACAGACACATCATAGGGGTCTTAACGCAATAGACGTTGCGTCAATCAGACGCCTGATCTATGAGTTATTATCCTTTTAGTCATGAGTGGCTGGTTGGATTCATGCTCGATCCAACCTAACTGTATTCCAACATTATCTAAAACAATAGAGGGGTATACCAAAGGGACTATCTAGCTCCAAGGTTTTCAGCTCCACTGACAGTTCTTCAAAAGGACACCCGGTGAAAATGTTATGGCCAAAAGAGAATAAATGGGTCGAATTGGGTCTGGTTCCGGTCCGACCAGGATGTGAAGACATGGCATGGGCTGCCCTGGTTAGGGTCGACCTGGCATGACCCACTGCATCCAGCCTAGCCCACACTAGGCGGTCCGGCCTCATTTCCCGAACTGGAAAGCGGCCCATGGGGCAGTGGAGGCCGTGGGTGCCACGGGGGCGGTGCAAGGCTGCAGGTTCCATGAGGCGGCAAGTCCGTGGTGTGGTGCAGAGGGCCTTGGGTGGCAAGGATGTGGGAGGTAGAGGCCGCGGCAACACAGGGGCTGCAGGGTGGCACCGTTGCTCCGTAACCTGCGTCGCGGCCGATGGTGGTGTCGACCTTCTTTCTCGTAACCCATCGAGGATAACTTGTCATCCTCCTCCATCGCAAAGAACACCCCAAAAATAGAACATCGATGTGGTCATCCATGTTTTATTATCCCACACCCTCCGTGTTATATTGGTAGATAGAAACACAAAAAAATCTTGAAAGAAGGACATCAAACCCTACAACCTTCCATAATGATAATTCCCAAACCCGTTAAATAAAACATATGCGGATCAACTAATTAATGTGTTGATCCACACTCCTTGTTTTAGAAAGAAATAAATTTAGAACATAAAATTATACACAACTAAACACCTACCTAGAAGTTTTGTTGAAGTTTGTCTACGGTTGAGATGGATTGGCATTTTTCGATTCTGAAACAAGTCTTCTCCAATGGCATTAGTGAGGAGAGGAAAAAGATGAAGTCGGTGATGACAACATTTCCTCGATCTTCGGTTTGTTTGTTGTTGGAGATCCTTCGACGAATTTTGGAGAAAGATTCGTCGAATTAGAAGAGTTCTTCATTGGCATTCATCGTTGGAGGATGAGTTTCTCCGCAATTTTCAAAATCTTCTACCTTTCCACAATTCAACAAAAAATGAAAAGTAGCCAACATAATATAAAATTTTGTGTAATTTAATATTGGCACAAAATAGGTTGGCCTAATTAATTAATTGATGTGGTTGGATCTCTTATTGAGAAGGGATACCAAAGGTCACCTCTCTCATTAAAGAGGGATTTCAAGAGGCTTCTCTCATTAAAGTAGTTAGGGGGTTCGGGTGGTCCCCACCCACAAATTTAAATTGGGAGGTTTTGGGCTTAGTGCTCCCGACCTCCATAACCTCACTTGGAAGGTTTAAACAAAAATAAAAATGTCAAACTTTTTTATTTTATTTTATTATTCCACAGAAAACCCAAGAACTATCATTCACCCTTGACCTATCGCGGTCAAGGGGGTTCTCTCCTTAAGTGAATATCGGCCCTGTGAGTTCAAAGGTTTCCTCAAATTTGAATTCCAAGTAACGGTTTTAATGTTAAAAAAACATGCTCATATGTTAACTACATGTACCCGAAAAAATGTTCAGAAATTCATTTCGGTTACACCGGGCCTCGGAATCACGTGCCGTCAGTTTTCCCTGACTCTTCAAATTCTGATATATTAAAAAAATTAAATGGAAATTTCGGGTCTTTAAATTTTCCCCACCTCAATGTTTTACGTCCTCATAAGCCACAACTCATACTAAGGGAACAAGTGGGGGGTACTGAGCACATATCTGAGCCTCCCACTCCCATGTGCTCTCAAAGAGGTTCTCATGTTGCAAACGTAAACACACTATAGGTATCATCCACCCATTAAGGACCCACTCTTATCGATCCCCAATATCCACTGGAACCTCCGTAAACGTCGCCCCATCATCGATGTCCATCTTGATGTGGTCGATGATGTGAGAAGGACAGTGCACGTATCTCATCAGCTAGGATATGTGGAAGTCGTTGTGAAGCCGATGCAACTGAGGTGGAAGTGCTAAGCGGTATGCCAGCTTGCCAACTCTTCTGAGAACTAGAAAAGGTCTGATGAACCTCAGAGATAACTTTACACCTTGGCCAAATCTCCTCAAACCTCGTTGGGGTGATACCCAAAGAAAGACGTGGTCACCATCCTCAAACTCTAGAGGTCTCTATCTCCTATCAGCATAGGACTTATTCATTATTTTTGTAGTCATAATATTCTCCTGGATGATCTACACTTTCACTGTGGTAGCCCGAACCATCTTTGGTCCCATGAGTGGTGACTCCCCTAGGTCAGTCCATCACAAAGCTGATATGCATGTTTTCCCGTAAAACGCCTCAAAAGGTGTCATACCAATGGTGAAGTGATAGGTTTTGTTATATTATGACTCCACCAAAGGCAAGTGATCATCCTAGCTATGACCGAAGTCGAGGATACAGCCATGCAGCTTGTCCTTGAGGGTCTGAATGGTCCGCTCAGTCTAGAAATCTATCTGAGGATAGAAGGCAGTGTTCAAATGAAGATGTGTCTCGGAAGCCTCCTCTAACCCCTTTCATACCCGAGAAGTGAAATGTGTATCATGATCAAAGACAATCGTCTAGGTTATTCCATGTCGCCGCACAATCTCCAACACATAGAGGCATACCATGCTCTCCACTGAACCCTACCCTCTTATCAGTAGGAAGTGGACCAACTTAGTGAGGCGGTCGATGATCACCCAAATTGATTCCTAACCTTTTGACGTAGTTGGAAGTCATGTCATGAAGTCTATGGATATCTTGTCCCACTTCCACTCTGGGATGTCCAAAAGCTAAACCAAGCTTGATGGTACCTGATGCTCCACCTTTACTTACTGACAAGTGAGGCACTGATAGACAAACTCTACAAATGCTTTCTTCATTCCTGTCCACCAGTACTGTTATCGTAGATCCTCATACATATTTTCCACTCATGGATGTACTACTAGAGGGGATGTTGGGAACTCCTTAAACACTTCCTCCCAAAGTGACATTGGTACCATGGTATGTCCTTTGAAGAGGATGATGTGCTCCCCACCATTAGAAAATCAATCAGGTGTATGTCCTATGGATATCTTAGCACGTCGAGTCTCATAGTCATCATCTTCATGTTGCACCTCCCTAACTCACTGAAGAAGTGTAAGAGTGACTGTAAGAGACTCAAGAAAATCTTCTTCATCTCTATCCATAAAGGATATCTGCATAGTTTCCACCTGCTCCATAGCCTCACCTAGCAGCTGTATTCTAGAACTCCTACTGAGTGCATCTGAAACAATGTTCCCCTTCCCAGGAGTATAGACTATCTCGAAGTCATAGTCCTGGAGGAAATCAAGACAAAGTCATTGTCTCAGGTTCAGGTCCTTTAGAGAGAATATATATCTGAGACACTTGTGATATTATAAGATTATCTAAATTTCACCCATAAGATAGTGTTGCTACATATTCATGGACAATACCACTACTGCAATCTCTAGGTCATGGGTAAAGTAGTTGTTCTCATGTTTTCTCAGCTATCGAAAATCATATGTGATCACTGCTCTCTCCTACATCAGGACACATCCGATTCTGGTCCATGATTCTTCATAGTACACTACGTACCCTATGCCCTCCTTTGGAAGCTCATGATATGGGAACTAGTCATCCTTCTCCTTAGCTCCTAAAAACTCCACTGGTATCTCTCCGACCACATGAATGGTTTCCCCTTCTTCGTAAACACTGATAGTGGTGCTGCAACTCTGGAAAAATATTTCCCAAAACTCTATTAGTATCCATCCAAACCCAGGAACTCAGTACCTCCGTCACACTCCTGGGTGGCTCCCAAGAAACTACCGCCTCAATATTCGATGGATCTACTGCAACACCAGCCTCTGATATGAAATTTCCTAGAAAGTGAACCTCTCAGATCCAGAACTGGAACTTTGAGAGTATACCATAAAGAAGGTGCCCTCTAACTATGTCTAGTACTACCTGAAAATGGTAGGGATGCTCCTTTTTATTAGTCGAGTAGATCAGAATGTCATTGATGAATACTAATAAAAAGCGATCAAGGTATTGCTGAAATATCTTGTTCATGATTCCCATGAACATTGTTGGAGCAATGGTTACACCGAATGGCATAACAAAGAACTCGTAATGGCCATACCGACAACTAAAAGTCGTCTTCATCACATCCTCTTCTTGTACTATGAGATGGTGATAGCGTGATTTGAGGTCTATCTTTGAGAACCATTGTGCTAACTTTAGCTGATCAAGAGGTCGTCAATCCTCCGAAGTGGATAATTTTTCTCCATAGCCACCTAGTTTGGGAGATGATAGTCAACACAAAATATCATGCTCCCATCCTCCTACATGGAAAACAAATTGGGGCTGCCCAAGGATAAAAATTTGGTCGAATGAATTCCTTTACCTTAAAGTCCTCTAGCTATACCCACAGCTCACGATGCTCCGTGGGAGCAATCTGATACGTTGGTGTAGATATCGGTGCCATCCTTTGGTATAAGTCAATGTAAAAGTCCACCTATCTATGAAGAGGTAGACCTTGAACATCATCAGGGAATACATTTGTGTACGGGTCCACCACTACAAGATAGATCAAACTCTCCACATCATCTGCTCCAAGGATATGGAAAGCCAACTAATGTGTGATCTGTTGCACTCTCCTCCAGGTAAGTCTATCATGTGTTGCAAATGCTCCCTTCTCTCTTGTGAAGGTAAATGTGGTCCGATCTGTGCGGACACACCACACTTTGTGCCTAATACAGTCTATCTGAGCATGAACTTTAGGTAACTGGTCCATACCCAAGATGACGTCGTAAAGTCTCGATATCGCTACTAGGAGATCCCAACTGAAGCTCTAGCCTCCTAGAGTTAGCTAACACTGCTGTAACTACTGCATAATCATCTAATCCGCTCTTGTAGGAGTCTCTATCCATAAGTATCGAGCAAAAAGCTTAGTCGGAATCTCTGATCTCTGAATGAGGTCAGTGTCAATAAATGAATGACTGGAACATGTGTCTATAAGTACTATATCTAAGGTGGAGTAGACACAGATCATACCTCGTATCATCTATGGAGCTCCATGGTCGTAGGACTCAGCTTCCAAGAGCAGAGGTCTACACTGTCCACCTGCTCCATGTGGTTGGCGTGGACCACCTGGTGGTGGTGGCGGTAACATGTTGAATTGTAGCCCACAGCCAGTTGCACGGTGAGCTCTACTTCCACATCTTCCAGCTCCATGCGGACCTCCTTGGTTGAACCTCTATCTATTTCTAGGCGGTCCTTCAACCATCTATTGATCATCCGTATGGAAGGTCGGATAGTCACGAGCCATGTGACTCTGCCCACCGCATGCGTAACACTGCCCGCTCTTAGCAAGACTAGCTCTGGCTTGGGTGTCTCACACAACCAACCCTAAATCCTGAGGTTCTCCACCTGTAGGTCTGGTCCTCTTGCACCTTTGTGACATCTGTCTATTGCCAGATGCAGAAGACTCCACTACGAGACATCCCATTGTGGGTCACGCTATTGGTGACTTCTCACCAAGAAACTATCCAATAAGAGGGCTATCACTAAAACCCATTCCAGTGTCGGGATGCTGAGTGAGATCATCGTAGCCCTAATCCCCCTCTTGAGTCCCTGATCGAAGTTCTGGGCCCTAATGAATTGGACCTGCACCATATCTCTAGAGTAGAATGAGAGTTTAGTGAACCTCACAGAGTACTGAGCTAAAGTCATGCTGCCCTGTTGTCGAGGAAGAATCTCTTATATATGCTCTGTGCGAAGAATCCCTTGGACAAACTATGCCAGAAATAGGCTCTCGAAGTCGTCCTAGAGAAGTGTCACCACATCGTGACCTTAGAGCATCACTCTCCACCGTCTATCTACTACTTCATGTAGAAGGATGGAAGCATAGATCACCATGAGATCATTTAGTGTTCATACTAGTCGGAATAATCTCACCATGGCCTCCATCCAATCCTCAGCCGCCTATGGGTCCATCTCTCCCCCGAACCAGGGTGGCCTCTAGCACTGGAACTCATTCAAAATGCTCAAGAAGTGTGCACCCTCTGCTGTTGGGGCTGGTGGCATTGGTGGCCCAACGGGTAAAGGTACCATTGGTGCCTCCACTGGTACCTCTACTGGAATAGATCATTGCACCGAGGCCTCATCCGTTGGTGGGATATCAGTGTGTATTATATCTGGAATCCTTGATGGTTGTCTACGTGGAGGAATCCTGAAAATAAAACAGGTGTTCCACAGTCAATATGTTATACCTGGTGAGATGACTCAGAGAGATCACAAAGGAAACTCTTGAAAACACTACTACAATTAGGGTTTTCGTGCACTAAGTGAGAAATCAAAATTGAGGGTCCTAGTGTATGGATATTTATTCCTCCGCACCAACACTGGATTCCCTAAACTGATAACCACACTCATTAAAGTTAACACTATTTCCATTATAATGAATGATCAGAGTCCTATGATCTATAGTATAACTGACTCCTCTTACACCAATTTGTCCCAACCCATTCCCCGAGGCCTATGCGGTGACTACCCCAAGCACTCCTTCCATAGGCCAAGGGCTAGAGACAACCACCAAAAGGCGTGTACCCAAAAACTAGAAAGGCATTTCCTTTATAACCTGTAAACACAAGAAACTATGCACACAATAAGATACGAAGACAAGTAAACTGTATAGAAAAATGAGTACTGAAATTAAAAAGGTTCCAGAATACATGAAAAATATTAAAGGTACAAGTACAACTAGAAAACAATACTACTAAAAAAAGGAAAGCAGATACTGAGTCTTCCTCCGAGGTTCCTACCTGAAGGGTTGGTACAGATCGCCTCCTCGTCACTCCACATCGTCCCATCTCCTCTATGTACCGACACTTCATATGGTCCATAGACGGGCCCTGTTTAGTCACGGTACACTCATCCTCGATCAGTGATGTCCGTTGTCTGCACCAAACACAACAAGATGCGGGCATAGTCCATGCAGGTGTGAGTATAATGATAATCAGTAGGGACCGCGAGACCCTCAAGGTCTCACAGAATCCACAAAGGATAAACCACAAAGCATGAAGTCAACTGTCAACCCATCATAGGTATATGCCCATAAATATACCTAAGTTATCATGTATACCCATCACAATCAAGAGAAAACATAGGGTCCAACCCAAAATCACAAATCTCAACTATACCAGGAAGGAAAAAATACCACAAAGATAAGTACCACATAGGTACACCCACACAGAAGAATACCAACAGGGTATTACCACGAAGGAATGTACCACACAGGTATGAAATCATGTCACACCAAATATAAATTAAGTACAGTAGTCGAGATGATTAGATGTAACTACTAATTCATCTTAACCTGTTAAGAGGCACTTCTGCTAACCCACATAGGATAACTCGGTGCTGACCCACAGAGGATCACTAGGTGTTGACCCACATCGGATCGCTTGGTGCTATCCCAAACAAGATCGCTTAGTTCTCATCCACATAGGATCTCTCAGTGCTCACCCACATAGGATCGCTCAATTCTCACCCACATAGGATCACTAGGTACTGGCCCACACATGATCACTATTCATTCTTCACGCCACAGGCAGCTACTAGGTTCCTGCACTAGGCTTGCTCGTCTATGAGAGGGTCTGCTCCTCAAGCCACTGTTCGATAGTCCAACTACCACGAATTCCAATGAATAAGTATCACAATATACTTTCACATCATATTGGTCTCAACTCAATAGACGATGCGTCAATCAGACACCTGGTCTGTGAGCTATTAGCATTTTAGTCCCAAGGGCTCGTTTGGATTCATGCTCGTTCCAACCCAACCGTACTCCATACTTAACCAAATCTCCCTTGGGGTATACCAAAAGTACCTTCTCACTCCAAGGTTTTCATCTCTGCTAACAGTTCGTCAAATGGACGCCCAGAGCCAACGTTATGGCCAAAAGAGCTTAAATGGTTCAAAGTGGGTCCGAGTCTGGTCTGAACCGGTTTCGGTCAACCTGGCCCAACCCGTTGGGTTCGGCCTGGCCCGCACTGTGCGGCTCGTCCTAGGAAGAATTACATGGGGAGGTGGGGAGGCCACGGGAGATGCGGGTTGGCGCAAGGCCATAGGCGCTGCAGGGCGGCGTGAGGCCACGTGTGTCGCGGGGCGGTAGAGGTCGTCGTTGTCGCAGGGCGGCGGAGGCTGTCGTTGCCATGGGGAGGTGGAGTCCACAGGTTCCATGGGGGAGGATCGAGTCCATGGAAGCCACTGGGAGGATAGGATGAGGGGTTACACTGAGGTCCATTGGGAGGTGAGGCCGCAGGGCGGTGGCGGCGCGAAGACTGTAGTGGCGCATGGGCTGTGGGGCGGTGTCGAGGCCTTCATTGCTTCTGACGGCGGCGTCAGTCACCATTCTAGTGCCAAACTGAGGATAAATTTCCATCCTCCACCATCATGAACAACACACCAAATAGAATAACAATAGTGGGGTCTACCAGGTTTGATTGGCCGGCACCCTCCGCGTTAGAGCGGTAGCGAGCAACTCAACAAAATCATGAATGAAGAACGTAAAACTCTACAACCATCTGCAATGTTAATTCCCCAAACCGCAAAAGTAAAAATTCTTGGATCAACTAATAAGATATTTGATACACATTATTTGTATTATAAGGGAAGAAAATGGGAACATATAATCATACACAACTAAACCCCTACCTGAAAGGTTTATTGAATATTCTCCACGATTTAGACAGATTGGCATTTGTCGAATCTGAAACAAGTCTCCTCCAATGGCATTGGTGAGAAGAGGAAAAAGATGAGGTTGGTAAAGATGGTGTTTCCTTGATCTTCAGTTCGTTCTTCATTGGAGATTGTTTGAAGAATTTTTGAGAGTGAATCGTTGAAGGAGAGGAGTTCTTCATTGGCATTTGTCGTTGGAGGATGAGTTTCTCCATGATTTTCCAAAGCTTCTCCCATACCCCAAAATCCACCAAAAATGAAAAGTATATAATATAATTGAATATGTTGTGTAATTTAATATTGGCACAAAATAGTTTTTTTTAATTAACTAATTGATGTGGTTGGCACCATTAAATTGGCAGGATACCAAAAGTCACCTCCCTTATTAAAGAGGGATTTCAAGAGGCTTCACCCATTAAAGGAGTTTGGTGGGTTCGGGTGGTCCCCACCCTCAAATTCATATTGGGAGGTTTTGGGCTTGGTGGTCCCCACTTCTATAATGTAAAGTCCTGAAAAATTCAAGGAAATATTTTTCTTAATTTTCTTGGGAATTTTACAAGAACCCAGTTTTCTAACGGCACCTGATTTTGAGGCCCGGTGTGCCCGGAATCTTTTTCCGAAGTTTAGCTCGGGTATGTTCAGTGAACGAATGAACGGGTTTTTCTAACTCATGAACTGGTGCTCAGAATCAAATTCTGAGGGCACCGATGGAATCGTAGTGCTGGTATTTGCTAAGAAACACCTCTTCCGAAGTTGTGTTTGCTCGGCTGTGGATTTTAATTTTTTTTTTGGTTAAGTTAAGAAATAAAATAAAAGTGGTACAGCCGATTTTTATTTCATTTTAACTTAAGTTAAGTGGATGATGTAGGACCCACAATATCGTACCCTCTTGGTAGGATATTTGTAATGTGGGGCCCACACGAGCCCCACCATTTCTTTTCTTCTATGTAACGCACCCACACCCCCCTTTTAAATGAAGTCAACTCTTACATTTAATCTGGATATTAAACACCCCAATTAATTGGGCGGTTTTAAAATCCTCAATTAATTATTCGTTTCGTTTCTTTTGAAATTCAAATGTTGGCTTGTGCGTTAATAAAATAAGACAACTCTTATTTTATTCTGGTTGGGACTTGTTGCTTGAGTGGTTTGGGAGAAAAGCTAAGGGAGGCTTGATAATCTTCATCTTCTTCGTCGAGGTAAATGAAGAACGCGAAGAACGCGAAGAATGCACCGATCTCCATCGAAGAATGCCGAATCCTCAGAGATCAACTACGCGACGCCGTGTACCGCGATGCCGTGTACCGCGACGCCAACGACGCCTTCTTCCACGACGATTCTCCTTTCACGACGCCTCCTTCCACGACGGTTATTTCCGCGAAGAACCTCCTTTCAAACTACGTTCGAGGTAGGGATTTCTTTTATTGTTGATGATATTCGTGTTTTCATCCATCATCATTCCTCGTACTTTTGGACCACCTATTACCAGTTAATGGGAGGAGGTAAGACCGCACAAACACGGCCGACCCTCCTCCCCTTTTTATCTTTTCTTCCTTGTGGTGGAATGGAACGAGGATGGTGCGTTGTCGTCATACCTCGCGGGGTCATGCGACAAGGTATGTGCGGCGCCGTCGCGCCGCGCCTTTGAATCGAACAAGAACGTGGCGTCGTCGCGTCGCGCCGGACGGTCCAAGGCCGCGGTGGAGCAGGGGAACCGGCGGCCAGAATCGGGCTGCCGGCGTCGGAGCAGGGGGGACTGGCCTTGCCGATCCCTTGGCGGCAGAAGCCGGCCGGCCAGAGCGGGCCGGCCGGACAGTGGAAGAGTCAGGGGTTCGAAACCCCTAGCTGGCCGAACGTGAGCGGCCCCCATTATGGGGTCGTGGTTACAACAAGGGAGGGCACCCCCCCCCCCCCCGCATCCCGAACGGCTCGGCCGTTCGGCCGAGCCACCTGGACAGTGCGTCGGGCCGTGCCCAAGCGGGTCAGACCCGGGTCGGGTCGACGCAGTTCGGGCCGGCCCAGGGGGTCTCAGGCCGGGTCGGTACGGGCCCGAAACCCCCACTTTCGGACCTCTCACGGTCTTTTTCCCATAACATGGCATGCGGACCTCCGATCAACGCACCGTCAGCGGCTATGCGATACATGGAACGAGACGGTCATTTCAATATATTACACTTAAGGTTTTGGAGTACTTTGTGTTCGGCTGGGTTGGTTCGTACACGAAACCAACTGGGCCCTTGGAGCAGAAACGCTTATACCATGAGTTCCGGACATCCGATTGACGTGTCGTCAACTATGATGGATTCCTCTTTGTGAGATGGACCTGTTGGCTTACTCCTCTTGGGGTTTGGACGCAGTTGGAGTACGGTTGGGTTGGTTTTGACTTAAAAACCAACTGGGCCCCTGGGACGAAAAAGCCAATAACTCTCAGACCGGGCGTCCGATTGACGCGCCGTATATGAAGTTGAGTTCCTGTTGACGATACGGAACTTTTGGATACATCAACATCAGACTACGTTTCAGTTGATGCATCAACCCCTCGGCTCGTGGAGCGGACCCTCCCGAACGAGCTTGTTGTGTGCGGGAACCCTAGAGCTGGCTGCGACTGCGACGACGATGACGACTGTGAAGAAATCCTCCGTGGATTCGACGACGACGACTACAGCACTCAGCGGTCCTACGTGGATTAGTGCCACTGATCCTGTGTGGGTCAGATCCTACTTGGTTCAGCGCTCAGCGGTCCTGTGTGGGCCAGCGCCTACAGATCCTGTGTGGGTCTGATCTTGTGTGGGTCATTGCGGGGGATAGTTACCTATCGATCATGTGTGGGTCAGATCCTTTGTGGGTCATTGCGGGGGTTAGTACCTACCTATCCTTTGTGGGTCCGACGGCTTAGATGAATCAGTGGCAATATCTGATCATATCTATCGTCATACGAAGAACTATACCTGTGTGAGTTGAATCCTGTTTTTCTTTCCTATGTGGATTGTGTTTTGCTATCCTGTGTGGATTATGTTTTTCATTCCTGTGTGGACTGGGTTGTGATTTCTTGTGTGGACTGGGTTGTACTTGAGCTCGGATGTTAGAGTCGAATGAGAATTTATGACTTAGGTATATGTATGGGCATATACCTAAGTAGTGTCGGATGTTACTTTGTGATTGTATCTTTCCTTTGTCGATTATACTTTTTTGATTCTGGGAGACCTTAGGGGGTCTCGGGGTCTCTACTGAGTAGTATATACTCACCCCTGAATGAGCTATGCCCATGCTATGTTGTGTTGGTTGCAGACGACAGACAGCGCTGATCGTGGTTGAGGCTTGCGGAGCAGGACGGTGCCTGGAGGTGGACCACTGGGCGGGACGTACTCAGAGTGGACGGCTAGACCCGAGGGGATGTGGAGGCTATCTGTACTCACCATTCAGGTGGGACTTCCAGTGGACGAATCGACGTTGTGGCTTTACTTAGAGTTTCTGTTTTCCCTTTCCAGTTGTACTATACTTTCAGTTTGGGTTTGTATTCTGGCCCACATACATTTCTGCACTTACTGTTGTACCCAGTTTTTACTTAGTGTTTACTTCTGCTTGCTTGCTCTGTGGTGTTTTTTTACTTTCCAAAGGCAATGTATTCCCTTTTATCGGTAATTACTCCTTGGTACTAGTCTCCATCCCCTGACCTATGGAAGGCCAGCTTGGGGTAGTCACGGGACGGGCCCTGAGGATGGGTCGTGACAAATTGGTATCAGAGGAGTTCGGTTCTACCGCAGAACTTTGGTCTCTGTTCTTTCTTCTAAGTGAAGCAATAGTGTTAAGCATATTAGGTGTGGTTATCAGTCTAGGGAGTCCAGTGTTGGTACGGCGGCCGACGTATCCGTACAACAGGACCCTGACTTCTGATTTCCGAATTAATGCCCGAAAATATTGATTGCATGTGTGTTTCAAGTTTTCTTTGTGATTACTTTATGTCAGCTTACTAGGTATTTTGTTTGACCGTGGCGCACCTGTTTCTTTTCAGGATTTCCCCATGACGGCAGCCAGCTAGGGTTCCGAGAGTTGTGTGTGACGATAGCCCACCGAGCGATGAGGCCTCGGAACAGGGCCCTTTGACAGTAGTGGCACCGGCGGTAACGCTACCCACCGAGCCACCGATGCTACCAGCCCCAGCCGCTGATGATGCACATCGCCTTAGTGCACTGCATGAGTTTCAGCGCTAGCGACCGCCTAGGTTCCACGGGGAGATGGACCCCCAGGCATCCGAGGATTGGCTGGAGGCAGTTGTACGGGTTTTCAGGTTAGTTAGGACACCAGCAGACCTCATGGTGATCCTCGCAGTGAGCCTCCTACACGCGGCAGCAGGCAGATGGTGGAGCTTGATGCTCCAGGTGCACGATGCAGCATCTCTCCTCTGGATGGACTTTGAGAGCCTCTTCTGCTTGGAGTTCTTCCTAGCCACCCTTCGTGCGGTGTGCATCCAGGCTCTTCTACAACTGCAGCAGGGCATCTTGACGGTCGCCCAGTACTCAGCGAGATTTACCGATCTCTCGCGCTACTCGAAAGACATGGTACGAGAGCCATTAATCTGGGCTCGGACCTTTGAGAAAGGATTGAGGCAGGAGATCAGGGCATCGCTGATCTCCCTCAGCATTCTGACGCAGGTAGGGGTACTGGAGCGAGCCCTTCTGATCGAGAGCTTCCTTGCAGAGCCTGCTTCAGCAGCGAGACCTACCGTAGGGAGGCACGTAGCAGAGTCCTCTGCAGCAGGCAGTCGACGGATGACTCATGGGTCCAGGCAGACCAGACCCTCAGGCAGATGACTTCAGGACACTGGCTCAGCAGTGCGGGGCACACAGCGCGGAGCCAGTCTTTTGAGAGGAAGACAGTGCTATGCATGCGGCAGGCAGGGCCACATGGATCGTGACTGCCCGACCCGCCATGCCGAGGAGAAGAAGACGGTCGAGGGGCCACCCAAGCAGAGGTAGAGGGTTGACCATGGCAGTCCACAGGGAGCAGGAGGACAAGGCAGAGGAGCTGGCTAAGCAGTAGGTGGTGGGTGACGCTTTGAGGCTCTACCACCACCACCACAAGGAGGTCCACCCTGACCACAAGGAGCTGGCGGGAAGAGACAGGCACGGCTCCAGGCAGCGGAGTCCAACGACCACGGTTTCGCCGAGATGATTCGAGGTACTATCTATGTCTATTCCTCCCTTGCTACTGTTCTTATAGATACAGGAGTGAGTCATTCTTTCATAGCCGCTACCCTTGTTCGGAGCTCGGAGATTTGGACAGAGCCGTTGGCTCGATCCTTACGGCTAGAGACTCCTACGGGAGAAGACACGATGATTACGCACTGGTGCCGGCAGTGTGAGCTTACTCTAGGAGGCGAGAACTTCGACTGGTATCTTCTTGTCGCGGCGTCGAGGCCTTACGACATCATCTTGGACATGGATTGGTTATCTACAGTCTATGCTTAGATTGATTGTATTAAGCGCAAGGTGTGGTGTGTACGCACCGACGGGAGAAGGTTCACCTTCACCGGCGAGAAGGGAGCCTTCGCAGCACAGAATGGACTCTCGTAGAGGAGAGTACATCCCATCACTCATCAGTTGGCTAGCCTCATCCTAGGAGCAGTTGATGTGCAGAGTCCTAGTTTTCCTGCTGTGGTGGATCAGTATGCGGACATTTTCCCCGATGAAGTCCCAGCACTACCTCCTCGTAGAGAGGTAGACTTTTATATTTACCTATACCCCGGGACATCCCCTATATCCACCCCAGCATATCGGATGGCACCCGTTGATCTTCGGGAGCTACGGGTACAGTTGGAGGACTTGCAGGGCAAGGGATTCATCCGAACCAGTGTTTCACCCTGGGCTTCCCCGATTTTGTTCACCAAGAAGGTGGACGGGAGCATGCGACTTTGTGTCGACTATCGTCGCCTGAACCAGGTGACAGTGAGGAACAAGTATCCGCTACTGAGGATTGATGACCTCTTCGATCAGCTCAAGGGAGCACAGTGGTTCTCAAAGATAGACCTCAGGTCAGGCTATCATCAGCTCAGAGTTCGGGATGAGGACGTGCAGAAGATGACATTCAGATGTTGGTATGGACACTATGAGTTCATGGTTATGCCATTCGGCGTAAACAATGCTCCATCAGTGTTAATGGGCCTCATGAACAGGATCTTTCATCCATACCACGATCGATTTTTCGTGGTCTTCATCGACGACATTTTGATATACTCGACAACCGAGGAGAAGCACGCCTAACACTTGCGGGCTGTACTGGACACACTCCGAGAGCATCAGGTTTATGGTAAGCTCTCGAAGTGTCAGTTCTGGATACGCGAGGTCCACTTTTTGGGACACGTCATCTCTGAGGCGGGATTTGCGGTAGATCCTGTGAAGATCGAGGAATTTCTAGCTTGGGAGCCACCCATGAGTGTGACGGAGGTGCGGAGTTTCTTCGGACTAGCTGGGTACTACTAGAGATTTGTGCTAGACTTCTACAGAGTTGAGGAACCACTCTCAGATTTGACGAAGAAGGGGAAACCCTTTGTGTGGTCAGACAGATGTCATCAGAGCTTTCAGGAGCTGAGATAGATATTCACCAGTGTGCCTATCTTGAGGTTGCTAGAGGAGGGAGTAGGGTACGTAGTTTACTGTGATGCATCAGGTACTGGACTCGGATGTGTCCTGATGCAGGAGCGGGAAGTGATCGCATATGGATCACATCATTTGAGGCCACACGAGCACAACTATGCTACCCATGACCTGGAGTTAGCAGTAGTGATCTTTGATCGGAAGCATGGTGACACTATCTGATGGGCGAGCGCTTTACAGTCTATTCTGACCATCAGAGTCTCAGGTACATCTTCTTGCAGAAGGACCTGAGCCTGAGACAACGGCGATGGCTCGAGTTCCTCCAGGATTATGACTTTGAGATAGTGTATACTCTTAGAAAGGGGAACGTAGTAGCTGATGCTCTCAGCAGGAGGACGGGCATTCAGCTATTTGGGGAGGCGACAGAGCAGCTAGCCGCTTTGCAAATATCCTTCATGGATAGAGATGGAGCAGCCTTCCTTCAGTCACTCATAGTCACTCCTCCACTACTACAGCGGGTCAGAGAGGCACAGCGTGGGGACACCGACTATGAGATGAGGCGTGCACAGATATCCTCAGGACATGCACCTGATGGATTCTCCATGGGAGGAGAGCATGATGTCCTTTTCAGAGGACGTACCTTGGTACTAGTTGCTTTACGAGAGGAGGTGTTGAGAGAGTTTCACACATCCCCTTTGGCGGTACATCCTGGCGTGGCGAAGATGTACCAGGATCTCAGACGACAGCACTAGTGGTCGGGCATGAAGAAGGTTGTGGTAGAGTTCGTTTCTCGATGCCTCACCTACCAGCAGGTGAAGGCAGAGCACCAGGTACTAGCAGTCTTGGTACAACCCTTGGAGGTCCCGGAGTGGAAGTGGGACGGGTTATCTATGGACTTCGTGACTGGACTTCCACGCACTTCCAGAGGTCACGACTCCATTTGGGTGATTGTTGACCAACTCACCAAGTCGGCTCACTTCTTACCCATCAGAGAGAAGGGCTCAGTGAAGATCTTGAGACGTCTTTACATTCAGGAGATTGTATGGCTTCACAGTGTGCCATCATCTATCATCTCCAATCGAGATGCTCGCTTTACTTCCCGGCTTTGGAAGGGGTTACAGGAGGCGTTCAGGACGCAGCTACGTCTGAGCACTACCTTTCACCCTCAGACAGATGGTCAGACGGAGAGGACCATTCAGACTCTCGAGGACATGCTTCGTCCATGTGTCCTCGACTTTGGTCGCAGTTGGGAGAACCACCTACCCTTGGTGGAGTTCGCGTAAAACAGAAGCTACCACTTCACCATCGGGATGGCACCATACGAGGCATTGTACGGTCGACCTTGTAGATCACCGCTGTATTGGACAGACCCTGGGGAGTCAACACTTGTGGGACTAGAGATGGTCCAGGCCACGACAGAGAAGGTCCAGGTCATCCAGGAGCGGATGAGGACAACTCAGAGCCGGCATAAGTCTTATGCTGACAGGAGGCGGAGGCCACTGGAGTTCGAGGATGGCGACCACGTCTTCTTGCGGGTCTCACCTCGATGTGGATTATGGAGATTCAGTTGAGGCGGCAAGTTGTCTCCATGCTTCATCGGACCATTCCAGGTCCTCAGCAGGATTAGCAAGGTGGATTATCGCATGGCTCTACCACCTCAGTTACACCGGGTGCACGACGTCTTCCACGTATCTCAGCTGAGGAGATACGTGCATGACCCGACACATATCATTGACCATGGGAAGCTGGACATTAATGATGGGGCGACTTTTGCGGAGGTCCCGGTGGAGATCGAGGATCGACAGTAGCGGGTCCTATGTGGACGATTGATTCCTCTAGTGCGCATCAGATGGCAGCACGGGAACCTCCAGGAGAGGACTTGGGAGCGGGAGGCTCATATATATTCTCAGTACCCACTTTTGTTTCGCTGGTTTTTTATGTATCTTTACGGGGACGTAAATCCCTAAGGTGGGAGTGATGTAAAGACCCGAAAAATTCAAGGAAATTTTTCTCTTAATTTTGTTGGGAATTTTACAAGAACGCAGTTTCTGACGGCACCTGATTCTGAGGCCCGGTGTGCCCAGAATATTTTTCTGAAGCTTATCTAGGGTTCATTCAGTGAACGAATGAGCAGGTTTTTCTAACTTTTGAAACGGTGCTCAGAATCAAATTACGAGGGCACCGATGGAATCACTGCACCGGTATTTTCTTAGAAACACCTCTTCCGGAGTTGCGTTTTCTCAGGTGTGGATTTTAATTTTTTTTGGGGTTAAGTTAAGAAATAAAATAAAAGTGGTACAACTGATTTTTATTTTATTTTAACTTAAGTTAAGTGGATGATGTGGGACCCACAATATCCTACCCTCTTGGTATGATATTTGTGAGGTGGGGCCCATATGATCCCCACCGTTTCTTTTATTCTAAGTAACGCACCCACACCCCCCTTTTAAATAAAGTCAACTCTTACGTTTAATCTGGATATTAAACACCCAAATTAATTGGGCGGTTTTAAACTCCTCAATTAATTATTCATTTCATTTCTTTTGAAATTAAAACGTTGGATTGTGCGTTAATAAAATAATACAACTATTATTTTATTTTGTTTGGGACTTGTTTCTTGAGTGGTTTGGGTGAAAATCTAAGGGAGGCTTGAAAATCTTCATCTTCTTCATCGAGGAACACGAAGAACGCGAAGAATGCAAAAAACGCACCGATCTCTGATGAAGAATGACGAATCCTCAGAGAACGACTTTGCGACGCCATGTACCGCGACGCCAACAACGCCTTCTTCCGCGACGATTCTCCTTTCGCGGCGCCTCCTTCCATGATGGTTATTTCCATGACGAACCTCCGTTCAAGCTACGCTCGAGGTAGGGATTTCTTTTATTGTTGATGATATTCATGTTTTCATCCGTCATCATTCCTCGTAGATTTGAACCACCTGTTACCAGTTAACGGGAGGAGGTCGGACCGCACAAACATGGCCGACCCTCCTCCCCTTTTTATCTTGTCTTCCTTGTGGTGGAATGGAACGAGGATGGCGTAGTGCCGTCGCACCGCGCGGGGTCTTACAGCAAGGTATGCACGGCGTCGTCGCGTCGTGCCTTTGAATCGAACAAGAACGCGGTGCCGTCGCGCCGCGCTAGAGAACCCCAAAGGCACCGCGACCGGAGCAGGGTCGTGGCGGAGGGGTGCAGTGTCGTCGCACCGTGCCGGACGGTCCAAGGCCGCGGCATAGGCCGCGGCGGAGCAGGGGAACCGGCGGCCAAAATCGGGCCGCCAGAGTCGGAGCAGGGGGGACTGGCCTTGTCGGTCCCGTGGCGGCAGAAGTCGGCCGGCCGGAGCGGGCCGACCGGACAGTGGAAGAGCCGAGGGTTCGAAACCCCCAGCTGGCCGGACGTGAGCGGCCCCCATTATGGGGTCGTGGTTACAACAAGCGGGGGGCAGCGCCTCCCCCCCCCCCCCCCCCCCGCATCCCGAATGGCTCGGTCATTCGATCGAGCCACCTAGCTAGCGCGTCGGGCCGCCAGTGAGCTGGGCCGCGCCAGCCAGGCCAAGTCGTGCCCAAGTGGGCTAGACCCGGACCCAGGTCGGGTCGACCCGGTTCGGGCCGGCCCAGGGGGTCTCGGGCCAGGTCGCTCCGGGCCCGAAACCCCCACTTTCGGACCTCTCATGGTCTTTTGCCCATAACATGGGTTGCGGACCTCCGATCGACACACCGCCAGTAGAGATGCGATCCTTGGAATGAGGCGGTCGTTTCTATATATTACACTCAAGGTTTCTGAGTACTTTGGGTTTAGCCGGGTTGGTTCGTACACGAAACCAACCAGGCCCTCGGAGTGGAAATGATTATAACTTGAGTTCCAGACGTCCGATTGACGTGCCGTCGACTTTTTTGGATTCCTCTTAGTGAGACGGACCTGTTGGCTTACTCCGCTTGAGGTTTGGATGCAGTTGGAGTATGGTCAGGTTGGTTTTGACTTAAAAACCAACCGGACCCCTAGGAAGAAAAAGCCAATAACTCTCAGAACGGGCGTCCGATTGACGCGCCGTCTGTGACGTTGAGTTCCTGTTGACGATACAAAACTTTTGGATACATCAAATTCGGACTACGTTTCAGTTGATGAATCAGCCCCTCGGCTCGTGGAGCAGACCCTCCTGAACGAGCTTGCTGTGTGCGGGAACCCTAGAGCTGGCTGCGACTGCGCCGACGATGACGACTTTGCAGAAATCCTCCGTGGATTCGATGGCGACGACTACAGCACTCAGCGATCATACGTGGATTAGTGCCACCGATCCTGTGTGGGTCAGATTCTGTGTGGGTCAGCGCTCAGCAGTCTTGTGTGGGTCGGCGCCTACAGATCCTGTGTGGGTCCGATCCTGTGTGGGTCATTGCGGGGGTTAGTTACCTATCGATCCTATGTGGGACAGATCCATTGTGGGTCATTGCGGGGGTTAGTACCTATCAATCCTTTGTGGTTCTGACAGCTTAGATGAATCAGTGGGAATATCTGATCATCTCTATCGTCATACAAAGAAGTATACCTGTTTGAGCTGAATCCTGTTTTGCTTTCCTATGTGGATTGTGTTGTGCTATCCTGTGTGGATTATGTTTTTCTTTCCTGTGTGGACTGGGTTTTGATTTCCTCTATGGACTGGGTTGTACTTGAGCTCGGATGTTGGAGCCGAAAGAGAATTTATGACTTAGTTATATGTATGGGCGTATACCTAAGTAGTGTCAGATGTTACTTTGTGATTGTATATTTCCTTTTTGGATTATCCATTGTGGATTCTGGGAGATCTTCAGGGGTCTCGGGGTCCCTACTGAGTAGCTCATACTCACCCCTGCACGGGCTATGCCCGCGCTACGTTGTGTTGGTTACAGACGATGGACAGCGCTGATCGTGGTTGAGGCTTGCGGAGCTGGACGGTACCTCAAGGTGGAACACTGGGCGGGACGTACTCGGAGCGGACGGTTGGACCCGAGGAGCTATGGAGGGTATCTGTACTCACCCTTCAGGTGGGACTTCCAGTGGCCGGCTCGACATTGAGGCTTTACTTTCAGTTGTGGTTTTCCCTTTCCAGTTGTACTTTACTTTCAGTTTGGGTTTGTATTCTAGCCCACTTACATTTCTGCACTTATTGTTGTACCCAGTTTTTACTTAGTGTTTACTTCTTCTTTCTTTCTCTGTGGTGTTTGTTTACTTTAAAAAGGAAATGTCTTCCCTTTTATCGGGAATTACGCCTTGGTACTAGTCGCTAGCCCCTGGCCTATGGAAGGCGGGCTTGGGGTAGTCACGGCACGGGTCCCGAGGACGGGTCGTGACATATAACTTCACATTGAAGGTTTCAACAAAAACAAAAATGCTAAACATTTTTATTTTATTTTATTCTTCAATGAAAAACCCGAGAACTATCATTCACCCTCGACCTACTATGGTCGATATTAAGGTCTTTTTATGTGAATACAGGTGATGTGAGTTCAACGATGTCATCATATTTCATTTCTGAGCACCGGTTCAAAAGTTAAAAAACCCGCTCATACGTTAACTAAAGGTACCCAAAAAAAGATCATGAATTCATTCTGGGCGGACCAGGCATTGGAATCATGCACTGTTAGTTTTCGTGGACTCGTAAAATTCCCATATTTTAAAATAATTAAATTGAAATTTCCTGTCTTTATATGGGGTCGTTACAATTGGTATCAGATAATGTTTAGTATATACCTTGTGAATCGTATTTATTAAGACATTTATTAATGAACATTAACCAATAATGGACATTGGTAATATTCCCAAAAAAATTATTATGATATTGGGATTAGTTATACATAAATTTTCCATTTATGTTAAGTGTTTTTCTAGTTTTGAAATTATAAATTATGATAATAATTTCATGATAAAATCGTGGAGGTTCTATTATTTATAATTTCCTCTCATCAAAAATAATGTAAACCATATCAATGCATAGAATCAATTTATCTATTTACCATAAAATTAAATATTTTGATAAATGATCTTGAGATGCATCTAGAGATAGTGCAATAACTACACCAGAAATAATAATAACTGTTTCTGGAAATTTTACATAGGTTATGACCATTAAACATGCTCGTATATATCATTATACTGATATAGACCATGCTGTGAAAATTTTATACAACTTTTTGTGTCCACAATATCCATCATTTAGTGGGACTAAAATTCCTTTTGTGTTTGAGAAGTGGATAATATCCTTGGAAAATATATTTATCACTTTAATAATTAATGATCAGGAGAAGGTTTTCATGATTGTTTATTTCCTATCATGGGATATGGATCAATGATGGTCATTTGTTAAAAAAATTAATGATGAGGATGGAATATCTATCATGGAATGAAAGGATTTAAAGAAAATATGTTTTGAAAAAATATTTTCCTTGCGAACTATGAGAATGTATGGAGAGAAAATACATGAGAATAATACAAAAAGAAGTGGAAAATGTTTTTAAGTATGCATATAACTTCACAATGTCACAAATTAATGCTATATACTATGTGCACAATCCAATAAGTAAGATTTGCCATTTTAGTTATGGATTAAAATTAAAAATTAAAAATTGCAATAGTATCCAGAACATTCTCATCATATGATGATATAGGATTATGTGGTATCATGATAGGGAAATATTTCTATAATCCTTATTACTATGAAAGAAATAAATTGATGAAATGGAATGAATACTAAAAACGGATATGTAGAATATGAACAAGATTTATTTTCCAACAATTAAAAATTTTGGAATGAAATTCCATGATACTTTCTTGGATGATATTGAATTTTTTAAGAAATGTGAGAATAAAGACCATCAAGTACATGAATGAAATGGTATGAAATATACCTCAAATTTCTAGTGTTTCAATGTTAATGGGATTAGGCACTATGATAATGAATTCCCCAAACATCTATTTAATATACCTAATAATATTTTTTTGGATCAAGGCCAATATTATGTTATTATTATAGGCTAAGTGGAATGATTAATGTTATTTTTTGTTTGGATACATGGATTATGTTTTTTATGTATTTTATCAAATTCTATCCATGAGAATATTGAAACGTATACAGATTATACGACAATAGTATTTATTTAATGATTATAAATCATATAAATAAGGGAATTAATAACCAACAAAAATTATTAATGGTTTGGTTATATTTATAAAGAATTCATAAATAAGGGAATGATATCTGTCAATATATCCTTGATGTTGAGTTAATAATGATTATTTGGGAAAGTATTGGTGACCCTAAATATTGATAGTTATTTGATGGAAAATTAATTTTATGATGGAGTTTAAAATTTTTATATTTGTTAATTATAAATGATAATATTAGATTTTTTTTGAGAAAAGGGGAAACAAATAATTTATAGAAGCATTGATGTTTTCATTTAGGACTTTTTGTGACTATAATGTTTTAGGATAATATTTGATAAATGTATACATATATTTGGTATGAAAAATTTAAGATCAATGTTATGGATTAATGTTATGTTTATTTTGTATTTATTTGTAAATATTTTTTTCGAGTCTTAAGGTTAACCATTTATTGAATGGATTAAATTGAACTATAAATGACATTTTTTAAGTTCTAAAGATATATATAATATTGAATAACGTGTGCTAACCATTTTGGTGTGGGAAGAAATCTAGAGACAAAATGAATGACCATTAATTCTTTTAGGAATCTAATGATTTGGTAGAAGATAGTTTTGGTTCATTAGACATGAAAATTGCATCTCTAATTTCAAATTTTGATGTGATAATTTATATTATGTTTGAAATCTATTAAATGATAAAATTACAATTCCAATATATGTATGTGTCATTATTTTCAACCTATAGATGTTAAATTAATTCCCCAACTATATTAAGTGGATATCAAGAAAAAAATTGTACTATTACATCTAATTCTGATGAATTTATTTTCTTATTCATGCCACAATGATTTATGGTTTTGTGGTCGTAAAATATATCATGATCATTCAAATTATTATGGTCAATTATTCTTTTCACTGTCCAAAATTTTATGGACATTATGTATCCTTGAATAACTAGTTTTTCACTTAACACTAATGTTCTCTTATCTGGAATCTTATATATGTGTTATTCCAAATGGCATTCATATTTCTATTTTCTATTTTTAAGAAGAAATATTATTATTTCATTTTATGATGTTGGTTTTAAACAAAAAAATTTATCATATGTCAAAATTTAATTATCAAACATAAGATTAAATTTCTAAGAATAAATTCATTCAAGTGGTGAATATAACACCCTGGTATTTTAAAAGAACACTAGATTTTAAAGAGTAAATGATACACATCACCAATCGTAAAAGAGATAGAAAAAATAATTATTTAAATATTAAAATTATAAAAAAAACAATAGAAATTGTGTTTATTAAATTAATTAATCAAAATATAAATTGAATTTAAACTAACTAAACTGAAAAAATAAATGTTAATTCTTTTGAAAAAAGTACACAATTTTCACTAGTGTTAATTTATGCATCAACAATATGTTATCTTCAAAAAAAGATTTTCATTATTTCTTCAAATAAATTATTTTAATAGATTTAAAGAATATAAAAAAATTTATTAAAATTATATTATTTTTGACAATATAATATCAAAATTATCATATGGTGATAGTCTTAGAATTTTATGAAAAGATTGATTTCCATGTGAATGGTGAAATATACCGATTTTTTAAAAATATTTATATTTTTTTCAAAATTATTTATAGTTCCATTTTTTGAAAATTATTTAAACTAAAATAAGTTATATTATATTATTAATAATTATATTTAGTTTATTTTAATCAATTTCATGATTTAACTTGGTGTAAAAGCATTTTTATACAAAAAATTTAATTTTTTATGAAAAATAATTTTTATTTAGAAAACATATTATTATGTTAATAAAAAAATTAATCAATATTGGTTTAATGTTTTTATTAAATTTTGATTTTATATATTCATTAAAACTTAATAAAATTTCTCTGATATATTATTTATATTCATGGGAAGATAATAAATATGGTTTTATGCATAACAACTGGATTATCTAAAAAGGGAATGTTGTCACATTTTGCACGATTATTTGAAAATTAATGTCTTGAACATATAGAAATTGTATCTTGAAATGTGTATTCTATATTAGTAAGTATGAGTCCCATTCATTATAAATATTTCGCATTTATTATTATTCAATATGATTTGTAACCGTGGTAAAATTTATCACCTCAGTAATGGGTAAATTCTGTAAATCAATGTTAAAACTAAGCGACAAGATAATAATTGTTTATTATAATTATTACTGTACAAAGGGTATTATTCCAACATAACAAAATGATTTAATATTATTGTTCTAATGGAAACTTGTCTATGGAAATTACCAATATAATAATTATATAAAATAATGTTACATAATATGACACTCTTAGTTTTAAATATATCCTATATGTTCAAACAGGGACAATAAAAATTGGTCAATGGATATCAATGTATATTTTGATAATAATAATCATATGTTAATTATTATAATTTATTTTAAATTTTCGTTATTAAATAATTAACTGAAATTCTTAAACAACGTTGAAGCCACATTTATTCAATAAATAAAAAATTAAAAAATGATTTATAATATTAAATGTGATATTACATGAGTGATTTATAGTTATCATTGAATTTTATTGATGAATATAAAATATTAATTTTTTTAAAAATATTACTTTTGATTTCAAACATTTTATTGAATATTTTTATTAAAATTAAATGGATAACTTCAGAATAAACATTATTAATATTTTATAAAAGTAATATTTTTATTATTATTTAAAAATCATAAAATATAATCAAATAGGGAAACGTGGATAATATATAATTTAAAATTATATCCTTTGTATATTTACCATAAAATTATCACCTTATATTTAAAATTATGACCCTTTAAGAGTGAAAAATATGTTACTGTGTTTAGTGATAAAATAGGTTAACTAAGGAGTTAAACCAAAAGAAATGGAATAAAACACCATTTAAGCTTTCTAATATTTTATTTTTTCATGTTATTTAAACCCCAAATTTTCTTAAAATCTAATGAAAATGTTTTTGTAGGTATTTTGGATACTATATAACAATATTGTATTTTAATATACTTAATATACAAGAATCTCCCCTTGCTCAATTATAAAAGAGCACAAACTATCTCACTCATTAACACAACATTGAGCATTCTAGATCCACAATTTCACCAAAAAATCCATTATAAACTTCTTTATACACATTATAGATTTAATTTTCTTCCCAAAAGTCCAACCATATGGCCCTTAAGAGAATATCTAAAAGTGTTGTTTCAAAGAAGAGGTAATCACTATAATCAATGACTTTCTTTTTTATTCTTCTTTTAACTCTTCTAGATCTATTATATTAATCATAATATAATATATCCATTATATTTAATATATATAAATGTTATTATTATTATTATGAAACCAAAATTATCTACCATACATTACATTGATGGAAAGTGAAAGTATCGCTTGTGCGTACGTATGATTTACTGTCTCCCGGTAGCGATACGATTAATTTTTCATTGACATATTTTATGAATTGGTATTATGATGGTTTTACAATTTAAATATGATATTTCTTAAATAATTATACCCAAATAATTTTAATATCATATCTAACTTCTTATATTTTAACCATTTCTTAAATTATAATGGTGTTTGTTCATATGTGTGGACTACCACCACTATGATGTGATGTGATATTTTATTTATTTTTTATTTTGATGCATATAGTAATATATATAATGAATATAAATGATTTATATGTTATATTAATTTTTATATATTGGTTAATTATTATTTTACATTATTTATTTATTTCTATTGAAATGTGAAAACCTCATTCATGTGTACGTACGACCTATCATCTCCATGAATTGGGTGATTCATTTTTCAATATCTTAATTTTAAGTATAAATATAAATATTTATATAATTAATATAAATTATATTGTTATCATTATTAACATAATTGAGATTATTATACCTTCATTAGAGTAAAAGGAAAAGGTGTACTGAACAAAAAATATATGTGAAAAACGTAGCAGCTGTCACATTGAGTAATAATTTAAATAATTTATTCTTATTTAATGGGAGATAGATGTTTAAAATTAAATAACATATATATTGATATAAAAATTAATTATATTTCTAATTACATTTAATTAATTTATTTTTTTATACATTAGTTTTAAACTCATACAACAGATGTCAATCCTGAGGTTAGGGTTTTTTATCTCACTTTTTTTAATGATACATATGTCATATTAACTACTTATTTTCCTTCACGTGCTTTATATTACTCCACTTTTGTATTATATATAATTATTAATGTAACATTCATGTAATTTTAATATCTATTTTAATTTATTATATTCATGTTTGTTAAGATTATAAAGTCACCAAAGTGGTAAGAGTTTATTTCACAATCTCGTCATTATTCGAGATTATTTATTTTAATTTTTTCACATGGGGGGATTTTACCATTATATAATAAAATAATAAGTAAAATTAAACCTATTATTATTTATTTAAATTAAAATTTTTAACTTTCATTTTACTCTATTTATGTACTAATGATACCAAAAAATAATTCTATGGAAAACTCACCATGTTATTCTAGTTAGACAGAAAACCTTATCTTCTATAACCATATTTTACAAAAATTGTTTTAAAAGAATATTTTACTATTATAAAATGACTTATTGTATAAATTTTTATCCATGATTTAATTTTAAAAATTGTTTTAAAATGAATCATATTTTTTTCAAATATGTTACATTTCTACTTTTCATTCAAAAGTAATAATGGAATTCTTTTTTACTTATAATGTGTTAAAAAAATTTGTCATCGTGAACTCTTGATTATTTAATTCAGAATTTAAATTTTTCCCAGGATTTTAAAAAATATATTTTCCATAATATTATTTAAATTATGAATTTATAAAAATTATTTTCAAAGTGAAAAGCTTATTTTCCTCATAAAAATTTTTATGATCTTTATATAATATGCATATTCTTAAATAACATAAAACCATTATTTCACATATGATAAATTAGGGATTTGATGTAATTATATCATCCTTTTACCTTATCTGGAATGTTTATGATCAGTTTGGTTTGGAAAGGTATTGACACTCTATATTCCCATTCTTCTAATAAAACATTTATTGATTTTAAGGCATGTGGATAAAGTTGTGTTGTGTATTCATTTAATGAGTGATTAGGACTTATTAAGTGATATTTAGGGCCCGTAATTAAATATATTCTCAATAAATCTATAGGTATCATTATATGAACTAGATTTTCTATTTTGAAGAGACCTTACCCATTTATTTATATTCTTGTTACTATGCCATGATGATATGTTTCAGATTTTTGGCATTATGAATTCAGTCTTTATAATGTTTTTTGTTGATGTGAGTTTGATTATTTGAATTTTTATGATATCTATTGATAATATTCAATGTCATGTGATTAATTTTATCCAATTAATTGATCATCATTTATTCCTGACATATTTTTTCATTCTCATTTTTTTAAATAAATGGAAGGAATTTCCAATTTTTTCATTAATATATTTAACTTGGCCTTGTTTATTCAACATAGATTATGATGTAAGTATCCCATATTGAGAATATGACATTATCATAACTTTTTTCCTTTCCCCATGAAATGATAAATATGTCCTTTAAGGATTCCAAGGATATAGATTCATTTTTATTATTAGGTCTTTATATCTTAATTTAAATATATTGTGACACTCATGTCTATATCTAGTTTGTCAATATTGTTAATTTATTCAATCCTTTTATATGTGATCACTTTTATCTAGTACCAATGTAATATAGTAATAATATCCTCTATGTTATAAAATAATGGATTATAACACATTACCCTAAGAATTATCTTCCCAATATTTTAAAATATACTCCCAATATTTTTTGTTCTAGTTCTATATCTACTATCATTGACATATCATTCCACCATGAATATAATTATAAAATATTCTAGAGTGAAAAATTCCAACTTCCAACTATAAAAAACACAGTGAAACATACAAAACTAATAATACATTATAATGATGTAAAACATTTTCATGTACAAGATCCTGACGTCCCATGAGAATTGTTAAATACCTATCATGATTGGTAATGAGGGAATTATAATTCTATTACTTTTATTTTGTACCATGGTTTATTCTTTAAAAATGATGGATGATATTATTTATAAATGTAACCCCCACTGATCAAATTCCCATGTAGTAAAACATAAATGAGTCTCACCTGTATCAAGTGACACAAAAATTATAATAAAATCAGGAAATAACACACCAATAACTGTTGAAGATTCTAATTATATCTTTATTGGATATTACTCCCTCAAAAACAATATATTGTGATTCATTTATGACTACAATCATCCCCTCCATTGACTTGGTTATTGATCCAATCAACAAGTAATCAAATAATTAATCTTTATAATGGATGATTATTTCCATAATCCAACCTTCAAGGGAATTTCCACCTCATTTTTAAATAAATGGGTTTGAATAGATCACTTCATATTAGATACAATGTATTTATTCTTATAATAACACTTATTTATCAGATCTTTCCACATCAGTAACATATTTGAGGCTATTCTAGAAAATTTATCTTAAAATTCTTGAATGACCCACAAAAAAAAATATTTATTGTATATCCTATTGTACTATAAAAGTGTGAATTGATGAATCCCAGTCATATTATTATCCCGTTCTATGATAAAAATCAAATCTTCTTCTCTACATGTCATATCTCAAACCACTACCCCCACCTGGTTGACCAAAAATGTTTCCACATGAAATTTTTCCCATAGTATCACAATCACCACTATCTTATTTACAATCATGAAATATTTTTTGATGTAAAATATTTCCTAACATTTTATTTTGTCATATCAAAATCTTAACTCAATACTATGAGCCTTCAATAAGGAAATAACATCTACCTCTAGTGTAGTGTGGTCTTGAGTCTGGAAAAGAGTGGAATACTCTATAATTTATAAATAATTATAATCTAAATCAAACAATTGGTGTTTGATGCTTAAAAAATATGAGTTTTAATGTGCAGATATAAATTATTTTCAAACTAATCCCATGTTAAAAATTTATACAACTTAACCTATCTACCCAATTTCTACCGCTCACTTGTGAATCCATAAAATAGATAAATATCCAACATCACATTCCCATCCTCTAGGGAATTTAAAAACTCAAATATATGGTTGATCATGTTCAAAAAAAAGTTTCATTTCATTGGGACCTAAATCCACTTGAGTGATCAGAGGCTTCTAGTATTGAAAATTAGAAACCAACCCTCATGAGGTTACATAGGTCACACGACCCAACAATTGTCTAATAAATTGCACCCAATTTCTTAAAATGATTGATCTAATGTGGGTAAATAACAAAAACTTATCAGTATCTTCTTGAAATTGATTCAAACGTGATCATCACTGTTGAATCACACTATAGTTCTCAAGGAATTACCATTAACCACTAATCATAAAGCACACATTTGTGGACATAAAACACTTTCCTTAACTAGAACCACCAAATATGTCTCCAATAATCAATATAAAACACTATCAACCCCCCCCCCCCCCACACACACACACACACACTCATTCTATAGAGTTAGTTATAAAGGAAATGTACACTTTTCCATCAAGTAATCCCATTTAATAACTTCAATATTACATAAAAATGGATTTAAAATACACATTGAAATAAAATCGAACATTTCATGTTGAAATCATTTTTATAGTAAAAAAATTATCAAACCCATGAAAACATTATACATTAAATGAATTATACATGAAGACCATTATCTTCCTTAATCGAGGAAAAATGTCCAAATAACATCAAAGAAAATATATAATGGGTTCATAACATACTTGGTTTAGTCACACTTCCTGGTAACTGAAGGGTTTCCATTATTTATTTTATACATCATTTTATACCTAAAATATAAACCCCAACACAACATATTATTGAACCTACTTATGTAAAAAATTAATCTAATATTATTTTTAATATCTATATTTGACTTCTCATCCCCCAACCTCATCCGAGTTATGCCATAATGTTACATTGCATTATAATTGTCCCTTTGATTTCCAAAGGCTACCCATAAATGAAGAGGAATAAAATAAAAACATTGTGGGTGTTTTCACTTTTTTAACTCATGATCCTCTTATAAAAAATCTTGTAGTGTCGTATATATTATGTGTCTTATTTTTTTTTTAATATTATATGGATTAATTTCAACATGAGGTGATGAGATGGAATGTGATTTCATGGCCCGGTGTGCCGGAAATAAATGTTGGAAATATATAAAGATATTGAGGGTCATGCACATGCTATTTTCAAGAAAAAGTGGAAAAATCTAAATGGGTTCCTAGATCAGAAATAAGAGGTCACCCTGACATTCCGAGTAATGACTTTACCCCTGTAGTGGAATAACATTTTCTGGAGAGGGTCAATTGTGAAATTTATTTTTTGGATGATTCAATGAAAAAAATAAATAGAGATTTTATTTTTATTTTTACAAAAAATTTGACGTAGTGAGACAGCAATGATTTATTTTTAATAAACATAGTCACAAGGATCCACAATTAAGCTCATAATCCTAGAATTCCTTGGAGGATCTGAAAAGAAACCCTAGAGAATTCTCTCAGTGGTAAATGTCAATAGAACCTTGGATCGAAGATCAAAAAACATCATTCTTGACAGATCTTCCCAACGATGATGATGTGATAATCGATAATCATTAGTAAGATATCCAAATCAGTGGTATGATTATTTTTTTATTTTCATCCCTATTCTTGAATTCAATGATGAATTTAGACCAACCAATAAACAATTTGATCCATAGATCGATCATTATTGTTGGAAGGGATTTAATTTCAGATTTTTATTAGGGTTTATTTATTTAGAATTGATTTTATTTTATGACCATTCTTATAGGAATGAATTAAGGACAGAATGAAAGATAGATGAGTTTCATTCCATTGGTTAATCATTATTCCTTTTCTCCATCTATATTTTTCTTTGAATTCTTTATTCTTCATTCATCATGGGTTATGAAAACTTGATAATTTCACATTTGTTTCACGGAGAAACAATCTAATACTGAATATCTAGCATCAAAGTGAACTAGAAGAGGTTTTACAATGATGAAGATGGATGAACAAAAGAAATTCGATAATACCCATTCTTTGGATTATATGAGAGAAAGTGAATATAGTCAGATTTCAGAGATGACTAAAGGGTAGAAAATCACCAATTAAGTGTTGAGACGGTTAGAAGACCATGTATATACTGTTTTGAGGTGAATAGACAATTATATTGAGATTCGGTTGGCCAATCAAGGTGTGTGGATGAAAAAATGTAGGATTCTAGAAAATTCATATGAACACGGTGTATAACCCAGTGTTACACGGTGGGGGCCTCCTTTGAGCAGTGTCTAGGGTTTAAGGAGTTGGTTTAATGACATATATTATGTGAACCTATCACATGACAGGTAGACCTTTCCTAGAGAATAGATTTGTATCTCAGTAGATATAAAGACATAGGGTAGAGTACATTAGTTTCCTACACAGCGTGTACCCCAACTGCACAAGTTAGTCCAGACGGGATACACAGGTTATCTTGTGTACTGGCACACGGGAAGGCGGAAATGGTTTTACACCATATACTAGCACATGACCATATTACATGGGAGAAGATATGATGGATGTACATGGAATAAGACCCTTCTACAAGGTGTTTACCAAACTACAGCAGAACATGTTCTAAACAATTGTGTCCATTGTACATGGGAAGTACCTGAGGTCAAGGGACATGGTGTGTGATGCCTCTATACTCTGTGTACCTATTTTTACATGGATTAAATATATTTTACACTTTATATTTGTAATTTTTCATTAGGGTGCATTCCCTTGATCGATTCCTGATGTTTTATGGGTATCTTTTTTGTACTCAGAGGAGTATGATCCCTTCAGCATGACTTCCCAGATAGAGTGTTCAGAACCCCCCCCCCCCCCCCGAAGAGGATCAAAAAAGGATAATATATACATTTATCAACCCCTGGGTAGATGACTCGATATTTACATGAACAAATCCATTGGGAATCAATCCTCTACTAAGGTAGTTATCCCATATAGAGTTTCATTGGAACCCCATAGACCTGCATGTGATCCTCATTTTTTGTATCGTATCACTCACCCACTCTCTCTCTCTCTCTCTCTTTAAATATATCAGCATAACTCTCTCATCATGATTTTGGATGAATACTACATCTCATGATAACATCATCAGTGTTATCAGACTCAGGAGTGTATTCTATCAAATAAGTGCTTCATGGAATGATCGAACTGAATCCCTAGTGGGGGTATGTGGTAGTTATAGAATGCCTCTATATTGAAAGTCTAGGATTGAGTATATCTGGACATTCTTCATATATGTTTTATAGAAATTTACTGTATATAGTAGACAATATCTTTACATTGTGAATTTATTTGTGGTTCCAGGGTGTCCAACGATGAATTTTCACACTCACCCCTGCACAGGCTTTTCTTGCGCATGTCTTGTTTTGTGCATGTGAGAAACCTTTTGATGCAGTCCTAGGCGGACCAGCACCAGGTGGTGCATTGTTAGATCATGAAAGCCGACATGTTCCTATGGATACAGATATCAGTTCTTGTACGTATTATTTTCAGGTTGGACTTTATTATAGAGACTACATTTGGTGGTATTTTATTTGACATAGTTTTAATTTACTTTCCATTTATTTTGTACTCAGTTTATTGGGATATATTGGTATGCTTGCATTTTTTATTAGTGGTTTTTAATTTTAAATATTATCTAGGCTTGGATATTTTTGTGTTATTATAGGTAAATAGTAAATGCCTCTTATTTAATGATATGCCTACTTTGTGATAGTCACCAGCCCCTTCCCTATTAGAGGTGGGCTTGGGTTGTCACAGCATGAGACCCACTGGGACTGGTCATGAAAATTTTAATAAAATATTGGCATAATGTATAAGTATATTAGATATACCCAACACATAAAATATAAAATAACAACACATAGATGAAATATCATCCCCATAATAACACATGTTTTATGAAATAAAATTTGATACATATAAATCTAAAAATAGAATCTAATAAAGTGAACCAAATGTGTAGAGCCAAAAATATATTATTGAATGAGTAATGGTAAATATGGATCAATAATAAAAAACAATCCTAGAAAATGTGTAGGTCTGGAATTATTTCGGCCCATTCACCTCTTTCTCGACTTCTTCCAGAACCGAGGCCTCCTTTCTGGAGTCCTGGTACAGTGGCGCGGGTTCTGCTGGCACGGAGAAGACAGCCCGCACTCTAGTGCTTCATTCGGCCTTCTGGTGTTTATGGAAAGCTCGGAACAAGATGGTTTTTTAGGGTATCCAATCCTCCGGTAGTTCCATTATTGTGTGTATCAGGAAATTGCTTCTGGATATGATCAACCTTTTTACTGGATGGCGGGAGGCACCCACCTTGCAGCACCTTCTTCTCAATGTACCAGTGCCTCTTCAGCCAAGTAATACTCTTAGATCCTTTTGGGTGCGGTGGAATCCTCCAGCTTGCGGTTTAAAACTTAATACTGATGGCTCATGTCGCTCGGGAACCATGCGTGGAGGTGGGATTGTTCGGGACTCCAAAGGCGCAGTCATTATGGCCTTCTCTGCCTATCTCGGTAGTGGGTCCTCCATCCAGGCAGAGGCCAAGGCCACTCTCATTGGCCTCACCCTTTGCCAATAGGACAAAATCACTCTCTCTGAGGTGGAGACTGACTCCCTCATTTTGCATAATGCTCTCAAGGGTATAGGTTCAATCCCATGGTCAATATCCTATATCATTAGAAGTTGTCTGGGCATGATTCTCAATAA
This sequence comes from Viscum album, assembly GCA_963277665.1. Taxonomy (NCBI): domain Eukaryota; kingdom Viridiplantae; phylum Streptophyta; class Magnoliopsida; order Santalales; family Viscaceae; genus Viscum; species Viscum album. Next base: position 1,817,001,086 of record OY728157.1, read on the forward strand.
CAACACTAAAGTGCTTCACACATGGCGTGAAGGGAACAAAGTGGCGGATCACCTTGCCTCCATGGCCGAGCCCAACTCCAACATTTACTGCGTCTCGAATGTGGATCTCTTGAAACCAGAGAGTGTGGCTCTCATTCAGGGGGATTCCCTTGGGTTACATTATTTCAGACCTCCTTAGGCTTGTGGTTGTCTTTTTCTTGTCCTTGGGGGTGCTTGCCCTCTTTTTTTTTTATCTCTGAATAAATAAAAAAATGATGATGATGATGATGATGGAAAAGAAGAAGTATAGAAAAAAAACATATATTGACATGCACTGGGTTGAATCCATGTGAAGATCAAGAAGTTGAAAATTTTCATTATTTTCAAGCGAATTTTATAGGGAGAACATGTAGAGAATAAATAACCCTTGTATCAAATTGAGTTTATAAAGAAAACCAGTGCTATAGTAACCTATGTTATTATAGTTTCATGATCTGTACAGTCGTACACAATGATACATTACCAATATTATTAAGGTAAATTCTGTTAAAATACTATGTACTAGTGTAACTAGACATCCTTTCTATAATTAGTGAATATTCAAGGAATCTAATATTTTTTATAGGGGTTCAGCTATGGGTCACTACCCCTATAAACACTAGTGACCTCGCCACAAAGGTAAAACCTTGGAAGTTGTTGAACTAGTTTTCAATATGAACCTTTATCAGTTTTCCCACCTTCATCTAAAAGATCATAATCCAAATTTACATTATGTAAGGCCACAAAAATACACAATAAAAACTGTGGGGTATCCAAAAAACTCCTTCGAGTAATTATATCATTCCATGGGCTAACCAATCATTAGAACGCCCCTCTTCCTCCATAGATCCATCATTGTGGTTGTGTTCCATCACTAATGAGGAATCATTACTTTGATTTACGTATAACACATCACACAAAATTTATTTCCACAAGATGATCATGTAGAGGGTGATTATAATACCTTTTAGGATAAGCACCAAAACATCATATGGAAGTCGTAGATATGAAAGTCAAGTACACTGTAAATGTGTTTTTTAAAACATGTCTTAATCCCATATTTATTTATATAAACAATATAATAAAGTAAGCATTTCACAAATAAGAGAGATTTCTATAAACCATTTCAATCATTCTATAAGAAGGTTTTCCATAATATTTCCATAAACATAATCAATTTTTTCATAAGAAATACTTTCAGAAAACATTTATAAATGTATTATATGTCCCAAAATAATTAGAACCAACACCCAAACACCCTTTCAGAGAGATAAAAAATAAGGGATACATTATACCATGAGTAGAAATAAATTGGAACCTCTTACTCATAATGGGACTGACTACCCAAATATATTTGTGTCTTACAAACAACCCTCCCCCCACTAAAGAATGTATTTCCACCATCCTCCAAAAAACTGACAAAGGACCTGCACATAAATAAAAATTCACAATCTCATATTTAACCCCTCACCCAATGCTATATCAGAAAATCTTTAACAATATCAACACTAATTTTCTATTTTCATAATCGGATTATCAAATAATCATTACATTGTAGTATCCACTATTTTTAAAAAAAATTACACAAATACATAAAAATACACCTTTATTTTTTTCATTAAATGCACCCACTCCCAATCATACTTACTTGATGATATTATATCTATATTTATTAATATATAATCCATAAAATAATTTAATTAAAAAATCCAACTGTAACTGCTTTCGCATTACATAGAATATAAGAGAAACTATCCACCATAGCATGGTGATAAAGAAAAATTAGTCTGCCAACCTCAAGATACATGTTAATTGTAATCTTTTCAAACACCAATAAATAAAAACCCAATTTATTCAAACTGAGACAAATTATTTCTCCAAAAGTAACTCTATTTAGGTTTCCACCGAGGGTGACATGCCATCATTCTGACACTCAGGAATATAAATATCATAGAAGAGATTATATTTGGATTAATAGGTTCACATAAAATGCTTCTTTGATTAAGGGTCTCATGTGAAGGGTGGGAGTAAGATAAGAAACCCCAAAAATAGAATAAAATATAATTTTGGTGACATTTTTATATAAATGAATTGTTTTTTTCATCGTGCAACCATGAATTTCACCTTGGAATCCAATACATTATTTTGAATGTCTCTATATCTCCAATTAAGCTCCCAAAAATAAATATTCATCCAATATAAAAAGTTAATTACCCTAAAAGGATAATATATATGATGAAAATCATCAATGGTTGAGCATAGTTGACCAAAACAAGAAATTATATATTGTAAATGTGGATTAAGACACCATAATAGTTTAACTATGTGGGATATATGTAATTTTTTATGACTTAATAGTTATATATATTAATAATAACTTATTAAATATTAAATTAACATTAATTAATTTGTGTATAATTATATTATTTTTGTCAATATGATTGTAAAAAATTCAATATCAAATAAAAACACATCATACATAATAATTTATTACCATTATTTCATCATCTATTTTTGTTTTTAAAAATACATTAATTATTAATACACTATAAAAATAATCTTAAATAATAATCATAAATTTTATATAACACCCCAAAAATCTAATGTGGGAACATTGTATTTGTTAGTGTGTATGACAAGAAACACCAATCACATGAGGGAATATAATATTTTCATAATTTAATATATATATACTATTTAAACAAATTCAATATATTTTATAGCTACAAATAAACTTAATAATTAGTTTTTGAGTGACATACACAACATCTAGTTTCATAATTGGATTCTATTAGACACAAGACATTTTTTACTTTACAATAATTATTGTTAAATATTGTTATTTAATATATTAAGATATAAAATAATCATTAAATTAATAAATATGAATAATCATACATAACATATGGATGCATATTTCTTAAAAAAATTAACATCAATTAATTAATTAAATCTTAATTATAAATGAATATAAAAACAAATTGAATATAAAAATGAAAATTTTATAGAAAAATATTTTTATACTCACAAAGCAATTTTATAATAATGAATTAAATTAACTAAAATTAGAGACTGATATTAATTTAATAAATACATATATATTATATATTCAAATTATATTTTTGAAATTCATCCAATTTATATTATAAGTATAAGATAAGATCAAACTCAATATTATATAAAAAACAATATTTTTATTATGGAACTTTCACATCCTTTTAATAGAGAACATATTTAAAATCATATTTTTTTATAATTCATAAATATTATATTTTAAAATAAAATTGATATTCAAAATGGAAACATAAAAAATTGTTTTGGTGTATTTTTTTTTGTTCGGTTTCATTTTTAATGAATAACAAAAATACTGAAATTTAGATCAAAACTATTATTTATTATGATTTATTTAGAAGGATAAAATATAATTTAAAATAGTTTTAAATTTTAACTATATCATATTTTTATAAATTAAAAAAATTTGGACATTCTAATCTATTTCACATTGAAATTATCTATTAAAAATAGCAATCTTTAAGACATTTTTAGTTTAGAAACCTCCATTGTTGCACATTATAGAGGATTAATTTTAAATTAATTTTCATCACATATATGATTGGAATAAGGAAAATGGATTAAATATCTGGAATAATAAAAATTTATAATATCTAGTAAGTTCATATGATTTTTTGAAGAATTATATATGAGTATGTAATGAAAATTAATTACAATGATTAAGGTATGATTGAGCTCAATAAAAGGCTAACCCTTAATCATAAAGGCCCAAATGACCAAGAAACATGTTTGAGATCCACCATAAGGCTATATTTTTACCATTTAACCACTTTTATAGATTTTTCTCAATTATTTTATCCATGTTAATTTTTATTACCCTTTATGGAAATCCATTTTAAAATATAACACGAGTGCCACTACTCCTCCATTATAAAAAGCCCTCCACTCATCCCACATCCTCAAAACTATCAAACTAAGTTTTCCTGATTAATATATGGTAAAATATCTCTTAAACATCACTCCCCTCATCATAGAAGACACCCATTGTAAATAAATACATTCAAGTAATGTCTTTGCTGCAAACCAATAGAAGCTACCCGATTAAGAGGTGACATATTCCTTAAGCTCATTAGTTTTATTTCAATTAACCACCACATTAACTATTATTATTCCAATATTATTTAACAGAAACATTATACTATATATAAAAGTAATTTTCAATTTTCATGACTCTACCTACACTAACACACACTTACATCTAATGGGTATTGAACATATTGTTTGACTGTACAATGATCTATTGCATCACAAGATGATGATTGTTCATTGTTTCCTTTACCACCTCTCATGGTGGAAATTATTATATAAAATATGATTATATATGTCATATATTATATTTTTATGTCTTCAATATTACATAATTATTTTATAACACATATTTTTATACATTATATTTTGTGTAAATATGACAACATCGTTTGTAGAAGTGTGGACTTCCGCCCCTCAATGCGATGTGATCCGTTCACACTATACATGGTACATATAAAGGATGGTTTTAAACAACCTAAAATCATATTAAAAACTTTATTAAATTTATATTAATAATATATATATTTAACATTTTTTTATTACACTTTCACACACACTTAAAAGGTTATAATGTCGTTCATGGAACTGTGTATTGTCACCTTTTTGACACTATATGATTCATTTTACCTCAATATAATTATATATATATGAACAAATTATAAAATAACATGTTATTTATGATATAATTATAATTCTAGAATGATATATTATTAATTACCTTCTTTCCATAACAGTCATTGAGTAATGGGAATGTTATTCTTGTATACATTTTGCCTTCAGTACCCATGATTATAATGTTGTGTCATTGTTCATAAATATATTTAATAATTATTTAAAAAGTATAATTGAAGAATAAATATGATAATTATGACATTATTATTATTCTTTTTATTTAATATAATTACCATTTTCCATTAATTACCTATCAATGTGGTTTTTAACACATAAACCGAATTTGGTTAAAACACCCAATGTAAACATAATTGATTAATTATTTGTATAAAACAAGATAAGAAGTGAAATTAATGTAATTATAAAATTTAAAACTATTATTAAAAAAATTATCAATTAACATATGTTTAAAATACATTAATGTAGAGGGTTTCCACCCCAATGTAAATGCACAGTAAGTGATTTCATCTCAATTTACATTCATTGACACTAATGTGTAGTTATGAAACAAGTTTCTTTTATATAAAGTATATGCTAACATTTTAATTGTTATATTATGAAAATATTTATTATCGTGATATTATATTTATCTTTTAATGTTATTTATTCCTAAATATTATGATTCAATTGTTTTAGTGTGGTATGAGACATTGTAATGTTGAAATATTATACTCTTAAAAAAAATTTAAATGATTATCTATGAAATCTAGGTTTTTTATGTGAATATTAAATTTAGCTTGAAATAATCATGTTATTGGTGTGAACCTAATTTCTTATATATTTTGAATATAATTCCAATTTGTAATCTAATATCACGATTCAATCATTCTTCATGATATTTTTAATTTTAATTTTCATTATTTCTTCTTAGAGGATTTGAGTTACAAGTTACCATGTGGAAATGAATTTCACAACCCAATTTCTTTTCATTTGGTTATATTACTTCCTTATTATTGTTAAAATTATCTGATCTTATGTATAATGACTTTTAATATTTATTAATTTATTTTATCTTCTATATGTGGATTTACAGTTCATACACACAATATACACATTGATTGATTCTAACTCTAACATTATAATCTTTTTGATAGTTTACATTACAATATTATTTTTTTAAGATTATTTACACTTAAATTTCTGTCAGAAAAAGTTATTTGATCACTGCCTAACAATACCTTTAATTCTCACCTCATATAGTTATTCATGAAACTTATTAAGTAATATTAACTTTTTTCTACTCTTTGGTTCTTATAATGTTTTAAAAAAATGTTTTTAAGAAAACCCAACATTATTTATATCTTTATTTAGAGAATAATTTTTCAACTAAAAACCTCATTTTATTTAAAAAAATTCATAACTTTGTTCACATAATTTTTAAAGACATTTTTCCCTTTTTTTCTTTCACCAATTTTTTCAAATTAATGTATTTTTCACTTTCTAAAATAGTCAATTTTCTAACCTTTTTACAATCCTAAAGGAATGTTCTTTTTACCTCAAATTGAATGTAAAGATTTAATCACTATCATATCATTCAAGTTCACTTGCATGTTTAAAAATATTCTTTTTGAAGATAATGTATTAAAATGTAATTTTCAAAGAAAATATATTTTCAAAAGGTTCTCCAAAGGAAATTATATTTTCAAAAAGATTGTTTTTAAAATAACATTTTTTTTTCTATTCATTCATGAGAAAAATTGTTCATTTTACTAAACATATTATATATTTAATTGATACATACCTTATTCATATTATAGATTTTTTATGATTTATTAGGAAAAATATATTATTCACATTCACATACTTGATTTATTTTTTAGTCCCATTAAAATATTAAATCTTATATGATCATTGAAAATTGAATTTTTAGAAAATTACCCATTTCATTTATAATTGATATTATTATTTCCAAAATAGTGTACTATTTTACATACAATGCCTACATTGATATTTGTTATATTTTTTGGGAAAATATTAATAATTATGTATTCTTTAATCAATAAATATATTTGATAAGTCATATTATTTATTTTGGTTATTCAATATGAGGAATTATTTGGAATGGTAATGATTACTGATTCCAAAACATTATATAGCCCCTATATGAATTGATAAGTTCCCATGAATAAAACATAATGTGCATATTATATGGGTTTCTATCGATGGTTATAATCCATCTTTTGACTGTTCTTGAGGGTATATATTATCCTCTTCCTTTCACATGAATTATAATAATTAAGCATTTCAATCATTAAGATTCAGTTATTATTCATCAATGAGATTTTTGGTCGACATTTCTATGGATAAATTTCATTATCATTTCATTGATTAAAGGGTATATATTTCAGTTTCATACCTCTCCATATTATTTATCCTTAAATGTTTATTAGGACAAAAATATTTCATTTACCCTTCCATGTTGATTTATTTCTATAGTTTCATTATTGATTCTATTATACATTAACCTTAATGATAATTTTAGATCACCATTATTATGTTTACCTTCCCCGTGAATCAAATTAGAATGTTATGAATTATTTTAAGGGATATACTAGATTTAATAATTAAATCGTTAACACAAGTTTGAATAAAAATTATGTTGTAATTCTTATAGTAATTTTTTATAAAAGACTCATTTATGAAATTATTTTACCAATAATACAAATCTCTCATTCATCTGATATTTGATTCTTTGTAATCATCTCAATGTAATTGATAATTGACATCATCTTTGGGCCTTCTGGGGTCAGGTCTCTACAGTTAGTATCAGAGGAAGTTTAGTATGAACATTGGGAAATAGATATTGGAAATAAATTGAATATAGAATGAAACCATATGGTACAATTTGGAGATATTTTTAGAAGAGACCCAAGAATTTTTTAACATAGATATTATGATGGTTTTCTAGAAATGCATCCCTCTCTAGACGCTAATAATGTATGTGGTTCCCATAATGATGTACTTGTGAGTAATAACTCCGAGAAGGTGTGTTAGTCCTTATTCAGTGTAACCTGGTATATGAAAACGGGCCTTATAATGCCCTTAGTTTTACACTCATAGGGGATTGTTTTTGAAAAATTTCCATTTTTTACAAATCATTATAATGTATTTTGACAATGAATAGCCCCAGATAGACATAATGTGTTGTTGATTTAAGATAAGGTGTGATGATTTAGATATCTTATAAAAGATATAATTGAAAAACCAATGACTAAGGAAAGATCTATATGAAAATAAGTGTATGAAGTATTTATTTATTATGGCTATATTTAAACCCTTTGTTAAATTCTTCTTTAGTGATTAACCTTATTTCAAGGATGCCCATCATATTTATTTTATAAATCAAATGAATATTGTTTTAGGAAAGGAAAAAATTTATTCAAGGGACCACTCATTGAATTAGGAAAGGCCACAGTACATGACCACACAACCGAAATACGATAAGGGTATGGTTCCTACCACTTACCTATACAATGTCCTAGTTAATATTTCAATGTTTTTAATGAAAAATTTGATGAATAGAAAATAATGATAAAAAATTAGGGGTTTTTTAGGTCTAGAGATTAATATCATTACCATATTAGTTTTGGAGAATAATTATGGAATAGTTTCTATAATTTTCACTCTTTTATAGGCCTTACAATCTATTATATTTTTTTCAGTGATTCAGGAAACAATGTCAATTTTTGGTTTTAAATGTCATGATTTTAGAGATCATTTAGAATTTGATCTATTCATAAACAAAATATAGAAATTTTCACATGAAACTAAAACATATCAAGTAAATAATATTACACATATTAAGAGGTAGTAAAAGAATTATCAAATGTCAATAAAATGTTCTATAAATAAGTAAAATTCCTAATACCTTAATATTTATTGAACAGAGGGATTTAATATCATCTTAAATATATGGCCTTGAGTTCATCAACTATCCATTGATCATTCACTTTTTTTATTGATGACCTCAATCACTAACTATAAATATTTATACTTTTACACAATGTATTAATCAATAAGTTCCATTAATGTTCTCTAACATAGTGACCAAGTCATTTGACAATCATGTTACCTTTTTTCTTACCATTATCAATTTTATATAATATATTTTACAAACCCTTCTCATGATGTGGGATTTAAAACATAAGAAATACCAAAAAAAAAATTACCATAATCTAATTTAAATTTTGAGGACACAATTTAATTAATGTTGGAAGAATTTAACACCCTCAAAATCTAATGTATGAAAATTGTATTTGTTAGCATTTATGACACACAACAACAAAAGCATAAGGGAATATAATATCCCATGAATTTATAATATTTTTACTATTTTAAATATATTCAATATTCTCAATATCTTTCAATGAATAGGATGCCGAGTTAGCATACGACATAAGTAATAAAAAGTTTCTTCAATGGCATGTGTTACATGTAAGACCATGTTTTACCAAATAAGAGTATGTTATTAAATATTAATAATTAATATAGTACGATATAATCTAACTGATAAATAAATAATTATAAATATTAATAAAAAACATCTGAAAATATGTGTTTAAAATAAATTTAAGATACATTAATTGCAGACAAATTAATTATAAATGAATACAACAACCAATTGAATATAAAAAGATTATTAATATTTAAAACTGATTTTATACTCAGAAAGATGTTTTATCATAATAAATTAAATTAATTAAAATTAGTTTGAAATATTAATTTAATAAATATATTATATAATCAATGTATTATTTTTTATATTTATTCAATATATTTGATAAGAAAAAGATAATAACAACCCCATTTTTACAGATAAAGCCCTATATTTTTATTATGGAACTTTTACTATCTTTTAATGGAGAACCTATTTTAATGATTCTTTTTTGAACATCAATAAATCTTATATGAAAAATTAAAATTAATATTTTGGATAGAAACATAAAATTTAGTTATGGGTGAATTTTTGGTGTTTATTGATTATTTTTCATTTTTTAATGAATTGTGAAAAATATTGAATATGAGTTCAAAATTGCTTTGTTATCGGATTTATTTATAAGGTTAAATAATATTTTAAATTTTTTATAATGTTTAATTATTTATTATTTTTAACAATTAATCCTATTTATTTCATGGGAATTGTTGGGAAAAAATCCCTCAAGGCATCATTGAAGCATTTTTGAGGTGATTGTGTTTGTTGACAAAGTGGATATCTGGGTGTTGATTGTTGACAAAGAAAAACAATGACATACAAATTTGTTGACAAAGAGGATTTCATGATGGAATGTCGAGTTCAAGAGATGATTTCAATGATATATGTTTGATTCAAGAACTTCGACAAACGGAATGGATGATCTGGAGGTGGTACAAATGAACAGATACAAGGTGGCGTCGTTTTCCAGTGTTTGCCAAATTTTTGGGCCTCAAAATCAACAAATGAAGAAAAATATTTTTGGAAAAGGGAATTGTGCGCCGAGGACTTAGAGTATAGGAAACTTGCGTGCCATGTGTTTTTTGAGATCATAAGATCAAAATATGGCTAAAAAAGAGGTTCTCCAAAGTTTGGGAGTTGGTCACGCAAAGATCTAGGAGGACAGAAGACTTGCACGCTGAGACTGGGTCGCGCGGGTGACTTGCGCGCCATCGCGCAGGGTGGTCAATTTGCCTATAAATACTGGACCACCCCTCTTCATTCTTAACCAGAGTTCAACACTTTGAGAAATCAGAGCTCCCGTCGCGCAGGTGTTGTGGACGCGCAAGTGGTGTGTGGGTCGCGCAAGTGAAGTTGTGCGCCAGTGTGAGAAGTTGCGCGCCAGTTGGCAGTTGCGCGCCAATGTTGGTTTGGGCGTAAAAGGAAGTGAGTCGAGTAAGTTTGGATTTAAGGAAGATTGTGTCGCGCAAGTGTCTGAGGTGGACTTGCGCGCCCGTTGAGACTTGCGCTCCGATACTTGCGCGCCGAGTTAGACTTGCGCGCCAAGTAAGGATTATTTACAGCAGTGTTTTTCAGGCTGCGTGGAAGCTAGAAGTTTTCCCGATACCTTCGGTACAAAGAGATATTCATCTACGGGTGAAATTTTTACTTCAATAGAGCATCTACATAAAGAGGAAGATGCATTCTTTCATGAAAATGAAGATACCTACAGCTCTATAAACTGTGAGTTGATTCATTCCAAGAGCAGTGAGCAAAGCAAGAGAAAGAAGGTGATCCTCTCCACTGGCAGTGAGCCAGAGAGAGAGAAACATGGAGTGACCCTTGGGGAAGCAATGAGCTGACCCTAAACATTGTAAAGGTGGTAAGCCTGGGTATAGAAGTGATCTATCTTGAACATTGTAATCCACATCTAGTGAAGTTTAGTGGAATTGGTATGACTGGAAACTTGTCAGCGTATGCTCCTTGGACGTAGACCTTTGCAGTGAACCAAGTAAAATTTTTGTGTCCTATGCATGCTTTACTTTCTATTTACTTTTTGAAACAGGAAAGAGAGAGAAGAGTGTTTTTCTTAACAGCGAAACAGGATCAGAATAGGCGTTAATTTTAAATTAGTCATACCCTGATTCACCCCCCCCCCCCCCCTCTCAGGGTATTCAGCCTTCTGGAACTAACAATTGGTATCAGAGCAAAAGGTTGATATTAGTTCTCCTCTCAATGTAGTTCACCATTCATAAAGGGATTCCGATCTTCGACGGGAACAACTTTCAGCTATGGAAGAATTGGATGCAACACTACTTATGATCTTTGGGAATGGATGTATTCACAGCAGCAATGCATGGCATAACAATTGATATTAATAGTGGCACATTATCAGAAGTTGAACGTAGAGAGTTGGATACAGATGCCAAAGCAATTAATGCCTTAGGGAGAGCTCTATCCAATCCTATCTATACAAAGGTTATGTCATGAAAAACATCACGTGCCATGTGGGAAAATCTATTGAATATATATGAAGGAGATACAAAGTTCAGAGAGGCAAAGCTGCAAGTATTGTGGAATAAGTATCAAGATCTAAAGATGAACCTGAATGAGTCTGTTGATGCATTTTTTGACAGGGTAAATATTGTTGTGGAAGATATTCGGGGTCTTGGAGAAATTATCTAAGATATAAAAATTGTGAAGCGCATATTGAGAAAACTTCAACCTTGATTAAATCTGAAATTTTCTGTTTTGGAAGATAATGACCCAGAAGAACTGACATTGGATAACCTTCACATCACCCTTATTTCATATGAAATGAGAAACGATGATAACAAGACTGTGGAAAAGGGGAAATCCAAAGAGGTGGCATTCAAGGCCATGAAGAAACTCACCATTGAAGATTCTAATGATGAATAAGAGACAGATGAGGTGATGTCATTCCTTTCTTCAAATCTGTAAAGAGGAAGAGGAAAGTTTAAAGGTAAACTTCCACTAGAATGATTTCGATGTGGAAAGGTTGGTCATCTTGTGGCAAGATGCCCCAAAAAATTTAAAGATAACGATGATGATGATGAAGAAGTTGAAATTACCAAGAAGAAGACTTTAGCATTTGTGAAAGGGAAGAATCAATTCAAGAGAAAATTCTTCAAGAAAAAGAATATTCTTTCACACAAATTTGAAAGTTCAGATGAGTCTGAGGTTGAAGAGGTTGAGGAAATAGAAAATTGCAGAGATCGTGTGGTAAATTCCTTGGTGGAGATTTTTGGTAGTTCTCGGAAAAAGGAAGAAGCTGACGCTGAAGAAGAAGAAGAAATTGAAGGGAGAGTTGATATGGAACCCGAATTGGAAGCAGCTATTGAGGAGATAGACATATGGAGAGCCAAAACGAAGAAATCTAATAAAGTGGTTTATGATGCCAAACTCTATATGCAAAAACAGGATGAAGAAAAGTCTAATCTATTAGAAGAAATTGAAAGACTAAAATCCTCAACACCAGAGAGATCATAAAATATTGTTGAGTATAAGCTTAAAATTGAGGAACAAACAAAGGAAATTGATTATTTAACTAACACAGGAAAGGAGCAGGCCAGACGTATTAAACAGCTTGAAAAAGAAGTGGTCAGTCTACGACAAAAAATTAACGATCAAGAAAAACTCTTGACCCCCAATGTGATATTAGAATAGTAGGTCATTCAGAAGACAGAGAAGATGAAAGAGGAGCCTAGTAGTTCAACAGGGAATAATCAGCAATTGAGCTCAGATGTTAAGGTTGTTTCAGGGCTAAATCAGGAACAAAAATCTGTGACAATTGCAGTCAGACCGCAAGCAACCATCCCGAAATTGAAGGTTGATTTGGGCACAAAACAGAATTAGAATATTCAGAGATCCCAAAGGGAAAATCGTAGTACTGAAGTATCATGAAGGAATTTATCCTATATCAGGTGTTATTGCGGTGGGAAAATGGGAAATTCACAGTATGTATGTTTCATAGCCAAGAGATATAGAAGGGAACATGAATAGAGATGGCATCCAAATAGAGAACGGTTTTCTAGAACATATTTTGAAGGACACTGTTTTTGGTGCGGAGGATTTGGACACATGGCTAGGTATTGCACTTCGACCATTCAGAGAAATATTCCAAAGTAGAATCAAAATGTTCGTAAGCAGCTAATCAATAAACCGACAAGAGAGTTAAAAGTTCAGAATAGATTTGCAGCTCTGCAAGATGAAGTTGGTCCATCATACTCTGAGAATGATCATGAGTCTCAATCTATACCAAGTATGGAGACGAAAATATGGACCAAGAAGAAGTGAACAGAAAAGGCAGTAGTTTCTGAAATTTCCCTTAAAGCGTCGGATTGTTCTGGTGTGTGGATTCTTGATAGTGGTTGTACGTATCACATGACAGGAAACAAGGATCTGGTTACAGGCATAAAATATGACAAAGAAGGAGTAGTCAAGTTTGTAAATGATGAAGGCCTGAAGATAATTGGATCAGGAAAGGCTAGGTTTGGGGGAAAAGAAATTAGATGTGCTGATGTCTTGGTTGTAGAAGGTCTCAGTCATAATTTGCTCAGTGTTAGTCAATTGTGTGACTTAGGACATTCTATACGGTTCACCAAGAAGACCTGTACTTTCACGGGAAAAGATGGGGCAGTTGTTCTGCAGGGAAAAAGGAAAAAAGGGAATCTCTACCTTGTAAGTGGAGAAGAAGATATGTGTCTCTTATCCAGAGATAAAGAAAACCAATTGTGGCATAATAGACTTGGTCATCTATGCCAACCATCTATGGAAGATTTGGTAAAGTGTGATGTTGCTAGAGACCTTCCCAAACTATCATGTGATCGCACTCATACATGTGATGCTTGCCAACAAGGAAAGATCATTAGAAATACATATAGGCCAAAGGAAAAAAAATCAACTAGAGTTCTTGAATTGGTGCATGCTGATGTATGTGGACCTATCTCACCATGAGCTATAAATGGTAAAAGGTACTATGTTATTTTCATTGATGATTATAGTAGAATGGCTTGGAGATTTGTTGTTACCCATAAGACAGAGGTGTTCAGTTGCATAAATCAGTATAAGAGGGAATCAAAAAAGATGCTTGGGTAGAAAATTTTTAAGTTCCATATAGATAATGGTATAGAATTCACAAACAGTCAAGTGGATGAATATCTTGAGAAACACAGGATAAGGCATCAAGTTTCATCAGTGAGAACTCCCCAACAGAAGGGTGTGGTTGAAAGGAGAAATCGGATCATCAACAACATGGATAGAACGATGCTTATTGATAAAGACCTACCAGAGAAATTTTGGAAGGAAGTAGTTTTGACATCGGTCTATGTTTCGAACAGGTCTCTGTTGTGTCCGAAGCAAGGGAAGACTCTGTATGAACTGTGGTACAGAAAGAAGCCAACGCTGAAATACCTTCGAATCTTTGGAAGTAAGTGTTTCATTCTCAACAAAGAAAATCACATGATGTTTGATGCACGAGGAGATGAGGGGATATTTGTTGGCTACTCAAGGAAAAGCAAAGCATATAAATTCTTCAACAAGAGGCTGGGAAAAATTGTTGAGAGCAAAGATGTCACTATAGTTGAAAATGAACAGAATACTCAATGATCCAGTGAATAGTTCCTGGATGAAAGTGATGATGAGGTAAGCAACATAGGGGGAGCAGAAGTGGCAGAGGATGACTCAAAAGAAGACATTGACGACGAACAAGAAAGTGTCAAGTCTGTGTCTACAAGGAAGCGAAAGAGTCGAGCTGAAATCGATAGGCAGAATATCATTGGTGATCAGACAGCTCCAGTTCAGACTCGAAGAATGAAATCGTTACAACAAACATCGTTTTTGTCTCAGGTAGAGCCGAAATGTTTTTTTGATGCAGCTGAAGATGAAAACTGGGTTCATGCTATGAATGAAGAGCTTGATCAGATTGAGAAGAACCAGACATGGGAGATTGTTTCGAGGCCAGCAGATAAGAATGTCATCGGGACTAAATGGGTCTATTGAAACAAGATGAATGAAGATGGAAATGTGATTCTAAACGAAGCACAGCTAGTGTGCAAGGGATACTCCCAGATAGAGGGAATAGATGTAGATGATAAATTTGCACCGGTTGCAAGGCTGGAGACAATCAGATTATTTTTTTCCATAGCAGTGCAAAGAAAGTTCAAAGTGTTCCAGATGGATGTCAAATCCGCATTCTTGAATGTGGTTCTGGAAGAAGAGGTGTATATTGAGTAGCTAGATGGTTTTCTCATTCATGAGGATGAGAACAAAGTTTACAGGCTGAAGAAGGCGTTGTATGGGTTGAAATAAGCACCAAGGGCATGGTACTCAAGACTTGAATAGTACTTAAAGAAGCTTGGTTTTCATCGTGGGGGAGTTGATTACAATCTTTATTTTAGCAATGAAAGTAATCAAAGGATGATGGTGTTGGTTTATGTCGATGATATAATAGTTGGTGGATCAGATGAAGCTCAGTGCAGACAGTTTTTTGAATTCATGAAAAATGAGTTTGAAATGTCAATGATTGGAGAGATAACGCTTTTCCATGGTCTACAGGTGAAACAAGGAAGGAATGGAACATTCATTTCTCAATCTAAATATGCCAAGGAGGTCTTGAGAAGGTTTGGAATGGAAAATTACAAGGAGATTAAGACTCTGGTTGCTACCCGGATAAAATTATCAAAATATGAGGATGTCAAGGCAGTTAATATCATAGAATATAGAAAAATCATTGGAAGTCTGTTGTACTTAACCACAAAAAGTCCTGATATTTTTTTCACCACATGCCGAGCAGTGAGATATCAGAGTAATCCCAAGGAAAGCCACATGATTTCAGTGAAAACAATACTTTGGTATATCCAGGGCACAGTGGATTTCAGCTTGACATATACTGACAAATCTCAGACAGAGTTATTGGGATATAATGATACAGATTGGGCCGGTTCAGCAGATGATAGAAAATCAACGTCAGGTGGTTCATTCTATCTTGGTGGATTGTGTATTTCTTGGCTAATCAAGAAACAAGATTTCATTTCGTTGAGCACCGTAGAAGTTGAGTATATTGCATCCACTCAAGCATGCACACAGTTATTGTGGATGAAGCAGCAATTTGAAGATATGGGAGTTGAAGTGAAGTCTCCAATCGGAATCTAGTGTGATAACTCAAGTGCTATAAATCTTAGCAAAAATCTCGTCCATCACTCAAGGACAAAGTAAATTGAGATAAATTATCATTTTATCAAGGAAAAGGTTGAGTAGGGAATCATGAAGTTGGAGTATGTGCCTACAGAGCTCCAGGTTGCAGAAATTCTAACAAAGGCCTTACCCAAGGAAGCTTTTGAGAAGCATCGACTGGCTCTGGGAGTTCAGTTGATTCCCCGCACTTGAAATAGTGTGGATGTGGAACCACCCCCCCCCCCCCTCTCCCCGAGGTATGATGTATTTTTCCCTAATGTGGTGATATGTGTTCTCTACTATGTTACAGACTACAAAGGAGTGTCCTTTGGGTTCGTTGACAAAGGGGGAGAAAATAGTGATGGTTCAAGGGGAGACAATGTGGAGATTTGGTAAATCATGAATGATATGGGGAGAAGCTGACAAGTGGAGCAGCCATATAGGGGGAGTTGAAGCTAGTTGAACGTGCTTAGCCAGAGCTTGGCTTGGACAACTCAGGAAATAGGGCTAAATAGGTGTTGAAGCTGCGAGCAGAAAGGGGGAGCATATTAAATCTGACAATGCTAAAAGTGATCGATCAAAGAATAGATATCACGACAGCTGCAGATCGTGATAAAAGCAGAAGAGTAATGTTGGAATGTGGTAAAAATATTTTAAAAACAAAAATTGGTCTTCCAACAAGTCCTTCAAAAATTGGTATCAGTTTAGAAAAAAATGGTATCAGTTTGGTGTCAATAGTGGATGTCAGAGATGAAGTGATTCATTGATGAACTTTTCATTTACTCTTGTTTCTCACGCCGAGCATTGCTCATGTGGGCTTAGAGTATGTGTTGAGTAAATCCTTGATCACTATCAGAATGGAAAAAGGTGAATGGTGGCTGAAGTATCAAGGATGTATCATTTTATGGAAGATTTGTCAACAATCCCAAAGGGGGAGATTGTTGGGAAACAATCCCTCAAGGCATCGTTGAAGCATTTTTGAGGTGATTGTGTTTGTTGACCAATTGGACATCTAGGTGGTGATTGTTGACAAAGCAAAACAATGACATACAAATTTGTTGACAAAGAGGATTTCATGATGGAATGTCGAGCTCAAGAGATGAGGTCAATGATCCATGTTTGATTCAAGAACTTCGACAAACAGAATGGATGATCTGGAGGTGGTACAAATGAACAGATACAAGGTGGCACCGTTTTCCAGTGTTTGCCAAATTTTTGGGCCTCAAAATCGACAAATGAATAAAAGTGTTTTTGGAAAAGGGACTTGGCACCGAGGACATGGAGTATAGGAAACTTTCGCACCATATGTTTTTCGAGATCAGAAGATCAAAATATGGCTAAGGAAACAGGTTCGCACAAGTTTGGGAGTTGGTCGTGCAAATGTCTAGGAGGACAGAAGACTTGCGCGCCGAGACTGGGTCGCGTGGGTGACTTGTGCGCCGTCGCGCAGGGTGGTCAATTTGCCTATAAATATTGGACCACCCCTCTTCATTATTAACCAGAGTTCAACACTTTGAGAAATAAGAGCTCCCGTTGTGCATGTGTGGTGGATGCGCAAGTGGTGTGTGGGTCTCGCAAGTGAAGTTGCGCGCCAGTGTGAGAAGTTGCGTGTCAGTTGGCAGTTGTGCGCCAATGTTGGTTTGGGTGTAAAAGGAAGAGAGTCGTGCAAGTTTGTAGTTGGGGAAGATTGTGTCACGCAAGTGTCTGAGGTGGACTTTCACGCCCGTTGAGACTTGCGCTTCGATACTTGCGCGCCAAGTTAGACTTACGATCCAAGTAAGGTTTATTTCCAGTAGTGTTTTTTGGGCTGCGTGGAAGTTGGAAGTTTTCTCGATACCTTCGATGTAAAGAGATATTCATCTACGGGTGAAAGTTTTACTTAAATAGAGAATCTACATAAAGAGGAAGCTGCATTCTTTCATGAAAATGAAGAGACCTACAGGTCTATAAAATGTGAGTGGATTCCTTCCAAGAGAAGTGAGAAAAGGAAGAGAAATAAGGTGATCCTCTCCACCGGTAGTGAGCCAGAGAGAGAGAAACAGGGAGTGGCCCTTGGGGAAGTAGTGAGCTGACCCTAAACATTGTAAAGGTAGTGAGCCTGGGCATATAAGTGATCTAGCCCGAACATTGTAATCCACAGCTAGTGAAGTTTAGTGTAATTGGTATGATCGGAAACTTGTCGGCATATGCTCCTTGGACGTATCCCTTTGTGGTAAACCAAGTAAAATTGTTGTGTCCTATGCATGCTTTACTTTCTATATACTTTGTGCAACAAGAAAGAGAGAGAAGAGTGTTTTTCTTAACAGCGAAACAAGTTCAGAACAGGCGTTAATTTTAAATTAGTCATACCCTGATTCACCCCCCCCCCCCCTCAGGGTATTTATCCTTGTAGACCTAACAGGAATCAATTTCACAGTGAAATTGACTATAATAACATACACAAATTTCAGACATTTTTTCATTAAAAACCCACATTGTCGCCCCATTTATGAGATTAAATTTTATTTAAATTCTACAAATTATCTAATTATAATTAGGAAAAATTAATTCCATATTTGGAATATACATAATTAATAATTTTTAATAATTTCAGCTTATTTTTTGTCCAAAAATACTAGTGAATGTAATTAAAATTAATTATAATGATTAACGTAAAATTAATCTTATTAAGGGAATAAAACATATTCTTAAAGTCTAATATAAACTAGAAACTTGTCTATGAACCATTTAATATCCTTATTAATACCCTATACCCACTTGGATCTAACTTTTACCATCATTGGAGCCACATGAAATTTGTAAAATGTGTATGGAATTCCTTTTTCAAATATTACAAGAGTGTCACTCCTCCTCCACTATAAAAAGATCTCTTCTCCTCCCACTTCATCACACCTCTAAAGCCACTATTTCATGAACATGATCTTCCCAAATATATACTCAAAATCACTCCCCTAATCCAAAAATAAACCCTTTTATTATAATTCCATCAAAGGATGTCCTTTTTTGAAAACCAAAATGAGTTACCCGATTAAAAGGTAACATACTGCATTAAAATATTTAGTTTTATTTCCGTTCCCCACCCCATAAACTCATATAATTCCATGATTATATAAAAAAAATTATCCTAAATAATATATTCTTTTTTATGTTATTTTTCGACCTATTAATACAAACACTTTCATCTAATGGGTAACGACCTACCGTTTACGTGGACAGTGAAGTATCACCTCAAAATACGATGATTATACATTATTCCTTTATAGCCTCTCATCGAGGAAAATATGATGGAAAATAAATTAATATATTGTATATATGATATTTATGATATATATTTTTTCTTTAATCATATTTAATTATTTCATGAAACACAACCTTTTAGTTTCCATTTTCCGTAAATATGATAACATCGTTTGTGGATGTGTGGACTGTCGCCCCCCCTCAAATTGAAGCGATTCATTCTAACTATAAATGAAATGTATAAAGGATGGTTTTAAAAAACCTCAATATGATATTCATGACATTATTAAATTTTTTGAAATATAATATATATATATCATTTTCTTCTTTACCCTTTCTCACAAACTTAAAAAGTGATAACTTTGTTAATGGATGTGTGGGTGATTGCCTTCTAGACATGATGTGATCCATTTTAGATCACAAGAATTATATATAAAATTATATATTATTAAATAACATGGTATTTATTAATTAATTATCATTATTTTATGATATATTTTTACTTATCCTATTTTCATAACTGTCATTAAAAAATTGGAACGCTACCTATGTGTACGTACGATCTACTATCTTCAAGATTGTGACATGGGTTCATTTTTCAAAACCATATATAATTATTATTTTGAAAATTATAATTACTATTTAAATATAATAATTATTTCATGATAATTATTTTTTAGATTTTATATAATTACCACTTTACCCATTTTTTACCTACCAATGATTTTTTGACAGAGAAACTAAATTTTATCAAAACAGAAGGCATAAACTAAATTTATAAAATAGTTGTAGAAAACATTGTAATATGTTAAATGAATGTATTTATAAAAATTAAAAGGTTTATAAATAAATTAAATAATTAACAAAAGATTATTAAATGCGAATTTAATGGACATTCACTCAACAAAAAATGCAAGGAAAATAATTTCATATCAATTTTCATTCTATTGAAACTTATCTATTATTATGCACCTAGTTTCATTTATATGGTGTACATAATACCTTTTGAAATATTATAGAATGGAGATATATATTATAATGAAATTATGTGTGTCATTTATTTTTATTACTTCTTATTTATGATGATTCAAAAGTTTCAATGTTGTATGAGGTTCTTTTGTAATTTTTAATTATTATTCTCCTCAAAAACATTTTTAATGCTTTTTTCAATATTTCTTCATTTTCTGGTTGATAACATTATATTGAAACAATAAAATTATTTTTTTCTCCTAAATTATTCTATATGGTGCACATAATTCCATTTTTTCATATAATATCATGATTCAATTATCTTCATGATGTTTTTAGTTTTAGTTTTAATTATTTCATCTAAGTTACAAAGTGGAAAAATACTTTATAATCGAATTTATTTTCACTAGGTTATATTACATCATCATTACTCATAATATTATATGATCATATGTATAATGACTTTTAAAATCTATTAATTTATATCATATTCTATATGATGATTTATATTTGATACACATTGTCTACTCATTGATTGATTCTCACTACAAAATTATAATATTTTCGAGGGTATACTTTTCAATTTCATATTGTTCATGATAATTTATACATAGATAACCATCCGTGGAAATTATTTGATAAATTCTTAATAAAACCCTTTAATTTTATACTCATCTTGTCATTCATGAGATTTATTAAGTAATAGTACCATTTTTCCACTCATTGGTACTCAAAATGTTTTATAAAATGGTTTCCAAAAAACGAAACATTATATTTCTATTTAATACATGAATAATATTTATACTAAAAACCATATTTTATAAAATGGTTTTCAAAAAAAATTCAAACAACATTTATTAAAGACATTTGTACCCTTTTTCAGGTGTATATTGTTATAAAAATAATCATATTGTCTTTTTCTGACCAAATAATTGTTTAACCCTTAAAATGTGAAAAAAGTAATATTATTTTTACCTTGTAAAACAAGTAAGAATTTACTCACCATATTTTAATTGAGGTTTTATTTTCATTTTAAATGGATACATTTTAAATATATTTTTTTTGAAATGCAATTTCCTAGGAAAAGTTTTTTCAAAAGTATTTTCAAAACATAAGATATTTTCATAAATAAGGTTATTAAAATATCATTCTATTTATATTCATCAAAGACAATGACCATTAATTTTACTCCACTTAGGATATATTTTATAAATACGATCTTTTTTCTTCTCTAGGATGGTTTATGATTTATTTGGCCAGAATAGTATTCACATTCACCGATTTGATTTAATTTTTATTCTCCTTTAAATATTCAATCTCATGTGATCATTGAAAATTAAATATTCTCTTAATTATCAATTTAATATATAATTTATATTACCATTTCTTAAACCACATACCATTTTACATACGGTGTATATTTTGACAGTTATTTTATTACTTGGGAAAATATTAATAATTCTATATTCATTATTCAATACGGATATTTGATAAGGCATATTTTTTATTTTTGATATTATATTTGAAGAATCCTTCGGAAGGGTATTGAATGATGGGGATCAGACACCGTATACCTCTTTAATGCATCAATAGATTGTGAAAGGACAAATAAGTTACTCAAATTAAATGGGTTTCTATCATTGTTTTTAAAGTATCTTTAGAATGGTCTTGATGGAATATGTTTCCATGTGACATAAATATGACATCCAATAATTAAACGTGTACCTCATTTAGTTTCAATGATTATTCATCGATGTGATTTTTATCGATATATATATGGATACATTTCATTTTTAATTCAGTGATTAAATGGAATGTTTTTTGGTTTCATACCATTCCATATTTATTTACCCTTATCTTGTTATTGGGATGGCATGTGTTTTCAGTTACCCTTCCTTGTTGATTTATTTTTATTGATTCATTATTGATTATTTTATACTTTACCCTTATTGAGAATTTGAGATAGCCCTTATTATGTTTATATTCCACATAAATCATATAACCATTACTATGAAAGATATCCAGTGATATAATAGAGGGAATGAAGTTATCATCAAAGTTATTTAGAAAAATAATTATGTTGTAATTAGTGTATTAATTTTTAATACAAGAATAATTTTTTGTATTTTGTTTACCAAGATTATAAAACTCTAAGTCCTTTGGTTTTTGTATCGTTGTAATCATGCTGATGTAATTGATAGCAGACACCAACTCCATGGCTTCTGAGGGCAGGTCAATACATTAAAAATCATTATTAAAAATCATTATTAACACATTATAATTCAAGAATAATTAAATAATACAATTATAAAAATTTGACATTATATTTATTGTCAAATATTAAAAATAAATTTAGGTTCTAGTACATGTTTTAATCCATCTTAAACATGAAGTGAATTAAATTAATTATTTTTAATTTATTTAATATATTGTTTACATAATAATAAATTTATTTATTTAATTATTTTTTTATTCTATAATTAGATTTATAATTTAATTTTAATACTGAATTCAATTAAATACAATATCACAAATTAATTAACTATATATTTATAAATTATAATAATAGTGCGCTATATATATTATTCAAAATCCATTTTTCATATTTATAATTGAATTTCAAAAATTAAAAACTATTAACAGTTAAATAAATGTGTTAATGTATTAAAATGAGTATTTCATAATTTGATAGACTGAATCTAGGAAAATTATTTACCAAAACAAATGGATTTATATATTAGAAAATTAACCAGCATAGGGTTTATGCATCCCTAATTTCAATGATACCCAATTCTGTTATCACTCCTACAGAATGATTCGATACAAAATAAATCATATTATATATCATATAGAAATAATAATATTTTTTAATAGATATATTAATATTATATTCTAACTTGTAAATGCTATCCCCTGATTTTATGAAAACCATTTGCCATCTTGAAACTTGTAACTATCAAGTATAAATCAAAAATCAAACACCAAGATATGTTTTATTGTGATTTCATTTAACACATATCTATATCCCATCATAGTATCCTAATAATATTGATTATTATCCCTATATTAATGATTCTTATTTCTTTTCCATAAAACTAAATTAATTTTACTATTCCTGAGAAATTACTATTTAAAATTAAATACATTTAAAACAAAAAATGTTTATTCAAAGAGAAAAAGAGATGTAATACTATGTTCTAAAAGTAAAAACTATTGAATTTATTCTATATGTTCAAGTTAGACACCTGAGTGTGATGAATAACGTGTTTCCCACTTTCTAATATATAAACTAATTTCACTTTTATGATTTTACCCTTGGTATTTGAAACTCTATTATTTGTTAAGATAAGAGATTATATATTTTGTATGTTACCAATCAAAAACACTACATGAAATTCTAAAAAGAAAGTAAATGAAGTAACATAGTATTTTTACATGGTTTATCCCATTTGTGGAATGTCTACTCATTGTTGTGATTGAAAATTCGTCTCAACCATAGATTAAACACTAAAATAAATATTAAAATACAATGTTTGTGGGTAGTTATCATCCTAACCCATAATGAATCACACACCAACAAAAAATCCAACTATTATTAAAATTGATAAACATATCAGTAGACCAAACATATTCTTATTTAACTATAGTCAAATTTAATGATATTGAATGTTTATATATTCTTCTTTGAAGATGATTTCCAGTTATCATATAATTACACTGCATAAAAGGATTTGATCTTCTTCCTTGATAGAGTCTTAAAATGATAGTACATTCTTTAGAACATCTACTTGCAACTCAGTCTCTAAATTATTATAGCCTATGAGTTCTTCATCATACACTATTCAATGACTACTTCCATCTCAACTGATCTATTGTGAGCTTCACAAATCCAACACCTATTCAATCTCAAAAATACTCAACACCCCAATTACTAAAATGTAGATATATTTCAATCACTCCTACCTCACTTCATGTTAATTCCTCTTCAAAATAATATAAATAATTTTATGTCTTTATATATCCTTTTTAAATTTATTTTGATTCCAAAATGATGAATCTTTTTTAGCATGAAATTGAAATATCCTCCTCCTCCTTCTTTTTGATCTTCATTGGTCTCTCAGTTCTAAATTCCCAAGCACACCCTTATATCTATTTTTTTTATTTTTATACATTGATCTCCCGGACTTTTTTCATTATATTAAATATAGATAATATCATTTGACTATCTATGTAATGTTCTCATTTTATAAACTTATTATTCATGGGAATCTCCCATGATATCAATTATCCACTTTTCCTGAAACAGTTGTCTCTTGTAAAATTATTGGAGTACCCTTTCCCATTTAATACCCATTTCTATTTATAGAATATTTATTTTCAAACTTTTTATAATAATTTCCATGTCTCTTCTTCCTAAAAAAAATCAATAAAAATCCATAAATTAAAAAATTACCACGACTATATTGAATATCCTAAAGAAAAAATCATGGATCATGTTTTGCAACATGATAGAATAAATACACCAATTAATTTCATTCGGATATTGTTTGTTAATTCAATATAGTAACACATCACTATATTCTTCTCATTCAGCTTCAATCACAAGTGACGCTTCTATATATAAATTTATTGAAGCACAACAGAAGAATCTTAAAATTTATATCCAGATTTATTTGTATTAACATTAATGATTTCATGATTCATATATTTATCATATATTCATCATATCATGATCATAATTTGAGTAAATTGAATATAAAATTTTCCTCAATCCCTATCTTTTATCATAGTTTATATTTTTATATTTGAATAATTTAAGGTAATGTCAACCATCATCTAATTTAATTCATATTTTAATCACCAATATTGAATTTCATGTATTGTTATTTAAAAGTCCTAATATAATGGTACAATGTTTTTTTCAAAATCATCTCATTCAATATTTACTCAATATTTAATAATTGATAAATATATATTCAATATTTTTAGATTATATAAGAACAATTTAAGGTTAATAAAATTTTATTCCCCTTTCAAATATAAATTCTAGAAACTCATTTTTTTCTACAGTCAACTTCTCATTTGTATATTATTTTTGATCCTTACATAGATAACATAATTGTTACAGATACATGGATCATGCCTGTATGTATATAAATGAACATTCTAGATTTAAAATATTCCTTACGAAAATAGCATTCGTACTTTCAAGTTGAAGAGTGATATAGACACAGGCTGAACTAAGGATTTCCCATAAAATTATCCTTACAAAGATATAATGATAAATATTATTAAAACATTTATCATTTTTAGTCAGTTAAAATTTAAGGGCTCACATTCTTGTAGACTGGCCTCTTATGTGTGTTTCTAAGGTACATGGTGGCCAGAGAAGGCTCAAAGTAATTCTAGATGGGTTTGGCTGCAAAATGAGTGATGAATAGAAAATACATAGTGATTATGTGTTTCAAATATTTTATACGAAATTTACATATTGATAAGGATGGTTCATGGGGTTTTAAACAACATGAATTTATTTTAGAATAAATTCTTATAGGTTATTAAATTTTTGGTGGTGTTTGAAACATGACATTTACACACCATTTAAATGTTGTAAACCATGTAAATCACATATGCATGCATTTAATGAGGGTGTTGTACCTAAAATATTTCCCTTAACCTATGGACGTCTTCAGATTCATGGAGATTCCCACACCTAATGTCATGGGTTTTTATAATCATTTATGGTGAAAAATTTATAGTTTCTCATTTTAAATCTGTAGTGATATATAGTAATCTGATGTGTGTTATACCTCTTATCTTGAAATTGTTCAACCTATTTCCTCCGATTTATTATTTCCATGTGATGGTGTATTATCTCTATGTTTTTAATGAATATTTTTGAAGTTTTTTTGTTGGTGATGTTTTGTATTGGTAACCTTGGAGGGATAAAGATTCTTAGGGGAGAGGTGATTAGAATCTCAAATGATGGAATGTTCTCATGTGAAGAATCTGGAAACATTTTAGGTATGGGATTGATTGATTCTCTTATTTAATTTACATGAAATTTTAAATTAAGTATGGTTTATCCCTTTAGATTCAAATATAATTAACCTAATAATTATTTAACTGGATTAATGAATCAAATATAAAGCCAATGTTGATGTCCATTAGAACATAATAGAGGGTTAACTCTTGATATTCATGATATTTTGATATATTTATATGCTTTGATAAAGTGTAAATATTCTTGGATAATCATGATGAAATTAGTTAAAAATGTAAAAATAGAAATAATGGACAATTAATTGGAAAAATAATTTAATAATTTGAAATTTATTAATCTGATATTTTTTATTTTAATTTGATTATTATCAAATTGATACAAATTTCAGTATTAATTAAATGTGATATTACAATAGTTATGGAATTTATAACAATTTTGGATCATGTTAACAATTGTTGATTATAATAGAGAAGTAAAAGAATATTAATTGGGAATGGTTCATCTCACAGTTTGTGGTAAATAGATTTAATTCTATAAGTGTGATTTTATATATTAATATTATGATAGATTGATTCTGTAGGTTTTACATGGTGGGAACCTATGAATAATAAATTTTTTAACTCATGATGGAATGAGAAACTGTTTTTTTTCGTAAAAAAATTTATCAATGCTTGAGTTTACTGTCTTCTTGTGATGGCCAAGTGACCTCAGTTTGGATCTGTGAGATCTCATTTTCATTTGAATTCTAAATGGATTTTTTTTGAGGGAATAGTTTCCCTATTATATATTATTGGTTCTTCATACTAATTTTAATTATATTATCCTAGTATATTTGAGCAAGGGTAGGCTGATGTGATATGTCGATTGGGAGGCCCAGGTTACAAGGAAACTATTAATGCCTTAATGGTCAGATGTATCCATATATGCGTGTGGGTGTTGGGGAGGGAAATGAAAATATGGGAATAATCCAAAGATGATATTATCTATTTATGTGATTATTTAATATATGATTCATTATAATGAATCTATTTAATATATGATGAATAAGTTTCTTATTTTATCTACATTCCTTTCCCAAGTTCTTAAGGATGATGGATGTGCTTGGTTTCATGTTACCTCTTGATGGTATCTTAAGATTTTTTAATATAGTTCATGGGTTTTCTGGAAAAATTATAATAGTGAACTAATAATTTTTAACATGTGTGGTTTGTGTTGATAGAATCAGAATATTGAATAGGTGATTATTTTGATAAACCAAGTCCTTGGATAGAACTGTGCTTAGAGAGTATGGACTCTATTATGATGATTAATATAATTTAATGTGGAATGATGTTAATTTTTAATTAATGAATAATTAATTCATTAATTAAAGGAAATGATTAAAAGGAAAGACTTAATTAATATAGTTGTTTTAAATTATTGTCTACTTATAGGATATATTCTCTGAATAGAGAAAATTGGGAGTCTGTGTGATCTTAGCTAAAGTTGAGTTTAAGAGAAGTTCATTCCATTAGTGCGGTTTTAATCTATATTATATCGTTTATATTCTATTATTTCATATTATTACCCACCCATGACTGTTAGGGAAATAGACACCTAGTGGACTCTATGATGGTTATATCCCCAACATCCTAGTGGAAGAATAGACAGATAACTATCCATTCTTTCCCTGCTTTATTCTCTTGGATGCTACTTATTCTAGTATGCATGTTGATATGTTTTCCAATATCTGTGGTCATTGTTTTTTTATGTATTATTTCTTTCTCATAGACATTTATTACATGATATAGTCTAAAAAAGTTTATTATTTGTATAAATTGTATATTCTGTGATAGATTGAGGTACTTAATTGGAGTATGGGCTATAATGTATTATGGTATAATACAAGATGTATGATACACATCATTAGAGTTAGGGGAGTCACCTAGGAACAAAATGGTTATAATATATATATATATATATATATTCCATATGGGATGATGTGATGATTTGATGTAAGACACTACTAGAAAACTGGGTTATAGCCACAGACCTATAGCCACAGTATACCAAAACGGTGTCTATAAATATTTATACTATTTCTATAGCCACAACTTTATATAAAACCATGGCTATGTGGTATATTTAAAAGAGTATATCAATTTTTTAGTGAATCCATGACTATATTGATATTTCAACAACTATACCCATAGGTATTTAAAACCATCACTTTAGTGTTTTTAGGGTTATAGCCACAACTTGTGTAAAACCATGACTATATATCCTTTTTCCTATGGATATTTCCATAATTTTTGTTAAATAGTTTCTATAGTGTTTTTTCCTAGGTCCGTATCAATAATTTGTGTAAAACCATGGATATAATTATTTTTTCAAAGGGTTGTAGCCACAATTTGTGTAAAACCATGGATATTGAGTGTTTTTTTTAGGGTTATGGACATGGTTTTCCTAAACCATGGATATAGAGTATTATTACATTTCCTATAGTCACAGTTTCTCAAAACCATGTATATATGTCTCCCTTCCTTGTGAAGGGAAAAAGTTAGCCCTTAAAAAATTGAGGGAAGGCTATATCAATCCTTTACATGTTATAGAAATTGTTTTTATCAATATATATATTTATATATCTGATGACACCTGTGGTGTAGGGGTTAGTAGGATGGTGAAAATATTATAGGTATATAGAATGAATATGACTAATGACATATTATTTATGGGCTATACCCACAATTTAATTCAGTTATAGCCAATATTTTCCACCATATGAATAGCTCTATTTCAATGGTGGACAACAACAACTATATCTCAAAGAACCATGGCTAAATATTTTTGATATAGTCACACTATTATGTGCCACATCTAGCAAGAACCATTTATATTTCATATATCCACGATTTATACACCTACAACCACATTTTTGGGTAGTGTCTATAGAAAAAATATTTACTTGTGGGAGGTTTTTGTTGTGATTCCTTCCCTAAGTTTCTTCTAGATGACTTATTTTGGATTGAGATGGGTCCAAACGTGCAATATTGGGGTTGAGTGGAAAACCCATTGGGAAGCAGGAGAATGTAACCCTAGACATTTCATTATTTTCTTATATGATATCGTGTGTATGATACTTGGTGAGAGTTATATATGGAGAGGTGATAAAAATAGAATACCTATTTAGGTGACAGCTTAACGTTTTTTCATTATGATTTTCCATTATTTATATATTTTTACATGGTAGGATCTAGGAAGGGTCTTACTAAGTATACTATTATGATCATCTGATGTATATATAAACATATTTTTTGGATACCATGAGAATGTTGAAAACCATGCTTGATATTACTAGATCGTAGTTTTGTCGGTGTTTTTTGGGATTTGTGGTCACTTTTGTTTGTTATCCATTTTGATACATGTTATTTCCTTTTTAGTTTTTTTGTACTAAATTAAATTTTCTTTTCCACTTGTGATTTTATTTATTTATATGTGGTTTTAATCTATTTACTGGTATATCCATGTAATCCCTCTCTTATCCATGTTCCCTACGGGGTAAATGCCTCAGGTATGTGTGTTCCTTATACCCTCAGAGTTAGTTGACAACCTAGTGACTACTGAATGTGGGACTCGAGTAGTCAATATATCTCTCACATAATTTTATATCATTATGTAAAGGTTTTGTGACACCATACATATCCCTATGATGTGTGGAATCTTGGTTACATTTTGGTGGAATACACTTTCAAAGAGATGTGATTCTTTTGAAAATGGGGGAAATTCTAATGCACTATAGAATTCATGACTGTAAAAATGAGTTGATAATCATTAAATTGTCCAAAATTTTTCATGTTTATTAGTCATATTTCCCATTATTGTTCTTTTCTCATATTAGGGCTTGAAAATTATCAGATTTATTAACAAAATTTCATAATTTCTTCAAATAAATTCATGGTCTCTTCTAATCAACTCTAGTTATCTAGAACACCACAAATTCCCTCATAACTACATCAAATAAATGCTTTAATTATTAAAATAATTCAAAAATCCTTTATAAAATATCCATGGTTATTAGAATTATGTAAATACTTATGAATAATATTTAAGGAAATTCATTTTATTTTCATTCCGAACTCAATCTCATTAAATCCATAAACATGTAAGAGTTTTTTAATAATTTAGTATCCTTCAATAATGATTCCAAAAGGGTTACATTCTCCACTCATTATATATATTATTCACTCAAATAATCTCATACCTTTAATATACTAATTTATTACATTGTTCTTATTAATGAAACTTGTGTAGAAAATATTTACAGCATCCACACTTGTCATTCATGTTAGGATCATCTGTCAAATTATTTGATGTAAAGGGGTCACTGACAAAATAAAAACCATATATTTCAACTACCATATCCCACATAAAATTATTTCATCAGTTTCATGTCAAATATAATCATATAACATACTTTCAATAATTCTTTAAAACTCTATTGAAAATCAATTAACAACAAATACAACTTCATATTTGTAATCTATTTGGATACATCAACAAAGAACATAAGAATATAAAAAAGATTAATTATAATAATATTAATATATGATATTATTTTTTATTACTTAATGGATATTATTATTTAACACAAAAAATTAAATAATAATTATATTTAAAATTTTACTGATCCAAATTATAACAAATACATATTCCTTTAAATGATTAATGTAATATTTATCTATCTTTTTTCATGTTTCATCTCAATCATGAGTTCTATGCATTCGATCCCTTAATCGCTCTTCATCCATAACAATTCAATCCATATTATTTAATAAACATTACTTTTTGAGGTTTGAGAAAAAATATTCATCATCGAATATGTTTTTTAATATAGAAAATCTTTTAACTATATGATTTAATGTATAATCATGTATTTTATATGTATATACCCATTATATCATTCATATTCATGTTCTATCATGTATTATTTATTCTGAAAGTACAACATATTAATACATTAAAATGATCCAACTTACTTTATAGTGATATGTTTTCATACATTACAAGAAATTTTACATGTTGAGGAAATTATTAAAAAACATATGTTATGATTATAAAAACATAGAAGAAATTTTTTTAAGGACACTGAAATATTTAAATATATTGGTAAGGTAGTAAAAACAATGAAAACTAATTTTAATAACATGTAACTTCATTATAAAAATTTGGTCTAGAAATCTGAAAATGAATCCTTCTTGTAAATGATGAATTTTTTAAATTAATAAAATAGTGTAGATAATAAAAAAATGTATAAAATTTAATGAAAATCAATAAAAAAATTTGACATAATATCTTTCATTATTTTGATGATATACGATTATTACTCATTAGTACCAAACAAATGATCATCCTTATTTATTTTATTAAACTGCTTGTATGTTTCTCAAATTAGTACTTACTGTTACTTTGATATTTTTGTATAAGGGATGGAGCAGTGAATCGGAATTTTGGATGATCATTATTCATTAGATTCATGGATAAACATTTTTAAACTTTAGTCAACATTTTGATCAATGTTAATTGTATGACCATAGATTATCCGATTCATATCATGGTTGTATTTATTCCTATTGAATAAAAAACCAAGTATCAAATTTAAGTTTAATTGTTTCATTGATTTATTTTCCTCCTTAAAAAACAATCAGAAATATAATATAAAAGGTGTTTCTTTACTACTAGATAAATCATGTTCAATAAATATTGAATCATAAATTATGATATATTATAGGTTTGAAGGAGATAGACAAAGACAAAATGAGATAGATTTATTCTAAGTATTACAAATCCCTGGATTTATTAACCCAACTACCTTCTATTAATCAACTTCATATCCCCAAAAACATATAATAAATATTTAAAAACTACCCCTATTAGTTATAAATTATTCCATTTATTTAATAACCCTATCACAATCCTAACCTTATTATTTTTCAAGAGAATTTGGGTCCCGTCCAATGTACCGTTACTTCTCAATTCTACCCCTAGAAACTCACTAAACTTTTGTATAATCCCATATTTCAATCAATTGTTTCTCAATGAAAGATTATTTTTTCCACAAGGATTATTTATTGATGAAATTATAGGGGTGTTCTTGTAATTATTGAATCCAATTTTGGTTTTTCTACCTCTTGGATTAGATTTTGGAGTTTCTCGAATAGAATTGTAGTGAGGTGCATGTGCTTTGACTAGTTGTTGCAAAAGAACTATTGATTTTATGTATCTCGATGCTTTTATTATAAATAAAAACTAAGGGAAAAATTTCATTATATGATTCAATGGAATTTAAATTAGTATTAATTGTACACAAAAATAATTATAATTCTATCTCTATAGATATTCGTTGTAATGTGACAACTTCTATTCTTCCAATCATATCCAAGGTTTTTAATATTTCCAAAAGATCAATTTTTTCCAAGTTTAAAAATGATAAAAAAATAATATTTATAGAAAAAATACCAAATGTGTCCATTTTAATTTGAAACTAAGTTACTCTTTCTTATTATACATATATTTTATTTAGGGGAGAAATTTGAAAACACATAGGATTTACAATCAATGTAATTGTACGAACAATCCTTCCATCTCTTCCATAACCTCTATGGTCGAATTCAATCACAATGAATAGAGGAAATAACCCATTTATCCAATATTCATCAGAACATTCCATATAGATTTGAGTTTTCCCTTCATCGACATTCATCTCAAGACATTATTTTCATTATCGTCATTTTTAAGAAAATTACTTATTTTGAAATTCATATTCAAGTTTCATAGGATTATATGAACAATTGAGAAGGTGGGGGTGAACCAATGGTAATATTTTTCAATTTCATCCCTCATAGAGATTAACCAATATAGTTATTTAGAGTTTTTTATCCTTTTCATCTTTTTCAAAATCAACCACACATTATACTCTATTTTCGGAATGTAAATTGAAGAATAGAATATTTACATGGATCGCCCCCAGTGTGGGTAACTATATCATTTCCTTGGAAACTCACATCAGTCGATGGAAATAAATTATGATAGAATGTAATTACAGTTTTAGATGACTATTTTCAAATTAATTCAATATCCTAACAAGAAATTAAAATAAATCATGGTATTAAACAATTTTTTTTCAAAACAAGATAAAATAATATAATAAAAATTTCTAATCAGCACACTAAAATTCATTTGGAAATTGATCATCTGATATTTGTGCTTTGTGTCTCTGCCTTGTTCACACACTTACTTCATTTGATGTACATAATATAGTTAACATCATAAAGAAAATTCCTATAATTTGTTCACTATCGAATAAAAAACAAAACCTCACAATGTTTTCTGAATCTTTACATGGTAAAACCTTTTACATGCATCACTTATTGATTTCATTTAGATGTTTCTCTGATCGACATATCAATCTACTACCATCTCTCACAAAACCACTATCTAATGTACTTATACATTAACATTGTGTTACCAGGGTTGTAAAATCATCTAGATTATAATTATTCATCACTTTTATTGTATATACTTATGAAACATGTTAGTATGAGTTGTGAATACACCCATTTTTATAAACAACTACAAAATTAGTCTATTAGTATGGTTTGAAACCTGATAAATAGAACCTAAAACAGTAGTGGTAGATTATTTACATGGTTTAAACAAACCATGGGACCTATTTTTGATTTAATATGGTACATATATATTATCTATTTAGTCTATGAAAATATCAAGGTACAACTGTGGTTTAATAGTGGATACTGAGGAAAAATTTCATTCATTAAAATAAAGAAGTAAACTATCTATTAACACAGTTTGATCCATAGAAAAAGATAGGTATCGCCAAGGTTTAAAAGGGATATTAATTAATACATAAAAGTTTTAAACCATGGATATATCCCACATCTTCTATAAAAATATTTTACATACAACATCCAAAACTAATATCCTCTAGCTGTTACAATATAAAAAATCATACATCCCCACACAATTTCACAATATCATGATATTATATCACATAAAACTTAAAACATTAGTGAGTTTTATTTTATAGTTTCACACTATAGTTCAATCATTATATTTTTTCCCTTGTATTTTTACAATATAAACTACACAAACATGGTTTTATTAATTTCCAAACTTCACTTTTGTGGCTTGCCAAGACTATATAAATGAATGGTGTTTGTAATGAATAAGTAAAAATATGGGTGTAATAATTATAAAACCATAGTAATGGATGTTTTAGGGGTTGAATGTGCATTATGAATATGGTTTTGTGAAGACATGGGACTATAGAATGTTTTTAATTTTAATTTAGAAGGGTGGTTGACTTGTTTTTTAAGATCTGTGTATAGGGTAATGAGTGATGGGTTAGATAGGTGTATTGGAAAGGGATATTAAAATTTGTTTGTGTTTGAAAATTGAGTTAATGGTTTGGGGGATAGTGGTGATTTTGGGGGGTTTTTTAGGACATGAGTTAATAGATGGATTTGAAGAGATTCAAAGAAGGATTTAGATCACCTAATTTAGTTTTTTGAGGGGTTATCTGGTTGATTCAAGTTCTTAGTGGTGAATTTGTGTGAGGATTTATTGTCATGTAGGTGGAATCTTGATAGGGAGGCCATGATGGAGCTCAGAATAAAAAAAATGGTTTAATGTTGGTATTTAAAAGAATTTAAAATTTTATGATGTGACATAATTCCCTATTCTATAATTATTTTTTGTTTTCAATGAGATGAATTTTTTAAAATATTTTTCCTAATGTATTATAGAATTACCTATAACACTAAAACATGATTTATCATGGATAAATCAAGATGGGTTCCAATAGGTGCTATTATAGAGCGATCTCCTGCCTCTAAAGATTTTTATGTGGACTTAAATGCATCACCATTACCCTTTATTCACTACACATTTAGGATTTCAGGGGACTCATTGCGTATAGAATAGTTTCAAACCCTTGAATTCATTGTAAACATATAATAATTATCACTTTCAATTACAATATATGGTTCACATATAGATTAACATACACAGGAAACATTCTGGAGTAAATCATAGTAGGCTAAAAAAATAATATAATAAAATAAACAATAATATATTATTTTAATCATGAGAAAATAAATAATATTTTAATTTTAAATAATTGAATTAATTTCATGATATCATATATCGATTTGACTACCTTGAATCACAACCCAACCAAGATGAATCGTCAGTGGTTAAGTATAACTTTTTAATAAATAACATACCATTGACTAAAATTTAAAAATGGAAAAAACCTAGTTTATTCTTTTTATATAATAGTATGGTTTTGTGGTTACACTATCAATCTATATAAGAAACATAATAGTAAGTAATGATATTAATATAACTAGTCTATCTAATCTATATACTAGAAATGATTTATAATTACAATATTTTTTTGTTGAATAATTTTAATAGAAAGGATTCATTCTAAAAAAGTATTAAATAAGTATCACACTATCATGGAGTATTGGTAACACATATATATTATATAATCTATAAAATAACAAAAATACCCAATATAATATTGATCTATCTAATCCTATTCTGTAGATAAATATATAGGCGTTGGATCATGGAATATCCTTCAAAATAAGTCTTTATTGTCCCCCTAGTTTTCCATTAGTTTACTAGTATGTGATCAACCATGAGAATATCTACATCATCTCAAAAAAAATCCCAAAATTATCAAGACATTAAAAAAAACAAGATATGGCATACTGAACCCAATATCAGTACTCTATTAGGATTTGGAATATGCATCGTCCCAGCATTCCTATATCCAGAGTAACATATATCTAGTACACATCATCCATTAATATAATACATTAATAATAGTAATATAATATATCACTCACTAATAAATATAGGTTAACACTTAGATACCATGCATTGATATATAAGGCTTAGTAATGTAAATTGATTAAATATCCCACTTTATACATTGAAATATATCTCACATTGTTCAATAAGATCTATTTAAATTCCATACATGATAAAGAAGATACATTTCATTCTAATAATTGGTTATTTTATATACTATAGAACATAATCATTTCCATATCATGATAACTATTGATATAAAACACTCAATACAATCAATTCAGTACTACATCTATATTTCTTTCAACGATATGGTGTATTCCCAAAACAACATAACTCACCTATAAATGTCAGTGATCCCATCAAAAAATCAACCCCTCTTCCAACCCTATGGATAATTTCTAACCGATTCCTAATATGAGACTAAAGGATTCCACTCACTAGTCATGACCTTACATTCATTATCACATTATCAATTTATAGCACATATATAAGGAAACAAGTTGTTTTAAGATGATATTATGTATTCTCTAAGGAGTTCAATTACATGAAATTATAGGATATAAGTTGATGAAACAACATACTTAATTCTATTTCTCACTCAATTTTAGCCCCATTAAATCATATACCTCAATCACATGAGTGTTCAACATTCAACTGAGTATGGTGAAATCAATGAAAACTATTTTAGGTACTTAATTTAGTTCTACAAAAACTAATTACTATGGAAATAATAAATGATTTATTCCTTGTAATGTATCCAACATTATCTAGTTCAATTTCCTAGTGATGATACTGATGAAATTTTTTTGTTATCAAGGATGGTTTTTTGTTATTAATGAAGATAAACAAAATATTTTCATTAACTTTTAGATGATAATGATAATTCATGGTTTATGTTTTCTCTAAATAAGGATATTTTAATATAAAGTGTAATGAAATATTCATTTTATACAATTGATTTCTATGAAATATTCTAATTGACGCATAAAGGGATATTTTATTTATCACTAAGATAGATAATGAATAATTTTTTATTCCATAGGATTATATATTCAATCTATATGGATCCCATTTAATCATTGTGATTCTTGTGAAAGACAAATAAGTAAAATATAAGTTCCTTGCTATGTTAATTTTGGTAGGGACTACCCAAAGGGCATGGGATTTCAAAAAAATTCATGCTTAATGAAATGTATTTTCATAATTTTATAATGAAGGAGGAGAAGGTAATCCTTAACATATATATTTTGAGGTATATGTATCATTTTCTGTATAGATTGAACCACTTAATTTCTATCCCTATGGTTAGGTTTTAATTATTTTGTTTGACTAGGTAGATGTAGAATCAATACATCTAAAAAAATATAATCATAGTTTTATTTTCTTGTATGATAAAATAAAAAATCTATTTTATTCATAAATTCTTCCTTGACAAAGATAATGGTTTTAAGAAAGAAAGTATACGAGGAATGAAATATTGTTTAAATCTATCAATGGAAGTATCTTAGAGAATATTCTTCATTACATGCATCACTTGTAGTATTTGAGGGAGGGGGACCTTCCTAACCAATTAATTTAGTCAGATCTGATGGTTTTAAAGAGTCGTGTTATGAAGGTAAATGTACTTTAAATGGTGAGATTTTTGATCCTACAGTTGTAACTAGTGATGTGTAGATGGTAAAATGTGAGGAAGAACAGAAGTATAGTATCATCAAGAGATTGTGAATTAATCTATTTAAGAGGTTATTAATAAAGATGTACAAGTTAAATTAAAAGGAGTTCTTTATGTTCATAGTACAATTATTTCTCAAGTATTAAATTAAAGGGAATATACTAAGTAATTTGGGGAATGTTCTGATGATCATCAACTAATAAGAATGAATGATGTAGTTTGGTTTGAAAATATCCCATCTCATGTTGTTCTTTAAAGTGAATATTTTTCACCTTTTGTTAATAGAAAATAATGTATTTTATATAATAATAAATAGGTTCTGATACTGAGCTGTAATCTAGTATACATTGAAGGATTTAAAAATCATGTAAACAAGTTGAAATTCATATTCAATGAGCCTCAACCATTTTTTATATAATATACACATAATATAATATGGAAAATATTTTTTTTAAACAGTCAAAAAATTATGGTGTCAAAATTATTAGGGTTTTTCATAGGGAACCTACCTCAACCTCAAGGAACACTAATTTATATGACCAAAACTTGAATCTTCATTTTTTTACTTGCACACATATGCTCCTTCACACACACACACACGCACATATATATATAGATACATAGTACCTATATAAATATTAATATGATATAATATTCATAATAGGGGCTCATTGGTTATATGTTTTTACATTCATATACCCTTTTACACTTTCACATGTATGCATTTTTCATATATATATAAAATAACACTTATACAAAAAATTTATATTCATACCATAATGAGTGAATATATAAAAAATCGGAACTCATATTTTTATATTCCAAAATATTCATAAACATGTATGTTTCCTTTGATAATGGTGTATTGTGTCCACCTCAATGAGATCCGAAACACATATTAAAATTATAGGGAACCCATAAAGAAAATATACCTAATTAAAATATCTAAAAATATTAAAAATGAAAGAAACATTACCCAAAAATGATTTCAAACTCACTTCCTTCTATGGAAGTGGATAGAAGTAGTATCATGTTGACAAACCACCTGTAAGGAATTTATTTGATAAGAAATGAGATAAAATGACATCTTATATATATATATATGTAATATTTATGTCAACTATATAAGATAATTGAAACATGACCCTAAGTTGTTTGTATTTTTGAATAAGAAATTAAAATTATTCATGATGTTTCATCTTAGAATTCATTTTGTCTCATGATTTCTTGGGAATATGGTAATTTTTTTAAAAAAGATATGATTATTCATAATATTCTCACATATGGAATGATAAAAATTTTCAGAATAATTTTATATTTATTTGATATATATAAAGAAATAAAAAATATATGGGTTTTTTGGAAACACATTAACATAAAACTACTATTGATCATAGATAAAATTATAAAAAGAAAAAAATTAAAAAATATGGTTTCATGGATACTATTGGATTTATGATGTACATGTCCATAAATGATATAATTTTAAGAATAATATGTATGTTACTAGTTTTGGGAAAGAGAATAGTGTATGGGTGAAATTAATAAAAATAAGTGAAGAACACTTTTATAAATTTACTATATTAAAGGAATGTTGAGATGAAAAAAAGTTTTCAATTATAATAAGAATAATGTGATTGATGTGGTAGGTATTCAAATATTTTTCATAATTTTATTGAATTTATCCTTTCATGGTACATTCATAATCAAAATGTTTGTGCAAGGGATGACTTTAAAGAAACATATATGATTATATATGTGGAAATCATATTAATATAGATTTTTAATATTAATAGGAGAAATAAAAAAAATAAAATAAGTGGTTTCAAAATTGTTTTATTTCTATGTGAATATATTTTCAATATTTAATGAATAAATTGAAAATAATTCAGGGAAGCCGAAGATGATCTGGATATATCGAGTTTTAAGAAGATCATGATTTCTATTATTGATTTGTCTTAAAGTGATATATATTATTTATATTTAACAATCTATAATTTATACATCTATTGGTGTTTCCAGTAACTTGTAGTAGGTTCACGTTCATAACAATATTAGTATCTGTAACATTGTAATAAATGTATAGTTTTTTGTGAGTGGGATAAGAACCACGGTGCATCGATGACACAATCATCCTTAGAGAGGAAATCCTTGTTAACAAACATGGTCTGCTATAAATTTCGATTCTATATTAATTTGGTTGATGATATTGAAGATGAATAATCATAAGGGAATACACGATACTGAAATGGTTGAAATCACTAATTCACCCCTATTAGTATTTACCATTACTTGTTTAACCCTTTTTAGAAAAATTTATATGTTATGATATCATGTATTCCAGGAAATGTGTAAAGGCTATAAATGGTTCCCAAATTAATGGATTTTCAACACATTCTCACAATAAAATCTACACCAACTATAAAAAAACATATATATGGACTTACCTGAGTCATATTCATTGTCAGTTCCACCGAGGTAGTCCAAAAACTATTGACTATTATCTACAAAAAAAATAATAACACAATAAAAACCATACTATAAAACCATGATAGAAAATTCCTCATTGAATAATGAGGGTACAATAACAAAATGAAATAATTGAAGAAAAAATAATAAGTGAAATTATAAAAAAAATATAAAGAGTATCCACCTAAATCCAAAAACATTAATGATAAAATTAACATTCATTGTTGTCTCAAATCTAGTAAAAAATAAAATTTTAGTTATAGTAAAACAATTATCATATAATATTGGTGTTACTCTAGTAGAAATAGATTAAGTAAGACTATGATTATACAAAATAGTTGAACCTAAAACATTTTTTTATATATTATAAAGACCGATTTTTTCCCCATTTTGGATAATTCTAATTTGGTTTATTTTACATAAACAATTTTTGTAAACATAAATTTAAAGGCTATATATATGAATCTATAATATGGGATGTACATGTACTGTGATAAGTGATATGACTTTATCATTTTATTCAAATTAGTTAACATATAATGTATTAGTAAAAATTAAATAATCATGAGTAATTGAATATTGATATTAAATTTTTTTAAAACGTTTGTTTTATTTTATGCGAAATAAAATAATTGTAGATGTGGGTGAAATATTATTATAAGATCCCAGATCCATGTGGATTGTCACAATTTATATTTCTGAGGCTTGTAGAGTGTGGAGGAGGCATGGAAGTGGTCATGGGGAGTTTTAATATGAAATTATTGAAACAATAATAATTACATGTCATATAATAATTATGTGTCATGTAAGTTAGGTTCACAACATGTATGTTATAAGGGTATAAAAATAAAAAAATGAAGTATTTTTTGACAGAAACCAATATATAAGGATTTCATGATGTAAAATGATATTACACATTGTTTAAATAAAAGGTTTTGTACGTTTTATAACATTTTAGCTATATGGGTTTATCATAGACACTATGGTTGTAGTGCCTCCTCTAATTTTACAGTGGAAAAAATATCCTTTCTAGGTGTTTTGGATATTCTTTTGATGATAATCGATCATTGTGATTTCATCTTTGATCTGTGGTGATACGTAGTGATATAAGATATGTTATATCATTGTTCTTGCTATTACTTTGATCCCCCATCCTTCATCCTTTACATGAGATGGTATATGATATCCATCTTTTTAATGGAGTTTTATTTTTTGTTTGTTGTCATGGTTTTGCTGTGGCATCCTTGGGTGGATGCAATTATTGAGGGAAAAGTGATAGAGATAAAAAACATTGGTCTTTTCTTGTACAAAAAATAGTGAAACCCTTTTAGAATCAGGGGTTCATTACTTCTATATTTCATGTCCAATCGTATAGATATCATAAATTATCCCCTTTAATATCAAAAAAATTGACCAAATAATTACTTGAACCTTCCTAAATAATTGAAATTGATTGAACGGTGATGTTTTTTTGTAACATGAAAAAAGATTGCCTTTTTTTCTCTAGATACTTTGATATGTATACATTTCATCGATTTTAATGTTTTTATTAATAGATTTTGGTAATGAACATAAATCTGGAATTAATTGTTAATTAATTGTATAATTGATTAAATATGAATGTTTAATCAATCTAGTGTGTTTTAATTATAACACAGTGAGTAATTTTAAATGAATTGATATTCCATGAGTTAATAAGATTTAATAATGATTTGATGCATTTTTATGGTCAATGATAAAACAATTAATGGAATGTAAAATTATTTTGTTACATTGTGTTCACGCTTACTGGTTAGGTTTACAAAAGTTCGAACCTGAAATTATTGGATCAGTTAATTTATGATTGAATAAAAAAAATTAATGAAATATAATTATTTTTAGGGCATAGTTTTCTTATTTATATTAAATTTCATTTTCCATGTTCTTCGGAGCAATGAAATATCATTTACTGTGAATGATGGATGCCTTACTTTAGGGTTAAGAGATAAGTTACTATATTTGTATCATGATTATTATAATGTGATGTGACAAACAGATTGATGGTCCTTAACTTAAATTGTGGTATATGGGGAGGGGATTCCAACATGTGACATAATCCTAAGATAGTTGAGCCTAGAGGGCTATGGTGATATATGGGGCAGGGAAGCCTATTTATTATGGAAGTAGTTGACGCTTGTAATAGCGATATGCATCAAGATATACAAGTGGGTGTCTAGGTGGACACTGAGTATAAAGGAATTCATTGAAGATGGGATTACATGTTTATATTAAATATTTATTTTTTAAATCTATTATTTGGATGAGTAGCATGTTGTTTGTTTATGTTTTTTCCTTGCCCCACTACTTGAAGAAGATGGATGTGCTTGGTTGTATTCACATGTTTTGTAGGTTAGAATTTTATCCAAGAGAACCTGGTAATATGGAAAGTTGTAATGTTAAAAAAAAATTAACCCATGGGGTTGGAGATTTTTGAGATGTAATGACGAGTTTATCAATATATGAAGTTGTGGACTTGGTATTCAAATGCCTGGAGGGAATGAAACATTTTGGTGAATATAATGTAATGTACTGTGAATAATTTTAATGGTTAATTAATTTTTAAGGAATATATTAATGTAATTTGACACTGATGAATAAGAATAAATTAATATAATGCAGCTCTTTAATTTTTTGTGTTCTTATCGGGTATCTGGTCATAGCAGTGGAAGATGGGAGTATGAGAGATGTTAGCTGTAGTTGAATTCAATACAATGTTATTCATATGGAATAGTTGTGAGATATATTCTATCAAATACATTTTTTGTTCTTATATGAAACACCACCCAATTCATCGGGGATACTGATATCATGGGGCTACTGAGCCTTGGGGAGGTAATTTACAGAACATCTTAGTGGGAAGATGGATGGATAACTACCCATTTGGTCTTGCACTCATCTTTAAAAAGATAGATGTTCTGGTATGCTCGATGGTTAGTTTTCCTAGTATATGTGTATAGAGGGATGTAATAAAATGTTGTAATTTCACAGACATGTATTCTGGATATAGTTTCCTATAGACTACTATAATATATCTTGTATAGGTTATGAAGTCTTCAGGTTCCTTACTCGATGTATGGGTTGTGATGGCTTGATGTATAATACCTGATGTATGATACATGTTATGTGGGATGTGGTGGATCCAAAAAACAACATGGTTACTTTTGGTTACATAAATGTGGTGGTTTGTTGCATGAGATGCATTTTTCAGTGCTTCGCCCATGTTTATATGCACAAGCCTTTTTGGAGAGAGATGATCAGAATGTGTGATGCTGGGGAAAATCTTAATACTAGTGAGGAAGTGGTGGTAGGGTAACATTGATATTCATTATTTTATTCAATTCTCTTGTATTAGATACTTATTGAGAGTATCCATGGT
Source organism: Viscum album (assembly GCA_963277665.1). Taxonomy (NCBI): domain Eukaryota; kingdom Viridiplantae; phylum Streptophyta; class Magnoliopsida; order Santalales; family Viscaceae; genus Viscum; species Viscum album. The sequence continues at coordinate 1,817,045,130 of OY728157.1, forward strand.
GAGGATAAGAACTTATTAAACCGGTTTAAGTGTTGTGTTAGTTTCACTTGTTGATCATTGTGCTTTAGAATTCATTCATTACTTTTTTCATGAGAGTTTCCATAGAGGATCCTTCTTAGTATACTATTATACCCACCTTATGTATATATAAACTATTTAAAGGTTACTTTGAGAATTTTTGAGACTAGGTAGGTTACTACTAGATTATGGGGTTTCCATGAGCTATTTGGGCTTCTTAGTCTCTATCATACATAATTTTTTTTGGTACAAAAAGTTTTCATATCATTTTTAGTTGTTCTTTCATGTCATTACATATGTTTACTTTGATTTTCTCTTATATTGAAGTTTGAGAAAGATATGGTTGGTGTCATTATTATATCTATATTTCACAAGTGTACACTAATATGGTAATGTATCCCATATATGTGTTTATTGTACCCTTTGTGATAGTCTCAAATACGGGTCGTAATGGACATGGTACTTAGGTTTCACTCTCTCTCGATTCCCATTATTGGGCTAGGGGGTACACCTTATGGGTTGGGAATCATTATAGAGTTGTATCAGAGGCATTCTTGTGGTCTATTATATTATATTGAGTTAGACAGAGGTGATATTGTGTGGGCCGGTTGGGAAATAATGTCAGCTATGTTTAAAATTTATTTTAACCACGAGAGATTTATTTAGACATGTGTTTTTAGGGCCCCCTGTGATTTGATGCATGGACCTTTAGCATTACAATGGCTAATAAATGAAGTGTTACTAGTTTCAAGATAGATACCTTGGATATGATCATTAGTCATTCTTTTTACACATTTGATTGAATGGGCGGACCTTGTGATAGGTTTACCAAATGTGAATAGAAGAAAAAAATTAATTATTGTTATAATGTTACATATTCCTTGTTTAAGAGTTTTATCTATTTTTCTTTTTCAGACATGGATCCATATCAACATCCTCATCTAGTTTTTTTGTAATATGATAAGTAGGTTGTTCCATAATATCACTATAGGGTATAAGTTGGTATCAATGACACTTTTTGGAGGAAACTCTAAGAGTTTTAATGCCAGAGTCTATATTTTTAGGAGGTTTCCATTTTAGATAAAGTAACGTAAGACTATTTGAAGGACATTGAGATAACCATTGTTTGATCTGTTATTGGAAGGAGTATTGGGTATCTTTTTTGTGATGATTCTATGTGGGGAAATGAGGTTGCTGTATTTTTTTTTCCTTGGTGATTGTGTGGAGTCAGTAGTATCATGGGATAAGTTCTAGGATAAGTTAATATCTATGTTTCTTTCTTAGATCATAATGGAATAATGGCTCTAAGATATTCTTAACCTTCAGTAGTGGAGCTAAAATGTTTTATAGTTCATGATCTTTTTCATGAACCTTTTGTGAAATTCTTCAGACATATATCTAGATAAGGAGGACATGGTGAGGAATTTATAAAAGCAATTTCATCCCAATATCTATTTTTAGGTCACCCAAATCATCCTGAATACATATCTAAAGCTGATGGTGAGAGAAGAGATCATACAGAAGATATTATGTATAATTGTAGTGTTACAAGTGGGGAGTCATCAGGATTACTCATGAAACAAAATTTTAGTGATTATTTTGGGGACGTCCCATCCCTAAATGTCTCTTTTCTCTGGTAGAGGAAGATGTTTTTCCTATTAAAATGGATTAGATGCATGATTCTCTTGTGGTGTAAGAGTAAATCATCGGCGAGAGTGTCCATCCTTTTTGATCAGTCAGTTTTCACCAGTTATTTCACTTCAGGGTCCATTGATGAGGTAGTTCCAACCAATTCATCGTCAGCAGGTTACTTTAGTCTGAAATCAGCAGAGAGTAGATGGGGCAAGCACAAGACAACCCTGGGATGATCCCCTTCTTTAGAGTGCTGGGAATGACCCTCGAGGTACTCATTTGAAGGGTGTGATAAGCCATGGATTAGAACATGGTCAGCATAATAATTTATCATTACACACACCATGTGATCTAGATATCATTTTAGGTACCCTTTTCTTTTTTCTACTTGGGTGCATTCCTTCCTAGATCTTAGAGTTACACAGTACTTCATGTCACCTTCCCTTGTCTATGTTTTATGACATTAGGTAGAGGAACATTTAGTGCATTTGGCATTGACTATTCTAGTTGGAGGTTAATATGACATGTTTTATATATGTAGGACTATGAGATAGTTCTATATTTTCACCTCTAATGGTTATATTTCCTATTTTTACAGATAAAACAATATGACATCATCTATAGTCTGGATTGGTTTTATTCGGAGTAGGCTATTGTGGACTGCTTCCAAAAGTCTATTGTGTTCTTCAATGATGATAGAGAGACAGTGGTGTTTGGTGGTGAGTGAGACCCTATAATGGGTCATATGAGTGTTCTTTTCATGTCATCATTTATGGTTGAGTTGATGCTGAGTTCATCAATGTTTTAGTAATTGATTTTTCCCATGATCGTAGAGGATTACCCTTATGTCTTTCCATAGAAGGTTGTATCCTTACACCCTTGATGATAAATCATGTTCAGGATCGAACTGATTCCATGAAAGTATCATATCTCGATATCTCTATATAGGGTTGTTTCTACTAAGTTGTTACATCTAAATATAGAGACTGTTGTTTTAGTGTATTGTGGTTTTGTTCAATAAAATTTATCACCATGGGATTCCGTAGTTTTGTTCTTGAAGAACATTGATATTTTGTGGTTTTTTATTGATTATCATCAGATGAACCAAGTGAAAGTGAATAACCACTATCCCCTTCAATAGATTGATCATTTATTATACAAACTGAAAGGTAAACGTTGGATATCAATGATAAATTTGTGTTTATGATATCATCACATGCTCTTGAAGTTAGAGGATATCCCAAAGACATCCTTACACTGTCTTCAAGGGAATTATGAGTGTGTTGTAATGTCATTCGGTGTAATGAATTCTCTATTATTTTGAATGGGGTTAAATAATGATGTGTTCCATGAGTTCTGAGATAAATGTATAGTGGTTTTATTTAATGACATACTTTTGTACTCTACATCCAAGGAAAATCATGCATAGACTCTGTGATTTGTTTTGGGAGTTCTTCCTTGTGATACGTATTTTGGGAATTTTATGAAGTGTGACTTTTGTGCATGTGAATCAATTTCTTAGAGCATGTTCTATCACAACAGGGGGTAGTCGTGATTCCTTCGAAGACAGATGTTGGTGTTTCTTAGGCATCCCCCAAGATAGTGGTATATGTGTAATGTTTCCCTGGTCTTGGTGTCTATTACTGTAGGTTTGTAGTTGATTTATCTTAGGTTGTGATCCCTATGATTATGTTGTCCTTAAAGAATCTATAATTCTTGTGGACTAATCATTTTCTGATAACTTATGAGAATCTAAAAGAAAAGTTAGTCAGGGTTCCAGTTCCTTATTTTCTAGCAGAAAAATTTCAGTTTATGATTTTTTCCACACATCACATCATGGGTAGGGTTTTGTTTTGATGAAGTAGAGATCGGTCATTTTCTATAGGTATTGTAATTTATGTCCCTAGGTGCATATCTATTCCACCCACAATTTCATGTTGGTAGAGGTAATTTATCCCCTGATGTTGTTGATACATTACCTCATTGGAGAGTTTTTTTATGGTTTTCACCAATCATAAGAGCATGAGAAATGTTTTCTACGAACATGATTTGAACTAGTAGTAGCATCGTTGGATGGATTACTTATGGGACTACAACATTGAAATTTTTTATACACCTAGAAAAGGGAATATTATATAAGATGTGTTGATCAGGATGTCACATTGTGATGCTGTGTGGGATTTAGGTGATTCCTAGAGAGTGATATAAGAACATTAACCATTTCCCCTAGATATGGGAGAAGATGGTGGTAGAATTTTATTTTTCAGATGATGGTGTAGTCATCTCTCATAAAACAGGTAGAGGAGTCCCAGTAGAAGATTCATGAGGTGGAGGACTGGAGACACATATTTGTCTGTGTTAAAGACCCTAAGGGTTGGCCTATGGATGAACAACATAGAGTGTTGTTTTAAGAATAAAAATCTTTTAGTTAGCGATGTGGGATATGGTTCTTAGAGGGTTCCATAGATCAACCTTTTCAGTACATCCTGGTGTGTAGAACATGTATCAATATTTTAATGGTTAGTTTTGGTAGCCTGGGTTGATGTGTGAATTTGTAATGTTTGGGTCTCAATGTTTGCTCTTTCAGAAGGTGAAGACTGAGCACCATTTTCCTGGAGGTTTCATATAGCCATTATATGTTCCTCAATGGATGTGAGAGGACATATCAATAGATATTACTTAAATTTTACCTCCAGATCATGGTGTCTACGATGCAATACAGGTGTCAAAGGATCAATTGATGAAATCAAATGACTTTTTAGAAATCAAAGAGTTGAGAACATTGGAGTTTTTATTAAAGCAGTATCTGGGGGAGATGGTGAGACTTCATAGAGTCCCGACGATGATAATTTCTGACTGAGATCCATGTTTTACCTCCAAGGTGTGGAAATACCTCCAACATGATTTTGGTTCTCTACTATTTCGTATCACTAATTTTCATTTCCAAAAATATAGTTAGATAGGGTAGACCATCTAGACTCTTGATGACATATTTCATTCTTATGTCATGGATTTTGGAGGTTTGTGGATGAGGAACCTTCCCTTGGCAGGGTTCATTAAAAAATAGTTTTCACTCCATTATTATTATTTCACAGTTTGAATCATTGTATGGATGACCTTTCCATTCTCCATTATGTTGGACTAGGGTTAGGAGAGTCAGCAATTCTCAGGTTGGAACTGGTACAACATACAATAGAGATGGTTCTTTGGATTCTTGAGATGATGAAAGTATTACATGACTGTAAGAAATCATATGTCGATCATTTGATAAGGCCTCTTGAGTTTGAAGTTAGAGATCCTGTGTTCATGAAGGTGACTCTAAGTCATGGGTAGTGAATGTTTTACCATGGGATTAAGAATTCTTCCTAGTGTAATGGTCCATTCTTGGTGTTATCTAATGTTGGAGCCATAGTGTATCAGATACATCTTCACCCATAGATAATCCGAATACTCGATGTTTTTCACATGTCACATGTCCTTCATTATCATAATAGTGAATCTCACATCATCGATTAGGTAAGGATAAATGTTCATAATTATAATACTATCATGTAACATCCTATAGATATCATGGAATTCCAAAAGAAGTTGTTTCACAATAAGGATATCCCATTGGTTTGTGTATTGTGGTGACACAGTGGTGTGGAGGATAGTATGTAGGAATGCGAGTCGTATATGTGTTCCCAATACCGTAATATATTTGATATTAACCTTCTATATTGAAATGTTGTTCAATTTTTGTTAGCAGTCCATTTCGTGTTTATTAAATGACTTTATCTTATTTCTTGTTGGGACTCACAATCTTTGAGAGGTATTTTTATTACAGAGTTGTTAAGAGGTGGTAGTTCATGTTATATGGATTCACATTGTACCCTTGGTGAGATGGTTGAGCAGCTATATCAGCCAGATCCAGGAGAGATATCCCCTAGTGTGGGTGTTCAGAAAACCTATTTTCCATTATCCCTAAATATTAGTTTTGTATTCTCAAGGATGATAATGTTTTGAGATGTATCTAATGTAAGTGACTAGATCCAAGTGAATCAACCCTTTGAATGTTTATAAGGCTTGCAGATCTTAGAGGAGTCATGGAAGTGGTTTTGTATATTTTTTATGGAAAATGATGGAAACAAAAAGTACTTCATTCCATGTAATAATTACACATCATCTATGTCAGGTTCATCGCTCGGTGCTTGAGCAATTCCTTGCATGTTCTCCCTTGTTTGTTTTTTCACCTTTGGGGTTCTTTTTTGGTGTTCCATTTTCTGATATCTTTATTTTATGATCCTGTTCACTGCTCTTTTGTCCTTACTCTTTGTTCATGCCCCCGCTTTGTGCTGGTTCCAAGGTTTCATTGCCAAATTGGGATGGTGTTGGTGGATCTGATGATGACGTTTCTGATCATGGAGGATCATGAGTTTTGTTCTCCCTTAGCCACAATGTGATGGTCTTGCTTGTTTTTGTGGTGTTTTTTTGATGGGTTTGGTCCTGGACAAGGTTCTTTTCCCAGACTGTTAATGGTTCATTATGATGAAATGTTGGATCTCACTTAGCTTTAATGTGATTTGTATGGTGGGTTCTCACTTAACCAAAAAGGGTTTCAAAAAAATTAATTTTCAGTCTATGTCAGGTTCATGATATGTAAGTAATTAGAGTTTAAAAATAATAAAAGGAAACCCATTTTTAAGAGATATAGAACCCTATAGAGTATATGACATGAAAAGGGATAACATGTCACAAAAATATGTGAATTTTTATGTTTTATAATGTTTCAATCACTTTATTTTTTACAACCCCTATGGCTACAATTCTTCCTCTAATTTTCTAGTTGCCATCGGCTCCCTTCAAAGAGTTGTAGAGATTCATTTAACGAGAATCAATCATCTGGTATCAATCATTATTCTGTTATGATATATGGTAATCCATTGTTTTTTCTACCTAAATTTTTGAATTTTCTTAGATCAATTTCCTCACATTCCACCTTTCCATGTGATTAAGCCAGATCACCATGTTTTTTAAGGAGTTTTATGGTTTTTTGTTGGCGATGTTGTGGGGTAGTTTCCTCAGGTGGATGAAGTTCTTGCAGGAGAGGCAATGAGGATATGTAGAATTGATCATTTTTTCAAATAACATTGAAACAATTTTGAGGTAGGCGATTCATTTATTATATATTTTATGTGAAATCACGGATCATTCGTGATTTTCCCTATTGTATTTCAATAAATTTTACCAAATAATTAATAGAACTGGATTAAATAATTAATATCAATCATATGGTGATGTTGATGTATTGTATCCTGATAAATGTTTTCCTCCTATTTTAGATATTGTGATATGTATTCCTTTCTTGGATTATCATGTTGTTCTTTATGAAAATTTTTAAAGAATGTATAGAAAGGATTAATTGTTAATTAATTTTCTAAAAGATTAAAGAGGCATTATTAATGAATCTGGTGTGTTGAAACTTTACTGTTTCATGTTTGTTTAAATGAATTGATCTTCAATTTTTTAATGTAATTTATGAAATATGTTAATAATGATTATTCATGTAGTCAAAATAAATAATGGAATGTTAAATTAATTGTTTATTTTATTTTTTCATTTTGTGTAAGCTTGTCGCTTTGCTTACGAGGTGTTGGAACCTATAATTAATGAATCTATTAATTCAATATGGAATATGAATTAGTTAGGTGATAAAATAATATGACTTGTAGGGACATATTTTATTTCTTTATTGTGAATTCCTAATGTTTTTTACTTTTAAGTCATGATATTTCATTGTGTGTGGTGGTTGGTTGCGTTGATTTAGGTCCAAGAGCTCATTTCCAATGTTTTTTTCCTACATCTTGTGATATGAAATGATCCTATAATGGATGAACTAGAATGGTTGTTGTTTTATATTGTGTAGGGAGGCTTGGATGTGATGTGAGCCTTGGATTGTTTATATTGGAGGGATGTTGTGATATATGTGGTGGGGAGGCCCATTTTTTGTTGCAATAGTTGACGATTGTGATTGTGGGATACATCGGTATATGTATGTGGGGTTTATGGAGGACACTAGGTATAATGGAATTGGTCGAAGCTGGTCATGCACATTCATATGATGGATTGATGATTTTATAATTTGTTTTTTGTTTGAGGTGAAGGTTTCTTGTTTATAAATTATCAATTCACTGCTACTTGAGGAATATGTATGTGTTTGAATTTATACCGTGTTTGGTAGATTAGGATATTTTGTTAGAGTACCTTGTAATATGAAAAGTGGTAATATTAATAAATGAATATATTTTTAACCCATGGGGTTGGAGATTACTGGGATTCAATGCGAATGTTATAATTCTTAGAAGTTATGGACTCAGTCTGTTTATTCCTAGAGGGTATGAAACTTTGTTGCGACGCTAATATAATTTAAGGTAGAAAATGTTAATGGTTAATTAATGTTTTAAGAATTAATTACTGTAATGTCAAATGGATGAAAAGAAATAAAATAATTTAATGTAGCTCATTAAATGGTTGTGTACATATAGAATATATTTTCTATGAAGTGGTAGCCGGGAGTCCAAGAGACGTTATCTATAGTTGATTATAAGACCATTTTATGCCCATAGTGTGGTTGTGATCTATACTATATGATATACATTTCGTTTTTTATATGATATTCCACCATATTGTTTAGGAAAACTAACACCCCAATGATTCTGAGCCACCTTGGGGGTGTCTTCCCTTAACATCCCTGTGGTAGGATGGATGGATAACATTCCCCTTTCACCACACACTCTTCTCTTTTTAGTTACTTGTTATTGTGACGCCCCAGGTTTTATGAACTGGTTTATGTAAGAAGTGTTATGTCCTTATTAATGTCTCTTGTTTTATTCGTTTTGCTAATAAGGAATTAGAAATGAAATAAAACATAGAGAACAAGGTAAACTGACATTTTATTAAAACATTACTCTACAACAAGACCCATCTAATTAAAAGTGCCCTGCACAAGACCTAACACGGCCACAGCAAGACTACAAAGAACCACAACGCGGGCAATCGGATAGTCGTCATCTTCAGGATCCAATAGTGTGAAAAGTATAACCGCCAGAATCACCGCGCACGCACTTAGCACCAGAGGTATGAGGAGAGCCATCCGCCGAGGGTCCGGTGTTTTGTAAAAATAAAACAACCTACCCCTTTCTTTTATAATGGACCTCTAAGGAAATATGACCGTTTTTTTTTTTGGACCGTTGGGTTCCAAGGGATAAAGTGCACCTTTTTATAAAAATTTGTCCTTATAACGCTTTTATAATATTAAAGTATTTCAATTTTCTTTTATACAAAATATTAGAATTATATTTTTGGGTTTTAAAATAAAATATTATTGTTGAAAATGAATCTATTTTTATGACGGTATTTATGTGGTGGAAAACATGATATTTTAAAATGTGTCGAACGGGGTATCAGCAATAATTGAAAAATGTATCTTTTCGGACCTCTAAAACTATGTGTTTTGAATTAGAGAAAAACTATGGTTCTTTTAAACATAATTTTATAAATCAACAAGTGAAGTAATTTATAAATTTGGATTTTTAATGGTTGTTAGATCCTAGTTTTTATAAAAGTGTTGTATTAAAAAATGTATTATTTTTTTTATAGTTATGTCAAATAGTATAATTTGTTTACACAAACTAAAATGGGATTTTAGTTTTATGAGTTGAAAAGTATTTATTAAATTTTATACAAATTCCAAATTCACCGGTTATATATATATATTGCGAAGAAGAATAGTTTTAGTATTTATTAAACTGGTTTTTTTTATACTACATGTAAATCAGGCCATCCCGATTCCCGCATAGATCTCCTCCCCCCCCCCCGCGCTTTATCCTTGACCGTCCGATCTCGCCTAGGAGGATCTCGGCCGTTGTTGTGTTTTAAAAATGCTCGAAGCATCACAGCCGTCCGATCACGCCCTGATCGAATCCCAGTCGTCGCGTTTTTTCTTTTTTACTGCTTCTCCGCGTCTTCTCCTACCTCGCGACGGGGACCCGCGAAACCAGTACCTGGTTTTGCCGAGACGCCTCCCCTCTCCACTGCTCACGTCGACCCTCGCACACCCCACCTACGTAGGACACCTTAGGCTTGGCCTAACCTCCCTCGGATCGTCTCCCTTTAAGAACTGAAAAACTCCAGTGGAAGCAGGACCTCCGGAGCCAGCCTCGCCACTGCCTTGCCGCCGCCTCGCCGTCGCCTTGCCACCACGAACCACCTCCGGTTTCGCACCTCACCCTCACGCACGACCACACTGCTTCCGGCGCTACGCTGCTGGACACCGGGACGTCGCCTCGCAGCTTCTCCAAGTGGCCGCAACCCCACCGGACCACCACCGGGCACCAAGCTCTCCTGGTTCTCCGGCCACCCAGGAAGCCTCCGGCGAGATCGTCTCTTGAGCAGTAAGGGTGCCACGGATTTATATATATTTTTTTTTTCCCACCCCTGGTTCTCGGTTCAAATTTTTTTTGTGTATATGAGTTTATATATATATACACCTAATGGTTAAAGGTTTATATATATATAACGTTATATACATATATATTCCATGCAAACCATACAAAATTAAGATTTTAAGACTTCATTATAATTTAGTATGTTATGATTAGAATTATGACCATGAAAGGGGTTATTTTAAAACAAGTCCTAACATGTACTATATGTAAGTAAGCCTTATATATATGTAATTATATAATTTTATTAGTTACGTAGTCCAATGAAAATCAGTTTTTGATTTTTACTTCGTCTATGAATAACATTAGATGCGGACCAGGTCTTTGTTTTAAGTACAAACATGTAATAGTTGAAGTCGAAGTTTTATGTATATTTACAGTTTCTTGAACACTAAAAAACCCATAAGGTTTTGTTCATTTTCTTTTAAACTGAATAAATGATATATTGTTAGTGGATTTAGATTTCAAGTGAACCATGTTTAATTTATGAGAAGCCCTATTCATATACATTGTGTATATATAACCCTATGTACGTATGTGTTTTTGAGATTAACATCTGAAAACCCTAGTTTCAAGAAATGGTTATGCATGTAGAATTTTAGCGCTTGCCTATGCTGTTTTATTTTTGGGTCTAAGTATACAACAATGAACTTGTTTAATGTCGCCCTTGAACTGACATGTGTGTTTTTTTTTAGGATATTCTTATGCCTATTTTAATCTCATTTTAAAAGGATATAAATTTAAGGGTTATGTTAATATGTTGAATTCCTCTATTATTTTTATACCAAACTCGTTGCAATGATTTTTAGCGGGCAGAGTGTGACATCAAATTCTATAACCAGAGAAGAATAATAATTAATGAAAGGTATTATTTTTAAAGTGGTTTATTTCCAAGTGTCGGAATTTTAAAGATTTCAAGTGTTTATTATTTTTATACCAAGCATGTCGTGGTGATTATTAGCGGATGGAGGTTTGTTGCAAGAACTATGACCTGTGAAGTACAATATTTAATGCCAAGTAGTTCTTTTCCACGCACTGGAATTTTAGAAACTCATCATTTAATAACCCTTGGGAGCAAGTCTCTCACATTCATCATTTTATGTGCTTAAATAATTGTTCTACACACATAGTGTGCTTTCTTAACCATGCCTTCTTTTATTCCATATTTTCATGTTTATCTGTCATATCATGTATTTGTAAACCAGTTATGTAATGGTTACCTTATTAATATTATTCATGCATATGACTCAATATGAAGAGGAACTAAGAACTAATTACCCAAAGTGGTATGGGACACCTTGGGTAATGAATGATTTCAGTAAAGAATGAACGATGTGGCTCACATGATAATAAAGTCAAATTTAAGGGTGCGCCCTGATAGCGCTCCAATGCATTGGGTAATGATGTAACCACTAGAGATTACAATTTTCACGATACCTTGGTGATTAACCTTGGTAATTTTTAACGACACCTTGGGGATGGACCTTGGTGAAACGAAACGATTGTCAATATTAAAATGTTGATGCCACATAATTCAAGTCATGTAACAAGTTTTTCCAAGATAAAGTTCTTTCATGACTGATGCCTTTAATGTTTGTATAAAGTTCATAATTCCCTAGTTTGAAGTTTGAAGCATGCCTAGTGTTATCACTCAATAGAATAGTAACCAGCATATGAACGTTTAGTTGTTTCCTTGTGCGCAACTCTGATTATGCATTACTTTTAACTGTTTAAATTTTATGCTCAAGTAAATCATATGTAGTACCTGTTTATATCAACCATTATCACTCCTTCAAGAATTAACGTATTCGTTTCATGTTCGTCGTGAAAACTTTGATTAAGGCATTGTTATGTATGTTGTGTTAAAATCTTTCTTAGTGGACGCTCAAACTCTTTTAAAATAATGTTTTCAAATGTTACTGTATTTTAAATTCTTTTTAAAACCCCCTTACTGAGTATTTCAATGCTCACCCTATGTTTTGGTTTAAAATTTTCAGGTGTCAGCTTTTGTAAGATGGGTGGTTTCAGAAGTTTCTGGTTTCCCAGAACCCGAACCGCACACGATCCTCTGTATGGGACATGATGTGTTGCTAACAAAGTGTATTTTATTTTTAGATAACACATCATGTTCAGAAGGCACCGGCTCCTATAGTTATCTGGGGTCGGGGTCTCTACAGTTGGTATCAGAGGTTCGGTTTGGATAACTCTGGAAAGCCAGAAACTGAAACAAAATATATATGTATATTTCAATTTTATTAAAAAACTTGGTTTTCTTAAATTTCAGATGGAAAATGAAGGCACAAATCTCTTATCTCTCCCCACCGAGGCCCTAGAGACCATTGTGTCTTTAGCAAGCTGTGAGGACTTTCTAAACTATGCCCATATCCGTATGACATGCAAATACCTTTACGATGTATCCAACTCACCTCGAGTGCTTAGTCTGCACCAAGGGTTGGGATTGGATTACCTCCTTATGATAATAACCCAATTTCCCTCCTATGTACGTCGAGGAAGGTACTACGAGGGACTTTTCCGGATTTTCACGGCGGGTGAAAACTTTGGCACTATGCTCGATAACCCCTTTCAAGAAGCTGCTGCGGACGGAGACCTCCGAGCGAGCTACCTTTGTCAGGTTTTAAACTATGGCTTCTGGGGTCAGTTGTTGGACATCGGAAGGCTAGAAGACGAGTCCACCCGATTGTCTTACAGACGACAAGTGTATGAAGATGTCTCTCAACTTCACGTCCCCCATGCAAGACTCATAAGACGTCATAGGTGTCCTCATGAGTTTTTCCCTGAATGCTCGGCCTGTGTTTGGTTCGAGGAGTTAGGGAGTTTTGCTTCTCTGTGTGGAGTTCGTTTAGTCAATGAGTAAGAGAAACTCAAGCACTAATAATAATGAACGTATGTTTATTGAAATGTTATCTTCCTCCTTTCCTTCTCCGTACCATGTTTTTGCCCTTGTATGTATTTCAAGTAATGGAACTCCTGTCTTTAAACTTTCAGATGGAAGGACAAACCCACCTGTTATCTCTTCCCACCGAGATTTTGGAAATCATTGCGATCAAAACGTGTGAGGACGAGTATGACCCCTTCGCAAATTTGCGAAGAACGTGCAAGCAATGGTTTGAGATAACAAACGGTCCGGAGATTCTCCGCACCTGCCAGGGGAATGCCTCCATCTATTACCGCATCGGCTCTGCTCAGCTAGCCGGACGTGAACGACGAGGAAGTTACCACGAAGGGCTCTTTCTTTGTTTCACCCTAGGCCGAAACTTCACGGCCAGAGTGAAATTCCAGGAAGCTGCGTTAGAGGGAAATCTTTATGCAGCTTATATGCTCCAACTTCTCAGCTTTAGCCTGTTTGACCATATCTATGGCATCGATATCCTCGACCGAGACATAATTCGGAAAGTTCTTCGAACGTTGGTCTGCAAAGACATTTCAGAACTTTGTACGGTTCGAGCTTCCCTTTGGAGGCCTGAAAGCCCGGAGCATAAGTGCTACCCCTCCTGTCTTAGGTGTGTGTGGATTAGGGAGCTGGATGAAGTGAGCTTCGCTACGGGGATCCCTCTAAATAAACCTGTTGACCCTTATCGTTGGTGGAGGTGGTAGGAACTTTTCTGAACCTTGTAGTGTCGTGAAATAAATTGCGAGGACGCAATTTTCTAAAGGGGGGGATAATGTGACGCCCCAGGTTTTATGAACTGGTTTATGTAAGAAGTGTTATGTCCTTATTAATGTCTCTTGTTTTATTCGTTTTGCTAATAAGGAATTAGAAATGAAATAAAACATAGAGAACAAGGTAAACTGACATTTTATTAAAACATTACTCTACAACAAGACCCATCTAATTAAAAGTGCCCTGCACAAGACCTAACACGGCCACAGAAAGACTACAAAGAACCACAACGCGGGAAATCGGATAGTCGTCATCTTCAGGATCCAATAGTGTGAAAAGTATAACCGCCAGAATCACCGCGCACGCACTTAGCACCAGAGGTATGAGGAGATCCATCCGCCGAGGGTCCGGTGTTTTGTAAAAATAAAACAACCTACCCCTTTCTTTTATAATGGACCTCTAAGGAAATATGACCGTTTTTTTTTTTTGGACCGTTGGGTTCCAAGGGATAAAGTGCACCTTTTTATAAAAATTTGTCCTTATAACGCTTTTATAATATTAAAGTATTTCAATTTTCTTTTATACAAAATATTAGAATTATATTTTTGGGTTTTAAAATAAAATATTATTGTTGAAAATGAATCTATTTTTATGACGGTATTTATGTGGTGGAAAACATGATATTTTAAAATGTGTCGAACGGGGTATCAGCAATAATTGAAAAATGTATCTTTTCGGACCTCTAAAACTATGTGTTTTGAATTAGAGAAAAACTATGGTTCTTTTAAACATAATTTTATAAATCAACAAGTGAAGTAATTTATAAATTTGGATTTTTAATGGTTGTTAGATCCTAGTTTTTATAAAAGTGTTGTATTAAAAAATGTATTATTTTTTTTATAGTTATGTCAAATAGTATAATTTGTTTACACAAACTAAAATGGGATTTTAGTTTTATGAGTTGAAAAGTATTTATTAAATTTTATACAAATTCCAAATTCACCGGTTATATATATATATTGCGAAGAAGAATAGTTTTAGTATTTATTAAACTGGTTTTTTTTATACTACATGTAAATCAGGCCATCCCGATTCCCGCATAGATCTCCTCCCCCCCCCCCCCCCCCCGCGCTTTATCCTTGACCGTCCGATCTCGCCTAGGAGGATCTCGGCCGTTGTTGTGTTTTAAAAATGCTCGAAGCATCACAGCCGTCCGATCACGCCCTGATCGAATCCCAGCCGTCGCGTTTTTTCTTTTTTACTGCTTCTCCGCGTCTTCTCCTACCTCGCGACGGGGACCCGCGAAACCAGTACCTGGTTTTGCCGAGACGCCTCCCCTCTCCACTGCTCACGTCGACCCTCGCACACCCCACCTACGTAGGACACCTTAGGCTCGGCCTAACCTCCCTCGGATCGTCTCCCTTTAAGAACTGAAAAACTCCAGTGGAAGCAGGACCTCCGGAGCCAGCCTCGCCACTGCCTTGCCGCCGCCTCGCCGTCGCCTTGCCACCACGAACCACCTCCGGTTTCGCACCTCACCCTCACGCACGACCACACTGCTTCCGGCGCTACGCTGCTGGACACCGGGACGTCGCCTCGCAGCTTCTCCAAGTGGCCGCAACCCCACCGGACCACCACCGGGCACCAAGCTCTCCTGGTTCTCCGGCCACCCAGGAAGCCTCCGGCGAGATCGTCTCTTGAGCAGTAAGGGTGCCACGGATTTATATATATTTTTTTTTCCCACCGCTGGTTCTCGGTTCAAATTTTTTTTGTGTATATGAGTTTATATATATATACACCTAATGGTTAAAGGTTTATATATATATAACGTTATATACATATATATTCCATGCAAACCATACAAAATTAAGATTTTAAGACTTCATTATAATTTAGTATGTTATGATTAGAATTATGACCATGAAAGGGGTTATTTTAAAACAAGTCCTAACATGTACTATATGTAAGTAAGCCTTATATATATGTAATTATATAATTTTATTAGTTACGTAGTCCAATGAAAATCAGTTTTTGATTTTTACTTCGTCTATGAATAACATTAGATGCGGACCAGGTCTTTGTTTTAAGTACAAACATGTAATAGTTGAAGTCGAAGTTTTATGTATATTTACAGTTTCTTGAACACTAAAAAACCCATAAGGTTTTGTTCATTTTCTTTTAAACTGAATAAATGATATATTGTTAGTGGATTTAGATTTCAAGTGAACCATGTTTAATTTATGAGAAGCCCTATTCATATACATTGTGTATATATAACCCTATGTACGTATGTGTTTTTGAGATTAACATCTGAAAACCCTAGTTTCAAGAAATGGTTATGCATGTAGAATTTTAGCGCTTGCCTATGCTGTTTTATTTTTGGGTCTAAGTATACAACAATGAACTTGTTTAATGTCGCCCTTGAACTGACATGTGTGTTTTTTTTTAGGATATGCTTATGCCTGTTTTAATCTCATTTTAAAAGGATATAAATTTAAGGGTTATGTTAATATGTTGAATTCCTCTATTATTTTTATACCAAACTCGTTGCAATGATTTTTAGCGGGCAGAGTGTGACATCAAATTCTATAACCAGAGAAGAATAATAATTAATGAAAGGTATTATTTTTAAAGTGGTTTATTTCCAAGTGTCGAAATTTTAAAGATTTCAAGTGTTTATTATTTTTATACCAAGCATGTCGTGGTGATTATTAGTGGATGGAGGTTTTTTGCAAGAACTATGACCTGTGAAGTACAATATTTAATGCCAAGTAGTTCTTTTCCACGCACTGGAATTTTAGAAACTCATCATTTAATAACCCTTGGGAGCAAGTCTCTCACATTCATCATTTTATGTGCTTAAATAATTGTTCTACACACATAGTGTGCTTGCTTAACCATGCCTTCTTTTATTCCATATTTTCATGTTTATCTGTCATATCATGTATTTGTAAACCAGTTATGTAATGGTTACCTTATTAATATTATTCATGCATATGACTCAATATGAAGAGGAACTAAGAACTAATTACCCAAAGTGGTATGGGACACCTTGGGTAATGAATGATTTCAGTAAATAATGAACGATGTGGCTCACATGATAATAAAGGCAAATTTAAGGGTGCGCCCTGATAGCGCTCCAATGCATTGGGTAATGATGTAACCACTAGAGATTACAATTTTCACGATACCTTGGTGATTAACCTTGGTAATTTTTAACGACACCTTGGGGATGGACCTTGGTGAAACGAAACGATTGTCAATATTAAAATGTTGATGCCACATAATTCAAGTCATGTAACAAGTTTTTCCAAGATAAAGTTCTTTCATGACTGATGCCTTTAATGTTTGTATAAAGTTCATAATTCCCTAGTTTGAAGTTTGAAGCATGCCTAGTGTTATCACTCAATAGAATAGTAACCAGCATATGAACGTTTAGTTGTTTCCTTGTGCGCAACTCTGATTATGCATTACTTTTAAATGTTTAAATTTTATGCTCAAGTAAATCATATCTAGTACCTGTTTATATCAACCATTATCACTCCTTCAAGAATTAACGTATTCGTTTCATGTTCGTCGTGAAAACTTTGATTAAGGCATTGTTATGTATGTTGTGTTAAAATCTTTCTTAGTGGACGCTCAAACTCTTTTAAAAGAATGTTTTCAAATGTTACTGTATTTTAAATTCTTTTTAAAACCCCCTTACTGAGTATTTCAATGCTCACCCTATGTTTTGGTTTAAAATTTTCAGGTGTCAGCTTTTGTAAGATGGGTGGTTTCAGAAGTTTCCGGTTTCCCAGAACCCGAACCGCACACGATCCTCTGTATGGGACATGATGTGTTGCTAACAAAGTGTATTTTATTTTTAGATAACACATCATGTTCAGAAGGCACCGGCTCCTATAGTTATCTGGGGTCGGGGTCTCTACAGTTATGGTATGCATGCTGGTTAGATTTCCCCATACATTTGTTTAGAGGGATTAAATTTATTGTTGTTATTTCACACATATAAATTATGGATATAGTTTCCTAAGGACTACTATATTTATAATGTGTATATAACGTGATGGCTTGATATTCCCTACTCATTGTATGGGCTGTGATGAGTTTAGTTATATTACCCGATGTATGACACATGTAATGCAAGATGTGGAGGATCCTAGAAACTACATTGTTAAATTTGGTTACGTGGATATAAAAGTATTTTTCATGAGGTTCATGTTTTAGTGCTTCGTCTAGGTGTCTCTGTGATAGCCCTTTTGGAGTGAGATACTTAGGACATGCAATGTAGGGAAGAGAAGAAAACAAGTGGGGAATAAGGTGTGGGGTATCTTTGATATTCATTATTATATTATCTTCTCTTTTATGTAATACTTAGATAGAGTACCCATAGTTGGGCTAGTAATTTATTTTAACTATTTATGTGATATGTTTTCTTCACTTGTGGTTCACTGTTTTTTAACACGGTTTATTTAACATTTCCAAGAGAGGCTCTACTGAGGAGCCTATTGAGTATACTTCTATACCCACTCTACATATATATGTATTATGTTTTTAGGTCTGTTGTAAAAGGTTGGAGATCAGTCCTCTTACTATTATCTTGTGGGTTTTGTAGGATCGGTTTCGGCTACATGGCCAAAGTTCTCCTTAGTTTTCATTTCATACATTATATTTTCCTTTTAGTTGTACGAGTTCTTACATGTGATTACATATGTTCACTTAGATTTTTACTGATATGGATGTCTGAGAAGAAGTAGGTTGGTGTCTGTCTTATCTCTCTCTTTCACATGTGTTCTCTTAGAGGTTAATTCCTTCCATCTGTGTGATTCCTATACCCTTTAGGGCTAGTTTCCAACCCCAGGCCTATAAGAGGCAGGACTCGGGTGTCACTATCTCTCTCCTTCCATTAGCGGACTAGGTTGGGTACACATTGCGGTGAAGGGTTCACGACAATGATATGGGTAATTGTTAAAATATAGGTAATTTTAGATATGAATATGTAATATTCATGTAGTGGAGATTCATATTTCATTTAAAACATTTTAAAATTACATTTAAAATATATACTGTATCATATATGCCGATTATAACAAATATAAAAAACCTAAATATACACAATTTATTTTGAATAAGAATATAATTGTTTTATGAAATGAAAAATTAAATAGTGGTAAAAGTTAGAGTGAAATAGATCTCACATACTGTAACCAAACTACAGTTTTTCCTAAATTCATGGAACGAAGACCAAATTAGCCTTAATGTTTAAATTTTTATGAGGCTTGTATCTGTTAATAAAGGAAATGTGAGAAAATGATGAAGAGTGGTCTACTTGATATCTACCTCCGGCTTATAATGTAATGGATCATGAATTATAAAGGAACTAAATAGAGTTAAAATACATATTTTCATTTCATTCAATGTGAAATAATAATTTTACTTACCTATATGAATGGTTTAATCATGATAGTTTGGATCAATAAGGTTTTCTCCCTTGGGTAGAAGTGTTATTCTATGATAGAAAGGAGTGGGAAGTCTTCCTTTAATATATTTAGAGAGGGTAGAGTTACATTTTGTGAGCTGATGTCAGGAGAGTAGGGAGTGTGTAGGTTTCCATTGCATGACATGATGTTAAAATATTGAGAACCTAATCGGGTTCTATAATAGAGAATGAGGCATGGAAGTGTAGTTTGAATGTACAGAGGATGGTGGTATCAATCGCAGAAAGGTGAAGCACTTCCATGAAGAGATATGTGGGGGATTTAAGGATCGATGGTGAGCATTTTATAGAAGATATATTTTGAGGATGGGGAGGTTGATCATGAATTCGGGATAGGATAGATCTATATAGGATCAGTGGGATCTCGATCACAAAATAAGAAGGGTGTTCTCGATCATGTAATGGAAGTGGGAAGGGGCTCGATCATTAATTTGAAGGATATGTATGGCCATGGATATATTTAAACATGTAATTATATAACCTATTTCCATAGTTTTAGTAAATTTTCAAAATATATGTGTGTCAAATGATCATTTTTATAGTAGTTATAGGCACTCAACTGGTAGAAATGTTGAGAACTAAAAAAACATTTCTGCTCAACTAAAACTCAAAAACAATCTCCCACTCATTTTCAACTTCACTAGATGTCTCTAAAATATTATAGAACATTTTTTAATCATATAACAAAAATATAACTAGATCTACGTATTCTGACATCCATAAACTCGGTGTTAAGAGACATCATCAAACATACTTAACAAAGGGAAGATAAACATACAATGAAAGGCCATATTCAAAAATGTATTTGTTATGGGAATTATAATAATGTTTAAAAAATTTAAAAATAACTCTGGAAAATTTTTCCTAGATGACCTCAAAATAATATTCATTATGGTGAATTTTTTCTCTATCATTAAATTTTTTACTATTTCTCCAACAAGTAAACTGCTCTATTTAATTCAATTCTGCCTAATCTACATTAACCAGTTGACTTGTTCTGATGTATATATAACTTCTTAAACTAGAAAACTTCCTATGATTTCTCTAACTATATTATGACATGGATTGTATTTTATTGGTCCCTCCGCATCAACTTGAACTACATACATGATGCCCCAAGAAAAAACAGGTACACCTTCATCGAATCATATGTCCAATGACATTATTTTGGTATGTCTTATGTTTATCCATCTAATGAATCTTTCTACAGAGCATGCCCAGTCATCCTTTTTGAATGATATGACTCTTAAAAATATATAATATGTAACATCATACATTCTAAAACAAAATTCAGGAATATATGTTAATGAAATATGTATGAATTAGGAAAAAAACCTGATCATCTTATAATTGGTCATATTTTTCTAGGGGTAAATCTATCAAATTACTTTCATAAATGTCCATATAATTCAAATTAGAGTCATTAAGACCAGTGGTCTTCATAAATATCTATAAAATCCCTTTATGACATGGATTAGAAAATACACTATAAAATAAAGCACATTTTGATAGATATTCATCCAATGGACTCAATTTGATATAATCCATTCATAAATATCCTCCATGATTTAAAATATTTTTTCATTGTACTGAATGAAACATAAACTTCATTACACATTTACCTTCAACATTTATCCTTATAAAAGAATGGATCAAATATTTTACATTCTCTAGATCATAGAAATTACTTATTTAACATTTATATAATCATAAAAACTCAAAAATGTGGAAAAAATTAAAACCTCAGTCTAATAACATCATTCTTGGATTTTGAGGGGGCATTTTATGAATTTACCCTTTGTAAAAACTTATCATTAATCATTACTTTCTTCATAATGATAGGAACATGAAGACCAGTACTACACCATCTGATGTAACGAATGTTTCCTTACGTGGTTATGGAAAATTTCTTATCCCCCCACCACTTCATTATTACAACTTTTTTAACAACACTTGTGAAACATTATTACACAAGATTAAAAAATCATTCACAACAATACATGTTGAAATAAATTAAAAAAATCCCATATGATATTTAATCCCCCCATTTTGATATGCTGGAAACATTCATAATAACGTTAAATTTTTTTTACAACTATTTTCTATACTTTTTATCAAATCATATCATTTCTCAGAGATAACTTCTTAACACCACTTACAAGAAAAATGAATTTTTTAAAAGGAATTGCATCCCTTGGTGATAGAAAAAAATTTATTAATTATATGATAAACCCTACCTAAATATTTTTTCTCTAATTTTTTATTATAACACAAGCTTCATATTCATAAATAAAAGAGTTGTAAACAACCCAACAAATATGGTCTTTATCATCCACTTTGAAAATGTAATGAAAAGTACAGTAGGTGTAATTTCATTAAAAACATTATAAATTCATTGTTTGAGGTCGAACATGTAGTTTCAACCATAATTAATCAAATATTTCTCTCTAAATATCTTTAGTGAAAAAATTATAAATTTGACACTTTGATGATATATACTCAACCATAATATCTCAACCATCAATTTTCTATTTGATCAAAAGATACTCTATATTAATGATGTTTTATTTTTAATATGGAATAGGGTTTTTTGAATGATAAATTAAAGTTTGATTATTATAAATATTCTTCAATGGATTACAAACATTCACTATCAATGCTTCCTATACAACTTTCATCAACATAATATGTGTAAGATCTTCCGTGGTAGAAACTTTTTCTATTTTCATATGTCTCAATGTAACATAACATTTATTGTTTCTATATAAAGTCAATCTAAATTCTCTGAAAAATATAGTTTTCCTCAATGTTGAATTTATGTCATTACACTTTAGCCCAATAATTATTAATGAACCCAATAAGTTTCATCTCATTAATATTTTATACATCAGTCCATAATTTTATATCCCTTTATCATTCCATTGAATTATTTGATATACCAAAATTTGAAATTCCATTATAATGACTTTTACATATTGAACATAATGTATTAGTGTATAAAATGTAGGTTTGGGAAGTAGTAATTTATATTAAAATTCCTATCAACATTTTGGATCTTTTTGGAATCACGCATTTTTCATATTCATCCTTACTGAACATCATTAAAACAGAGATAGGAGTGTAAATATACTTTGAATATTTTATTACAACATTTGTAACAACTCATTGAAATACCTTTTCTAAAATATAAATATGCATCTCCCCTTTTGTTTAACCATTAAGACCATTAATTACATAACTCTACAATTTTATACATTTCAGAGTTCTTTATCTTCATAGAAAATTAGTCACATGTTTTATCCATATCTCATATAAAATTTTACCATCAATTGAATGAATAAAAATTAGGTTACCTCTCCTCATCTACGAAACATACATGTTACAATCAAAATTTTAGTTAGAATATTTCAACTATTTATGAAACTAAAATTTTTAGAGTAATATTCTTGAATATCATGTTCTAGCCCATAAAATTCTTTCTTAAGCATACACACTACGATTACATCATTATCAATTAAAAACTCAAATAGTTTTTCAATATTAACTTATTCTTCAATTTATCCATATATGTATGATGGAATACCATCCATTATATATAATTTTTAACAATGATGTGTATAGACTACAAAAAATAAGCTTATATTTCCATGTCTCAGAATAGGGGGGAAACGATCTCTTCAAAGTCAACACCTTCCACCTATGTGTAACCTTTGTAAAAAAGTCATTATTTATTCCATGTAATGTATCCAAATTCATCGATTTTTTTTCTAAAAACCCACTTTATAACGTTATTTTCATTTTCCTTGCATTCTTATAACATGATCTGATGTGTTATTTTTCTCAATTGGATATAACAATTAATTCATATAATTTAAACACTCTTTATTTTCAACTGCCTTGAAAATTTATTTTTTTCCACCAATGAGATAGGTGATGTGTGATTCTCTATTCTCATTTCTCTTCAAGTCTAAAATAGGGAATTATGATTTCCAATAATGTTTTGACATTCCACATATTTTTAATATATAAATAACATATGTGATTTCATTTTGGTTTTTCTATCATTATCAAAATATTGATCTGAATAATGTTTTAAAAATATGAAATTATAATCATCATCTATTTTATTACCATTGTTGGAAGATATCAATCAATATTGTGAAATGTCTTTCATAACATCATGAAATTTTTTTAATGGAATATAATTTTCAATAACATTCATATTATAAGAATAAACCAACATGTAAGAACCCGGTTTTTGATATAAAAGAATTTAGAATATTCTTGATGTTATTCTTGAGGAGCGCCTTCAGACAGCGTACGATTCTGAGCCCCAGTGTGGCCGGAATTAAATATTCAGTGTGTTAACACTAGGCACACAAAATAAATTGATAAATCCTAAAAGGCGATCCTGATAAGAAACACTACTGGAAATACACTATTTCCCAACGGTTGTGAACCGTTGGGAAAGCCCCTCAAACCGTTGGTATATAATATACCAACGGTTCTCCCAAACGTGGGGAAGTAAGCCGTGGGGAAAACCTTTCCCAACGGTTTACTGGAAACCGTTGGGGTAGGCTGACAAAAGGCACTCTATCCCAACGGTTTGGGTGAACCGTTGGGATAGTTTTTCCCAACGGTTTCTCCCAAACCGTTGGGAAAAACCAAATATACCTTAACTATCCCAACGGTTCTTCAAAACCGTTGGGATAGTTTTCCATGGGTGAACTCTTTCCCAACAATTCTAAACCGTTGGGAAAAAAGATATTTACCAACGGTTCATTGAACCGTTGGTAAAAACTTATTTAGAATTATATGCCAACGGTTTAAAACTGTTGGCATACCCTATGCTGCAAATTGCAGCAACCTGCAATTTGACAGCCCCTCTCCCTTGTACATCAGGCACCTCTCATCTCATCAGGCCTCATTTTCACCTCATTTTCGATCCAACTATTGTACCTGTAATAAAATAAAACATACATATACAATTACGAAAAAATTCATACACATTTAACATATAATGGATCCTGAAACTATACACATACATAATTAAATTACAATTCATAAACATACATAATTCATATAGAATTCAATTTAAAATTTAGATGACAATTATATGTGGAATCCGATTGAGACGGGGATGATTGGTACACGTCACATATGACCCATGGATCGTTCTCCTAAAGTTTCAATGGAAACCGAATGCGTTTGGTCGGTTTTGCGTATGCCAGTTCTTTTCACTTATAATCCTACCCATTTTAAACAAAACAGACACAGTTAGAGTGGTGTTGGTCACACCGTTCCTCGGATTGAGGCGGGGATGATTCGTACACCTCACATATGACCCATGGATCGTTCTTCTAAAGTTTCAACGGAAACTGAATGCGTTTGGTCGGTTTTCCGTATGTACTTAAAATGATGTCCATTTTAATCAAAAGAGAGCCACTTAACTGATCCTGGCCACACCGCGACTCGGATTGAGCCCGAGTGGGCTCGTACATGTCACATATGACTGATGGATCGTTGTGAAAAATTATCAACAGATTCGGAATGTGTTTGGTCGGTTTTGCGTATGTCAGTTGTTCTTTTCACTTATAATCCTGTCCATTTTAAACAAAAGATACACAGTTAGAACGGTGTCGGCCACACCACTCCTCATATTGAGGCGGGATTGACTCGTACACGTCACAAACGACCCATGGATCCTTGTGCTAAAGTATCGACACAGTCTGAATGCCTTTGGTCGGTTTTTCGTATGTCACTTGATGATTTTCAGTTAAAATGACATCTTTTTGAAACAAAAGACCGATGCTTTGAGTGGTGTCGGCCACACCGCGTATCCGATTGTGGCGGGGTTGATTCATCCACGTCACATATGACCCATGGATCGTTCTCCTAAAGTTTCAATGGAAACCGAATCCGTTTGGTCATTTTTCCGTATGTACTTAAAATGGTGTTCATTTTAAACAAAAGAGAGCCACTTAGACTTATCCCGACCACACCGCGACTCGGATTCATCCCGGGTTGGCTCGTATATGTCACATATGACCCATGGATTGTTGGGATAAATTATCAACAGATTCGAAATGCGTTTGGTCAGTTTTTCGTATGCCAGTTGATGCTTTTCACTTAAAATGGCGTCCTTTTGAAACAAAAGATGGACACTTTGAGTGGTGTCGGCCACACCGCGTCTCCGGATTGAGATGAAACCACCGTGAAACATTCTAATTATTATTCGTGATGTGTACGCGCATACAACACGTCAATCGGATGTGCGGTTTGAGCGGTACGGCTCAATATTCGTGTTTTAAGTGATGCGCGCGCTTCGTAAACGCGTGTGAGGTGGGTCCAAATGGGACGAACGAAGTCGGAATGACATGAAATCAGACGAAAAATACGGGTGAGTGATTTCTGAAGTGGTCGAGCAGATGGCACGTCAATCGGACGTGTCGTGTGCCCGCGGTGACCGACAACGCAGTTCTGGTGTCATAAACGGCCAAAACGGGCGTCCAACGGTCAAATTCATAGCGTACGACCTCGGATTGAGCTGAAACCACTGAGAAACATTCTAATTATTATTCGTGACGTGTACGCGCAGACGGAACGTCAATCGGACGTGCGTTTTGCGCGGTACGGCTCAATATTCGTGTTTTAAGTGATGCTCGCGCTTTGTAAACGCGCGTGAGGGGGGTCCAAACGGGCCGAACGAAGTCGGAATGGCCTGAAATCAGACGACAAATACGGGACAGTGATTTATGAAGTGTTCGAGCAGACGGCGCATCAATCGGACGTGTCGTGTGCCCGCGGTGACCGACAACGCAGTTCTGGTGTCATAAACGGCCAAAACGGGCGTCCAACGGTCAAATTCATAGCGGCCGACCTCGGATTGACCTGAAACCACCGGGAAACATTCTAATTATTATTCGTGACATGTACGCGCAGACGAAACGTCAATCGGACGTGCGGTTTGCGCGGTACGGCTCAATATTCGTGTTTTAAGTGATGTGCGCGCTTCGTAAACGCGCGTGAGGGGGGTTCAAATGGGCCAAACGATTTCAGAATGGCCTGAAATCAGACGAAAAATATGGGTGAGTGCTTTATGAAGTGGTCGAGCAGACAGCACGTCAATCGGATGTGTCGTGTGTGCGCGGTGACCGACAACGCAGTTCTGGTGTCATAAACGGCCAAAACGGGCGTCAAACGGTCAAATTCATAGCGGACGACCTCGGATTGAGGTGGGGTTGACTCGTACACGTCTCAAATGACCCATGGATCGTTGTCTTAAAGTATCAACACAATCCGAATGCATTTGGCCGGTTTTCCATATGCTAGTTGATGTTTTTCACTTAAAATGATGTCTTTTTGAAACAAAAGACATACGCTTTCAGTTGTTCCGACCACACCGCGCCTCGGATTGAGGCGAGGATGACTCTTACACGTCACATATGACCCATGGATCGTTCTCCTAAAGTTTCAATGGAAACCGAATGCGTTTGGTCGGTTTTGCGTATGTCAATTCTTTTCACTTATAATCCTTCCCATTTTAAACAAAACAGACACAGTTAGAGCGGTGTTGGCCACACCGCGCCTCGGATTGAGGCAGGGATGATTCTTACACCTCACATATGACCCATGGATCGTTCTCCTAAAGTTTCAACGGAAACCGAATGTGTTTGGTCGGTTTTCCGTATGTACTTAAAATGATGTCCATTTTAATCAAAAGAGAGCCACTTAGACTGATCCCGGCCACACCGCGACTCGGATTGAGCCTAAGTGGGCTCGTACATGTCACATATGACTGATGTATCGTTGTGATAAATTATCAACAGATTCGGAATGCTTTTGGTGGGTTTTGCGTATGTCAGTTGTTCTTTTCACTTATAATCCTGTCCATTTTAAACAAAAGATACACAGTTAGAACAGTGTCGGCCACACCGCTCCTCGGATTGAGGCGGGATTGACTCGTACACGTCACATACGACCCATGGATCCTTGTGCTAATGTATCGACACAGTCCGAATGCCTTTGGTCAGTTTTTCGTATGTCACTTGATGATTTTCACTTAAAATGACGTCTTTTTGAAACAAAAGACCGACGCTTTGAGTGGTTTCGGCCACACCGCGTCTCCGATTGTGGCGGGGTTGATTCGTACACGTCACATATGACCCATGGATTGTTCTCCTAAAGTTTCAACGGAAACCGAAACCGTTTGGTCGTTTTTCCATATGTACTTAAAATGGTGTTCATTTTAAACAAAAGAGAGCCACTTAGACTTATCCCGTCCACACCGTGACTCGGATTCATCCCGGGTTGGCTCGTATACGTCACATATGACCCATGGATTGTTGGGATAAATTATCAACAGATTCGGAATGCGTTTGGTCGGTTTTCCGAATGCCAGTTGATGCTTTTCACTTAAAATGACGTCCTTTTGAAACAAAAGACGGACACTTTGAGTGGTGCCGGCCACACCGCGTCTCCAGATTGAGATGAAACCACCGTGCAACATTCTAATTATTATTCGTGATGTGTACGCGCATACGGCACGTCAATCGGACGTGCGGTTTGAGCGGTACGGCTCAATATTCGTGTTTTAAGTGATGCGTGCGCTTCGTAAACGCGCGTGAGGTGGGTCCAAACGGGACGAACGAAGTCGGAATGACATGAAATTAGACGAAAAAATACGGGTGAGTGATTTCTGAAGTGGTCGAGCAGACGACACGTCAATCGGACGTGCCGTGTGCCCGCGGTGACCGACAACGCAGTTCTGGTGTCATAAACGGCCAAAACGGGCGTCCAACGGTCAAATTCATAGCAGACGACCTCGGATTGAGCTGAAACCACTGCGAAACATTCTAATTATTATTCGTGACGTGTACGCGCAGACGGCACGTCAATCGGACGTGCGGTTTGTGCGGTACGGCTCAATATTCGTGTTTTAAGTGATGCGCGCGCTTCGTAAACGCACGTGAGGGGGGTCCAAACGGGCCGAACGAAGTCGGAATGGACTGAAATCAGACGAAAAATACGGGACAGTGATTTCTGAAGTGTTCGATCAGACGGCGCATCAATCGGATGTGTCGTGTGCCCGCGGTGACCGACAACGCAGTTCTGGTGTCATAAACGGCCAAAACGGGCGTCCAATGGTCAAATTCATAGCGGCCGACCTCGGATTGATCTGAAACCACTGAGAAACATTCTAATTATTATTCTTGACGTGTACGCGCAGACGGCACGTCAATCGGACGTGCGGTTTGCGCGGTACGGCTCAATATTCGTGTTTTAAGTGATGTGCGCGCTTCGTAAACGCGCGTGAGGGGGGTCTAAACGGGCCGAACGATTTCAGAATAGCCTGAAATCAGACGACAAATACGGGTGAGTTCTTTATGAAGTGGTCGAGCAGACGGCACGTCAATCGGACGTGCCGTGTGCGCGCGGTGACCGACAACGTAGTTCTGGTGTCATAAACGGCCAAAACGGGCGTCAAACGGTCAAATTCATAGCGGACGACCTCGGATTGAGGTGGGGTTGACTCGTACACGTCTCAAATGACCCATGGATCGTTGTCTTAAAGTATCAACACTATCCGAATGCGTTTGGCCGGTTTTCCGTATGCCAGTTGATGTTTTTCACTTAAAATGACGTCTTTTTGAAACAAAAGACATACACTTTGAGTTGTTCCGACCACACCGTGCCTCAGATTGAGGTGGGGATGACTCGTACACGTCACATATGACCCATGGATCGTTCTCCTAAAGTTTCAATGGAAACCGAATGCGTTTGGTCAGTTTTGCGTATGTCAGTTCTTTTCACTTATAATCCTACCCATTTTAAACAAAACAGACACAGTTAGAGCAGTGTTGGCCACACCGCGACTCGGATTGAGGCGGGGATGATTCGTACACCTCAAATATGACCCATGGATCGTTCTCCTAAAGTTTCAATGGAAACCGAATGCGTTTGGTCGGTTTTCCGTATGTACTTAAAATGATGTCCATTTTAATCAAAAGAGAGCCACTTAGACTGATCCCGGCCACACCACGACTCGGATTGAGCCCGAGTGGGATCGTACATGTCACATATGATTGATGGATCGTTGTGATAAATTATCAACAGATTCGGAATGCGTTTGGTCGGTTTTGCGTATGCCAGTTGTTCTTTTCACTTATAATCCTGTCCATTTTAAACAAAAGATACACAGTTAGAACGGTGTCGGCCACACCACTCCTCGGATTGAGGCGGGATTGACTTGTACACGTCACATACGACCCATGGATCCTTGTTCTAAAGTATCGACACAGTCTGAATGCCTTTGGTCGGTTCTTCGTATGTCACTTGATGATTTTCACTTAAAATGACGTCTTTTTGAAACAAAAGACCGACGCTTTGAGTGGTGTCGGCCACACCGCGTCTCCGATTGTGGCGGGGTTGATTCGTACACGTCACATATGACCCATGGATCGTTCTCCTAAAGTTTCAACGGAAACCGAATCCGTTTGGTCATTTTTCCGTATGTACTTAAAATGGTGTTCTTTTTAAACAAAAGAGAGCCACATAGACTTATCCCGGCCACACCGCGACTCGGATTCATCCCGGGTTGGCTCGTATACGTCACATATGACCCATGGATTGTTGGGATAAATTATCAACAGATTCGGAATGCGTTTGGTCGGTTTTCCGTATGCCAGTTGATGCTTTTCACTTAAAATGACGTCTTTTTGAAACAAAAGACGGACACTTTGAGTGGTGCCGGCCACACCGCGTATCCGGATTGAGATGAAACCACCGTGCAACATTCTAATTATTATTCGTGACGTGTACGCGCATACGGAACGTCAATCGGACGTGTGGTTTGAGCGGTACGGCTCAATATTCGTGTTTTAAGTGATACGTGCGCTTCGTAAACGCGAGTGAGGTGGGTCCAAACAAAACGAACGAAGTCGGAATGACATGAAATCAGACGAAAAATACGGGTGAGTGATTTCTGAAGTGGTCGAGCAGACGGCACGTCAATCGGACGTGCCGTGTGCCCGCGGTGACCGACAACGCAGTTCTGGTGTCATAAACGGCCAAAACGGGCGTCCAACGGTCAAATTCATAGCGGACGACCTCGGATTGAGCTGAAACCACCAAGAAACATTCTAATTATTATTCGTGATGTGTACGCGCAGACGGCACGTCAATCGGACGTGCGGTTTGCGCGGTACGGCTCAATATTCGTGTTTTAAGTGATGCGCGCGCTTCGTAAACGCGCGTGAGGGGGGTCCAAACGATCCGAACGAAGTCGGAATAGCCTAAAATCAGACGACAAATACGGGACAGTGATTTCTGAAGTGTTCGAGCAGACGGCGCATCAATCGGACGTGTCGTGTGCCCGCGGTGACCGACAACGCAGTTCTGGTGTCATAAACGGCCAAAACGGGCGTCCAATGGTCAAATTCATAGCGGCCGACCTCGGATTGACCTGAAACCACTGGGAAACATTCTAATTATTATTCGTGACGTGTACGCGTAGACGGCACGTCAATCGGATGTGCGGTTTGCGCGGTACGGCTCAATATTCGTGTTTTAAGTGATGCTCGCGCTTCGTAAACGCGCGTGAGGGGGGTCCAAATGGGCCGAACGATTTCAGAATGGCCTGAAATCAGAAGACAAATACGAGTGACTGATTTATGAAGTGGTCGAGCAGACGGTACGGCAATCGGACGTGCCGTGTGCCCGCGGTGACCGACAACGCAGTTCTGGTGTCATAAACGGCCAAAACGGGCGTCAAACGGTCAAATTCATAGAGGACGACCTCGGATTGAGGCGGGGTTGACTCGTACATGTCTAAAATGACCCATGTATCGTTGTCTTAAAGTATCAACACAATCCGAATGTGTTTGGCTGGTTTTCCGTATGCCAGTTGATGTTTTTCACTTAAAATGATGTCCTTTTGAAACAAAAGACATACACTATGAGTTGTTCCGACCACACCGCGCCTCGGATTGAGGAGGGGATGACTCGTACACGTCACATATGACCCATGGATCGTTGTCCTAAAGCATAAACACATTTCGAATGCGTTTGGTCAGTTTTTCGTATGTCACTTTTTGTTTTCACTTAAAATCTTATGGAAATTCATATAGAATATTTTTATATCATATTTAGTATGGATTAGATTTTAGTTGATCGTGCTATGAAACATTTCAGAGCTAATGAAATTAAGGAAGGTGGAGGGGATGTCCGGGGGGCTGTCCGGGGGGGCTGTCCGGTGGGTGTCCGGGGGGCTGTCCGGGGACCAAGGAGGAGGGTGGGGGGGCTGTGCGGGGTCTGTCCCGGGGGTGTTTGGGGGTTGTTCAGGGGGTTGTCCGGGGTTGTTCAGGGGGATGTTTGGGGGTTGTTCAGGGGGTTGTTCAGGGGGTTGTCCGGGGGTGTTCAGGGGGCTGTCCGGGGGGTGTTTGGGGGGTTGTCCGGGGTCCAAGGGGGGGGGGGGGTAGGGGAGTTGTCCTGGGTCCAAGGGGGGGTGGGGGGGTTGTCTGGGGGGCTGTCCGGGGGGCTATCCGGGGTCCAGGGTGGAGGGTTGGGGGCTGTACGGGGGGCTGTCCAGGGGGCTGTCCGCGGGGGCTGTCCGGGGGTGCTGTCCGGTGGGTGTCCGGGGGGCTGTCCAGGGACCAAGGAGGAGGGTGGGGGGGTTGTGCGGGGTCTGTCCGGAGGGTGTTTGAGGGTTGTTCAAGGGGTTGTCCGGGGTTGTTTAGGGGGCTGTCCGGTGGTTGTTCAGGGGGTTGTCCGGGGTTGTTTAGGGGGTTGTCCGGGGGTGTTTGGGGGGTTGTCCGGGGTCCAAGGGGGAGGGTGGGGGGGTTGTCCGGGGGGCTGTCCGGGGGGCTATCCGGGGTCCAGGGTGGAGGGTTGGGGGCTGTACGGGGGGTTGTCCAGGGGGCTGTCTGCGGGGCTGTCCGGGGAGTGTTTGGGGGGTGTTCGGGGTCCAAGGGGGAGGGGGGTTGTCCAGGGTCCAAGAATGAGGGGGGTTGTCCAGGGAGTTCTCAAACACACAACCACTAAAAGACAACAACATCCATAAAAACAGACAATATATAAAAATAACTCAACTCCAATACTATACTACGAGTCTAGATAAAACCAACAACTAGAATAGATTAAACATCAAATCTCAAGTCAAAAATGTAACGGATCAATATGTCCCACATCAGCATCACCATCACCATCATCATCATCATCATCGCCCTCATCATCGTCCTCCTCATCGTCCTCACCCTCCACAGCGCCTTCCTCCTCGCCTTCACCCTCTTCCTCGCCCTCTTCATCTCCCTCCTCTTCCGCATCAGACTGCTCGCCATCATCATCTTAAAGCTGGACATCGGCCTGACCACCACTGGAACTGCCACCTGGTGCACCATATATAGAATGTATCGACGACATGTATTCATCAATCGCTGGGCTGGCCTCTGCTGGAAGTGTTGGACGTAGAACTTCAATAAATTTCATAAATGCACTGTTTGCCCTAGCAGACTGTTCTTCTATCTCTGTGGCCCTTTTCTCAGCCTGTTCTGCCTGTGCCCTAACTTGCTGCAGCTCGGTGGCACTACAACTCTTACCTGAGGCAGGCCAATACCTCGTCGGGGCTATCCTAGGTCGACAGCGTACTCTGCCAGAATGATCCTCTCCCAACACCTGATGTAAGTGATCAGATGGCCCAAAATTGTCTGCTTCTTGGGAATCGAGGGCCTCTAAAGTATCCTGTTCCAAATATAAATATATTATTAAGTTACGAAATAGATATTAAAATATAAAATCAACAGATTAAAACTTACAATCTGCTTCTGAGTCGCTTCTTTGACAGCACTTCCATCCTTTTTTCGTCTACTCGAGCAAAACAGTTTTGCTCGAGGCACACTTCCTTCAATATTTTGTACTTGCCTCTACAATGACATTGAAAACAAAAGTTATATAAAGACTTCAGAAAATAATTAAATAATTGAGGAAAGAAAAGAAAATGTAAGTCGTAAAGAAAACTTATAAACAATTGTCATACCTGCTGCCTCTCATGATCCGGCATCGTCGTGCGTCCTAGTGTATGGAGGTATTTTTTTGCATCAATGTTTTTTTTATTTTTTCCAGATGATTGCTAAATAAAATTCGATAATGAAAAGGATAATATTAATGCAAAACTTGAAATTTATTATTTAAATACCTCAAATGTAATTCATACCTTAAACTGGGTACTCGTCCAATGAGTAATCATCTGACGATACTGCTCTATAGGACAATCATCCACGACTGGTACCGCCTCTAACTCAGTGCCAACTCTAGCACGCCAGCCAATATACAACTCATGCTTGTAGGCTCTCCAAAGCTCGCCTAAATCCTTTAGACATTCCAGTCGTGCACCCTCACCATCAGGAAAATTAAATCAAAGATGAAATGAAAATATTAATTTATATAAATACAAAAAAAATCATGGCATTAAATACAACAGATTTTTTTACCCATATCTCTGCCCAAGCTCTATCTTTGACCTCATGTGGAAAATGTCTCCACGATAGCGGGCTGACGGGAATGATGTCGGAGTATTTGGCAAGCGTCGCCATAAAACTCCGACATTGCTGCCCTGTTTTCTCAACCATCTGATTGTCTTCATTATATTCCACCATAACCTGTGTGTGACGGTTCCACACTGAACGCATGCGTGTACGGCCCCGCCCCCGCCTCCTGTCAGTAGATGTATCTGTCATGAAAGAAAAACAAATATTTTATCAAAACATGTTATAATGAAAATAAATATTGCTATAAAAATTTGTTAGGGTTTTATAAATATACCTGTGCTAGTCTGATCAATGAGTGGCGTCGGATCCACAGAACCTGATGGAACACCCTCTGGTAGAACAGGAGTCGAAGACGATGGAATATAAAAGCTCGGAGAGAGAGAAGTAGAAGGAAAAGAAGATGGAACAACTGTATGACCTGATGCTGACTGGGGAGTGGGAATCATCATGGGATGTGAAAATGGTGGGGCAGAAGATGCAGAAGGTAGCGAAAACATGGGAGGTCTAAATATCCCGTGTGTCCCTAACGACACACCGGGATCAGAATGTGGGAAGGCTGAAATGTCAGTGGGAGGGGCAGGGTCTAGTCAGGCACGCGCAGCTCTACGTCCACCTCTGGTACGAACCCTCCTCGTACCACCGGCCTGAGTACTAGGACCAGTACTAGGCTCCTCGTCGAATAACTGTCGACGTAATGGTGGATCCTACAAAAAAGTTTACAAAAAAAATTAATCACATGACATTATATATTCTGTAAATATATATATATATATATTTGAAATAAAGTACTCACTGTAGGCACTAATGGTGGAATGCCCATCTCCTCTATCCGACGATTGTTCTCCGCCATTTTTTTTCTTCATCTCTCTTCAATTGGCTTCATTTCCTACATTGGAAAACAAATATGTAATTAATTAGAAAAAGAAAATTAATGTGTAAACCAAAAAACTAAATATATGAGGGAATGAGGGGATTCATTGGTAATTTAGCTATCAATTGTTTTAGAAGAGCTTGAATGAATTTAATAAAACATACAAGTTGTAATGTTCACCAAGTTAGAAATATTGTTAGATTTGGTTTGAATACAGTTCAATTCCAAATTAGAAAATGCAATTCAAATAAAACAACAACCAATAAACATTGAAAATTCACATAACGGTCAAGTCAGCTAAAACATATTTGTGATCAATACTAAATAAATATGAATATTACCAACCTTAACAACCCAACTCGAGGTAAACCAAAAGAATTGAGAATATGGATGAATGATTCTATATATTTCCAACCACAACTTCAGGTTCACAATCAACTCTGACAATTGAGCTATTGGAGTCATCAAAAGAAATAAATGGATTGGTTCCAATGGCAATAGGGACAGTGTCAATTCCATCATCAGCATCATCAAAAATATGTCTTGGAATTACTTCAACTATGACACCAAATTCAGGTTGATGTTGATCTTTGACATAAAAAACTTGTTTAGCCATTGATGCCAACACATATGGTTCTTCGGTTGCAAGAGTGCGAGTCATATTAATTACTCGAAATCCACAATCATCAATAAATGTGCCATGTATCGTCATCGAATCAAACCAATGGCATTTCATCATTGTGACTCGTCCATGAGAGTAATAATCCAATATTATTATTTTCTCAACGACTCCATAATAACCCACATTTTCAAGTCGCGGTCTACTATCTGATGCACTGGCATAACAATATTTTGTGGCAGTAACCATAATACCATCATGTTGTGTTCTCATGTTTTTGGCTCGTTCAGTGACAATAAATCTGTACCCATTGATAACAATTAATTTACAGTCACAAACCACGGTATTAGGACCAAAAGCCAAAGCTCTTATTTCCTCAGAGACAAAGTCAGCAGACAAACTCAATACCTGCAATATAAATGACAATTAAACTTAAGTAAATATTGAAATAATTAATTTAAACAGTAATATTTTTACCTTCAATTTTAACCAAGCAGAAAACTCTTTGCTATGAAAAGTCTCTCTCCTTCTCAAAGATAAAGAACGATGCTTCCTATTTATCATTGTTTTATGTTCCCTGTAGATAAAAAAATATGAATAGTTTAACAGATATATATGTAAGATATACATATTCAATTTTGTTACCTGATATAGTCATCGAACAAATCACAGTTGAACAAAATTGTGCGATGTGCCACCTCCCGCTCTTCATGGCTTAATGTCTTCAATGTATATGATCCAGGAATTCCTCCTGTTTGAGGAAGTGATGGAAAACTGGGTTCAATTTTCTCATATTGTTCTTCTTCATTTCTCATTGGTCTGTTCATTCTTGTAGTAAGATCAGACAAATACATTGAACAAAAATCCATACATTCTTGAGCTAAGTAACCGTTCACGATAGAACCTTCGGGATGATTCTTGTTTCGAACATAAGACTTTAATGTGAACATATTTCTTTCAGTTGGATACATCCAACAAAAAGAAACAGGTCCTCCGAGAAGTATTTCAGTTGGAATATGGACAGTCAGATGCAGCATCCATGTGAAAAATGATGGGGGAAATATTTTCTCCAACTCACACAAAATTAATGGGGCATCTGTCAACATTTTTTGCAAGAAAGACTTGGAAAACTTCTTAGCACAAAGATCTCTAAACAAATGGAACAACCGAATAACACCCACCCTTACATTATTGGACAAAAGATGACGGATTTCTATTGGAAGCAACTCATGCAGTAGAACGTGATAATCATGAGTCTTCAAAGATTTTAGCTTCAACTCTCTTCTGTTGACCCATTTAGATATGTTGCTTGAATAGCCATCAGGAACTCTAATAGTCTCTAATACTTCCAAAAAAATTTTTTTTCAGTAGGTGTCATCACATAAGAAGCACATGGAAGTTGCCATTTATTTTCACTGATACGCACAGGATGCAATTCTGGTCTGATGCCCCAATCCACCAAGTCACGTCGAGATCGTAAATCATCTTTTGTCTTCCCCTTGACATTTAGAAGAACTGAAAGCAACATTTCACATATATTCTTTTCAATATGAATTACGTCTAAGAAATGACGTAGCAAATTGGTTGACCAATAAGGCAAATCAAAAAAGATACTCCTCTTCCTCCAATTGTAACAGGTTTCTGTGGAAACATTCTTTCTCTTTCTAGATTTCATTTGACCCTTCCCGAACGAAAAACTGAAATCTTTCAATTCATTAAGCACATCAGTTCCAGACATACGCTGAGGTGGATCATCGGTCTCTATAGTATTATCAAATCTTCGACGATTCATTCTATATGGATGATCCTTTGGCAAAAATCGTCGATGTCCCATAAAACTGAAACTACAACGATGTTTCAGTCTTCTGGATCGTGTATTCTTCATACAAACTGGACATGACAGTTTCCCCTCCGTGCTCCATCCAGACATCATTGCATAATCTGGAAAATCATTGATTGTCCACATAAGCGCAGCGCGCATCTGAAATATGTCTTTCGAACATGCATCGTATGTGCGCACACCCACATCCCAAAGAAGTTTCAACTCTTTTATTAAAGGTTGCATGTATACATCAATATCAATGCCGGGATCAGAAGGACCAGATATGAGTATACTCATGAAAGTGAAAGATTTTTTCATACACAACCATGGGGGAAGATTATAAATGTGTATAAAAACGGGCCATGTGCTGTGCGAAGTAAGCATCTGCCCAAATGGATTAAAACCATCACATGAAAGACCAAGCCTCACATTACGCACGTCAGCTGCAAAATCAGGATGTCGAGCATCAAATCTCTTCCATGCAAATCCATCTGCAGGATGAACCAACTCATCATCAGTCTTCTTTCTCTCGGTATCATGCCATCTCATTTTTATTGATATGTCATCAGACATAAAAAGATTCTGGAGTCTGGGGATCAATGGAAAGTGCCACATTACTTTCTGCGGAACGCGGGATGGTGTTCCATCAGATTTTGACTTCCAGCGGGATGTGCCACATTTTATAAATTCATTTCGTTCAGCGGTTTCCTCCCAGAATAAACTGCAATCTTTCGGGCAAGCATGAATTTTGTTTCTTGAAAATCCAAGTTCCTCAACTAAATTCCATGCCATATAGTGGTTTGAGGGAATATCTGCATCATCTGGAAGTAAATCCTTCAAGAGGGTAAGAATGTAATCGATTGCTATATTAGAAATCCCATACATAGTTTTCCCATGAAATAATCGGATTAAAAATTCCAGCTTTTTCATTTTATCGCATTGTCGATATACTAGAGTCGTGGCAGCATCATTCAATTTTTTCACCCTATCAATATCATCATTTTCACTAGATGCATCAGCTATCCTCATATCGAAGTCTTCTTGAGTCGAAATCCTTTCTTTTTCATGATGATGAATAAACGGAAACCGATCATCTAACAAATTCTCCATTCCAGTCTTTTCATTTCGATCATCACCAATTTGAGATTTCGTTTTCTCCCCATTGTGATACCACAGAAAGTAGTTTGCTTGAAACCCATTTTTGGTTATGTGGTAGCTGACTTCTTCACGGCTCAACCAAGGTCTACCAACACAATTGGAACATGGGCAGTGTATGCGACCACTATCTGAAGCATTGTGAAATGCAAAATCTATAAAGCTCTCCAAATTGTTTTGAAAATCGTCTGAGATCCGATCGGTTTCATACATCCAACTTCTGTCCATTCTGTAAAAAGAATTTATATAAGTCATTTTGTCATAAACAATTCAATAGGCATTAACTATAATAGAAAATACATTTAAGTAAACGATAAAGGAAGAAAATAATCAAGGTATCAACTACACATGTCAAAAAAACATACAAATGTGTTATTGAAAAAATGTAAAACCAACAAGAACTTAATGTGTTATATCACATAACAGCATGACTCATCCCATAACCATATTAGTAGGGTATCATGAACATGAATAACATCAACCTTGTGCCATCCTCCTACCCTACATGACCCCAACCACATGCCACATCTTATTATAGCCTTATCACATCACACCTCACCGAAAAACACTAGGGAAATCATAGTACATCTCACCTGAAGACGCATGGACAATCACATCGCATCTTGCCTAAAAACACATGGTCAATCACTTTTGAAGGAAGAGTAGGGAAGACATGGTAGCTATCCAAACATATAACCACCATCCTAGATATTAGAAAAAATACTCATAACTCAAAACCTCTGATCGTTGGTAAGTTTATCCAACTCTGGTTGGGAATGTGTATAAATAACATAAAAATACATGATATATAGATAGCACAAAATACTCAACCTATGGGTTCACATTAACTACATAATCACACACTTCACTACTACCATAAAACAAATAAACCACACCACCACCACACAAGACGCATAGCATTGGAATATAATTCTACATTCAATAAGTCTATCTATGGAATTATCATAAGAATCCATGTATCAATTGGAATATAATTCTACATTCAATAAGTCTATCTATGGAATTATCATAAGAATCCATGTATCAATTGGAATATAATTCTACATTCAATAACTCTATCTATGGAATCCCTCCCTTGGATCCATGTATCACCCATGGCTTAATCAATATTCAAAGAAATGAGTCTATCTGTGGAATTCCACTGTCAATCCATTTATCACATAAAGCGTATAAGTTAATAGAAACAAGATTATATACCTGGCATCCTAATAGAATCCATGTATCACTATTTACTATTAATCATTTAATGAATTCCATTTCATTTAAACAATTCATTGAACATACCAAGGTCAAAAACAAAGGTATTTAATACAACTCACCTCAAAATGGCGACTCAATCAAATAATAACCTGAAAAGAATGAAGCTTCATTTACTCATGTTGTAATGACAAGATAATGAGATTCCCTTGCTTAATCAATCAATTCCATATCATGGTCTCAACATAACTCATAATGGCTAGCAATTCAATGAAAATTCAAGCACTCACATGGGAATTTTTAATAGAACACTCCTAACAAGACTATAAAGATATCACATGCATTAGTTATAATATATCTAACATGGTAACATAAAATATAAGATAAATTCAATCCAATTTCATAGATTCATAGCATAGTCTCTACTTTACTCACATTGGCATGGCAATACAATTAAAACATGTGTTAAAAAATAATTGGCATTCATGTGTTAAAAGGGGAATGCAAACCATAAAATACCCTTAATTAATTTAATTTACAATTCAATTCAGAAATCGAACAATCAATTCGATTTATATAACCTTTCACAAATGACATCCCATGTTGAAGGGGTAAAATCCAAAAAGGAATTTTCAAGAAAACTCACCCTTAGGCTGGTCCGGCCGGCAGTAGCTCCAAAATCGCCTAAACTGATGGGAAAAATTAAAATACGTTTAAATACTATCCAAAAATTTGAATAAGTTTTCAGATAAAGAAGAAGAATAACCTGAAGAAGAGCTGGAAGATTCAAGGTCCGACCGACAGTACCTCCAAAATCGCCTAAATTGGCTGCTGCTCCTGTTTTAGGGTTGTGTATCGCGAATGGGGGAGAGAACAGGCGGCTGGGAATTTGGGGAGAACCTTTGCCAACGGTTTTTAAAAATCGTTGGCATATGTATATCTATCCCAACGGTTCTAGAGAACCGTTGGGAAAAACCTCCCCAAAGCATACATCTATCCCAACGGTTTATGAGAACCGTTGGGAAAAGCTATCTATCCCAACGGTTCTGATGAACCGTTGTCAAAAACCTCCCCAAAGCCATCTATCCCAACGGTTCTCATGAACCGTTGGGAAAAAACCTCTCAGGGAACATCTATGCCAACGGTTCTAATGAACCGTTGGGAAAAACATCCTTCACCAAAGGTTCTATGAAACCGTTGGTATATAACTGTGGGGAAAAACCAACATTCCAGTAGTGAAATCTGAGTGTACGTATGGATCAGAAATGGGGTGTTTACCCTAGGAATGACATAAAACATGACGGTGTGGGAAGTTGGGACCCCTCTCCCATTAACGGAACGTTAAACGGATAATTAAAATAATTAATTTATTCGTTTAATGGATTAACTCACGTATATCTTAAATGGTAGCTCGGATTGGAAAACTGAGGGAACCGTTAAGTCCAGAACGTGTCGTTTATCTTAGGAGGGGTGTAACTCTCACAGGCGCGGACCTTCTGTGAAAAATGCCGCCAGGGGCATTTTCATAATTTAGCGGCCTCAAGCGTTAACTTTTATAACTTTTGAACAGGGCCTCAGATTAAAATTCCTAGACAGTCATTGTGCTCGAGAGGTGGTTTTTACCCTAGGGGAGGTTTAATCTTGATCCCTCCAAGAGTTTCAGATGCGGGTTAAATTGGGAGTTTAATTAATTAAATGTTTCATTAAATTTTCTTTATTTAAACCTTAACCACTCCCCTCTCCTTACATTTCACCTCCTGGTAGAAGGAGCTCCCAACAAAGGAGCCTCTCTCAGCACCAAGCTCTCCTCCTCCCTATGGTTGCAGTTCAATCGAAGGCGAACCCTTGCGAAGCTTTGGGCTACGCCCAAAGAGGTAGGGTTTTGTTGCATATTTTAATTCCATACATCCCGCTTTGAATTGATATATATGCATCGAATTTCTGAAGAATTGTCGATCAAATCCCATAACCACGTATTATATTTTTTGAGCTATCTGACACACTTTTCGGAATTGAAATCCGAGTTCGGAGGAGATCACAGTCAATCGTCGAAGATTACGAGTTTTGGGGGTTCCGGTGGCGGTCCGGTGAGCGGCATATAGACCAGGCGGTGGCTACTCCAGGCGATTCGGCGGAGCGGTGGTTGGCGGCGGCATCAGCAGGGGTCGCCGCAAGTGAGGCCAAGCGAAGGAGGCTGACAGAGAAGCTGGTTTAGCAGGGGTCGCCGCGGGTGAGGCCGAGCGGAGGAGGCTGGTAGAGGTGCTAGTTCAATGGGGGTCACCGCGGGTGAGGCCGGGTGGAGGAGGCCGAAGGAGTGTCAGCGGTCGGGCGCGGGGCACCAGTGGGGCGGAGACCAGGGTCAGCCTGTCCTTGCCGGTCAGGGCGCACGATGGAAGACAGGGGTCGTCAGACCCCGGTTGGCGACAAGGACCTGCAACACGTAGTCCTGTGGGGGTGGAATCGGACCGGCTCCAGAAAGTCTGGGTGAGGCAGCCGTCACGCATGAACCGCAGGTCGGTTCTGGCATGGTGGGCTGGCCGAACCGGCCCGACCCACCTATTTTCGTCCACTAAATGTTTAAAACACCCATAAAATTCCGAATGGGTATCGGATTTACGAGCCGTCTATGACAACGAGTTCCTTGTCTCAAGGTGAACATTTTAAGATGGTCTCGGGAACATTAATTCCCGAAACGAGGGGCCTTGGAGGTGTGACATGCCTTTAAGTGAAATAGCGTTTGTCCAGGGGGGTTTTTATTGGGTGGAGCGAACACATCCGACGTCTGTTTTGAGCTCCATTAGTGGAATTGCGACCCTTGTGTTGAGGTAGAGTTTTCCAGGGCGGTTTCGGGCATTGAAACCGGAGTTTAGGTGTGGGCCCCACGTCCCGTCTTTCGAGCTGTGAGCAGTGTTTTGTAAATTTTTCATCGGACGTCTGTTCGGGGCGTGCGACCAGTCAATTATGATTTTTTTTCTGAGGGAATTGCAATGGTGAAATCCGCCCGCTTTAATTCGACATGATGGTGTGGACCTCATGAGGGCCATTTTGGGAGTTGGTGGTGATTTACAGCTTTATCATCAGGTTTCAGTTTTTGACATGTGAATATTCCATCTTGTGTACTTTTCTGAGAGGATCGCAACGGTGCTTCTGTTGGAAGCGCTTCGGGACCGGGATGTGGGTCCCACGAAGCACCACTCGTGTGCGGTGCGACAGAATGAAAATTTTTCTCTGGATATCTATTCCACTCAAGTGAGAAGTCCTTTTGATGTGTCTTCCTGAGGGGATCACAGTGGTGTGATGCGCCCGACTTTTTTCGGGGTCGAGGCTCCGGACCACGGGATGTCGTTTGGGCGTAAGGCAGTGTTGCTGACTTTTCCGACAGATATCTGTTTGAGGCGAGTAAGTAGTCTATCTCGTGTGTTTTTCCGCAAGGATTACAACGGTGTAATCTGTTCTGGAAAGCGTAGCCTCTTAAGTTATCTTATTAAATTTGGAAATATGAAATGTATACGGGTGGATGTTCTTCCTGCGGTGTTTTCAGGGAACCCTTTGGAGTGTGACCGCGTTCACTCCTATGTGAGTGAAGTAAATGTCTGAATAGATTTAGTTGGTCGTGCCTGGCCGGATGAAGTGGCATTTTGGATTTGTTACATTTACGCCCTTCACGTTGACATTGGGTGCCATTTTCATGATATCCTTTGGGCTGGAAACGTGGTATACTGTGGGAGTATACGACAATGCTTGGAGTTACATGTGGTTGTTTGTCCCATAGAACGTTTGTGCGCTTGGTTGGAGTTGACATAGGGCCACACGTCATGTGGGACCGATGTGCATGTCGTGTTCTACATTTCATACCCTTGACCTCTCGTGACGTAGAGGGTCCCTCTATTCTCCTTTGTTTGACCACCTGGGTTGAGTTTCCCCCTGGCTCTATTCTCATTTTTTGACCATTAGGGTTGAGTTTTCTCGGGCTCTGTTCTCATTTGTTGACCAACAGGGTTGAGTTTTCCCCTGATTCTGTTCTCGTTTGTTGACAAGCTGAGTTGAGTCTCCCCCTAGTTTTCTTCTCGTTTTTTGAATAACAGGGTTGAGTTTCCCCTGGTCTTGTTCACAATGGTTTTGATCAGCAGGGTTGAGTGGTTTTCCTTGATTTTGTTCTCGATGGTTTGGACGGCAGAGTTGCTTCAAGTTCCCTAGTAGAGTTCTTCTAGATTCGGTGTGACCAACACATTACGCAGGTTGGCCAGTGGGCTACCATCCAGCATGGGTGGCCAGTTGTACCATCCAGTAGGGATGGCCAATGGGTTACCATCCAGTAGGGATGGCCAGTACAACGGTGTTCACCGAGCAGTACCATCTAGAAGGGATGCCCAGAGTGGTTCCAAGTTTACCTCCAACGGGACTAGGAAGTGGTCCCGGATGCCGGTTTTACCTCCAGCTAGGCTGGGAAGTGGTCCCTGATGTCGGGTTTACCTCCATATGGGTTGGGAAGTGGTCCCCGATGACGGTTCTGAGCCTCCCTCCCATGGAGTACCCTTTTTACGGGACTAGACATTGGGACTCATCAACGAGTTTAGTTGGGTCTCCCTCCAGGAGATTACCCTTTTACAGGACTGGGCAGTGTGGCACCCGTCGACTTTTTCCGAATCTCCCTCCAGTGGGAACCCATCGACATCAAGGGATTACCCTCCCGTAGGGCTGGGTAGGGGGGTCACCTGTCTCTTTTGAGGAGACCTCTTAACTGCGGGGAAATGATGAGGTGTGGTTTGATGTACCCCCAAAACTCTCATGTACGAGGGGAGCTTTCCCCATAGAGATGCGTCCTTG
Organism: Viscum album; assembly: GCA_963277665.1. Classification (NCBI taxonomy): domain Eukaryota; kingdom Viridiplantae; phylum Streptophyta; class Magnoliopsida; order Santalales; family Viscaceae; genus Viscum; species Viscum album. The sequence continues at coordinate 1,817,089,437 of OY728157.1, forward strand.
TGATGCGACCAAAAACCATGCGGGTGAGTCAGTGCCGTCTAATGCGGATAGTGTCATGGTGCGGTGATTTGAGCCCCTTGACGTGCAGTTCGGGGCAGACGTATGGGATACTGGGCATCGATGGTGTTTACTTCTGGGACTATTGGCTACTCACTTTCTTAGGCTGAGCTACAGGACGGAGATCCCCTTACGATCTTGTTTAGGTTTCTTGACAGAGCATATATATGTGTATACCTTGTTCTAGTACCCACTTCTTGGGTTTGGTTACTCTCCCTCCATGAGAGGCGAAGACGTGCGGGGTATGACACGTGCTTTCTATGTCTAGCTTCTCGTGGTTGGACGAGTATACTCTCCTGCTATAGGTAGCGAAGGCTCGACATGAAGTTCATCTTCTCACCATTTCTAGCTCATTGTGTCTGGATGATTCTACCTCCTTTCTCTTATTGGGTAGAGCTGGACTCTCTACAGTTACTCTACTACAATCCTAATTGTACTCTTTACTGCACTCTCGGTTGTAGTCCTTTACCTTCCCCTGTTCTATCTAATTCTCACCATTCGGTACCTCCTTTTTTGCTCCATTGAGCGTTCGGGGTATCCTATTGAGTATTTTTATACTCACCCCTAATTGGGATTTGCCCGCACTTGGTGTGCCCCGTCAGACGATGGATAGGTTAGTCGTGACCTCAGCGGATCTTAGGGGTTCGAGGGCTTGGACCACGTGTGGTGCTCGTAGTCGGTTTCCAGGTGTGGGACTCACCCAGGTGTTTTCTTTTGTTTACCTGTTGATGGGTTGTGGAAATTTTCTTGTTGGGCGCGTGTTTTACCCCTTTACATTTTAGTTTACCTTCAGCACTCGCTTTGTACTATTTAGAGGTCGATGCACTTTTTTGGTTGTTAATAGCAGTTAGAACTTTTACTTTTCCTTTTACTCTTCACTTCTGCATTGAGTGGGCTGTGTTTGTTTGTATAGGTACTTAGGCAAAGGCCTCCTCGAGTTTTTTATCCTTCGGTGCTAGGCGCCAGCCCCTGGCCTATAGAGGCGGGATTGGGGTAGTTGCGGCTCGAGCCCAGGTAGGGTCGGGTCATGACAATGTGGTATCAGAGGTGGTTCGTTCCTTGGGATGTTGTTCAGACATCCCTAAAAAGGAATTGGTTGGGATTTAGGGCAACAATTTTAACGTGTCTTGAGAGTGGATCTGAGGCCGGGGAGTCGAGTGATGGTGCAGCGGATGACATATCCATTCACCAGGACCTTGATAACCCGCTTGTCGACTTGGCATGCTGAGATACTCATTGGAGGGAAAATTGGTTTGTGAATCACATAGAATTGAGTACTGATTTTCCTTCTTGATTCATCTCCCCATCGTTGTGGTTGTTGTGATATACATATATGCTCATCTGATCGTGGCACTACTTGATAATATTCAGGGTGTCTCCGCGAAGTCATCCAGCCAGGATACCAGCTTTGGTTCATGACGACGACCATGTGAGCTTCAAAGCCACAGTCCAGCACCCATCATACGAGCCCCTTTCTGTAGGTTGGCTGGTAGCAGCACCCCCACCTGGTGAGCAGTAGACAGCTCCGGCAGAGAAAATGGGTCTTGAGCGTAGGTTGAGCGCACACCGTGAGTTCCAGTGGTAAAGAACGCTAAGGTTTAGTGATGATCCATACCCTCAGGTAGTAGTGGTTTGGCTGGAGATGGTGGTTCGCCTTTTCAGGCTTGTGCAGCCACCGGCAGATCTTATGGTTGCTTTGGCCGCCAACATTTTCCGTGGACCAGCTTGGTGTTGGTGGAGTCGGGTGACCCAGTTCCTTGACGAGTCGTTGCTTTCGTGGGGTGACTTTTAGTTGATGTTTCATGAAAATTTTTCCCCCTCCTTCTTACTCTAAGTTAGGATTCAGGATCTCCTGCAATTTCAGTAGGTAGGGATGATGGTGGCCGAGTACGCGACTAATTTTTCAGACCATGAACGCTATTAACCAAATTTGGTCCATGACGGCAACTTCCGAGCGCATAAGTTTGAGCAGGGTCTCCACTGAGAGATTTGTGCTATCACAGTACCCTTGGGAATGCCAAGTTATGTCAGGGTGCTAGAGCAGGCACTGGTGACAGAAATCTTCCAGTCACGTTCTATAGTTGGTGGTGGCAGCAGGTACGATGGAGCCGAGACGTCTTCCGCAGCTAGCAGGCGTCGGCCAAATGAACATCGACGCAGGTGGCTTTCTGACAACCGGACTCTGGGGCGTGGTCGTACACCATAGTGGCGCCAGAGGGCACTAGTGTAGCCTGGAGAGCGCCGGTGCTATTCTTGCGACGGGCGAGGTCACCTGGTGCGGGACTGTCCGACTAGGCATGTTGATAATATCGGATAGGCAGTGGGTGAACCACTATGACAGAGGCAGTGCTGTGATCGGAGTAGCACAAAAAGTGGTGGTGCTTGCAGATGAGTGGGAGGAGCTCTAAGTGGAGGACTACCTTACGAGGTCTTCCTATCACCACTAGGTGGTTCATGTATGGATTCGGTAGCTGATAGTTGGGACTGCGACAGACGTGAGCTTTGGATGTATACAATACTGGAGAGCATGAAGTGACAAGAGGTATGCTTTACGGCTCATCTACTTCTTGTAGAAGAATTTTTATACTCGGGGCGTGAAATTATTTTCTCTATAATCCTTGTTTGAGTGTTACCAGGGTGGCATGTGGCGTTGGTGTAACCCTATATTGGTATGTTAAAAGGCATAGAACCATTCCCATTAGTTGGTGGTGTGGACTCCATCACATTCCAAGCGTGTAAGAGAGTCGTAGTTGTGGTGCATCGACTGCAAAATCTTGTGTGGCCAGATATCCTTGAGTGTTTCACCATATGGATATTCTGAATGAGAGAATCATCGGGCCTTTTCTGAGGTCCAAACGGTGATTCCAGCCACGGTGTGCGACGTAGGGTTCGGTCGGGGAGGTGAGCTACTCCTGAGAGCCTTCGGGCCATTTGAGATAGTGCGAAGGGATGGAGAGTTTCCCTACTGCCTTGCCCTAACCCCAAGGTTGGGAGTGGGTGCACAACGTCTCCCGCATGGCTTACCTAAAGAGATGTGTGTGTACTCCTATGCACTTCATCGGCAAGGGCAGACCTCGTGTGAGAAAATCAAATACCTTGGTCTGTGTGCGGTGACGCGGGACTGTGCAAGAGTTCTTCTGGGTATAGGAGTGCCAGGTGTGGGCTTAGTACCCTGAGTTGTTCCCTGGTTTTGAATTCCAAGGATGAAAAGCATGAAGTAGGGAATGATTTAAGAACCCAGTTTTTTGTATAAAAGACTTTGGAATATTCTTGATGTTATTCCAGATCAGGGCCTTCAGACGGCGTGCGATTCTGAGCCCCACTATGGCCGGAATTAAATTTTCATTGCATTCACACTTTGCACACCAAATAAATAAGATTACTCCTAAACTGTGATCCGGATCAAAAATATGAGTGTACGGATGTGTCCAAAATGGGGTGTTTACCCTAGGACCAACATAAAATATGTCAGCGCGGGACGTTGGGACCCATCGCATGTTAACAGAACGTTAAACGGATAATTGAAAAAAATAATTTATTCTTTTAATGGATTAACTCAACTATCTATTAAACGGTAACTCGAATTGGAAAACTGAGGTAACCGTTGAGTCCGGAATGTGCCTTATATCCTAGGAGGGGTGTAACATTCACAGGAGCAGACCTTCTGGAAAAAATGCTGCTAGGGGAGTTTTCGTAATTTAGCTTCCTTGAGCGTTAAGTTTTATAAAATTTGAACGGGGCCTCAGATTAAAATTATGAGACAACCTTTGTGCTCGGGAGGTGGTGTTTACCCTAGGGGAGGTTTAATATTGACCCCTCCAAGAGTTTCGGATGAGGGTTAAATTGGGGGTTTAATTAATTAAATTTTTAATTAAATTTTCATTATTTAAAACTTAACCTCTCCCCTATCCTCACTTTGCACCTCCTAGCGAAAGGATCTCCCAACAAAGGAGCCTCTCTCAGCACCATGCTCTCCTCCTCTCTAAGGTTGTGGTACTGGCAAAGGCGACCCCTTGCGAAGCTTCGGGCCATGCCCAAAGCGATATGGTTTTGTTGCGTATATCAATTCCATACATCCCGCTTTGAATTGCTATATATATGTCGAATTTCCATCAAATTGCCAGTAAAATCCAATAACCAAGTAGTATATTTTCTGAGCTATCTGACGCACTTTTCGGAATTGAAATCCGAGTTCAGGGGAGATCACAGTCATTCGTCGAAGATTGCAGGTTTTGGGGGTTCCGACGACGGTCTGACGAGTGGCAGGAAAACCAGGTGACAGCTCCTCCAGGTAGTTCGGTGGAGCAGCGGTCGGCACCGGATTCAGTAGGGGTCGCCGCGGGGGAGGCCGAGCGAAGGATGTCGGCGGAGGCGCTGGTTCAGCAGGGGTCACTGTAGGTGAGGCCGAGCGGAGGAGGTCGGCAGAGGCGCTAGTTCAGCGGGGGTCGTCGCGGGTGCGGCCGAGCGAAGGAGGCCGGCGGAGCGTCGGCGGTCGGTCGCGGGGCGCCAACAGGGTGGAGACCAGGGATAACCGGTCCTTGCCGGTCGGTGCGCATGACGGAAGACCGGGGTCGTCGGACCCCGGCTAGTGACAAGGACCTGCAACACGCAGGTCCTATGAGGGTGGAACCGGATAGGCTCCAGCCGGTCCAGGCAAGGCAGCCGGCCCGCGCGAACCGCGGGCCAGTTCTGGCATGGGGGGTCGGCCGAACCGGCCCGACCCACCTTTTTTCATCCACTAAATGCTTAAAACTCCCATAAAATTCCAACCATGTATCAGAATTACTAGCCGTCTACGACGACGTGTTCCTTTTCTCAAGACGACCATTTTAAGATGGTATCAGGAACTTTTAATTCCCGAAATGAGGGGCCTCAGAGGCGCGACATGCCTTTAAGTGAATTGGCATTTGTATGGGGTTTTTATTTCAGCGGAGCAGACCCATTCGACATACATTTTGAGCGTCATCAGTGGTGTTGCGACCCTGGCGTTGAGGGGGAGTTTTCCAGGGCAGTTTTGGGCATTGAAACTAGAGTTGAGGCGTCGACCCCATGACCCGTTTTTCGAGCTGTGAGCAACATTTTGTGAATTTTTCCTCAGACACCCATTCGGGGTATGCGACCAGTCAATTTTGAGTGTTTTTCTAAGGGCATTGCACTGGTGCAATCCGCCCTCTTTAATTCCGCACGATGGTGCGGGCCCCACAAGGGCCATTTTGGGAGTTGGCGGCAATTTCCAACTTTATCACCAGGTGTCCTTTTTGGACAAGTGAATAGTCCATCTTGTGGACTTTTCCGAGAGGATCGCAATGGTACGATCCATTGGCAGTGCTTCAGGACCGGTATGCGGGTCCCATGAAGCACCGCTCATGTGCAGTGTGGTGGAATGCATATTTTTCTCCGAATATCCATTCCACTCAAGTGAGAAGTCCTCTTGATGTGTCATCTCAAGGGGATCACAATGGTGTGATGCGCCCGACTATTTTCGGGGCCGAGGCTCCGGACCACGGGATGTCGTTCGGGCTTAAGGTGGTGTTAGCGACTTTTTTGTCGGATATCCATTTGAGACGAGTAAGTAGTATATCTCGAGTGTTTTTTCACGAGGATAGTAATGGTGTAATCTGTTCAGGTGAGCGGAGCCTCTTACGTGATCTTATTAAATGTGGAAATATGAAAGGTATACCGGTAGAGGTTCTTTCTGTGGTGTTTGCAGCGAACCCTTGGCATGTGACCGCGTTCACTCTTGTGTGAGTGAAGTAAATGTCTAAAGAGATGCAGTTGGTCGTGCCTGGGTTGATGAGGTGGCATGTTGGATTTGTTACGTTTACACCCTTCGCGTTGACGTTGGGTGCTGTGTACACGATAGCCTTTGGGCTGGAAACGTGATATACTCTGGGAGTATACGAGAATGCTTGGAGGTACATGTGGTTTTTTGGACCTGAGAACATTTGTGAGCTTGGTTGGAGTTGACATAGGGCCACACGTCATGTGGGCCCCATTTTTGATCTGTGTTCTGCTTTGCATACCCTTGACCTCTCACGACGTAGAGGGTCCCTCTGTTCTCATTTGTTTGACCAGCCGGGTTGAGATTCCCCTTGGATCTGTTCTCGTTTGTTGACCAGTAGGGTTGAGTTTCCCCTAGATCTGTTCTCGTTTGTTGACCAGCAGGGTTGAGTTTTCCCCTGGTTCTTTTCTCATTTGTTGACCAGCAAGGTTGAGTCTCCCCCTGGGTTTGTTCTCGTTTGTTGACCAGCGGGGTTGAGTTTCCCCTGGTCCTTTTCACGATGGTTTCGATCAACAAGGTTGAGTGGTTTCCCCTAGTTTTATTCTTGATGGTTTGGCTGGAAGAGTTGATTCGTGTTTCCTGGTAGAGTTCTTGTAGATTCGGTGTGACCAACACATTACGCGGGCACCGATCCTCTACCCAGGAGGTTGTTTCCAGCAAGGCTGGCTAGTGGGGTACCATCCAGTAGGGGTGTCCAGTTGTACCATCCAGTAGGGATGGCCAGTGGGTTACCAACGAGTAGGGATGACCAGTATAGCGGTGTTCACTGAGCAGTACCATCCAGTAGGAATGGCTAGAGAGGATCCAGGTTTACCTCCGGCGGGGCTAGGAAGTGGTCCTTGATGACGGGTTGACCCCTAGATGGGCTGGGAAGTTGTCCCCGATGCTGGGTTCACCTCCAGCTCGGCTGGGATGTGGTCCCCAATGACGGTTTCAAGCCTCCCTCTAATGCATTACCTTTTTTACGGGACTGGGCATTAGGACTCATCGACGACATTATCCGGGTCTCCCTCATGTGGATTACCCTTTTACGGGACTGTGCAGTGTGTCACCCATTGACTTTTTCTGGGTCTCCCTCTAGTGGGAACTCGTCGACTTCCAGGGATTACCCTCCAGCGGGGCTGGGCAGGGGGGTTTCCTATCGACTTTGAGGAGACCTCTTGATTGCGGGGCAATGATAAGGTGTGGTTTGATGTACCCCCATTACTCTCAAGTACAAGGGGCGCTTTACCCACCGAGACGCGTCCTTGTGACGCGACCTAAAACCGTGTGGGTGAGTCAGTGCCGCCCAATGCCGATAGTGTCAAGGTGCGGTGATTTGAGCCCCTTGAGTTGCAGTTCAGGGTAGACGTACGGGATACTGGGCATCAATGTTGTTCACTTTTGGGACTGTTGGCTACTCACTTTCTTGGGATGAGCTACGGGATGGAGATCCCCTTACGATCTTGTTCGAGTTTCTTGACAGAGCATATATATGTGTATACCTTTGTTCTAGTTCCCACTTCTTGGGCTTAGTTACTATCCCTCCAAGAGAGGAAAAGACACGCGGGGTATGCCACGTGCTTTCTGTGTATATCTTCTCGTGGTTGGACGAGTCCAATCTCCTACTATAGATAGCAAAGGATTGTTGAGAAGTTCAACTTCTCACCGTTTCCAGCTCCTTGTGTCTAGACGAGTCTACCTCCTTTCTCTTATTGGGTTGATCTGGACTCTCTACAATTACTCTAATGCACTCTTTATTTTACTTTTTTTTGCACTCTCGTTTGTACTCTTTTACTTTCCCCTGTTCAATCTACTGATCACGATTCGTTACATCCTTTGTTTATCCCTCGAGCCTTCGGAGTATCCTACTGAGTATTTTTATACTCACACCTTCTTGGGATTTTCCCGCACTTGGTGTGCCCTTGCAGACGACGGACAGGTTGGTCGTGACCTTAGTTGATCATAGGAGTTTGGGAGCTTGGATCGCGCGTGGTGGTCATAGTCAGGTTCCAGGTGTGGGACTCTCCCAGGTGTTTGCTTTTGTTTACATGTTGCCGGGTTGTGGAAGTTTTCTGGTTGGGTGCGTGTTTTTCCCCATTACTTTTTAGTTTACCTTCAGCACTCGCTTTGTAGTGTTTAGAGGTAGATGCACTTTTTTGGTTGTTTATAGCAGTTATCACTTTACTTTTCCGTTTACTCCCCACTTCTGCATTGAGTGGGCTGTGTGTGTGTGTACAGGTACATTGCCAAAGGCCTCCCCAAGTTGTTTAGCCAATGGCGCTGGTCGCCAGCCCCAGGCCTATGGAGGCAGGCTTTTGGTAGTTGCGGCTCGAGCCCGGGTAGGGTCGGGTCATGACACAACACTTTTAAATAATAATTCTATCACTTCTAACTTCATTGATCAGTTGAATATCCCTTAATAGGTCGATTATGTACTCCACAACTGATTATCCAAGGAAAATACCTTTATATATTTTCATGAACAACCCATCATTCATATTTTTGATCTTTAAAAAGATTGGACTCTCAAAAAAATTGATGTTATTTACTGTTGGGTTCTCTTATACCACCTATCACAATAAGACTTTTTTTATTTGAGGACCAAAAAATATATATTTTTTACATGAATAGTTTTACTTAGATATTCTTTCTATAATTTATTAGAAAGTATGTTTTCAGAAATTAATCTTCTACCCATTGTAGCTAATGTATTGTTTTTTACTTTCTATTACTCCATTTTTTGTAGATTTAAGGGAGAACTGAATTGGAGTTTGATTCTTATTTACTTTAGGTACTCAAAATCATTTCTTGTATACTTATTTCAATGGAAATATATCTAATTTATTTTCAAAGTACCCATTTTTTTATCAACATCCTATCAAAAAATTTTGAATATCTTAGCATCCTCAAATTTATTTTTCATAAACATTATGATGGCCATCTAACTGAATCCACCATTGTAATTAATAGATTGAAAATAATATTTTTTTTAAAATATCACATAGAACCATGATGATCTTTGTGAATGAGGTTAATATATTATATTTTAACTTTATTATGTATGTAACTAACCATCCATCCTTCTTGGAATGTTTAAAAAAAATATCAACATTATTTATTAGTTGTTGTAATTTTATATAGTATCTCACATGTAATGTTTTATTATATTTTTCTAGCCAAGATTCCCATGTCTTCGATGACACATATTATTTTTATCCTCATCACTTAAATAACAAGAGTTAGAAAGGTCTAAAATCTATAATATATTACTAATAGTTATTTATCCTTTATAATTAACTTTCCCATATTTCAATATTCTACTTATACAAGAATAGTTGCTAAAAACATCCCCCTCACTGTCATCAAAATGAGGGCTAACACATTGTTTTTTTCTCAAGATCATCAATAAAAAAAATTCATTCAATATCAGTTGTTCATATTCTTATGATTTTTAAGGAACTTCAATATAAAAAATGAACTGCTCCTATTTCATAATATTTAATATCATTTAATATCTTGATATCACCTATAATAATTGTTGATCAACCAATATCAAGAAACAAAGGATTGTTCATATTTCTATCTTTGAGATTAGTATCAACAAAAAATTCTCTTTTCTCAATTTTATTCTTCCCAACTTTCTATTCTTTTCTAATTCAAGAATTTTATACCAAAAGTGTTTTCCTAAATTTTTTATAATAGTGGTCCAATTAGTCACACATTCAATGGACATCCACCATGCAGTAAAAATATTTTTTATTAAGAATCATTCTATCATATAATGACTTTGGGTTTATTTATTCATGCAACATAATAATGTTACTATCCATACATTCACAATTAATCCTCCCCAGTTCATGCATATTCAAAAGAAGAGACAGGTTCATCAAATAATTATATATATTGTTCCAATATATACCACACCACCAACAATATACAGTGAACACATATAATCTATAGAGAATTTATTCTTTTGTGTAATAAGTTTTTTTGGGGATCAATATAGTTTATGGTACTTATTTTCCTCAATCATGTTGAACCATTCTGAATCTATGATTTACTAACATTTTTTCTAACAACTACCTGATAATTTTAATCATATTAATTATTATATTTAGTTTGTGCAAATTTAATATGATTTGTGGAAAGAGTTTTCACAACATCATGAGATATTTTATTATTTATTAAAGAATCCTTGTTTAAATGTTCTCTAGTCTTATTTTGGGTAATTTAAACCTTAATAAATCATTAATGAGTTGTAAAAAATGTATTTTATTTATTAGTATGTTTCCTATGATGATCATCCATAAAAAATTGTTCCATAAATATTAGTGTCCGGTTCTTAAACTTTTCAATGCATACATATTCATTTTTATGGAGGTCTTCCTTTCGAACGTTATTTTTCTTAACATTTTTAATGAACATTATAATTTTTTTATTTTGTTTTGTGATTTTCTCAAGCCATGGAATATGTTTGGATCTCTAATAATATTATTTATATGATTATTATGATTCTTCTTCATCATCATTTTAGGAATCTTCCTTTATCTCAGTATTATCAATGAATGATCTAAACTTCTCTAGATTTTGATATTATGATGAACTCTTATTAAAAGAGTAACACTCAAATTTCATTCAAAACATAAGTATTATGGTATTTTAAGTGAATTTTTTCTTAAATACAATGGATTTCTTATCTTCCTTGTAAATTCTCTATTACTTCTTCAACTGAGGTTTTTATATAATCATATTCGCATTATCTAATTTTTTTCATAGAACAATAAATAAAAAATAATCAATTACACCACAATAAATTTATATAAGTGGGATTTTACCATTGTACGTTAATAGAACTTCTAGTAATTTTTAGATATAATAGAAATGATTCTATCATTTAATTCTTCAAAAACATCCTAATATTATAATTCATTTAGTTCTACCAACTCACGCATTGGTTCACAAAAATTAAACAACTTTATAGAATTAAAATACACTTATTCATTTATATTTTTTAATGTGATACATTTCATTATCTCATAAGAAATTATAATTTTATGAAATTTAATAAGAGATAAATCATCATTATATTCTAATTCCATGATATTATAAGAAATATTATATAGAATGTTTCTTATGAGTTTCTTAACAATGTTAGAATCTTCCAAGACATATTTGAATCCCATGATATTCCTCACCACATCATTACCTATGGTAAAGTTCACATAAAAAGTTTTATCTTATTTAATTTTGATATTTTTAAATTTGTTGCACCAATATTTGGGGTTTTGATCCATTACATTGATATTTCAATTGAAGCTACATTCATTTTTTCCAAATATTCATTATTTTTATATAAATTCATCTCCTTCGTATAATCAATTTTTGTAGAAAAAAAGACTTAAGAATATAAATTTGAGCATTCTAATTAATCTCAATATTTATTTTATCAGAAAATGTTATTAGAGAATATTTATCTATGGGCGGAATTAGAACAGTAGCTCCATTAATTACCTGAAGGCCATGAGAAAGAATATGGGTATCATTCCATTTTTTAAAAACATGACAAATTTTCCATCGTAGGTTGGAATACAATTTTTGTTAACTTGTTTCATATTATCAATGGTAAGGATTAAATAGGGCAAATCATTTTTGATACAACTAGTAGTTCCTTAGGATTATAAGAACCACTAAGAACGAGGGTTGAATTATTATTAATAATGTAGATTTTCATCCCAATTTTAAATTAACTCAAATAATTTTTTATAGTTTTCTGTCCTTTTTGACATTATAAAACCCAACCTAAATATTTATTTTATGATATGGAAGTAAATAATAGAAAACATTATTTATATAGTTTGACCCCAATGTAGGTGAATAAATCTTTTCCATGGTGAATGGAGTCGGTCAATAGAAATCCACTATAGTAAAAAGGGAATAAAATTTGATCTAACTCCCATTATGATCCTTCTATCTACCAATAAAAAATTATCCTGACTCAAATCAGATAAAATGTTTTCTTGTAAAACTGAGCCAAAATAAGATAGAAAACATTTCTAATGATCTCACTAAAATTCATCTAGAAATTATCTTTCTAATGTCTCTGTTTGATATCTATATCTGGTGCACATTCACTCATTGTTCAGTATACTACATTAGATATACCTTATGAATATTTTAGATCTAATCTACACCCTATATGAAAAAGAAAACAACTATACCTCACAAACTATTTAGATTCTCATATTCATATAATCTCTGTCACGTATATCTGACCAGTGTCACTGACTAGTTTCTCTGATCGGCACATTTGTCTTCTAACACATCTCAAATGACCACATTCTGGTTTACTTATACTTCAACCAGTTGTTCCCTTGGATAGAAACTCAACCTTCTCAAAATTCTACATCACTTCACCATTAGGCACATATGAGATATAGTAGTACTAGATGTATATACGCTACTTTTTAAAGGCCCTCACCAGGTTGAAATGGTGGGAAGTAAAACTTGATTTTTTTTAACAAAAAATCAATAAATGAACTCTTAATCATATGAAAATTCGAAAGACATCCCTAAAATATTGTTGAATATTGTTGAGTCTTCTAAAAATCTCAACACTAACTTCATATCTTTAAACTTCTTTAAAATTGGAGTAATGACAATTCTTAAAAAATTAATATCCATTATATGATAAATAAAAATTAAAATACTAAATTCTACAGTATCAATATTATATGATTTGCAAAATTTTATTGTTCTTATGTAAATATTTTCAGGTAAATAAATCTCCAATGACCCAAAAATAATATTCCATATATTTTATTCTTTCTCTATCGGGTTAGGATCTTCTATTTATACATTTGTTGTACTTATATCTAATATTTCCATCTATATGTTTTTCATCAACCAATTTACTTGTTCGGATAGATACATCACATCATCGAATGAACCACTACATTTTCTTTCTTTGACTAAAAGATGACTTCATATGTGTTCATCTGGTCACTATACCTCATATAAAACTACATACATGATTCATATTATACATATAGGTACAAATTTATAGGATCATTCATTTGATGGAATCATATTGATCATTTTGATATTCCTTTATCTGATGAATCGTTCTACGTGGTCTGACTAATAAACATTTTTCATAGATGGAACTATAATGTATTGATTTATTATGATAACATACCTCATAACACTTCATGTCTATATGATATTGAACTATATAGAGCTTATAACAAAAACTCAACACCATACAGTTCATTTTCTTATGTTTGGTCAAAATTCCTACATGTTTTCTCATGAAGATAATATTTTTTTTCAGATAGATGGACTTCTTAATGACATGTACAAAATCTTCTCCACATTGATATATAATTATTTTATTAAACAAAATGGATTATGATGGATATTTTTTCAACAGACTGATGATTATGGAATTCATTCATAAATTACCTCTATGATTTCATAACATCAAACTCTATACCATGTGAAGATTCAATATCATAACTTTAGAACCTTCAACATTGTTCACTATGTCCATCTGCAACTTCAGCTTAAAGATTAAATCATCCCTAAAACATAAACCTCTCTTCATTCACTTTGTAAAAATGCATACGAAAATAATGATTTAGAGAACCTATAACCATTTACTGATCACATCATCCCTAGTTCAATTTTTAACATTGTATGACATCAACCTTTGTAGAATCTTAGGTTTTATCATGAGTTCCTTCATAGTTTATAACTTAATGAACAAAATAACATATTTTGACATATTGAACGTTTTAAGAATTGGTTAAGGAAACAATATTATCCTTATACATATCATTATTAAAATAAATCTTAACAACTCATATAGCTCATTCTAACTATATATAAAAAATATAAAAACAAGACATGTTGAAAAAAAATAAAAAACATGTTATAAAACATCTTAAAGGATCATTATATAGATTTTATTTTAACTACCTTTTATATAGATGTTTCATTATTAGTTTCAACTTCATGAATAGAAAAACATCTGATGATATTCTATGGGTAAAATCATTCTCGAATTGGGGAATTTTTCACAATTGTAGACTGGTTCGGGGATGAGTTATTATGATGAATAAAAATATAATAATTTTTTCCCAAGTTACATACTGAGCTAGTAGGTAATCCCATTAACCTATGTAACTTTGTAATATTATAACCCTTGTTGTAGAATCCGTTCACCAAAACATTAGATTTAGGAAAAATGTGCTCCTCCTTTCGGTGATGTGTTACTCAGAACACTATTTCTTCCTTAAGGACCCAAAATTAGAAGCTTCTTCTAATAGCAATATAAAACTACAAATTGTAGATGATCCTTAATACATCCCAAAAAATGTATGAATTTTTCTCCAAAATAGCAGATATAAATGTTTCAAAAATAGTTTTCTTTGTAAAAAATGGTCCACCAAGATAGAAATCTCATCCTCCTCCATCTTGTTTAATTTTTAATAAATCCAAATTTTTTATAGTCTAATGCATGTACATTTTCCATAAAAGTCCATCTTGACACTCCAATGAGTTCATGTACTACTATATCCTATTTTTTATGTAGTATTTTTTATGTAGTAAATAATTATTTATCCTTTGATCCTATCCCAAAGAATGTTTTAAAATTTTATCATCATCCTTGGAAAACAAATTCATGAGTACTTCTCTAGGAAAATTTGTCATCTCCCCTTTCATTTACAATTCACACAAATCCACTCACACTAAAAATAATAAATTATCACCATAGTCTAGTGCCTCACCCTACTTAATTCTTTGATTATATATGACATTAAGATGAAATTATCATTCCTCAGTAATAAATGACTCCCTTTTTCTAAAAACTCACCAAGTCGCTTCCCAAACTCTGATATTTATGCTGAGAAATAAAAAGTTATATGGTCTTGCATCGGCACACACTCATGTTTTCGTGTAAATTTAAACTCTTCCTACAAAAATGATTGAATACTATGTAGCAAAGACTTGACGAATGGCTTTTCACTACGCTGTTCTGGAGAACACGCCCCACGCGCCTTGGGGTCTTCAAAATTTTCCCTCCGTTGCATCTTCGGCTGACGATTTCCCGGGGCGGATTCCGGCGCCGACTGTTTCTGATTCCGCACTCCGTGGTCCTCCAGAGAGATCTTCTGCCCGGCCTCAGTCAGGACTACCTTTGGGGGATCGTCGGGATGTCATGTCCTTCAAAGAGGTGCTTTGTAGTCCGTCTCTCGATACTTTTAAATCAGGTTTGCCTGAGGGTCTTCCGTTCATCCTAAAGGTAATCAAGGACGGATCTCGTCTTTCGGTGGATTTCCCTTCGGAGGTTAATGCGAATGCAGTGAGTGGCTTGAAGTGGACTTTGGTGGGGCGTTTTGGATCTTCTAAACCTCCCCTCGTGGATTTTAGAAGGTTCGTGGAATCCTGGGGTCTAGCAGCTCTAGTGAAAATCACTTCCTTTCACAGGAACTCTTTCTGTCTATCCTTGGCATTGGAGAAGGATTTCATCTTTTCTTATTTTAAAGATCCGCGCTACATGGGAAAATGGAGTTTCAGCCTTGCCAGACCGTCGATGGAGGCCCATAGAGGGAGGGAGGACTCTCGTGCTGTGGTGTGGATCTATCTTCTAGGGATTCTACTTCCGTTCTTTAATGGTGATCTTCTTGATGCTTTTGGGGATTTTCTTGGGGGATTTCTTTGTGTTGATGATTGTTTGAGAAGTGTTTTTATGTCCTCTGAGGCCCGGATTTGCATGGAGTTAGACCTATCGCTACCACTACCGGAACACATAATCCTGAAGGTACAAGATTCGCTGGTATGGAACCAGGACATTGTCTACCCTGTGTTTCCCAGGTTTTGTCCTGCATGTTCTCTTTAGTGCCATTCGAAGCAGCATTGCAGAAAGGGTCGTAGTGATAATCGACGGCCGGTTTCATTTCTTTCGAAGGCGGTGGCTAATAGAGACATCCCAACTGCTATTTTGGAATGTTTTCATGAGGAGGAGCCGGCTTTGACTATCCCTGACATACTCCATGTTTGTGTTTCTGGGGCTAGCTCTTTTGACAGTGCAGGAGGTGTGGCCTTGTCTGATTTCTATGCATCCTTGAATTATGCTTCAAACCTGGCTTCAACAGTTGGCTTTTATAAACCTTTTGATTTCCTCTTAAAGGTTTCATGGTCGGGGAATCTTTGGAACTCTCTTGCTTGTTGGATAGGGCCGAAAACATGGCCTTTGGAGCAACAAGGTCATTTTATCCAGATGTCGAAGGAAAGTGGAAAAGAGGAGGTTATAAGTTCTCCTGCCCATTCTTGTCACTTCAAGGTGGTTTGGTCTCATAATGTTTCCAATGGATTCCATCCTTGTCAGCCTCAGTCTATCTATGATTCTCAAACTATTGGTTAGAGTAACCGGTTCGAGGATTTTCTCATTTCAAATGAGCAGGTTTCCGACTCTCTGACTCCTCAAAGTAAGAAGAAGGGGAAGTTTGGAAGGCTAGATTTTCCATCGACTTCTTCGGCTGGACTTTTTCAATCTCCTGGCTCAAAAGTTTGTATGAGAGCTCCGTACAAACTTTTCAACGACTGTTCTTATACTCACAGTGAGAATACCACATCATCTGGGGTCAAAACCAGGCATTCAATGTATCCATGATACTCATCCTAATTTGGAACGCCCGTGACATTGGGGCCCGGGTGTAAACTGATTTTTTAGCCATGGAGGTCAAGAATCATAAGGCTGGTTTAGTGGCGGTTTTGGAGAATAAACAACACCTGGCTAAAATTAATGTGTTTACTCGTAAAATTCGGATGCATGCGGACTTGCATGCTGATCCGATCAATCAACACATTTGGATCTTTTGGAGTAAAGAGACCATTGTGGATTTGGTTCAAGCAGGTGACCAATTTATTACGGTAATGGTATCCTTAGGAACCGAATCTCTCTTTTTCACTTTTGTGTATGGAAGTTGTGATGCTCAACGAAGACAGGACTTGTGGCGTGAAATCAGAGATTTTGATTCGGAGAGCTGCCCTTTGATCGTTGGTGGCAATTTCAACATCATGGTTGACCCAGATGAGAAGTGTGGAAGGGGTGCTTTTCCTCGTGTTGCCAGCCTTGATTTCACTCAGTTCATGGCTGGCAAGGGACTTTTGGACATGGGGTATTGTCAGGATAGCTTCACCTGGTGTAATAATCAAAAAGTCAATAGGCATTGTTGGAGTCGTATTGATCGATGCTTGGCCAACTGTCATACCATATCCAAGTATTCAAAGGCGAGGGTGGACCATTTGGTATGTGGTATTTTTGATTATCCCCCCTGTTAGTGTCTTTGGTTGACAGGAAAAGGAGAAGCGACTGATTCAGGTTTTCAGACCAGTGGATCAACACTTCAGGGTTCCACCATCTTGTACAAGAGTTTTGGGAAGATTCGAATTAGGGGAATTCCTGGGTTGCAATACATAATAAATGACGTCGACCAAAACACCGACTGCAGATTTGGGCGAAAGAAATTCCTAACAATGATCAGGATTTTAACAATCTGAAACAAGATGTGGTGCGCCTGGATCTCAACCAGGAGGAAGGAGGGGATGAAGTGGTTTTTGATTATTTGTCGAACAAGAAATCCATTCTGGCTAATCTCATTCTCAAATAGGAGCGCATTGCAAGGGACAAATCAAGGGTGAAATAGATGCAAGAAGGTGATAAAAATACAGCCTTTTTTCATGCAAGTATTAGGGAGAGGAATTGGTTGGTTAAATCAAATATTAGAATGGGGGATGGATCTTATTTAAATGATAGAGATGTGGTTGGCAACTTGGCTCTCTCATTCTTTCAATACATTTTGGAGGGTCCTAATTCTAACATGATGCACGGCTACCCAAGGGGGAGCACTGATATTTTTGAGGATATTCCTCGTCAAGTTTCCATCGAGGACAATTTATTCTTTGAGGCCATTCCTGAGGAAGAGGAGGTGTTTATGGCCATGTCAAAGCTCAAGCTAGACAGTGCCCCGGGGCCCGATGGTTTTCCTGGTTCATTCTACATGGGATCTTTGGAGGTGGTGAAGGGGGACATTGTGGCGATCATTCAGGATTTTTTCTGTGGTGGTCATCTTCCTAGGATTGCATGTGCTACTACCCTAGTCATGTTTCCAAAGATTAAAGATCCATATTCTATTCAGCACTACAGTCTAGTGGGGATGTGTAACTTTCCCTACAAAATACTCTCAAGCATTATCAATGCAAGACTCTCTAAATATACTCCTAGGTGGGTTTCATTAGAGCAGCATGGGTTTGTTGGAGGCCGGTCGATTCAGGGGGCTATAGCTCTGATGCAAGAAATGCTTAAATATATTAATCTCAAGACTCATGGCTCAAATATGGAAATCAAAGTGGATATGAATAATGCCTATGACAGGATCAAATGGAGTTTCATTAATAGGGTTCTTTCAAAAATTGGTTTCTCTAACTGGTCTATAGATATCATTTTTAGATGTGTTAGCTCTTCCTGGTTGGTTGTGTCATTCATGGGGAAATCTCAGGGTATTTTCAAAGCTACCCGCGGGTTAAGGCATGGTGACCCACTCTCTCCTACAATTTTTATCTTGATGCAGGATACTCTCAGCCTGCTAATCAACAGGAGAGTTTCTTCTGGAGATATTTTTCCTTTTCGCAGGAAATTGAATCTCCCCTCTATCTCTCATCTGATGTTTGCATATGACTCCATTATTTTCACAAATGCTAGCAGGAGGTCTGCCCGTGGGGTAAACAGGGTTCTGGATGAATATTGTTTCTGGAGTGGCCATATTATTAACAGATCTAAGAGAAACATTTAAATTTCTAATAAGTGTGGCACTAGTTGAGTCTCTGCATTGTGCAATGAGTTTGACATGCAGAAATGTTCCTTTACTTTGGAGTACATTGGTTCCCCGATTTCCTCAGGAAGAACATGCATTAAAGACTTTGATCGGATACTGAGAAAAATTACTGCCAGCGTGCTGAATTGGAAGAATCACTACCTCTCTTTTGGGGATCGTATTACTCTTGTCAGTAGTGTCTTATCCAACATTCATGTCCATGCTTTATCATCCATCAATGTGCCGAAGGGGGTCACTGCTACAATTGATAAATTTCTGGCGTGGTTTATCTGGGATGACTTATCTGGAAACAAGCATCACTGGTCTTCATGGTAAAAGATGGCAGACCTATTCATGAAGGAAGCATTAATGTTCGGAATCTTTCAGACACCATTCACTGTATGAATGTGAGGATTGCATGGGAGGTTGTGGAAGAGAGTACTCTATGGGGAAAAAGCATGTCGATAGCAACTGAGGGATTTTCTGGGGGTGGCCATGGATCCCCTTTCTAGAAGAAGATTTCCTTGCGCATTCCGAATCTGTGCTGCTTCTCCCAGTGGATTGTGGGTGAAGGAAACATCTCTTCCTGGAATCACAATTGGACGGGGTCTTTACTTGGTTATCCTGGGTGTCCTCCTCCTCAAATAACGTTCAAGGAGGCTAGTAATTATCCTGGTTTTTTGCAGACTGTTCTGGATGAGGATCAGTGTGAAACTTTTGATCTCATCTACATAAATTCAGAACCGAACATGTGTGTTTTTACTCCTTCCACTTCAGATTTCTTCAATTCAAAGATTTCAGGAGGACTCTATTTCCTCAAAAACTGTCTAATTGCTGGAATAACATTGTATGGAGTAGGAAAATTTCAACCAAATATAACTTCTTGAGTTGGAGAATCAGGAACCAGGCTGTTCCGACTGATGACAAAGTCAGGAAGCTGGGTATTAATCTTCCCTCCAAATGCCATTGCTGTACGATCCATCAAGAGGAGACTGTGAATCATCTCTTTTTTGACAGTGAATGGGCTACGGAGATTTGGAGCTTCTTTGGTGATTTTTCAGTGATGAATTACACTACTAGCCTGGATGGAAATTTCCTAGAACATTGGTTTCTTAGAACGAATAATTCAGCTATGGATAGGCTTGCGAAGGATCTCATTTTTAATACAGCATGTTGGTGCATCTGGAAAGCCAGAAACAAGACCAGGTTTGAAGGCATTAACTCTTCCAGTAGATCCATCATCATGAGAACCAGGTCACTTCTGTTGGATATGGTTAATGGAATCAATAACTGGCGAGATGCGCCTTCTTTGAGATGCTTGAAAAGTAGTGTTTCTCTGGACAACCCTAGCCGGAGAGGGAACAATGGACAGTGGGTGCGATGGTACCCTCCTACTTCTGGTCTCAAGCTTAATGTGGATGGATCGTGCAAGGAGGGGATTATTCGTGGTGGATGTGTGGTTAGAGATGGCAGGGGCAACATCCTCCTTTCTTTTACTGCTTTCTTCGGACAGGGGACGTCGATTCAAGTGGAAGCTAAATCAATGTTCACAGGTTTTCTTTTATGCCAACAAGAAAATATTGAGATTTTTCGGGTGGAGACTGATTCTAAGATTATACATGACTCCATGCATGGAAAAGTGTCCACTCTGTGGTCGATTATGTACATCATCATAAAATGTAAATCCATTCTTGGTGACAACACATAGGTGGTTCACACTTGGAGAGAGGGGAACAAGGTTGTGGATCACCTTGCATCCATGGATTTTACAGATCAAGGCCCTGGTATCATTTGTTTCCCTAGCTCCATTTTCATGAAACCTGAAGGGGTGAATTTGATTAGAGGCGATGAGCTTGGTCTTCACTACTTTATGCCCCCATAGATTTTCTTGGATCTTTTGGACTATTTATATTTTTGGATGTTTGTCTGGTGGTACTTTTCCTGTTTAATGAAAATTTATCTTTGAATGAATGAATTGAATAAAATTTAGAACCTATTTAGAAATATCTTCTGGACCATAAAATATTGTGAATGGCAAAATAATAACCTCTTTAATCTATCTCACACATGTTCATAAATGCTTCCCATTACTGCACTTCTCCTGACCTAGCCAGCTTGATTCTATTCATAGTTCAGCAGTTTTCAAGCCTTCATCTACATTTTATTATGGATTCATCTATTTTAGACATATATATTTTAATCATAAATGAACCTCATTATGGGAAATTATTTCCATGTCATGTTCCACTCCCACACTTCCAAATCACTTACGCATATATTTTTTGAAGTTAGTTCTTGTAGGCCCATTCATAATTGTTTTCAATAAGATAAACCAAATTTGAGTTGTTCCATCCATAAAAAGGTCCATAATGGGTGCATTCATTTAATTTTTATTTTGATTGAAAGAATAGAAAGCACCATCTTCACTGATCTAAATTTAAGGATCATTTGTACAAATTATCAGTATCTTCAGTTTTTCAGACCATTCCTCCTAATTCCTTTTTTTTCAAGGAAAGATTCTCCTAGATCTTACACTTTTGTTCCTTCATGAGGATGAGTTTTTTTGTTGTGAATCAAATTTTTTTCACTGAGGAAAATTATAAGGTACAAAACCATTAAAAATTCCTAATCAAGGATCCACTGAGTTTTCCTGATCATTTATAATAATTTTTGAATTTTCATTTCACTAAAGTGCTTCCTATGTTTCATGGGAAAGAAATAATGTGTCAGCTTCATTTTATCATTAACTTACATTTAAACTCCAAATCTCCCCAATCAAGAATAATAAAGAATAATCTAGGAATATTTTATCTAGAATGTCGTTGCATATTTTTTCATGTCTGAGGTTTGTAATTCAATTTTGAATATCTCTAGAAACTCTACTAAGTCCTATAGTGATTCCTCTTTCCATCAGCATTACTTAAATAAAAATCAGTCAGAGATGATGATTCTCAAGCCTTAACATCTGGACTCACTCCATTGAAATTATTATTAATAAAACATCCTCTCCATGCGACTATCAACTTATAGGTTTTATGGTGTGAGAGATGAATATATTACTACTAAATATTTAGATATTAGTTATATGAAAAATTATAAAAGAATAAAAAATAATAATGAGAATATAGAACTCCAAAAGTTTTCTCCAAAAGCCACATGGATACAACCCCCAATCTTCTCTATAGATTATTCCTAAATCAATTATAATTCAACCTAACTTACTACCATGATACAATTTATAACCCAACTACCTAAAATCAATATACCCCACAACTGCAACCACTTCTTATAACAACTTACACCATTATCTATAATAGTTCGTAATTATTATCTTTATATAATAATCTCATCACACTCCTAAAATTCTCCTCTTGCTATTGTATGATGGACCCCTACTAGGTACCCTTTCATACCTATTATTCCCCTAGAACCTCAATATGATTCATCAACATCCCATATTCTTATCAATAATGTAATGGAATATCTAAATATAGGAAATGCATAAACCGATTCACCCCCACTATACCCCCTCATTGATAGATGTGTCACCTTGGTCCTCAATACTTACAATAACTAAAATAAGTATAATGCATAATAATTAATTTATTTCCATTTATAATGTTATTTAAGAGTATTCACAATGGTACTATATAAATCTTAAAGTTCCCAAATTCTATATATTGATAGCATCAAATTAATGTTCGCCCAACAAGTTGAATAATAGAATAAAAAATATTTCTATAATGAGTATATAATAGGGAATAATCTAAACCAAAAAAGCATAAAATAAGATAAAAAAAATTCATTTAAGTGATATATTAAAATAACATTAGTATCACTTTTCATTTGGACAAAAAGGGTGTCAATGAGAAATTCGTAAAACACTATACTATCCCTTCCAATTTTGTTTCCCATTTCTTGCCACCCGAATCACTTAAGTAGAATTCCACAATGAAAATAATTTTTATTTTTATTTTTAATTTAATATATTGATTGAAAAGATAAAAAACATATACATAATTTATTAAAGGTTTAATACCCCATTATTATATTTCATATTAAAAGTACATTTTTTATAGAATAGACCATACGCAAGACCAATATTAAATGAACTTTGAAAACATATATTATTTAAATATTACTACTATAACATTGCCATTAGTTTGGAACATATGAATAGTGATGAGTATTTTCAAAAATATATGTGGAATGTTTTTTTGAATAAATCAAACTATTATTATCAATTGGTTTGAATTAATGATAAAATATTTTGTAGGTAAAAGTGATACTTTTAATAAAAAAATAAATTTGTGCAGTATATTTTGATCACAGTTGATAAATGATTCTAATTGAAGAAATTATATAACCAATTTAATGAATTAAAATTCAGTTAATAATATTTATTAGGAATGTAATGGGAATAAAATAATTTTATGCTTCAAAAATATATTTCTTTAAAAATGGATTTTATTGCATTTAACGTGTGAATATTATAATTATTTTCTTCCAATTTTATAAATTCTATTTTAATATATATATATATATATATATAATTTTATTAAATCAGACTTTTAAATTATAAAATTGATTAAGTTTTTGAATATTAGTTTAATAGATTAACTTTTCAGTAAGTAGTAAATAATATCGATTTTTATAATAGTATAATTTTTTGTATTCTATCCTATAATTAGGAATTTTTACTATCATTTTAATATGATATTAAATTTAATTAATTTCTAATTAATTATAAAAAAATCCAATTAATTACACAATAGTCGTCATTATACATTATTTTGGCATAAACTTGTTCATGGGTTTAAAAAACTATTTTTCAAAAACTATTTTTCTTTTCATTTTATGCATTTAAATTAAAATTTATTTTTTAGACTTCTAAAATTTAATCATTAAAAATGTATTCCATATTTTGAATCAAAAAATTAAATATTTTTTTATATACCAATTATTTTTCTTCATTATGAATAGTAATAATCTCTATGATTTGGTCACCTCAATAGGGATAAAAACGGTAAAACTGGTTTAAAACTACATGGAATTGATTTAAAATATATTTAACACTTGAATTTATCCCTTTGGAAGAGCGGTGTTAGACTTAGGTCATATAATGTACTAAAATATGATAATTTATTAGTATATCCCATCGATTATAATATTAATATTATTATTAGAAAATGAAAAACAAAAAATTTCACTCTCTCGATTTTAATTTATCATATATGTTATAAAGGGGGACAAAAATACGTTTATAATGAATATAAAATATTATTTTGAACATAAATTAATTATTTTTAGGATGTTTATTTATTTTTTATTTTTGATGATGGTATCGTTATCTTAAATGATTACACAAAACTAACTTAGTGCTCATCTATATTGTATGAAAATTGAACAATTTTTTTTAAAATATTAAATGCAATATGTTTTAAATGAAGTATTATGTTCTAATAATTTTATGGTTAATTGTATAATTTATTTCAGAATATTTTATACTCAAAATTCTTTTCTATCTCGATGACATGAAAATCAAATTAAATGAATCGCCTCAAAAATGAATTTAATGATATTTTATGTACACTAATATTTTATTAAACAATTCAAAAATAATAAAATCATAAAATTGATCTATTGGGAAAGACAATGGTCTAAAATATCATCCATAAACCATTTGTAATCCATTTTTTCATCTTATAAGTAAATTTATAACCCATAAAGGCTAAAAAATATGTTACCATGGTTGTAGTTAAAATGGGTTAACAAAGCATATAAACCAAGAGCTTGAGTGTAAACTAACACTAAACAATGTTTATATTTTATTTTTAAATTATTATTCAATCTTATAATCTTTTTATTTGATTTCCTGATCTACTAGAATTATTTTACTTTAGAATTAATATAATTCTCTTTAAATATTTTATGTTATTCTATGGGTGTCCTCCCCTCACTATTAAAAGGTACCATCTATCCATTAGTAAAAAAACTAAAAATTCTAGACCAATAATGGAAATCCATATTACCTTCCAAGATATATTTAATTACTTCTTTCCATCCTATTCTTACACTAATATCATATTAAGAAAGCGTGTGGTGTATGTCAAAGGAGATATCTCAAAGATTACGTAATATTCATAACCAATACATTCAAAAAATTTAATATTATACTTACTATAAGTATATTTTATAGATCCTATAATAATTATTTCATTATAAAAAATAAAATGATATGTGACTATGATTTTATGAAAAAAAAAGTTTCCACCACTCTTCCAACCTATTGAAAAACAACATCACTCTTACGTGCATACGTCCAACCATTTCCATGTAGCGGTGTAATATTTTTTTCATCACCTCTTTATGTGGATGGTTATAAATATGGAATAAATGACTATATGTGATATTTAATACATAATAATGATTCTGAAAATAAAATATATCATTTACATTCTTACTCATCCATTATTTGGAAATTATTATTGTCACTCTTGGGAAAGTGGTGACCACCCCCTCCATGAAGCGATGTAATTCATTTTTCTATTTCTTCCATTCATAAATGATTCTAAAATTGTATATAATAAATAATAGATAAATAAATGGAATTATTAAAATTATGTACAAGATGTAATTTTTTCGTGACTCCTTCAACCATGTTCATTATACTGATATAATTTTTGAAATTTCGATTAAAAAATCTTGTGTTCTTGATGAAAGCCTAAACTATTTAATGAATATATTCAAATTATTATAAAAGTACCTTAAAATTATAATAAATAAGAAAACTTATGTTAATAAATTATTTAGTACATATAATTTTATTATATGTAAGGATCACACTAATACGACTAATTGGTGACCCCATGTATGGGAAATTTTGTCTCATTTTTCCATTAATGAGACATATTTATATTATGCACCTAATTACTTATATATGTTCTATATAATTCTTATTTAATATATTATTTCATAATTCATAGTTATTCATTTATTTAAATCTTCAATTCATGTTTACTCTTTCATGGGGTTTTGATTAAAAAGTTATTAAACTCATAAGATATTTATTTACAATATAGTTATATTTCTAAATTTATTATGTTAATATTTAATTTTTGAAAATTATAATTTTTCAATCCCATAAACACCATTATATTTTATTTTGTTTATTTTATGGTTTTATAATATTAATTTCTATTTTTCTCTATTTAGATTAAGAATCAATAAGAATTGTATATTAAATGGACATTCATTTTAAATTCATGTTATAATGTTTTCCATCCAACTCTATTTCATTCTCATAAAGGTTTAATTACTTTTAAAAAAAATTAATTATATATGATTCAAAGGTTGACGATTTCCATTTTAAACTATTTATTACAAATGTTATAAATAATTAAAAATCAATATTTTCAAAATATTTTATATAGGTTATTATTAAAATTTAACCAAAGTGAAAAAAAACATATATTTCCTAAACATCTATTATAGCCATAGTAATCATTATATATTATCAAAAATCAATTATAGTATCCCATGAATATTTTAAAATAATATTGTTGTTCTCAATATTTTGGAAACTTATTTTCAAATGATTTTTAAAGTAAAGGGTCTTGAGTATAAAAAGAATTTTGAAATGTAATTTATAACATTTTCCTTAGATGAAGTTTAAAAGATTTTATTTTTCACTTGTTTCCTCTATTCAATTTCCTAATGGAATAATTATAATACAATCCTTTATTTAATAATAATATATATTCCTCTATCTATAATTTTCGATAACAGATTATAGATTTTGAGATTATTCACTTTCTTATAATCATTGATTTATCCAAGAATTTGATGAAAATATAAAGTCCAAAATTTTATATATTTCATTTTTATAAATTAATTTCATTTTTGAAATCAACAAGTCAAACTAATCTTATAGTTCATTTTAAATATTACTCATAAATAGCTTATTTTTAGCTGAAAATTGAAAACCACTGATTTTAAAAAATCATTACTTTCAAGAAATTAAATTGATATAATAATAACCTAAATTTTTTATAAACATTGTTGGTAAATGAAATATATATTAAATAATTAATTTAATTTATTTAAAAATATAATTCTGAACTTGGATATATATGCTTTGCATTTTGGAAAACAAGAAATGTTTTTCATTCAAATAAAACATGTTTTTAGTTATTTTATTTTATTCATGTGTTAATACGGTTATTTTTAATATTGATTTGGTTTTAAAGATAAATAAGTCATACTTTATTTAAAATAATATAATTAATTCCATTTAAATTTACACTATACTTAATTATAATGTAAATTATTTTTTATTCTTAAAAATACAATTTCCTAAAAATGGAATTCCTTGGGTTTTATGATCTTATATCAAAAATAATTTTATAACAATTATAGGATATGAATAATTTAATATACATTACATATTTGGAATCATAATTATTAATATTATATAGTAATATTAACATAATGTTTTCCAATAATGAAGAGTAATCGTGGTAAAAGTTTTCACCATGGTTATTGGTAAAATTGGATAAAAGAGTTAAAAATAAAGTGGTAAGGCATCAATATAATAACAAAACTTTTTAAAACCACATTGTTTGTTTTAAATTTAATAATAAATTATCAAATTTTCATATATTGTACTTTTGATAAACTTTCACTAGAAAATGAATTTATATTTTTAAAATCATTTAAGTAATTGCATGAATGTCACTTCCCTCACTTATAAAAGGGGTCCTCTTTTCCTCCCTTATTCACAAACATTGAGAACTACATCTTTGACCTGACCAACCCTATTAAATTACTATATTATTTCAAATAATTTTATAACTCATGTTCTTATCCTAATACCATCTTAAAAAGGCATAAGGTGTTATCCAATTGAAATCTCTCAAAGTACTGGTAATAAACATACTTGATTCTTGTAATGTTGATTTCATCGTATAGTTTCTATAAATATGTCATAATAATAATAAAATAATGAATCTAGTATCAATAATATATTTATATTTTATTATGACTATGGGGAAATAATTTTCCACTACCATTCCGTTATATTGAAAACAAAAACATTGATCTCATAAGTACATCCAACCACCTCTATGTAGTAGAGAAATTCATTTTTTTTCACCCATTTGAAATTATGGTTATAAAAATGGAATTTTTGATGTCACAAACAAGGCTGCTACTTAACGGGTTCCCCCAGCCCAGTGGCCATATGGCCTCAAGTGCTTCTCCCCGAAAGCCAGAGGCTACCGACTAGTAGCGAGGGACTATGTTGTGTCCATTGGAAGAATATGCCCTCATTTGTAGATTGTAGCACAGTGGAATGAATATAATTAAATAATAAACAACATAAGAATTACAAAAAAACACCATAAGAAAGCTGACACAATTGATAAACGAGAAAAACAATAATTGTATCAACTAAAACAATGATGACGTAATGACAAGTCACTAGATATTAAGAAAACATGGATACACAAAATTGGTCATAACATGTTTCATAAATTAATAGAAAAAAAGAATACTCCAAGCATCCCAATATCCAAATGATTAATCTGGTATCAAGATCAATCCTAAATAGTAAGCAATCAAGTGTTTGAAGTTGTATGACTCCCATTGTCAATACCTACAACCATGTAATCTACGTCGGGTACCGAGTAGTGCTGTGAGAGGGTGTGAGATAAATCTTAGTAGGCCACCAAAAATGGTGTAAATAACCTCCATCCCATGAAATTTAATATATTATTATGTGGTAATATCTATATAATGTAATGAAAGGACAATATAACTGAATACCCTAGTATCTGCTTCAACCCTAGGATGGTGTCTGAACATAGAACTAGTACATTAATTAAGTAATTTTCATTAAATGTTAATAGATCATGTGAGACATATCCAATACTAACATCACCTCATGATTTTTTAAGTAGAGAGATTCCAAATACATAAAAAGGAATCCTAAAAATAATATCATGTGAAGGGGTTCCACGGTAACAACCTAGGTAATGTAGAGATCATAGAATGTTAACTCATTAGTATCTGAGTCGAGAAAAAGAGTAAGAGTGTAATCCAAGGATAATAATCATATGCATTCTATAATAAGTTTCCTACCACGTCCCTAGTGATTGACCTAGGTAAAACGGGTCTAAGCAAATACAATGCCCTATGGGCTCCAACTATGGCACCTAGTTTTCAATTATAAATCCAAAGAATATACCCGCGGTATCATGTAAAAATGTTGAGGTCCCTACGGTAGAATATCAGGAATCCAATGAATAGATAATAACTAGAGTCTAGGTGGGTGTCACACTATGAAAACCGAATCCTTGATTTATAATGGGGTTCTCGATGCCCGAGGTACTCTCCTCTTAGAATCAAAGGTGAGCTCGCTTATGTCCATTCGTATTTGATATTGTGAACATGAAATCATTTATTAGGTTCAATCCTTGCCTTCCATTAGTGTAGATAGGATAATTTTCATTACAACAATTTAATCAAGTATTAATTAAAAATTAGTGCATATTCAATTATTGAGGTTAACTCCACTACCTTTCAATAATATTGCAAGGGGTTCTTTGGTTATATAGCCTTTATTCAATCTCATTATTTAAGGCCATGTTATATACTGAGAATATTTTCCATTTCAAATTTCACATTTAAAAATCAATTTGAAGTACATTCCTTAGTAAGGATAAGTGGTGAGCATATATGGTACATTCCATTATGAAATTCACATTAATAACAATCCATTTATTATAATGAGGCCCGACTTTATGAAGGTCCAGTAAGGGCACACTTGAATGGTGGCTCAAACACACCAAAACACTAAAACATCAAAATGGCATAACCTTCGATATGGGGAGGATTGAGTTGTAGATGTAATCTCTAACAACTAATCACATATTTGGAATGATCATAACCATATGACTCAAAAAAGTAAAATCATGGCATGTGAATTTAATATGTGGTTCCCAATGAAATCGGCATGCCCCACATGAATATTAAAAAATCAACAAACTTTAGGGATGCGTTATAGGCCACCTGACTTATGGTTTTATGATCGTTCTCCTTCGTTATAGCCCCTTGATTTTCCTCGAATTTGAGTAGATCTATGAAAAGAAGAAGAATGCTCCCACCAAAATATTTTAGTCAAGAGAAATTGGGAATAATAATGGATAATGAGGTTGTGAGAACTTATCGTTGCGCATCCAACATGCTAAACAAATTCTAGATCAGATATCAGAAGAAGGATATCTCTAGATCCATGGCTTTTCCTTCAAAATCTTCCAAATTGAGAGGAAAATGCCTTAATCCCATTAGTTCTTAGATTAAGGATTAAGAGGGGTAAATATATTATTTAAGGCATTTTGGACAGTTTACCAAAAATTTTATCCTGCACATAGTTTTTCAAACTCTCCAAAAACTATGCAAGTTGGTTATGCCTGAAATACATCCTTCATACAGTTTGATCAAACCATCAATAAGCGATGCACATGTACCTGGGAAAAGGGGTGTTCCCAATGTTTTCCCACATGGCCATGCGCCAATCATGTGAGGTGACTCTGTTAGAAAAAACTCAATCCTCATGGTTAGGAAAACTCTGTGCCAACTGGGCTCTAACCATGCGACTTGGACAGTTCCCCCCAAAAGGTGGGTTCTCGGCTCCGAACAAGCCCCAGAAACCCTCAAAACCATTTCTAACCCCTTAGGCATCCATATTAGTTCCAAAGTAAATTTTTAGACCCAAAATTAATGGATCCATAACTATGTGAAAACTTGGTTCTTAATTTCTTCCTCCCTTAAAATAACTCATCCATGAGTTATCCTTACAAGTGTAAAAAAAACTACATGAGAACAACACTAGCCACTGGGAACGTACGTCAGCTTCCCTCTCCCAAATCTCATCTTGTACTCAGGCATGTTGTCATATAACCCATACTAGAGGGGTAGAATTACCTTGGAGATCCATCATTATTTGATCAAATATGTGTATTGTATATTTCCCAAATGTAGTGTCGATATCTAACTCAACTTCCTCAGGACAGAAGGTATGAGATGAGTCAGCATGATATTGGTGAAGCTGTGCATCATGAAAGCCATCATACATGGAATAATACCTCTGATGTAGTAGTAACCAATAAGCTACCAGTCTGACACTCTCTAGGTTCTAAAATGACCATACGTAATGGGGTTACATCTTTCCCTACATCTACAACCATATATTCCCAAGAATTGGTGATACCTAGAGGAAAAGACGATCCCTAACCATGAACTCTACAGGTCATCGATTTTGATCAACATAATATTTTCTTCTTGACTAAGCAGTATTCATACGCATTCTGATAATCTGAACATGCTCTAAAGTCTCCTGAACAATATGAGGACCTAGTAGGGCTGCCTCACCTACCTATATCAAGCACAAGGGTGAACGATGTGGCCTACAATATAAGGCCTCAATAGGAGCTATCTGAATCATTGCTTGAAAACTGTTATTATAAGAGCACTCGAAGAGAGGGATATTCATCTACAAAGAGCCTCTAAAATCATGGACTCATGCTTGAAGGATATCCTCTAGAACATGTATTGTCTATTGTGATTGTCTATCAGTCTAAGGGTGAAATGTTGGGATTTGAATCATAAGATATTCCATAGCATTCCGCAAACTTTGCTAAAACAGTGATGTGAAATGAGTAACCTTATATGAAATGATAGTACGTGGAACCCAATGTAGTCGTATATTATCATAAACATACATTCTTCCCAGATCATCAACAGAGAAAGTCTCTTGAATATGAATGAACTGGGATGATTTCATAATTCGGTCTAAGACTACCCAGATTGCATTGCTACACCACGACGACCTGGGTAATATAACTAAGAAATCCATAGAAACAACTTCCCATTTCTATTCTAGGACTAGATGTGGTTGTAACAAGAATGCAGGTCTCTGGTACTCCGTCTCCACTTGCTGATAGGAGGAACACCTAGTGATGAATCATGCAATATGCCATTTCATTCCAGGCCAAAAACATTGGTGTCATATATCTCATTACATCATTGAGATACATGGATGAACTGCCACTGAGATGCATGGGAATCTGTCATCAACTCCTCTCTCATTTCTGTAGGAACCCAGGTATGTTCACATAGATACAGGACATAATCATTATCCATATACCATTCCAAACGTGGGTTATCTCATAATATACTCTCAAGGAGAACCAACCCTTCTATATTAGAAAATTTCCTACTTGTCACCTTCTCAAGGAGGGAACATGTAACTATTAAGGATAATAGGTATGACAATCCATGAATGTCATGATACATCATATGATGTTTAAAAAATAAGGCCATTAACTTCTATTCATAATTGGATTCCTTTAGGGCTTACTTTTGAGAATTTTGACTTAGTGCATTAGCGCCCACAGTTCCCATTCCAGGAATATCAGCAAGATCAAAATCAAAGGATTGTTGATATTCGAACCATATCCACTAATTGATATTCAAGTCAGGTAGAGAAATGATATACACGAGGCTCTTGTGAACTGTGTACACCACAATGTGCTCACCCAACAGATAATGTTTACATCAATGTGAGGCATGGACAACTGCTACTAGCTCATGGTCATTATTCAGGTAATTTCTCTCGTGAGGCCCCAAATGTCGAGATAAATAGGCATTATTTTTGTATTCCTTTATTAAAAATTCTCTTATGGCAATACATAATGCTTTTTATAAGACATTTTAACCATTTATAGGTTTGGGAAGAATAAGAATTGTTGTCGAGACAAGCCTCCCTTTTTGTTCATGAAAGGGTTTCTCGTATTCTTCCAACCATAAGAACATAAAACCCTTCTTTGCGATTTTAGTAAGTTGTGAAGAAAGAAGTGATAATTACTATTTGATATTCTTGTAATATCCATCATTCCTCAAGAAACTCTATATATTGTACATGTTCTTGGGTTGCTCCTAGAAAACTATAGCACCAACCTTTCCAAGGAAAAAAATACTGTTGATTCCTAGATAATATGACCCAAGAAGTGGATTTTTTAAACCTAGAATTGTCACTTATAATGAATGACCTAAAGATAATTCTATATCAATGTAATCAGAAAGATCTCAAGATGATTGGCATGGTCACTATGAGTGAGAGAATACACCATTATGTTTTCCACAAAGATCATCAAAAAAGCATCAAATTGGGGTGGAAACCACTATTCATCACATCCATGAAAATGAAAGGCATGTTTGTAATATCGAATGGAATATCATGAAAATAAATCTAATCATACCTACTAAATAATTATTTACAAGGTATGTCTGATGGTCTGACTCATACTTGATGATAACCAGATCACATGTTGATTTTTGAGAAAACCCTTGCTCCTCAGAGCTGGTCAAAGAGATCATCTACTCGAGGAATTTGATACCAATTCCTGACCACAATTTGTTTCAACCACCAGTAATCTATGCAATTATATTTGGTTCCTTATTCCTTATTAAGGAAAAACACATGCGAACCCCAAGAGTACTAGGTTGTATAAAGCCTTTGTCCTTATGGTCCTATATCTGACGCTTGATCTCCTAAAGCTTAGTAGGCTCCATCATGTATAGAGGAATGGAAAATGGTGGTACTCTTGGAATAAGTTATATTGTAAACTATACGTCTTACATAGGATTTATGACAGAAAAGTCATCGGGAATGACTTCCCTGAAATAATCAACTATTATAGGGAAATCAGTTCGAAGAAAATACCAATCCTCTAAGAAATGATTTTTAGTCTGGGTGGCCACATCACCAATCCAATGATGATTCGGTCTAGCTCTTGCATCCTAGACATCCAAATAACCTTTAGAAATATAATTACTACCTTTTGGTTCCGTAAAAGATACTCTATAGTGATAGAAGTTTAAGAAAGTGTGATAGTGGACTAACCAGTCCATCCTGATAATTAAATCGAAGCCCTTCATCTCGAGAACATAGATATTAAACAATGAAGGATAACTGCCAACCACAAGGGGACAATCCACCCACTAGTGTATTCCCTCTATCCCTCAAGGGTACAATCCCTCCACTGGTGTATTCCCTCTATCCGTATTCCCAATGGTTTATCAAGGGTCATTACACCATAATGATATTGTATCTCTAGTCTGAGACATTCCATGATGGATACTAAAATAAATGTGTTTGAAGCACGTATATCAAAAAATGAAGAGGCAATACTAGAGGATACGAGAATAGTATAACCAACTAATGATGGTCCTGTAGTCAGATCCTCTATTATCACCTATAAATCATGCAACTAACCTGTTCCACGACACTATGATATAAATTTACTACCATGATCATGATTTCTCTGATGGAACTCTTGGGGAGCTGGGGTCATACAAACTTTACAATGACCTCCTCCTCGAACAGATCTATTGGTGCTATTCCAACTCCCAACCATATGTGGCACAAAATAACTCACTCTTAATGGTGGAGTGGAAGCATATCCTTTTCTACTTGAAACTAGTTGAATGGTCATGTGGAAACATTGATGATGACCTATACATCCGCAAGCCTGACAATCCATAGGGTCTCTATCACATTGGGCATTCTTATGTCATATTCTACTAAACTAATGACACATCATATAGATATTAAACATGATACTCTGGCTTCCACTTCCCTAATGATAAACCTTATGGAAACGTTTCCTGCCACCACAAGAACTACTAGCATGATGTGGAACTAATACATTAAACCCATAACTCATGTTTTCTCTTAGGTTACACTTAGTGATAAGATCTAGATAAAGTATTTTAGAAACTATAAGAAGGATAAAGACATTCACCTTAGATAAGTTGGCATACCGGTGCCCATCCTCAAATCATTTAGCACGTAAATTATCATCCCAGTCTAGAAGTGGTGAAAATCTCAATAAATCAGTGAAATGTGTTGAATATTCTATAACAGACAAAGAATACTTCTTGTGATGCATGAAATATCTGGCTCTTTCATCTATCAGTTTCTTATGAATGAACAGATCATAGAAGACAATATGGAAATAAACCCATAATAGGCCCTAATGAAAATGGTTCTGGGTAACCACATCCCACCAATGCTTGGCCAAATCACAAAGCATGTGTGTAGAAATATTTACTATCTATTCTGGTGGTGTTTCTAGATGATCAAATATAGACAGAAAGGTCTCTATCCAAGACGAAACATCCTGAGAACCTCCACCCCCTAAAAAAGTAGGAGGATCATGCTACTTGAACTCACAAGTCAAATCAACCTTCATAGGTGTAACTCGTAGAGCCACATGCATGGACTATATCAGATGTAGAAAGATATCACATACTTGTACATCATTTCCTGAATCAGGTACAATAGTTTGTGCCTCATGGGTAACTCTTGGAGGTAAAACTGGCAGCATAGGGCCCACCACATTTGGTGAATAGTCATCACCACCTTCCTGGCGAACAACACGAGGATGTTGTGGTGGTATATTTGCACAACTTCTAAGCACATTCCTATGAACAATAATAGATGAATAATATAGCATCACAGGGTGATGATAAATGTAGGAAAACTCACTACGAGAGGTATACTACCCCAAATATTTTCATAGACATCTTGGTATCGGTAAGTTCTCAAGTATATGAATCATGTAATTTTGTAGTTAATTTCAATGTTCACTCCATTAACTCTCTTATACATGACTAGTGGGATAAGGATTTGTAACCAATTCATTTTTTTATTTCAAGGTTCACTTTATAATGGAAATCCATTTCTGATGAATCGGTACCCGTACACCTATCACTAAAAATGACGCCCATTTACTTATAGTATAATTGATTGACTCAGTAAATTACTCATCCCAACCCATGATGTCCCATAATACTTAAGAAATGAGACAACCGATCACTTAATCGAAACCTATATTAATACAATTAAAAGAAATTATCACAACATCACTCAAAAATCACAAGCATTTCAGGGAATTAAATGAAGTGAAATGCACCTATATGACATAGTAATATGCATGATATTTGATTTCATGGTGGCTATAATGATGCATGTAGAAATGCTCCATGCCCTCATATCATCATGCCAAGGATGAAATAAATCATCAAATATAGTAATAATCAACAACACCTCAAAACATGTGTGGCACCCAATAGTGAAATAATATCAATTGTAATAGGCAAAAGAAAAAAAAATTAACTTAGAAAACTTGGATTTTACCCCGAACATCAATTCGTGTCACCTAAAAAAACTTATGAAAAAGTCCTAAATATTTTTATTCAACAATATATTGTCTTCAAATAGTAAAATGAGAAATAAAACCACCTATGATACAAAAATGTGTTGTCTCAGACTGGGTTTCCACTTAATGTATTCTAGGAGGCCGATGGCCAAGTCTCCCCAAACACATCTCCCCGAATGCCAGAGGCTGTCGAGTTGCAGCGAGATCCTGTGGTGTGTCTGTGGGAATAATATTCCCTCCTTAACAGAGTGTAGCATAGTGGAAGGAATATAATTATATAACAACAATTGAAAAAAAAAAGAAACATCAGAAGAAAAGTGATGCAATGGATAAATCAGAAGAACAATAATTGTATCAATCAAAACAATGATGAAATAATGACATGTCACTAGAAAACTAGAAAAAATGGATTCAAGACAATAATAATAACATGTTACATAAATTAAAAAAAATGAATACTCCAAGCATAAGAGATCCAACTCAATCATCTTATATCAATCTCCATTCTAAATAGCCAGAAATCAAGTGTTTGATGTCGTATGAATCCCTTTGTCAATACCTGAAACCATATAATCTACATCGGGTACCCAATGGTGCCCATAGAGGGTGTGAAATAAATCTCGATGGGCCACCACCAATGGTTTCTATAACATCCAGCCTTGGTAATGGAATATAGTGGTGTGTTGGAATACATAATTAACGTAAAGCATGTATAACAATATAACTAAATACCCATGTACCTATTTCAACTATAGGCTGGTATCTGAACATATAACTAGTTCATTAATTAGGAAATTACCATTAAATGCTAATATGTTATTTGTGGCATACCCATGACTAACCGGGGTAATATGGGGCTAAGAAAAGATGGTTCCTTAGGGGAATCAAACATTGCACCAACTAGTCAGTGACATATCCAAGGAGTGTATATGAGGAATTATATAATAATTTAAAGGTCCCTATAGTAGTATACCAGGAATCCCTAGAATAGAAAATTAACAGATTCTTGGTGGGTGTCAAACTAAGAAAACCACATCCTTGAATCATAATAGGGTTCCTGAGACCTGAGGTACTCTCCTCTTAGAATCCAATGTTATCTCGAGTCGGTCCATTCCTATTTGATATTGTAATCATGAAACCATTCATTAGGCTCAATCATTATCTTCCATTAGTTTGGATAGGCCATATATTGTTGCAACCATTTAATCATTTCTTGATTAACCAATAAAGAATATTCAATTATTGAGGTTCTCTACACTACATTACACCAATATAGAAAGGGGTGTTGTTGATGTGTAATAATTATTCAATATCATTTGTTAAGTCCTTGATATTTACTTAGTATACATTGCACTTCACATTTTGCATTTAATAATCAAATTGAAGCACTTACCTTTGACAGGTTAGGTGTTAAGCAAAAACGATACATGCCATTATGAAATTATCATTAATAACAACCCATTTATTATAAGGAGGCTCACCATTTGGAAGGTCAATAAAGGGAACACCCAAATGGTGTCTCAAACATGCCAAAACACTAAAACCCACAAATAACATTACCATTGACATGGGGCAGATATAGTTATGTGTGTAACCACTAAGATCTAATCACATATTTGGAAAGTTCCTAACCATATGATTCTAAAAAGTATAATCATGACATGTAAATTTAAGAAAATTTTCCCGATGAAATCTACAGGATCCAGACGAATTTTCCAAAAACAATGAACATTAGGGATGAGTTATAGGCCACCAACCTTTGGGTTGTAGGATCCTTTACCTCCGATATCATCCCTAGATTTTCCTTTTATCGATGTAGATATAATAAAAGGTGAAAATGAACACATGATGATATCAAGGTTGGGATTATGGGAGAAGAATAATGGCTAAAGGGGACCCGAGTACATACCTTTGGGCATCCAATGTGGTGAACAAAAGCTCAATTGGAATCCAGATGAAAGATATATCAAGATACATTGAACTGACCTTCAAAAATCTTGAAATTGAGATGAAAAGGGCTTAATACCACTGGTTCTGTGATTAGGGATAAAGAGGGGGTAAGTATATCATTAGGGTCATTTTGAACAATTTACCTTGAATTTTAACCTACACGCTATTTATCCACACTATTTATCAAACCATGTGCAAACCGTGCAAGATGGTTCTGCCCGAAATAAATCCCCCACACTTTTTGATCAAACCATGTAGAAACCATGCATGGGTATCTAGAAAAAAGGGGTGTTCGCATAGTTAGGTAGCATGGCCATGCGTCTACCGTGTGTGGTGGATATGTCTGAAAAAACACAATCCACACGGTAGGAAAAATGTGCGCCAAATGTGCACCAACCGTGTGATTGGGCTAGTATTCCCCCAAAAAAGATGGTTTCTGGGCTCTAAACAAGCCATAGATTCCATCAGAACCTTTTATAACCCCTTAGTAATCCATATTAGGTGCAAATTAATGCTTTTGACCAAAAAATAATGGATCCATGCCTAAGTGGAAAAAATGGGTTCCTTCAGAATTAATGAATATATTGATATTTTTGACTTAATTATGAATAAGAAAATATTATATTTCATCAAAATTCATTCCTCTCCATCCATTTTAAAATGATAATGATTCTCGAGCATAACTATGGACAACCACCTCTATGATGTTATGTGATAAAATTTTCTATTACAATCATTATTTAATGATTATAAATTAGTATATAATGATTAAAAAAATGTATTCATGACCCTATTAAAATCCTAAAATTTATTGAACAATTTAATGAATCCATTAACTATGACCAATATACAATGTTATTTTAATGAATTTGATGGAAGAACCATTAAATTTTGATGTAAGAAAGAACAATTCAATGAGTGGGTTTAAAATTATTATAAAAGGGTCATGAAATTGAATATATATTAAAAAATTTCTCTAATATGTATCTCATAAATTTAAATTATTTATATATGGGGACCAAACATGTACAATTAAGTAGAGACACAAGGTATGGGTAATTTTGTTTCATTTTAAAATAAATGAGAAATGTTTATATTGTGGACCTAATCTCTTTTATATAATGTATATATTTTAAAATTGACATATTATTTAATTAATTCCAATATTTTCATGGTATTTAAAAATTCAATTCATGTTATGTCTTTTAGGTTGTTTTATTCAAAATTTCTTAATTCCATAAGAGATTTATTTTAAAAACATATTTTTTTTGGGAATTTTTATGTTCACATATCCTTTGGAAAATTATATTATCCTAACATAATAGACCACAAACATTTTATTCTCATAGTGTTATGATAAGGGTATAATTTTTTATCTTCGATTTCTTCTATAGTTCGATTAAAAATCTACGAGGTGTGTGTATGTTACATTCTTTTAAACATATTATTTTAATGATTTCCTTCAACCTATTATTCTTCCCTATCAATGTTCTTTTACTTTTTTTGAAAATATTCCTATTAATAATTCAAAGACTGATAACGTTTTTTTAAAATATATATTTTCATTCTATATAATTTATTAAAAGGGAATAATTTCAATATTTATATTACTATTAATTTTTATCTTTTTAAAAATGATAAAAAAATTAAGTATA
This sequence comes from Viscum album, assembly GCA_963277665.1. Taxonomy (NCBI): domain Eukaryota; kingdom Viridiplantae; phylum Streptophyta; class Magnoliopsida; order Santalales; family Viscaceae; genus Viscum; species Viscum album. Next base: position 1,817,129,026 of record OY728157.1, read on the forward strand.
TAGATTACTGGACCATTACTAACATCAGAGTAATTATACGTTATAGTGATTACTTTAGGAAATTTATATTTTTATTTTCAAATAAAAACACTCTAAATATTCACAGAATTTTTAGTTATAAAATTTATTTTTCTGTAATTGTAATAATTTTCAAAAATATTATTATATTTCTAAACATGTTATTTCTTATATGCTTAAATGACAATTTAAATAGGATTTAGGATTAATGATGAATATATATGTTTGTTTTATTCAATTCATGGTTCTTAGAAATTATATATTGTCACACTCTAACCATCAAAATTAATTCATTTTATTTCCATCTTAGTTTTAGATCTTCTGGTTCAGGTTTGGGTTGAGTTCCCAATTTTAATTTTTTAGTTTTGGATGTTTTTTGGGAGAATCTTTGGTTTAAAGTTGATATTATGGGATTAAAAGTAGGTGGATAATTTTTGGTGCATGGTTAAGTAAAACTATGATCCCTCACACAAAAACCCATGTGACAAATGTTCACATTGGACAGTGGTGATCATATGGATGGGCAATAATTTTGGAAACTGTTTAGGATAACCATGCGACATGTTCATCAAGAATGTGTGCGGTGAATATTGTGCTCTATTTTTGGAAAAACATGCAGCCAAACTGTGCTAGGTTCCCATGTCATTGAATGTTGGAAATTACTTCTTTGTAACTCTGATGTTTTTACCCAATTTCTTGTTTCTCCTCCCCTGATCGACCATGGAATGCCTTCAAAGATCCCATTCTTCCTTCTATTGGACCTTATTCACTAATGGAGGTATTTTTGACGTTCTATTGTGAGTAAATTATGGTTTTGGTCATATTCCTCCTCTATTATCTTTTCCCTCTTCATTTCATGGTTTCCCTTGGTTGGGATTTATTTTAGTCGAACCTTAAGAGTTAGGGTTGTTGTGTGTATTTTTCTCATTGGATGTTTGTGCCTAAGGATTGACTCCCAGTAATTGTTTATCCTTCACATGAATATTGCGGGCATTCACACAGATTTTATGTAGGTTTTTCCATCAATTTCCTTTCATACACATTCCATTTGATGCATAAGATATTTTTAAATGGTTTTTACATGTGTTTACCTTTGTTTTTATGTGTTTGAATAAAATTATTTGGTGGTTTAATAATGTTTAATGGGTGGGAAATGATTTTTGATGGAATAAATTAATTATGGTTTATTTTAATGTAGAAAATATAGATTATGAAATGTCAACTAATTTTTTAATGTGAAATTTTGTGCTTTTGGGTGGGATTTTACCGTTGTTTATGTTTTTTTAATGTTTTTGGATTTTGAATTTGGAATTGTTAGTGTAAATTTGTGAGTTTTATGTTGAAAATATTATTTTTGGCTTGTTGGGTTTCTTTAAAAAAACAGGTGTTTCCTTAAAAAGGGATCTTCGCTGATTTCATGGATTCTTGAGGATTTTTGATTAATATTTGTTAATGATTTACTAAATTAATATAATAAGATGATTTATATTTCTGAAATATGTGATGGATTACTTTTGGAAATTTTTGGTTTCTTAGTGGTATCTTGAGGCACAATTGGAGATTTGATGAAAATGTGTTGTTTCAAGAACCATGGTTTTCGAAAGACTTCTCCTTCATCTCATTTCCTACTTCAAAAATGGTTCCATGTTTTATAAATGTTTCTTTAGTTTCTCATGTGACATTATATGTGGTTTCAAATGTTTTTCAAAAATATTGGATTGCAAGGAATTTTTATAATGTTTTTTTGAATAATTGGCATAATTTCGAGTTTGGCATTTTTAGATACACTTGGAAACTATGTGGTATAACTGGCCCATTTGGAATTTTATGAGATGTCATTGTTTTTAAAATTATAAAATGGCATGGTTGGGATATTTTTTTGGTGTTTCATGTTTTCATTATCGCTTGTAAATTGTTTGGATTTGAAATGTAATGGCTCAATTTTCACTATGCACATACAATTGGATTTCATATTATATTTGGAAAAGGGTTGAAAATGGATTTTTAATTAATTTGGAGTGTAAATGATAAAGAAATGGTTTTCAAATTGGGTTGTATTTGAATATTTGTAATTTATGTGACATGATGTGATGGCCCGATTGGATCCTTAGGAAGTTCTAGAAATCAGTTATGGAACTCATTTGATGTATGGTCTTGGGAGACATTATTGCATGTTTTTTAAAATAAAATGAATTCTTGGGAAATTTGAAAGTCCTATTCATATATCAGAATGTTTTGGAAAGTAATTTTCTGAAACTCAAATGAGGTGATGGACCAATTGACACTTGTGAACGAAATGGTTTATCATGTTTGTTCCTCATGATTTGGCTTATGATATAGATACAACAAGATCTTTGCGATGGAATTCCATATAGTGTCTCATCCATTGGAATGGTTTGGAATCCACTACATCATTGGATATGTTTTCTTATAGTGGCTATAAAATTGGAACACTATGGGTTATAGTTTCTATACCATGTTTCAATCGGTATTATTTTCATTGGTTTACTCGGTGTCATCTTATGGCCATGTGACAATTTATTGGGGTTATATGGGTTGTACAACCTAGATTTTTTTAGTGGCTAGGTGGGACATTCCACTATTGATGAGAATTTGGAGAAAATAGTTTTTAATAGACTCTAGTGTTGAACTATATGATTGTAGGTGATTTTGAACTAAGTACATATACGGATTTCCTCTAGAGATGTTTAGGAAATTCCCATGATTATCACATGTTTTTACTATTTAGTTCTTCTACGTGAAAGGATATTACGCATTCTTATTCTCTATTCATAATCTACAATATTTATATTGATTATTTTATTATTATGTAGATGTCTCTCTACTGGGTTGGCATCCAATTCTAGTATTATGGTTATAAACTTGGTTTTAGGAATGTGAAATGGTTTCTAAAAAGGGAAGATGTATGTATTTTCTCAAAAACATAATTGGTGATAATTGGTTTTTGTTTTCATGAAGAGGATTTAAAGCCGATATTATAAATATATTTTCAAACTAGTGTTTATGGAATATTTCAGGAAAAGAAATACACAGAATCTATGGTTATTACCTACTGAACTATTTTATTCTTACATAGTACTTATTCTACTCAACATCATTAGACCCATTCTATATTGGAGGTTCCGGTTTCTGATTTAGTTTTCCTTTTGATCAGGCCAGTCATATGGATGGGGGTGACCAAATGGTCACATTCATATCATGTTGTGTGGTTCAGTATCAGTTTGTAATCATAGTTTTTATGTTCAACGATATTAATATATAGATGTAGATTTTTATTTGTTTATTCATGGTCACTTTTGGCTATGTAGTGTGCTAAGTATAATTATTTTATCTGTGTTGTTTGAAAAAATCATTCCAATTATAATTTCTTTTATTCCCATCACTAGTTCCACCCTGTAGGTATCAAGAATTCTCTTTGGGTAATGTCTTGGGTTGGGTCAGGATTCATTTTGGATGGAATCCCTCCTTTTTGTTTGAAAAAATGGTATCAGAGGAGTCCATTTTTATTTTTGGGTTTTGGTAGATAGAATATTATGATTATTGGGACTCAGAAGGTAGGATTGGTAATGATTTCAAGAACCCTTTCTAATTCCATAACTCATGTTTCTAAGGGTAGTCTGGGATTTGAGTCATTTATTTTTGATTTTGGATGTCAGTATGAAGAATGAAAAGGGAAGACAGTCAGTTACATGTTTTGATATCACATGGAGTAGTGACCCATGTGGAGTCTGAGTCTACGGTTTAGGGTCCTCTTAGTTATTGATTCTTACACGGGTCATGGATAACGTACCATGTTATCATGTAAGGCATGGCCACTAGTGCCACTTTCTGGTAGTTTCTTGTGATTTTTTTGTTTCGATTGGTGTGAGTGGGATTTAAAAATGAACATAGTTTTTGATATGGAAATGATTTCATTCATGTGGTTTTTGATTGAATAATTTTTTTCTAGTAGATATCGATTAGGATTGAAAATTTCGTGGTTGCTTGCGTTTGGAAATAAAATGATATTTGTAACCCTTAGTATAACTTATGGATGCTCATATATGTGTGGGTATTTATATGAGTTGAATGTTTTCATGTGCACATGGATTACATAAGAATATGTGTTATGGGAACACATGTGTCGGTTCTTAGGATACCATGGGTGGGTATTTGAAATCAATGGTTCACCATTGATTTTTTAAAAAGGATTTTGAAATGGAGAATTATTTTTGGGTTGGTTTTCTTACACAATTTCATTCTTATTTTGGGAAACACAAATTTCATTACATTGAAATTGAAATTAGATGAAGGTTCATTCAGAATTGGGACAAATATATTTTTAACGTAGATTTTTTTGGGTTTTCATTAAGTGTTCAACTTGTGAGCCTATTTTTTTCGATAGAGATCTAATTTTTTTTATTGTGTTTTAGGTTGATTTTGGTTTTAGTTTTGTGTTCCCTGTGTTTTTCAAGAATATGATACAAAAAAAGGTCCCCAAATTTTCTAATGGTTATTTTCTAGTTTCAAGATCTTATACATTTTTTCCCATCATTAATGATGATTGTGGTCCTATTGAGGTAGTGAAATGTATTTAGGAAGTTGAATGTCACATTTTATCATTGAGAAATCCCAATTCTATGTGATCACATTCGATTCTATATTTGTTTGGGGTTCCCTCATTGGACAAGTGGAAGGTTATTTAACCATCATTTATGAAGATTGGGATGACATGGGATGTTTTTAAGTCAAATTGTATCTAATTATTTTTACTTGAGGTGTTGGAGATGAGAAAATCAGAAGAGATCATGAGTATTTAGCATGGCCAACAGAGAATGAAGCCCTCTATTTACAACTTCAAGGATCATGTATACTTTTATCCATATGTATTGTTTTAAAATTATATAAAATGTCCAATATTCATTTAGGTAATTCTCCAAGAGATAATAGAGAAATCTATCTCCTCCCAGGATCATTGTTTCAAGAAGATAATGGATGAAGTGTTCTTAGCTGATTTGGATTATGAGGTGCAGTCAATGGTGGTTGATAAACCAATATTTTTTGGCATTCATGAAGGTTCTTAATCTAGTGAGATTTGTGTTCCAAGGGATCATGTTTCTTGAAACCAATTTCAATCAATTCCACCTTCTCTACTTTTCAGATCATTGGTTCATATGTTCTCATTATTTTCGGTTTGATATTTTGAAACAATCTTTTTGTAATCCTCCAAAGGTATGTCATTATTGTGGTCGGATTGGTCATTTTTATAAGTTTGGTGAGAAGCGATTATCGAGGAATAATCATTGATTTGAGTATTTTGTCTTTTGAATATGGTAATGTATATTCATCAGACATTATGGATCCAGCAATATTCTCTGAAGTGAAACTTTTTTCACATTTAGTAATGTGAAAGTGTGTGGGGAACCATGGCTGAGTTATTTTCTTGAGTTTAATAGTGGATACATTTTAAGATTCATGTTGTAGTTTTCCCACTTATTGTGACTTTATATTGTCTTCATAAGAACTTGGTGGTCCTAATTTATTATAGTCTTTTTTTCCTTTGATGTAGATCCTTAAATTGTTATTTTTTCATAAATTGGTTTTAATTTTTCTTTGTTCTTGTTTGGAGATATTCATGATTTTGTAAATTGATGATGGAAGCTTCTGTTCGGGTTTTTTACTTTGTATGAGTCTCTTTAGTGGGGTTCCCCTTATGTCGGGGGTTTGTTCGAAGTAGAGAATTTTCAGTTTTGGTTGTGGTATATTTAGCCTGAATGGAGAATTTTGGATCACCTCGTGTTGGGAGTTTGGGTACTGGTCTACCCAAGGTGGGGTTGTTGGGAGTTTTAATGTTGGGTGTGTTAGTATAATCCATGTGTGTGGGGGGGGGAGAACCCTATCTTGTTCTCTGATTTATCTTCATGTTGTGGATACCTATAGTAATGGATTGGTGTGGCTTTTGAAGAAAAAGGTCACCCTATGGTTAATAGTTCTGTTTTGATTTATTCAGTTTTAGGATCGATTTTTGTTTGATATATCCATATGTTACCTTATTTCGGAAGAACGTTTATGTAGTGTGGATATTTTTCACACCCCAACCTTTGATATAAATAAATTTTATTCTTTTCATTGTTTTAGATCTTTTGTATGATGCTTGAGTTGAGTTTATAGTTTTATTTTTTATATTTTAGAAGCTGTTGGGTGATTTTTGGTGATAAATAGATATTTTGGGCTTGAAAGCATGTGGTGCATGATTGGCACATGGTTATGGGAAACCATGCACCCTCACCTAAAAAAACATATGGAAAATGTTCATTTGGGATAGTGGCGACTGCACAGTTGGCACATAATTTGGAAAATTATGCAGGATAATAGTGTGGAATTTTTTTCTTGGATAGTGATGGGCATCCTGTTGGAGTATTGTTTGGAAAACCGTATAGCCACACCATAAGAATTTCCCTTCTCACTAAATGTTTGTAATTAATTATTTTCCCCTTGGATTTTTTAAGTCACATTCAGGTTTCTCCACTACTATTCAACCTAGGTTCTCCATGGGAGCTCCCAAGATTCCCTCCTCTAGTCATCCATAGACCAGGGATGCATTTTAAAGGATATATGGTGAGTACTTCATGGTTTTGGCCTTTTTCTTATTCTACGCTATTTTCTATCTTGATTTCTTGGTTTTCCTAGGTGGGGTTTTAGATTATGACCCCTGAGAGTTAGTTTTGATGTGTGAGTTGATCTCCTTGTATTGTAGGGTGTACATATTATCTCTATAAACTATTTATTACTTCTCTAAAAGTTTGGTCACATTTTAAAATTGTTTAGGTATGTTTTTATATATATTTTCTTTCTATAAAATTCTATTTTATGATAGATCATTTTAAAATTGTCTCATAATGTGTTTCCATTTCTTGTGACCTATCAGTATAATTTTGTTTCAAGAAAGTGATTGGGTGTGATTTGGTTTTTAAAGGGCTGTATTATCTATTTTTATGCACATAAAGTGTTTGATGATATTCAAATTGACTTTTTAATGTGAAATGGTGTGCTTTTGGGTTGAGATTACCCTTTTTGTGTTTTTGTAATATGGTTGGAATGTGATTTGGGAATTATAAGTAGATATTTGTGACTTTCATATTTTGAAACTTATTTTTTGTGCCTGTTGTGTTATTTTGAAAACAATATGAATATAATTAAAAAGGTTTCTTAGGTGATTTCATATATTCATGAAGAGTTTTTATGAATTTAGGTTTTGTATTTTAAAAATTAATATTATTAGTGTTTTTAAATATTTAAATGATGTGTTGGATTATATTCGAAATGTGTTGTTTCATAGTGGTTTCTTGAGTCCCATTTGGAACTTCGATGAAAATTGTTCTATCTTGAACCATGGTTTTCCAATGGATTATCCTTCATTAATTTTTTTATTTAAAAATGGTTCCTTGATTTCTAAATGGTTTTTTGGTTCCTCATGTGAATTGAAATTTGGATTCAAGTGTGTTTCCAAAATCATAGACTGTTTTAATTTCAAGGACTGTTTTTTTGAATAATTAGCATAACGACGTGTTTGGAATTTTAAGAGACACTGGGAAAATAATTTTTATAAAGGGCCCATTTGAGATTTTATGATGTCATTGGGGTTTCTAATATGATATAAGGGTCTGGTTGTCACTTTTTTTTTTATATTTTTTACTTTTTCAAAGAAATATTTTTTATTTAAAATGTAAATCCCCACTTCTAATTGTGAATGTGTAATTTTGGTTTCATATTGACTTTCAAAATGGAGTGAAAATGGATTTGGAATGCATTTATTGTGGAAATTTTAATGGATCAGTTGGACCTTTGTGTTAACATTGAAGATATGGTTTTTTGAGACATATGTGAATAACTAATTGGTGACTTGTGTTATTTTGAATACTTATTTTATAACTCATGTGATTTATGGGGCTGATGGGAACCTTGGCATGTCTTTAAAAATTAATTTAATAATTGGGATGCATGAAATACTACTTGGAATTTCGGAATGCTTGGGAAAGTTGTTTTTTGAAACATAAATGTGGTGATAACCGGATTGAATCTTCTAAAAGAAATGGTTTTTATGAGTTCTCATGATGACTTGGGTTATTATATAGAGATAAATGGATATTTTTCATGGGATACCCTCATCCAGCTCATGCATGGGAATAGTTTCTAATCCACTAGACCATTGGATGTGTTCCCTTATGTTGGATCATTCCATTTAACATTGTGGGTTCTGGTTGCTATACCATGTTTCACTAAGTATCATTATCATGTGATTCTTGGGATTCATCTCAGGGTCAATTTATAGTTTCTCTTCAACCATTGTTAGACGGGTTATATCCTGCTTGATTTGCTGAGAGTCCATGTGGGACATGCCACTGGTGTGTCTAGTTTTGAGAAGCCACTTTATTATAGGATATAAATCTACACCATATTCTTAATGGTGAGTCCAAAATAAGTACACCCAAGGATTACCTCTATAGATGTTTAGAAAATTCCTATTATTACTATATATACGTTCTATTTGTTTATGAAACTTGTTTGGATATTTGAGTTGATTTTCTATATTCTTTATCTTCATCACATGTATCCTTTTCGTTATTTTCAGTTTTATGTTTTAGCACCTGCATTGGTTTCTAATTTTGTTATTGGAGATATAATCTGTGTTTTTTTGAATATGAAACTATTTTTTTTAAAGGGATTATGTGTTAGTTTTTTGAAAAGGAGAATTTGTGAACAGTTATGTTTGGTTTCGTGAAAAGAATTTTAATCCTATATTCAAAAGTTATTGTCAAACTACTATTTATGGAATATTTTGGGAGTGTAAATGCATAGACAATGTTGTGATTACCTACTAAGTTATTGTATGCCCACTCCATAATTATGCCACTCGGTGTTGGTAGACCCGATCTACTTTTCTTTTTCATGTTTTTGGTTATGTTGACTCTTGGAGTTGGTTGGTCTTATGGTTGGTTGAGACCGAGAAGTCATGTGCAAATCATGTTTTTTGGGTTGGTCTCATTTTGTATTCATATTTTTTTATATTAAAGTTTTATTGTAACTATATTCATTTTTTTATATATTGATATTCATTTTTTGATACTAATTTTATCTACTTATTTGGTTTATTTCGTCATTGTTATTTTATAAAATTTATTCTCAATGTCATTACATTGATGCCCAACACTAGTGACCAACATGTGGAGATCAAGAACACTGTTTACAACTTGAGTCGGTCTGGTTCGGGTGTTAGTTTGGATGGCATCCTGGATTGTACATTGAAATATATAAAATAAATGTGATCCTAATACAGCTCTTATGATGAGTGATCCAAAAATATAACATCAATGCATTGAGTAAAGTGATTTTGTTTACTGATTATAGGTTAAACCTAAGATATAAAGGAATTATCCAGTTAGATGATTCCATTTTAATGGTTATTATAATGATTTCTATAAGGTTAATTTCCCATGGAAATGCTATGACTTCAATAGTTTTTAAATAATTTTTTTGATCGCATAAAGAAATATAATAAATTATGTATAAATGAATGTATATTACCCATTTAATGGTAAAACTTATTGTTTTCAAGTAAGTGTTTTCATACGTACTCATGTTTTTTATGAAACCCATGTGATTAAAAAATTTAATTTATGATTACTTATTATAATTTTTATGAAATCCTTGAACACAAAGATGATATATTGAGAAAATAATGGATTATTTGAGATCAAATTTTATTATGAAAATTGTTAATCTTAATACGGGTTTTCATAAATATAAAAATGAACTAACTTGTTTCATTTATTTTTATATCTCTTAATATGTTTTTTTCTCATTCTATGTTTTCAAATGTTATTATTTCCTAGGGGTGGTGATATAGTATATAAAGGTATATCTTTTTATTATGATAATTTCACTTACAATAATAGATTGAGTCTTGGATGAAACATGTATTTGATTTTAAGAATCTAGTTTTGTGGAAAATGGGATATTGAGTGATAGAGTCCACTTGAATTTTAGGGGTTTTATATATATGAGTTTTTTATAATTATCTAAAACTCTAAATCAAACATATCATAGAAATTTAAGAAATAGGATATCTTGTTATAAATTTTTTAACTATGATTTTTTAATGATATGAGAGGTTATAAATTATCCTGATGTAATTAACTATAGTTTGAGAAGGGATCAAAAAAATAAAAAGTCAATATGTAGTTAAAGGAGCTAAGCAGATGAAGGTAGTCTGGATACGATTCATGGGGGTTTAAATGCATGATTGTATTCTTCCTTCTGTTTACAGACATTATACATTTTTTTGTGTTAATAAAAATTAAAAATTCAACTTATTTTTAGAAAAAAAATTAAAAAGATGAAAATTAAAAAGGATAGATAAGTTTTATGTTGATGTAAAATAAGACAATATTTTCAAAAACATTCTTCAACATTCATAGGAGAGTATAAATTTTCTATTTAATCACATTACAATTGACCATTTTGAGGATCATTGAAACAGATACAAATCTATTAAATTTCATACTTTCAGGAAGACCCATCACCAATGTAATATAGGTTCACACTCTGAGAAATTTGTACACATTCCTAATGATTCAATAACGAATAAATTTTATTGTATTCAATCCAACACTATTAATAATTTTTTTTCATTTTCATTTTCATAAGATAAAAAAATGAATTTTATAATTCATATTTAAAAAATTAAAAACAAAAAAAAATTATTTACAACTAAAAAAGACATGTTGTTTTTAATAATTAATTATAATATTTAAATTTAACTCTTTTCAATAGATTTAAAATTATTTTTTTATTTATATTTTTGTTCAAGGATAAATTTTCAATTTATATTTTAATATTCAAGATCACATGAATCCTTTGAAAAAACTTTTATTGTTTTAAGAAATTATTAATCAATCATGAATTAAAGATATGAAATCAATGGAATATAGGATTGAGAAATTAAATGAAATAGGAGTTATAGAGAAAATTGAACAATAAGAATCAAAACAATAAAACAAAACCATATATACTCCCCACTAAACATTTAGACAAGAATGTAATGAAGAATGAATGAGAGGTTTTCAAATGATGATGCATCATATAAGGGAGGAGAGTAGGAACCAATAGTGAGGGAGAAAAAACTACAATAAGCATCTACATGGAGATGTGGAATCGAGGATGCAAAGAGGAAGAAGGGTAGGTGAGGATACTATGTTAAGTAGGTGAGAATGCGGAATCATCACTTCTAGGAGGTGTAGAGGGGAGGTGGTGTTAGTAGGGAGGTTAAATAAAAGTGATTTCTAGGGTATCTAGTTTATAGGAACTATAGAAAACTCACAATCCCATTAATATATAACCGAAATTATAGATGACATGTTTTTTAATCCAATCGTGGGAATACCAAAGTTATCAAAAATATAAATAGTTCTTTATGCATTTAAAAGACGTCATCAATTATAATTTTATAAAATCAACACTAGAAATGATAATTTATAATAATTCCCCTTGGATGTCATAATTAAATGGTTTTTAATAAAATATCATCACTTAAAAAAACTGTGTAGTAACAACAAGTGGATCCAAAAAAGCAGGATTTCATGCTATTGTGGCTCATTAGAAACTTTATCAGAAACCTAATGGAAAAAATGATAAATGTTAAAAAGGAGTAAAACATTCCCAAATCTCCCCTTGTTAAATCATGAAATAATTTTTTTTATGAATTCTAATATTATAACATAATTTCGAAAATGATAAATTTGACAATACCCTCGTGAAAAAATATGTTAGATTTTCACTAGACCATATTTTTGTGATATCAATCCCACCATTCATTTAATGGTCATGGGTGACTTTTTTATAGTGAGATATTATTTTTATATTCATCATTAATATACCAACATTTTAAATGTGCAATACAAACAATTTTATGTCCAAAAGGGGACTAAATACACTAAGAGGAGAGGAGGTTGAATCAGGGTATGGATATTCTTTTTCAATGTTAATCCTGTCCAACTAGATCTTTACCTCATTATTACAAGGGTCAATTGTTATTCCCCTTAATGTTACTATCCCTTGAATATTTATTTAATTATGATGAACTGAATGTAATGTTGTAAAGAAATCACAAGGAAACATAATTTTTTACATGCTTCACCCTCATAGGGATACAGAAAAGGAGGATACAACGACGATGTGTTGACGTACCAATTTCACATAGGATCTATAAAAATAATTATTACATGTATTTGGATAGTTATTATATGCCCAAGATCACATCCTTTTCAAGGTTTTGGGTTTGCTCACTACATTCCCAAGGGTCACTCTATTTGGCTCTTTCTATGGATCACTACCGTTGGAAAGGGTCATGAACTTACTCCTCCTTCGCTAACTTATCTTAGAATAGAATCTTATCATAGATTATATAATAATAGGTCAATAGAAAATTATGGAAAAGTAGGGTACCCTAATGTTCATGAATTTTTACATCCTAAAATAAAGGTAGATGTACTATAAAAGTCCATTTTTCAACCGCAGGTTCAATCAAGCATCTCGGGTGGCTTAGAAACTGAAAAATACTTTCTCGAATTGATATGATGTATTTTCAATCATCCTGGAGTGTTTTATGAAACAATTTCTCAACCCACTTACTATATACCGGGTTTCCTATTCAAAATCCTTCTTCCAAGTATCGATGCAGCATCTGCGAACCACCCACCATTCATAGACTGCTCCTACATTCTCTATCGCCTACCACCTATGCATACCGATTCCATGAATCTCCACAAAAATCTTCTTCGGCAGATAGACTCTGCAAACTATCCTCTGTTCGCAGACAACTTCATCTCCCATGAACAACATGTGGGCTTACTTCTTTCTCTTATCGATGATTCCATCTATGGATGTCGTGTACTTATTTTAAGGATTTTGCATCCTTCGTGGACTACAACATCCCACCAAAACACATTTCCAAACTGTTTCACAATCATCTTCCTCATTTTCATAACCTCTTGTCATAATCACTTTCGGACTTCACTAAATTACTATAGAAAATTGATGTTCTCTAATGATATTCTCTCTCACCTATAATCGATGAGATTAGCGCTCCTTGTATAGGAAATGATATCTGAAAAAATCACTAATTCAAGATTTATCGAATCTTGATTCAATACAACCATCTTTGTATACCACTTATCTCAACAAGGAACTCACCCATTCCATGAACAAATTTTACACTCTGGTCCGCAAATTTCCTTTTTTCCAACGTGGCCCCATTATATTCCTCTATCCGATGAATTTTAAGGCCTTCCACATATCATATGTTCTTCACAAAAAATTGTTGCCATGAACCATTTTTGGTTCTGAGAACTTCTCTCACGTACTGTTCTCACTGCCTGTTACATGGTCGCGAACCATTCATAGAAAGAGTACGCGATCCATGTTCCGAGACAAGTGGTTCTATTATTTTCCAATTTACATTTCCAATATTCACATATTTCGGTAATATGATGAAAACCGATATTTTCCAAACACTAATTCCCAATTTTGAGGCTCAAAAATTTGGAAAACATTGGGATACTATGAATGCTTAAAAACATGCTTTCAGAAAATGCCAACCATACTCATTCATCATTATCTACATTTACCAATAAAAACAATGATATACAAAACATACTGAGTGGATAATATGAGGGATTTTTTCTATAAAATATCCCCTTTTGGTTTTTTTACAAAACATTCATAACAATTCTTTGCATTATGATTCATTGTTCATGATTATTCCATCATCCAATAGCATTCACTTCTAGAAATTAAGACAACGGTCAATGATTTACTCAATATGTACTCTAAGCCCAGATGAGTCATGATTTTAATTAATGAATCACTTAATTCTTAACACTAACTATGGAAACCAATCAAATACTTTGATCACAAACCTAATATATTGTGATGTTTAATATTTGATCAATAAATTATATAATTTTCATATTTAATACTACCTCTATGTTGCAGCTCCTCTAAACAATTTCAGCTCATCTTCAACAAGCCCTATCTCATAGCTCCACCTAACAACTTCTCCTCATGAATTTTCTCCGCTGAACTAGTCAAACTTTCTCCCCCTTTTACAACGAAAATGAAGAGCAATTGAAGGTTATTTAAAAAAGGGTAAAGGAAAAATATATTTACATTTGGAAATAAAACACCTGGCCTAAGAGAGAGGGGTTTCTACATCCACACTTTTTCCTATGTGGGGAGTCGACTAGACCCTTAGAGGCAGTCGATGCCTTTTAAACTCTTGTTTGGGTAAGGCCTTAAAAATAATAACTGTATCATGTTGTTCTATAGGAATATACTCCAAATTCATAAGTTCTTCCTCTACTATCCCCTTGGTAAAATTATATTTGATTTCAATGTGACTTTTACTTGAGTGATAGACTATATTATTTCTATGATTTACAGAACATTAATTATCATAATGGATTCCAGTTATGGACTTCACATCAACTCCAATATCTTCATGTTACTACTTCATCCATAATATGTGTTTGCATTATTGAGTGGAAGAAATATACTCACATTATGTAGTTATCAATGAAATTAAAACATCATTCCTGCTTATTTAAGAAATAGAGAATATTCCATGATATACTACACCACTTAACATTGATTTCTTTCAGCTACAGATCCGGCCCAATTTTCATTTGTGTATCCCAAAAACTTCTACTAATATTGGTAATTGTACATCAAACTACAATCCATAGTTCCATTGATATACCAATTTATTCATTTGAAAATATGAATGTGGATTTCATTAGGATTGATTTGATTTTATGCATCTTGGAATTTGGAAAACAATATCTTGAATTATTGCAATAAAATACAATGACCAAAAATAATTTTCTTGTATTCTAGGATATAAACTGCCTTTCCATTATCAGCATTGGATAATTTAATCCAGGAATCTATCTGAGATATCATCAACTTGGAATTACCCATTCCAAACCCTCTCGAAACATCCTTAGATTATTTATATTGAGAAATTAATGACACATTAATTCCTTATGTTTATTGTCTACATTGTACTTAATCTGATCCCCCAATGATCATGTCATAAAATTAAATAAGAACCATCTTTTTTGATTACATCTATTTCTGAAATATAGATTGTAAAAAACATCACCCTAATAGAAACTGAGCCTTTTCAAAAACTAATGAGGCATTGAAAACTATGCTCTTGGTGCTTACTTCAAAACATATAATTCCTTCTTCATCCAAAAAATGTTGTTCTCATCTTCCAGAATGAGAAAACCATCTTGTTTCTCAATGCAGAATTCTTATTCCCAAACCCCATTGTGAAATGTTGATTTCACATCCATTTGAAAAACATTTACCTTTATTTGCACTTCTATGTCCATGAATAAAATGATTGTCTACATCCTTTCAACAGGTACAAATATCCAATTAACATCAATACCCTTTATTTGTGAATAGCCTTTATACACTAGTCATGCTCTGTTTTCAATCACTACACCATCTTCATTCATATTATTTCTAAATACACATTTATTCTTGGTGACATTATTATCAGTTGGCCTTGAGGGAATCTCCCATGTTGGATTCATCTCAATTTGTTCAACATCTTCAATTATATCATAAACCCAGTTCTCATATTCAAATCCTTATCACTATTATCAGGAAACTTTTCACTTTATTGTTGAAGATTTTTATCATTATCTACCATATAGACATCATTGCATTCCACTACATTTCTAGCCTCTAGTTCAACTGAGGTCAATATTTTCTTGTAGCATCATGGTGTCCTAAAAATATTCATTTAACACCATATTTTTATCGAAAAATATATAATAATGAAAATTTTGAATGTTTCTTATTATCCTTAAATATGTATCTTCTCAGTAGAAAACTACCACTAGGTATGGGGCATGATACCATTGATTTTAATGTTCAATACTTGTAACTATACGATCATCCAACTGTAGCTTCGGCTAATCATTGATTTCAAATAAGAGTATTTATTCAATCGGTCTTCTTGAGTTCAAATAACATTAAATTTTAGCCATTATATTTAAATGGGGTTTTTCAACCGATTAAGATATAGAATTATACCCCTATTATATGAAACTATTCCTATTGTTTAGATCTTAAAAATTTTCTTCTCTTGCATCATTTCTTCCCAAGGGACACTTAGCAATGAGCCATCATTAAAACCACTAATACTACTGAGTTGGAACTCAGTGTAAGAAATAAGGGATAAATTTAATAACACCATCACTATTAATTGCTCTAAATCACTTACATACATCTCATAAAACAATACACAATCAAATCCTTTCTAGTAATTCATCAATATAGATTCTTCAAATCTTGTAGTTGATTTTAATTAGTTGACATCAGGAGTATGTTACATCACCACATTGAATATTCTAATGGTACATCCCCTTGCATCATATCTCCCCATTAACGTAAAAAAAATGAACATCAGTTAACATAATTCATTCACATTGGGAGAGGGGATACACTAGAATCCTCAAAGTGTGGATTTTTGTTGATCCATATTGACCAACCCTATGATAAGTTTTTGTAAATAACTGTACTATTTTTTTGTATTGTTCTAACTCCGTTTTCTATCTTCAACTATTCTGGACATATGAATAAGAATTAATTACCAACATGTTGATCCATTTTTGGATATATAGATTCTATAGGCTTTGATTTGTTCAAGAATTTGTAGTTTTTAACCTCTAGTACAAAATTTCATCATCGACGTTCCACCAATATTTCATTTCTCATGATTATTTCACTTAGTGTGAATGTATCCACAATTCATCTTCTCTTAATTATTCTTCCATTGGAGAGATCTTTCTATTTCCTTCACTTCTCAACATGTCGAATGAAATGCGTATATTCCAATAAATTCTTCATTCACTTTTATTTTAAAAAATTTCTGAGTCATGCCACCCTTTACATTTGATGACGAGTCTTCCAAATATTTTACATTATTATTGATTACAATTGGGGTAGATATCCCCTTATTCATCCAGGTTATTTCACATTCATTGCAAGAGAGTAAGTGTTAGTGTCACTAAGGAGGTGATTTATACACATATAATTGAGATCCTTTTAATTGTACTATGATTGTATTCCTATTTTTCAGGTTACCATGTTGTCTTTAAATATAAGATTTTTCTTTATAATTTTCATATTCTGGGGATCTCCTTCTGGGTTCTTTTTCCTTCCCCAGTTGATTATTACTAAAATATCTTTCCAAATTCACATGCTATGAATATTAAAAACATTTTCCATAAAAGTCCTATATAATTTTATAATTATATAGTTGTGATATAGGTAAAACTTGTGTTCTCCTTCTAACAATGAGCTCCTAAGCTTCCTAACAAATACTTCTATTATGTCTCTGCCTTCTATAATAGAAGCACTGCACAGATACTCTCTTCTTTGAGAATCTTCTATCATATTTCTCAATATTATTCTTCTAAATATTTTATTTAGAAATATTTTTGTCCATATATAAAGATATAAATTCCAACCCCTTAAAACAAAAAAAGTGAATTATGACCACGTGTTCTATAGAAATAGAACATGCTGTCATTTCTTCTGGTAAAAGAATTTTTAGACCTTTCTCCAGAACCTACAAGATTTTTCATATCTCATGAACATTTCACTACATTTTTCATGTTATCCATGGAAGGGGATTCATCGAATCCATGTCCAATTTCTTAAACTATATTACCTTTGAGATGATATTATTTTTCTTGTTTCTTTTTAGAAATAACATATTATATTTTAATTTCATGACCACATGCCAAATAATAATCAAATAGTATGTATAGGGAATCCTTCATTTTAGGTTTCCTTTGACATTGGAATTCTCCCATTATTTAATCACTAATTATAGATCTTATTCCAAATGATGATTCTTCACATCCCGTGATTCAACATGAGAATTGAGTTTCATATTGATATTCTTCCATATACTTACATCCTCTTATAATTCATGCGTGATATTATCAACAATGTCACTTATCACATTTAAATTTAATTTTTATTGAGAATAAAAATTATAACACCATGCATTCTCAGGTTTTGGAATTTTCTTTACCTGAACTAGTTCAGATAGCTATGTAGCAAGATCCTAATTTCTAGAATTTAGATTTTTATTGTTATTTGAGTTCAGATTTATTCCCCTGTCACCACATTTGTGTTTTTATTTCTTTGAATACATCATTTTTCATTCTTCAACATGCGAATCATTATTATCCCATAGGTTAGGAAACACATCAATATGAATTTGATTTAAAATTTTTAGCTTATTGACCTCAATTTCTATTTATTGGATCTAGATATCAATAAATTTAATTTCATATTCTAATTTTGGATCTAATTACTTTATTTAGTGAAAATATTCTTTTTTTTATTCTTGGAGTTTTGTATTCCTCCGTAGTTTCAATGTCACCTAGAATATCAGGTCTATCACTCATTTCTACTGCATCATTGAGTTAGTCTATCTTTCACCTATGTGATTCATCCGAACATTTATTGAGTGAAATTTTGGATTCCTTGACCTAAATATCACTTGTCTATAAAGTATTCCACAACATGGAATACCACCTGAATTATGATTATTCATTAAAGACCATACCCTTTCCATGTCACACCAAATAAGAGAATAATGAATCATGAAAATCAATAATCAACTGAACTATGTTAGAGAAAACTAGTCTGATAAAATAGACCATCTCTATGATTCAAATTGTGTGGTCCAAAAGGGAACTAAATACCAAAAGATGGGGAGTGAATAAATGTATTGATATTATTTTACAATGTTATTCCTTCCCTATTAGATATTGACATTTTTATTTCAAGGGACACATCTTATGATCCTTAATGTAAATGACCATTTAAATTTTATCTGATGATTTTGCACTAAATATAAATTAGTAAAGAAATCACAATGACATTTTTTCACATGGATCACCCATACTAGGATATGTCCAAGGAGCATACGACAATGATTTGATAATTAACAAAATTCAGTAAGGATTACTACCAATAATGATTACAAGGTTTAGGCTAGATATTTTATGCCCAAGATCACTGCCTTTACAAGGTTTAGGGTCTTCTCCCTGCATTCCCAAGGGTCACTCCCTATGACTCATTCTATAGCTCACTACTGGTGGAAAGGGTCAATGCCTTCAACTTCTTTTGTTCACTGCCCTTGGAATGAAATACACTCATGGTTTATATACTTGTAGGTCAAAAATTATTTATAGACATGTAGGTCCATTCATTTTTATGAATTCTTGCATCCTCAACTGTAGGTAGATGCACTATTGAAGTCACATTTCCACCCTTATATGAAATCCAGCTTCCTGCGTATGGTATGATAGCAGAAAATATATTCGAAAACATATATGATTCATTTTAATGATTTCTTTAGTGTTTTAAAAACAACATTCTCCTTCCGCATACTGTCAAGAAAGTTTCTTACAAAAACTACCTCTTCTGTTTATTAACTGTGATTCTACATACCACTATCTATTTTCAGGCTGCTTCCTACATCACTATCTTGTTTTCCCTCCTCGTACTAACTCCTCAAATCTCCTCTATGAACCCGTTCTGCAAATAGTCTTTGCAGATTATCCATTCTCTGTGTACTATTCCCTGTTCGCGGGCTACTTCTACCTCTTTCGAACCACCTGTGGAGTTCCTTCTTTCATAATCTGAATATTCCTCCTCTAGATACCACTTTCTTCTTCCGTGGAGTATTCTTCCTTTATAGACTACAACGTCCCACAAAATCAATTTTGCGAATTGTTCTGCGAACTTCTTCAGATTTTGTGGAATCAATTTTCTCAAAACACTATGGACTTCATCGATTTCCTAGAGGAAAGAGATGTTCTCTAATTATATTCACTCTTACCTATAATATATGGTATTATAACACCTTATATGTCCAAATATATTTACAAAAATCACTAATTCATGATTTACCAAATCTTGCTTTTGTACACCCTTATCTTCATACTTCTTATCTCACTACAAACTGCACCCATTCCGCGAACCATTTTTACACTATGATTAGCATAATACCTTTTCTACCGTATAGCACCATTCTCTTACACCATCCAATGAACCATAAATCCTTATGCGTACCACACAATCTTCACCTCAAATCCTTTCCTCGAACAATTTTCAATTCCAAAAATCGCTCCGTTTAAATGTTCCTGCTGCCTGGTATGCAGTCGCGAACCATTCCCAGACATGGTACATGGTCAATGTTCTAAGGTATGCAGTTCTATTATTTTTTTCAATTTCCTATGCCTTTCTTCACACTCTTTAGTCCTATGATTAAATCCATCCTTTTCCAAACACGAATTCTCGATTTTGAGTCCCATAAAATTAAAAAAGACTGGGAAACAACTTAACCTTAAAAACCTACTTTCAAAAAACACCAACCACACTCATTCACTTTCATATGGCTTTGTCAAAAAACATAATCACACCCAAAACATACCAAGATAAAACCAAGAGGGATATTTTCTAAACAAACAATATTATCTTCATATAATATTGTTGGAATATTAATGTTCATATTTAGTCCATTTTTATGTATAATATGATTAATAACAAATCGCATCCAGACACATTCTAGACTAGATCAATGAATAGAAATAAAATCATCATTGTTGGAAGAAGTCCCTAAAATAGTTTGTTCTGTAGAATTCCATGAAATAGTAGTATCACCATAATGAAATACATATCAATTTTTATGTATTATTTGTGTTGACCATCCAATTATTTGAAAACAACATATTCAACTAACGTTATTTTTAAACATTTGGAATAATGTATTGCCTGATCATTATACCATTGAATCTATTTTAAAATATGTTCAATACCATCCTAATGTTGAAAAGCATGAGAAGAACTATAACATGCCAATATAGTTATAAAAATTATATATTTGGTTTTTTATAATTTTCATGGTACATATGTGCTCAATATCACTCAAATATGGTACATTAGGACCAATTATTTATTTATTATCCTCTCAGAGTTTAATAGGTACTAATACATATATAGGCTTTATCAGCGCTAGAAAAGTCGATTAACAGTGCTAAAAAAACACTGTTAATCTAGGTGAAGATATAGGGGGTCCCTTTTATCAGCACTCCAAAAATCACTGATAAACACCACTTTTATCAGTGCTAAAAAAGTGCTGATAAAAGACACCTTTATCAGCGCTTTTTTTAGCGCTGATATGAAACAATCCGGACCCGATCAGCCACTCGAACAGTGCTAAACAGGTAGGGTGCTACTACCTTAGGCGCACCTCCCCGAATACCAAAGGCTACCGACTAGCAGAGATGGTATTATAGGTATAGTGGGGAGGCTATACACTCTTTGAGGATAATAATAATGGAACTGGTCCAAGTATAATAATAAAGATGCAGCGGAAAAAATGACTCACCAGACTCAAACCAGACCCGCAGAGTAGAAACACATTCAAAATCGATAAATAGAGAATGCAATAAATATAACGACAACAACAGAAAGTAAACACGACAGCATGATAAACACCACTTGTAAGGAGCACTGAACAACAAACATGCATCCAAAACAGTTCATACATGTATTTATATATAAAAAGGCTCCAATGGAAAACCAATTGTAGATACATAACTAATATGCATGCTAATACAGGAATGGAAACCAAACAAGATAAACTCCAGCTAGGCAAGACCTAAAATTCCATACCATCTCCATGCAATAGCTAAAGTATCCCAACTCCTGAAGCAGACCTCTTTCCTGTACATAAATCCATAAATTCTACATGCATCTCAAAGGGACATGCATGGTGTGAGATGACTCTCAATAGAATACAACCTAACGGTACATACCTAATAAAAGTGTTTAAGAAGGCATGATTTTATAATGAAAACAATAAATAGTACAATGCAAAGATAAACACAAATTCCACTGGTGCTTAGTGGAAACCATTGAGTGTCACCTGCTTAGGCCAACACCAGAATCTATGTCGTGTTACCCGACACCATTTTCCCACTGACACTGTGTGTATCAAGTACCGACATCCAGAAGGCACACCAAAGAATATTAACTCGACACCTTGTGCCTCATGACACCTTGTGCATCAAGTACCGGTGCCCCGAAGGAATGCTCAAGAAGTAACCCAGAGGAGCAGTGATGTCTGTCATCAATTAATTAACCGGATGGATAGAAATGTCTTCCCTCAAATAAATAGCCAGTAGGACATTGATACCTGACCTAAAATCATGTAACTGGAGGGACGACGATATCCACCCTTAAATAAGTAACCGGAGGGATAGCGATACCTACCCTCAAATCACAACGAGCCTCATCCCTAACCTGATAGCCTCAAAGCTATCCCCTTGAGACTCCTCACCTCCCACGTGGCTTCCTACTATAATCACCCCCAACAGAAGTACATAAACCTCATATATGGGGGCCTCTACCCACACGAGTGGTCAAAAACACCTCATCACGGAGTATTTATATGTGAACACTACTTAAAGATCCGGGTGAGCAGTAATCACCAAAATAGTACCTAATCCACCACACATCTAACACCTCATATCCGTACGACCATGCCACACATGTCTGATAGCCTCTCTATCCACGTAACATGGGCCATGACCAACCTAACAGTCGTACTGCCTCAAGATGATGTCCATAACGTTCAATCCCGTTGTCAAAAAACCCAATGTAACCTTGGCCCTAGCCCAACCTGTGACCAGAATCACTCAATAGTACCAAGCACAACCCGAAGTTTCTAGTATATGCAATTTAGCAATTACATATATAACACATTTAAACAGAACACATAAACTAGAAAAACCATCTAAACAGATGAATTTCACTAAGTGTTGTCCCATACTAGCGTTGTAGTTTCTATGGTCTCCAATAATTCATATCAAGGTTTAAAATAAATAAACCTAATAGTATAAACGAATAAAATTCAAGTATTATCAATTTGGATACCCCTGCCAAAATTCCCCATGTGAGAAATGACCTCTTCCCCAGCCTTGATCAATCATGACATGACAAAGGGAATACCCAAAGGTATCCCATAGTTCTAATAATCAATTTAATTAAGTATTAGCGGATAAATTAGGGTCGCTCTCAAAATACATGAAAACAAGCCAAATGTCGCACTACCCAGATGACGGTGAAAACACAAAAAGAGGTATGCACCACCTATCACGTACTAGTACGATGTTAATCCTCCGATAACAGCCTCCAATTAGGTCTAAAACGTGGTAGATCTACAATAGAATCAAAAGTTCTCAAACCACTATAACTCATGCTAGAATAGAAATAGAGAATAACGGCTCAAGAGGAATCAAGGCCTTACTGAGGGGGTTCCAACAGATCAAACAACGTTGGAAACAGAGTTCGGACGAAGATCCATGAAGGATTTGAAGGTCCGGCTGGCTCTCCCCGCCTAAGCCACAAGAGGGAGGAAGAAAAGAGAGGAGAATGGGAAATCCTGAGTGGACCGAAACTTAAATACCCTAACTTTAAGTTGATGCATGGTTACCCCGCATGGTTTGGAAAACTGTGTGCCAACCGTGGAGTTGACACTGCCTCACCTAGAGACTTCGCATGGCTTGTCCGCACAGTTTGTTTAGACTGTATGCCAATCGTGTGGTTGCTACTGTCTCACCCAAGGACTTCGCACAGCTTGCGTGCACGGTTTGTTTCATACTATGCGCCAACTGTGCGCACCTGCACAACCTCCATAACTTTTAAAAGTTTTTTCAGAGAAACTAGTCAAAAATTTCAAACAGGTTCGAGATTTTGACCCGTTCTAAAAACATGGTTTCTTACAAACTCCCCACCATCACATATCTCATCCCTGACCTATCAAACGAAACCCAGAGATGTCAGCAAACATACCATCCCAATTAGAGTAACTCGGACTTCTCCAATCTCAATGGTCCTGGAAAAATTCCTCAAGGGACTCCCCACATTAGGAATTTCCTAACTCGGTCTCAACATGACAAAACTCAGAACATGCAATGGTTTGAAAACCTATTTCCAGACTCAAGGTCCTCTCATGATGCATCATCACCCCTATGCCTCATTGGATCCCCCGTGTCATTTCCGATGCCCAATCGCATCTCGCACCGCATCGGTGTCCGCATCCACGAGGTCCTGCATCCCAGGGATGCTCAAAATGAACCTGGTGCCTGGAACCTCATATAACCCACATCCTCAATGCCCTGATTCCCATGGAACCTCACGTAACCCTGCATCCTCGATTCCATGACGCCAATGGAATTTCATGTAACCCGCATCCTCGATGCCCTGATGCCCATGGAACCTCATAAATATATATTTAAATATATCCCGTAGCTGAGATAGCCCCAAACCCACTGAACAACATCGTGTCATTCCAAATAAATCCTGGGCACCCCGTTCACTCCTAACTGACATGCCTCTACAGGTCATTCCAAAAGAGAACATGGAAATCATGGCCACACCCATGGTGTACCTCTAACCGTCATCGGCTCACTAGCCAGCTTAGCCTCTAGCTGCTCCACAACATGAACCTAGCCTGAAACATGGCTGCTTGATCCCTGACCTTCCTATGTAGCTGATCCAGTCACCGACCTCTAACCCCTCATCCGGATCCCGCTGTCTCTGTCACGTCCTCTGCGTGCAGCTAATCCTTGGATACCCTCTCCTGGTACTGAACCTGAACCAATTACAGATGCCACTATCTGTCTTGGTCCCTGCTTGCTGGATGTGTGAGAAGGTTGCCTGAAGAACTTCTCTAGATGCCCGACCTGTCCAGATGCCTATCACTCCATTGGAGGCCTATCACAATGAGTCCAAACATATCTTGGATACCCACATTGAAAGAAAACCACTGATGAACTGCTGTGAGGTGGTCTATCTGAGTCTTTGACCGGACTTCCCCACTAGAACTCATCCTTTCCTAGCTTCCTACTATTGGAACCATCACCTGAAACTATTCCCCGGCTATCCTGGGGTCTATCCCACTAGATGCCTTCTGCTATATTCCCCTCATTCAGTGCCTCTGAAAAATAACCCATCCTGAAGATATTCATCTGGATCCTAATGGTTTTTCTCAAGAAATCCTCGAAACATATCACCCTAGTCTCGTCATCGCTTACCATACATGGTTCCAAGTGATACAACTCAGTGAAAGTAGATGTATAGTCCATGATGGACATGTCTCCCGGCTAAAGAATCATGAACACACGAGCTCTCTATGTCCTCAGTGTCTCCAGTTAAAAGTGCTCGAAGAACCTATCCTCGAAGTCCTTCTATGTCAGTACCTCGTGTCTGTGAGCCTGAACCTAGACATCCCACCAGCGCTTTTACAGTACTCGTAGCATGTATGTCGCCCGCTTGACACTCCACCCTGGAGGCATCTCGAGCTGCTCGAAGATCATCTGCATGCTCTCTATCCAGTTCTCATCCGCTTGCTGACCACCCTCGCCATGAAAAAGAGGTAGGTGCTACAACTAGAACCCTCGTGTCATATAATCCATAGATGGATATGTACCCTACACACCTCTTTTGATCTCCTATAAGATACATACAAGGCTAGCTCGAAGCTATTCATTGAGCCATGGTTTGAACGCTACCAAACCCGGTTGCTGCCTTTCCTGCACTAGATCATGAACTTGATCTTGTCCCTGAGCCTATACCTGCGGCTCCAGCTCTTCCTGCACTAGATCCTGAACCTAATCTTGCACCTGTAGCACTGTACCATCTCCTGTCTAATGCTCCATCCGGTTCGACCAAAAAACCCCGATGAATACCATAAATGGTCAGATATCCAATATATATTAAATGCATATAATAAAGCAGTAAAAGGAATCACATGACTACCACCCTTACACTTCCCCATTGCAACCATGACCCACTACATCCCGGCCTCATGGCCTCTTTACCCACCCTTAAAAGAGCGAAGTATCAAACGTACCTCGGTCCATGCCTGTCCTGACAACCAACATTGCCTCAAACCGATGACCGAGTAACCCAATCCTAGTGATCAAAATCACCTCAACCATAGTATATTACTACTCTTACAAGATCCAGACCCAATTACCCTGCCACATAAAATTATACAAATATAAAAATCCTAACATAACACATTGAAATCGAAAAGAAATTCTATCATGAATTTCACCTATTCACATTTCATGCATACATAGCATGGAAATTGATATTATTCACATGACATTACCACATCACAAAGCATACGTGCAGTTATGAAATTTAAATACCCTAAAATGTGCCTATTAAAAGACACACAACAAACCTCACCATACTGGGTCAAGGTCCAATTCTCCCTTACCACATCAGGTCAAGGGGTACACATCACAATCCATAACATCACACACCAAATAATCCACCGAGGTGTAAATCATATAAACTGTAATTTGGGGAAAAGGCAAAAATGCAATTCCCACCAATGGAAACTTGGTCCATCCCTTGTACCTGGGGCTGCAAGCACCCAAGCACAAGCTATGAAACCAGTTCTAATAACAACCTATCTCTATTCTACCATATCCCAAATAGTAAAACTATCATAAATAAAAAGAGAAGTCTCAAACTCATTAGTAGCCAGCAAAAACACTACTACTAAATCCCTATCAAGAACTCCTCTGATACCACTTTGTAACAACCTAGACCCGTTCAACCACCTGAACAATGCTAAATGGGTTGGTTGCTACTACCTTAGGTGAAACTCCCCAAACACCAAAGGAATCTGACTAGAAGCGACAGTCATATATGTATAGTGGGTAGGATATACCCTCTCGGTGGATAATAATAATGGTACTGGTCCAAGTATAACAATAAAGATGCAGCGGAATAAATGACTCAACATACTCGAACCAGACCCGCCGAACGGAAACACATTCAATAATGATAAACAACAGAAGAAATAAATATAACAAAAACAGTGGAATGTAAACACAACATCATGGTAAACAACACTTGTAACTAGCACTGAACAACAAACATGCATCCAAAACAGGACATACATGTATTTATATATTAAAAGGAACCAATGGAAAACCAACTATAGCTACATAACAAATAAGCATGCTAATACATGAATGGAATAAAAACAAGATAAACTCCATTTAGGAAAGACCTCAAGGTCCACACCATCTCCATGCAACAACTAAAGCAACCCTACTACTGAAGTTGGCTTCTTTCTTACATGTAAATCTATAAAGTCTGCACGCGTCCTGAAGGGCCCATGATAGGTGTGAGATGAATCTCCGTAGGATACCACCCAACGGTGCATACCTAATATAATTGTTCAAGCAGGCATGCTTTTATAAGGAAAAAATAAACAATATAATGCACAAATAAACACAAACTCCACTGGTGCTCAGCGGCCACCATGGAGTGTCACCTGCTTCGGTCGAGGCTAGAATCTTTGTTGTGTAACCTGGCACCATGTGCCCCCTGAGACAGCATGTCTCAAGTACCAACTTTTCAAAGTCATGCCCAAGAATAGTAACCCAGCACCTTGTGCCACTTGACACATCATACCTTATGTGCCGATGTCCCGAAGGCACGCCTAAGAAGTAACCCGGAGGAGCTACAATGCCTATCCTCAATTAAATAACTGGAGGGATAGTGATGTATTCCCTCAAATAAATTGCCAGAGAGAACGTGATACCTGCCCTCAAATCAAGTAACCAGATGGACGGTGATATCTGCCCTCATATAAGTAACTAGAGGGACATCGATACCTACCCTCAAATCATGACGAGCCTCAGCCCCCAACCCAATAGCCTCAAATCTATCCCCGGGAGGCTCCTCACCTCCCACGTGGCTTACTAAGGAAAGAACCCCCAACCCAAGTACATAATCCACATCTACAGGGGCCTCTACCCAGATGAGTGGTCAAAACTACCTTATCTCAGATTATATCTGTGTGGACACTACTCAATGTTCTGGGTGAGCGGTAATCACCAAAATAGTACCTAATCCAACACACATCTGACACCTCGTGTCCCTGTGACCATGCTGCTCAAGTATGATGGACTCTCCATCCAATTAACCCGGGCCAAGCCCAACCTGATAGTCATACTACCTCAAGAAAACATCCATGACGTCCAATACCGTGGTCAAAACCACCCAATGTAAGCCCAGTCCAAGCCCAACCTGCGATCATAATCTCTCAATAGTACCATGCACAACTCGAAGGTTCTAGTATATGCAATTCAGCAATTGCATTTATAACCCATTTAAACAGAACACATAAACAGGAAAAACCATCTAAACAGATGAATTTTCACTAAGCAAGTGTTGTCCCATACTAGCACTGATGTTTCTAAGGTCTCCAACAATTCATATAAAGGTTTAATGTAACTAAACATAACAGTTTAAACCAATACAATCCAAGTATTGTCATTTTGGAAACCCCGAACAAAATTTCCCATGTGAGCAATGACCTCTCGCCCAACCATGCTCAATCAAGACAGGACAAAGCATATACCCAATGGTATCCCATAGTTCTAATAAGAAATTTAAATAATCAGTAGAAGATAAATTAGGGTCTCCCTCAAAGTACCTGAAAACGCTATGAAGACTGCACTACCCAAGTGACCAAGAAAACAAAAAAAGTGGTATGAACCACCTACCTTGTACTAGTATGATGTCAATCCTCTGATAACAACCTTCAATTATTTCTAAAACGTGGTATATCTACCAAAAATGAAAACCGATCAAAACCCTATAACTCATTCTAGAATAGAAATCAAGAAGAATGGCTCTGGAGGAATCAAGGCCTTACCTAGGGGGTTCCAATAGATCCAACGACGTTTGAAATGAAGTTCAGAGGAAGATCTGGGAAGGATTTGAAGGTCCAGTTGACTCTCCCCATGTGAGCCACAAGAGGGAGGAAGAAAAGAGAGAAGAATGAGATATCCTGAGAGGCCCAAAACATAAAAACCCTTACTTTATGGGGCCCCACAGTTACCCCGTAAGGTTTGGAAAAAAATACGCCAACCGTGGGGTTTCCACTTCCTCACCCAGAGACTTTTCATAGCATGTCCACATGGTTTGTTCAGATCGCGTGTCAACCGTGTAGTTACTACTGTCTCACCCAAGGACTTCGTAGGGATTGCCTGCATGGTTTGTTCAGACTATGTGCAAACCGTGTGCACATTCACAACCTCCCCAACTATTTAATGTTTTTCACAAAGAACAAGTCAAAAATTTCAAACAAGTTTGGTATTTTGAGCCGTTCTAAAAAATAGGGTTATTACATGATAAAAGTCACAAAAAAATAAAAAAATAAAAAAAAATTATTATAAAATGAAGGGGGGGGGATTTCAATAGCGCTTGACCACCCCTTTAACAGTGCTAGGCACACGCTTCCCTTCCTACGCACCCCCAAACGCACGAACCCTTTGCAGCCACCCAAACTCAAACTCGTGACCTGCCCCATTTCAAGGATTTAGCATTACCAATAAGCCATTAAGTTTTTTTCCTCTATTTAATGATATATATATATATAGTTATAGTTATATTTATTCATATATTAATATAGATTCATATTAATATAAATATATTTATTCTTATATTAGAATATGTATATTAATTCGTATGTTAATATATCTTTATATATATATTAGTTATAATTTTGTATTTGTATATTTCTTTGAATATTAATATATTCTTATAATATTCATTTTAAATACATTTATAAAATATGTTCTTATGTGTGTTTATAGATAAATAAATAAATACATACATACATATATAAAACACACACACATAGAGATACACACACACACACACACACATATATATATTTACGAATAAATACATATATACGTGTATTTGAAAACCAATAGAATGTTAAAACGACCATAAAATATAATCCAGAAGCCCATTTCAACTCAAAAACCAATCAAATTGAATAAAATGAAACAATATTCAATCTGATATGTGGTACAGGCCTAACGGACATCCGGATTAGAAGTTATACTTTTTTGACTGTTAATAAATCAGAGTATCCTGACTGCAAACTCAGTTTTGGAGGTCTTATGGGCCTTTTTTGGCCTTGAAAAATGTAACCAATTCTTTTCTTCAGTCAATAACACATAGAGCTAATTGCAGGATTCAATTTGTTATGCTGTAGAGCTCAAACGGACACCCGGATCAAAAGTTATTTCCTTTTTATGTTTGAGTTAAAATTTCAACTTATTTTAGATCTTTTATTTTATTTCTTATTTTTTGTGTCTTCAAATTGTTATTAAATTATTTTTAATCGATTATAATAAGAAAATTATTAATTAATAATATTTCATAAAATATTTTAATGCCATTTTCATTAGTTTTCTTATATATTAAATGTAATATTCTATTTATAATTATCTATAACATATTTGAAAAATATATATTATATTTATATAAATAAAAATATACTTATATAAAAATATTTTATTTTTCATGTTTTTTTAGAGACATAAAATTTATCTGCCGTATCAAAAAGAACTGATAAATTTCCCCTTTATCGTCACTGAAAAAATCACTGATAAAGGGGGCCTATATCAGTGCTAAAAAAAGCTATGATAAAGGGTCACTTTTAACAGCACTATTTTTTATAATTTTTAGAATTTCCCCTTTATCAGTGATTTTTTAGTGATGATAAAGGCCCCCTTTATTAGAGCATTTTGTAGAACTGATAAAAGGACAATGATTATCTTACCCTTATTTGTAGTAGTGAGGTTCACAATCTCAATCATGTGATCATTATACCATTAGTGTACTTAATAGATTCAATTAATTCATATTAAATTTATTTATAACATTAATAATATATCGTTCTTGATGAATAAATACAATATCAATATGATCTAAAAATTTAAAACAAGGCATAACCATGAATTTTCAAATTCCTTAAATTAATATTCTATAATAAAATATTCTACTACCCTGTAATGTTCATCATTTTTCCTAGTAAAAATTAAATCACTTACATTTGCTACAATAATAACATATTCAAATATCTTCTTCTTTATGATGACAATTTGAAAAATTGGTTTATTTTTAAAACCTTTATTTACCAAATATTTACTCGTATGTTTATACCACACACTCCTTGACATCATTAATCCATATAATAATTTATTCATCTTAACTGAATAAATATCTCATGGTCCATAATATTTTTTCATAAATTGTAATAATTCTATGATTTTTTATAAAAATAATTATTAATATATCCCTAAATATATACTTTCATAAAATATATCAAGCCTAATTAAATTATACTATGTATATCCAACTTCATGAGATACCATAAGGTAGTTTTAACCATTAACAGTGGGTATGTTTCATCATAATTTATAATGAGTGTATGTGAAAATATTTGTGAAACTATTCATTATTTTTATTTGAAAACATCATTATTTTCATTTATTTTTCTCAATATTACAAATTTGTATCCCTCCAGATTGATCTATTTAGTTGTTTTCATAATAGACCCAAAAAACCATACAATTAATAGGTGAGTCTATCAAAGAGTAGTGTGAAAATTTCCAGTGATCCCAATATAGTCTTTAATGATAATCATTAACTATTTTATGTCCTTGAACCTCATAAAAAATTTAAACTGAATCATTATATGAAAATCTGTTACCAATAATGATCTCCACTCTATTTCAACAAATTCATGTGTTGTTGAAATTTATGGAAATATTGTCTTTAACAATTACATGTACTTTTGGTACATTTAGATTCTCTTTAGGTTCATTCATATATTCAACTAAAATAGGGGTTTCCCCTTAATTTGATAGATATTTATACCTTTTAAACCAAGTGGTATATCACAATTTAGGTGTGGATTGAAATAAATCTTAGTAATACCATATGATATTCCTTTAGGTATATCCACACTTACTCGTGATTCTCAATAAATATACCTTATTATGTAAACTATTTTGAAACATTGAATTCATCATGAAATTTATTTTCTAAATTTTTGAAATTAATGAACCTTTGAAATAAAAGTTAACTCATACTTGTAAAATTAACAATATGTTTTAATAATTTTTCATTCCAAGAAATTTCATTTAATGTCGATTGATTTTTCCCTTTGAATGTTGGAAATAATTCTTCAACAAAATTAAAATAAAAAATCATTTTTGTGAATACATTTACTATCATAATATAAAGCAATTTAATGATCACGAGGGATTAAAAACCTGTATATATTTCCAATCTCTTCTGGTTCCCAATATCTTTGGTTGTGGGGGTGCTACAATCACATATACTGTAAAACAAAAGATCATTAAGCATGAAATATATTGTTAATAGAATTTAGATATTTAAAAATGGGAATAATCATGATACCATAATGGATTTTTTTAAATAAGTGTTGTTGCAGGATAAATTTTATATTCCCATTCCAAACTAGTTAATTTAGTTTTCTTAAGTAGGGTTCTAGTGATAATTTTTAATTGGGATATAAATAATTTATAAAGAACATTTTTGGTATGAATAGAATATCTAGGGTGTTTAACACCTATTCATAATGACATGGAATATTTATTAAAATTATTTGTTGAGTATTCCCCAGCAATATCAACCTTAATATTCTAGAATTAATATTTTTGGAATTACACCATTAACCTTATTATTTGTGAAATTAATTTTGAAAATTACTTGTTATGAGTGGATAATAAACAAACATGAAAAAATGTAGTTGATTCATCAATATTTATCATAATATATCCTAATGGGCCATATTATTGGTGAATTGGTCTAAATATATCACCATGAAATTTATTTAGGATAATTTGGGATTTATTCCCAATATTTAATGGTGATGTTCTTATAATTATTTATCTTTACGAATAAGTAATGCATTAGATATTAGGTGGTGTAAGATCCCTTTTATCAATAAATAGATAACCATGAATACATAGAATTATTCTCCTTATCGTAATAGAACTCAATTGACCGAAATGGTTCTTCCACATAATAAATGTATCATGGTTGGTAGGATTATGGTTTACCATGTTTTATCCAATTGTACATATGCTGAAAATGAATAATTCGGATGGAATTACTGAAATCTTGTCTGGAAACAATTTCTTATCATTGTTAATGGTTGTTATATAAATCCATTAAGAAACTAATTCATTCATAATCTTGATTTGATATCCATTATCACAAATATTTTTAAAACATAGTAAATATTATCATGACAGGGTAGAAAACAAAGAATTATTTTTTAAAATTTATATGCCACCGGGTATTCATTTGTTTATATTATGAATCCCTCAATTAATTGGGAAATACCGATTAATTTATATATATGAAAATTCTACATATGAAATGTGATAAAATATTTCTCATTTTTAATAATTGTGTGCATTATGGTGATGTTGAAGAAAATTATATCTTTATTATGGATATTATTCCTAACAAGTCAATTTATATCACATGTTTTTATTAAAGAAAAATAAAATTTCGTACAAGGAATAAAATAAAACAAACAAAATGAAACATGATATATTTATTTTTAAAACATTAAAAAAAATGCTATATTTCACTTTCACCATGTGAATTCAAGCATTAGGTATAATATAACCACATTCCAGGTGTACAAAATAATCAGTTAAATATCAATTTTCATAATATTATTGTAATATTTTAATTTCATCCTAGAAAAATTCACCTCAATTCACTTTACTTTTCTTATAACAGACTATTGATAAAGAAAAACAAAATGCATCGATGTAAGGAAGGTATGGAAATAGTGACCTTTAATCCACCTCTAAAACATTAACTTTCATAGTAATTTTCTTTATTTGGTTGTGTTTGTTCATTATCGAATGAATTCTTGTGGTTCCCCATTGTCTTCTCAGTTGGTGTATGACTGCCTCGAGAAAATGATGTTCCTCAACCTCAATTATATTGATCCATTCTAGGACCATTACTATGATATTTCATATTCACATTTGATAATGGAACTACCCCAATGTGTTAGGATTCATGATTCCACTTCAAGAGTTTATTATTTAATTTTTCAAGAAGATTGATTGAATGTAATTACGAGTATTTTTTACAACCATTTTCCTTATATTGTTTTTTAGAATAAATTCAAAGAATTTAAATTAGAATATGTTATTACCAACATATCGGTATCCATGGTAAAGTCTCATAATAATTTTAGTTGTGATGTTATTTTATATATATCAGATTTATATTCACATAGTGATTTATAGTTTTGTAATCATAAAGTAATACAATAAAACCTTGTTTAGTCTAGTATCATAATTCGTAGGTGATCATACCCCTCCTTGATATTTTACCACTGCACCAAAGGATCCTTCACTATGTGGTTCTCATTCTTCAAATACCCATGGAGGTGATTGTGGAGGAATATTATTTCTTGAGCACCGTCTTGACTAGAATCAGGATTTACAAACTTCAACACTAAGGTCATTTGCATCATGGTTCATTTTCATATCAAGAGTTAATGATATATAATTCTTCCCAGAAATTTCAAGTGGGAGAAATCCATCCTTTAAAATATTCTTCACATAGAATTTATCTTATTAGTTTGACTAACCTTTTTAATAGGTAGAACAATCATGTTGATAATATGTTGTGAAACTGGATGATTTAAGGTGATGAATAACATAGAATATAACTATTTCATATATTCAGGATAATGATCACAATAGAGAATAATAAAATATAAGGAACAAAAGTATATGAATAGTTAAAATCCCCACAATTTCATAAATATATCACCACATTTATAGATTTTATATTTCTTAGTCCAATGGTGTGAATTCCAAAAGTATTTTCCATATTAAGGGTTTTGTTTGGAAATGAAAGGACTTAATTAATTATCATATTGTGACAGTCATACAATAAATGAGAATTTATAATAAAAAAATATAATTACAAGTGAAGGTTAATTAATGCAACTTATAATATGATTTCATGAAACATTCAAAGATAACATTTAATTCATTTTCTTATTAATAATTTGTTTAATAATATTTTTTTAAATATAAAATATTTTTTGAAGGACTATTTCTATTTTAATATCATTTTTTATTTCTAAATAATGTTGTTGAGTTAAAAATTTAGAAAAATTATAATAAATTATAAACATCAATAAATATAATTTAAAATTAAAAAATTATTAACAATGTTTATATAATGTAAAAGGTTCTAATTAGTAAAATTCAATTATTAAATCATAATTAAAAATAATTAGAATTAATAAATTTAAGAAATAAAAAAATTAACAATAAATGAAATTATTTATTAATTATTAAAAGTTGTCAAAATTATGAAAATTTAATAAACTATTTAAAAAAAATTTAAATTTAAAATTAAATGAAATTATATTTGTTTTGAATTTATATCTTATTAAAATTAATTAGTAAATGTACATATTATATAATTAGTGAATTTAATTATTTAGAAAATATAGTGAAAAATAATTAATTTATAAATTTATTTATAAAATTATAAAAATTAATTTTAAGTTTAGTTATTAAAATTATTTTATAAGGGTAAAATTAAAAGAGAATAATAAAAATTACATAAATAATGATATTATTTAGTTAAAATAAATATTAAAATCATTTAGTTGGTCTAATTAAGTACTAATTAATAATTTTTATTTATTATTTTAATTTAGTATTTAAAAAAGAAGAACAAATGAATTTAATTAAGTATTAATAAAATATAATTGGGCATGTAAAATTTTTTAAAAATATTTAATAATTTGATAGTAATAAATTATTTAAGGTATTGAAGAATTAATAAAATTCAATACACCTTTTATAAGAAAAATTATAATTTTTTTATTTATTTAATTCATAAAATTAATTATAAAATCTAAGAAATAATTAATTAGTAAAAAATAATTTATAAGAGAAATTAAATATTTAGTAATGTCAATGGATTTTATTAAAATTTAAAATTATTGAATTAAATTAATTCCTAAAATTAATAAATTAGATTACGTTCTCATAGTTTTCATTAATTTAATTTTCTTCGGTATCCAATGTTAATGAAAAATTTAGTGGTCAAAATGGATATCTATATCTATTATGTTATTATTGGTAGATATTTACTTGAGAAAAGGCCTCAGGGTTGTTGCCTCAATCATGTTTAGATACATAGTATGGAAGCATTTCCTACATTGTTTTCATTGAATATTAACTTTACTTTAAAATGGATGATTCCATGTCATTTCAATAAATTTGATATTAGGATATATGTATTGTTTTATATTATTAGATATCATCTCTTATGTTTTAATTTTTGATCAGATTATGTTTTCCATTCTTAACATTATTAAAATCATGCAAAGGGAAGTTCACGGTTTTTATTGAAAATCCAGAAAAATATAAAAATATAGTACATTAACTTATTAGGTTTCCTTTTCAACAAACTAAAAATAAAAATTCGGAATATAATTCAAATTTTGATTCATATCAATTTCAATTTTTTTAATACATAAAGGTGTCCTTTTATCATAGATGAATGATTACTAATATAGTGGAAATTATTAAATCTATCTCTATTAAATCAGATTTTTTGAATTATAATAGTTTTCTTAATCGAGTACTTATATTGGTTACCAAACTGTCACTAGAAGAAAATAAATTATTAGAAAACTTTTACGAATTTGAAATGCTTTTGCTTAATTTGGGTCTTAGCTATAAGAAGATTCATGCATGTTAGAATGATTACATCTCTTACCATTGTGATTATGAAACTTTTTGTAATTTTCTAACATGTTTGTAATTGAGGTAGAGTAGAATAAAATAAATAATTGTGAAAATTTTGGATTCAACCAATATGAAATGTTTTTTAATGTCTAGTAACACAAATTCATTTTTGACATGCCATCAACAAAATTTAGGTTTATTCAGAATAAATTAAATCATACTTGAGATAGTGACTCATGGATGAATTTTGAAAAACAGCATCCATCCTATTCATCTAAGCATAAAAATATTTCTTTGTGTCTTTGAACTCATTGTTTTTCTTTTTCATGATTATGGTAGTCAACACTTGTGATTTTATTCATTTATAACCCTATACAACCTACAAACATGAATGTTGATGAAGGAACCATAACTATATTTGACATCATTAAACCCAGACCATCTAGAAAAATAGAATTGATATTTTATTGAAATAATTGATTAAAAAGTTAAAATTATAATAGAGTGGTGAAATAAATATAAATAATGTGGTTACACATCAATGTTTTTAATTATAATAAATATTGTCATGTAAAATTTGTGATTTTACATCACTATATATATTTTGGAAAGATGAATAATGGTTATAATTCATATACATGAATCATTAGTTGAAGAAAATCATTCATTCTTGTTAATGGAATAAAATAGTGTTTTTTACTATTACATTAATATTTTGGTTATTGATCATACCTTCCATAGAAATTAAAACCATTTTATGAATGTTAGAATTGAAAATAAGAATGTCCAACAATACTTATTGTAAATCAGTTTGAAACTATTGTCTTTATTTACTGACTATCATATTTGGGATAACAATAGAAAAATATTTTTTGGGATATATCATTATTAGATAAAATGACGTATCTTTTTGGATTTAAAATATTGTATTGATCTATTAGTTTATTTCAATATTGTAATAATTCACCTAAAATTAAAATCCTTTTATGGTATATTTTATACTTCATTAGATACACATGTAAAGATGATATACTCTCAAGTAATAAATAGATATTCTTAAAACATATAGCTTTCTTGAATTTGGATTACTTGAAAATATTATTTCATAAATTTTTATGAACCCAAAACAAGAATATTCATTGATAAGAAAATCATTTCTTATATTATCAAACAATAAAAAATTTTATTTCTTCAGATGGATATGCTTATAATTTATAATGTTTTGATAGAAATGGTCACGTCATGGGTTTAAAAAACTCATGATTATTATTTCATAATGGACATATTTTTTATATTGACCTTAGAGTGTTGTTAGCATCTTCTTTTTCGGTTTTTTTGAACGAAATATCAATTTTTATAATTATATATTCACTACAACATCAATATATAATTTCTTGAGCAACTTTAAAGAAGATATTTTTGTAGGATTTCAAAAATTGAAACAAAAATATTTATATCTACTATCTTTGATTCCATATAACAATTAACAATATATATTATGAAAAATTTAGAGTGCCTGTACAATTATTATGGAAGTCCCAATTTTAGAGACACATTGAGAAACTGATGATAATGGCACGTAAGAAAGAATCGGTTGAAGGATCAATTTTATGAGTCTATGTGTAGAAGTAAATTACTAATTTTTATGAATATTATTTTGAGTATTAATATTTAATCAACAAAATAAATGTTTGACAATGATATGAACAAGAATGTATACACATGAAATAAGTTATTAGTATTCAATCTAGTGGTACATGGATTTGGTGTTGAACATTAATGATATATCTCAGATATTGAACAAAAAAGTTATCATATATTAGTTTTCATAAAATTTTTATAAGTGACATGACTCATATAATAATTTTTTTCATGTTACATTTTTTCTTAATATTTTTCAAGATACAATTTTATTAATTTTTTGTTGATTGCATGACGGTTATATTAGAAACAAGTATCTAGACATCAACCTAGGAACTATCAATAAACATATGATTCATAATTTAATATTCAAATTTTAGAGACCAGTGATTTAAATATTCTTAACTACAGAATTAAAAAATCAATATAAATTTTTTATATAGTATTTAATTTTTTTTTCAAGATTCACAAAATAAATGTAAAATAAGTTGTATGTTATTTACACTCATTACACCACCATCTAAAATGATCAACTGTATGAATTGTTTTGAAATTAATTCATTTAAAATTAATACACACACATAAATAAATTTTAATATATAAGTGAATTTTAGTGTAATTATACAAGGAAATCATAATAAAGAATGTAACATTGACCTCAACGGCGTGTTGTATGAAATGATCGAGTTATTATATGTGAGAAATAACTAAGATACTATTTTAATCTATTATTAGCATGATATGTTATGAGTGTTTCATGTTCATTTGAAACACGGAGTTAGTTAACATAAAAAATAAAGTGCCTCATGTATTAAATTAACCAGTTATGCTTGCACAAAATCACATTTATAGTATTACAAAAAATCAATATACTTATTCTAGAGTATTAAACAATTGGTGGAGTGTAATTAAAATTCAAGACCATGTTGATCAATTTAATGAGAAGTAAATAAGTTCTTTAGAGTTATAGAATATTAAAATTTTCTAATTACCAGCCTTGAATAACTATCTTTCTTATATAAACACAAACATCAATGATGAGACTTTGAAATTATTGGCCAATGATAATGAAATTGTTAAGGTAATATATATTAACAGAAATGAAACAATATAAATTGATGGAAATGAAGATGTTATGTAAATGAATTCTGATCATGAATAAGAAGAAATCCATGAAGATAATGAAGATAATTATTATGATTAATAATGAAGCATTATATTTATAAATAAAACGACTATATATATATTAACTATTTTATAAAAGTAATCATTTTTTTAAATTTTATATTAAAAAATAATTTTAAATTTAGTTAAAATGTTATCTTTTATGTACGGAAAGATTAATTTTATGATCATTGTCACGAACCGGATCTGGTCGCCACCATTAACGGCACCAAACCTGGCCCGTGGCAAGGCCCGAAGGGCATTCCCTATCCCCACGGGCTGACACAAGTGCCCGGGTATAAAACAATATGATTTGGGAACGATTTACCCGAGTATGAAAGCATAAAACAAATAAAACAATCAATAATAAGAATCTGAAATTTCCATGCTAAACCATTCTTAACAAAACCAGATCTGAATACATATGTTTAAAGACACTACAAGTGGTCCAAATACAAATAATGACAACATAAAGACATCCCCATGGACTCCACACGACAAGGGGATCATCACCCGCAAGCCGTCCCCGCAACTCCGCCCCAACGATGGGGACTAACATCCCGAACCGCCATCACCCTTAGCCTTCCCTTTACCTGAGTCATG
The DNA here is from genome assembly GCA_963277665.1 of Viscum album. Taxonomy (NCBI): domain Eukaryota; kingdom Viridiplantae; phylum Streptophyta; class Magnoliopsida; order Santalales; family Viscaceae; genus Viscum; species Viscum album. The sequence continues at coordinate 1,817,169,291 of OY728157.1, forward strand.
CATGAGCAGGTCTACTTACACCCAAGGGGTGTAAGTAGGGTGTGAGCCTAAGCCCAATAGGATACCACCAGAAGATTCCAAAGAGGATGCAATACAATGGGAACAAAACTAGCAATTTTAACACACAAGGTGAAACAATGTTAAAAATTTCAAGAAAAGAAACTTTCAAATGAAAACAGTTTTCAATCCAAGAATTTCAGAATGATAACACATTAAATAAACATGTGAGCTACTGTAAACTACTTCCAAAATATCCCACAACAAGGGTAAATACTACAATTCTAATGAGCACAAAAATTGGGAACACCCCTAGGCAACTAGATAGTCTCGGGCCCTATGTACCTCGTACCTCGGTGTAAAGTATCCAAGTCACAATCCTTTCCCGTGCACGAGCCACTAGTAGGGAACAAACCCATAACCTAGTGGTCCCCAAATAACATCCACATAGTTCAGTTAGTGTTGTCGTTTTCCATTTGCTCAGTGAAACAGGGACACAACCCATCCGATCCACTAGCCGTACTAGTACATATCCGCCCACCTAAGTACCCGGGATTCCCCCTTTTGTGCTCAAACAATTTCAGCAAACAACACACATACTTTTTCATGTAAAGTATCACTACTGGTCACAAACAAATAGTACAGTAGATACACACATTTTATATCATTTGAAATAGTCAATAAAATATTTTGATCTTCAATAAAACAACCTCTCAAAACATCACATTGTTTTGCACCCAAAACTCTTTAAAATATCCACTTTTAATAGTATGTGAACACTTGTAAGTCATAAAAACAAAATTTCAGTTCAACACAATTTAATAAAACCAAAAATTCAGTTATGGGGCACCCCAATGTGAACCAAGAAATTATATATTTTAAAAACCACCATTTTCACACCAACATGGCACTTAATGCCCATTTGCTTCTCAAACACAATTTAAATAAACTTTTGCAGCCACAACCAAAAATAATAAATATTTAAAACATTATTTTAATTCCTAATACAGTTCAATAAAATCAACTATGTAATTAGAGTTCATCCCAAAATGAACCAATAAAAGACTTGCATGAAAAACCCTCAATTTCACCAAAAATTGTAACATACAATTCATTTGCATTGTAAATGAAACTAAAACAAATTTTTACAGAAACATTAAAATTCAATAAGCATTAATTCACCCTCAACACAGCAAGCAAATTCCCAAAAAATTGCACACACAATGGAATCACCTACCAAAAGATTCAAGAACCGCAAATCCTAGTGCGGAACTTCAACCGCACGACCACCGCGCCACAAGGAAGTGATATCAAACCTAAAACCAGAGGATTGAACCATGAAACCCAAAATGAAACCCTAGGTACGAAGCCCTAGCTTCTGGACATTTGGGGATTCAAGAAAAAAAAAGATAAATCTCAAGGAAAAGGAGAGAACTAGAAGGATAGTCACTTACTTGAGAAAACTGGACGTTTTTAGAAACCAGAGAAGTTAGGCCCTAATTCACGACAGATGCGATCTCCAAAGAGGGGGAAACGAAGCTGGGGGTGCGGACAGGTACAGTGGGAGAAGGTGAGAGGTGGAATCACCGAAAAAGAATAAAAATTGAATATTTTATGAAATAATTACAAAACAAATTTAAAACTGGAAATGGGCTTTCGGGTTGGCCCAATACCCAACTTGATCACCCAAATCCAAGATGCAAATGAATTTTTAAGGGGGCCAAAATTCATTGGTGGTTTTAATAGTTAAATTAATGTCATTTTGGAAGTTGAATGAGTTAAAAATGTTGAAAAACGAGGGAGTTATTAAACAAACAAAATTTATTGTCAAAACTGGAAATGGGCTCTCGAGTTGACCCAAATTATGGAAACCCACCATTTCCTTCAAAAATGCATTGAAAACCCCCAAAAAAAGCAATAATGTAAATTAAATAAAAAATAACTTTAAAATATGTCATGTATGTGACAATTCTCCCCACCATGAAGGACTTTCCGCCCCGGAAAGTCAACATGATTCTTGGTTGGTAAACAAGAATGGGTACTCTTCCTCGACCCATGACTTTCGCTCCCAAGTCTCATGTGTATCATTCCCATGCCGCCATAGAACCCGAACTAATGGAATAGACTTCCCTCGAAGTATCTTCTCTTGGGAGTCCACAATTTTTACTGGCCTCTCAACAATAGACAAGTCAGGCTCTATCTCCAATTCTTCCCAATTCAACACATGGGACGGATCTGGGTTGTATTTCTTCAATTGAGAGACGTGGAAGACATCATGGATGGACGTCAGCTGAGAAGGTAAGGCCAACCTGTATTCCACCTTTCCAATACGCTCGGTGATCTCAAAGGGCCCGACATACCGTGGCATTAACTTACCTTGCTTCCCCAATCGACGATGGCCCAAACGAGGGGCCACTTTTAAGAATACCCTATCACCCACAGTAAACTCTAGGTATCGACGCCTCCGATCAGCATAAGATTTATGACGACTCTGAGCTGTCAATAAGCGCTTCCTGATCAATTTGACCTTCTCAGAAGTCTCCTGCACAAGGCTCGGCCCCAATAGTGAAGTCTCTCCTACCTCAGCCCAACATAGGGGGGACCGACATGGCCGACCATAGAGCGCCTCAAAAGGGGCCATTCGAATTGAGGATTGGTAACTATTATTATAAGCAAACTCAACCAATCCCAAATGGCTATCCCAAGAACCTCCAAAGTCCAAGACACATGCACGAAGCATGTCCTCCAAAATCTGATTCGCCCGCTCTGTCTGACCATCCGTCTGAGGGTGGTACGACGTGCTCATCTTAATCTGAGAGCCCAAGGCCTTCTGAAGGCCTTCCCAAAATCGAGAAGTGAAGCGGGGGTCTCTATCCGAGACAATAGCTGATGGTACACCATGGAGTCTCACCACCTCTTGAAGATACAAATGGCCCAACTCATCCACTTTAGATGTATCTCTGATCGGAATGAAGTGGGCTGATTTGGTCAGACGATCAATCACCACCCAAATGGAATTCTTACCCCGAGGTGTACGAGGTAAGCCAACAATGAAGTCCATGGAAACCTCGTCCCACTTCCAGGTAGGAATGGGTAATGGCTGGAGCAAACCGGAGGGCCTTTGGTGCTCTGCTTTCACCTGCTGGCATGTGTAGCATCTCGAAACAAAGTCTGCTATGTCTCGTCTCATACCAGGCCACCAAAAATGCCGACGGACATCATAATACATCTTAGTGGAACCTGGATGGACAGCCCACTGAGACTGGTGGCTATCATGCATCACTGACTTCCGTAGAGATAACGGTACTACTGAACGGCCCTTGAAGCACAAGATGCCCTCGGGAGACGACGACCAATCAGAGGATGTCTCCCCACCATGAAGAAACTGCCTAGATCGCTGACAAAGCTCATCACTAGGTTGTTCCCGCTGAATCAACTCCAACAGAGAATGAGTCAACTGGACACTCGCCAAGAATGCCCCTCCACTGTGTTCCCTAGCCTCCACATGCATTTGAGAAAAGAGCCCCATCAATGTCCACTCATCACTAGACTTCCTCAAAGCCTGCACTGGAACTCTTCTGCTCAAAGCGTCGGCCACCACATTACCCTTGCCTGGGGTATAGACAATGTCAAAGTCGAACCCCTGCAAGTACTCGATCCAGCGACGTTGCCTCAAGTTGAGGTCCTTCTACGTGAAGATATAAGCCAAGATTTTGTGATCAGAGTAGACCACAAACTTCTCGCCAAAGAGGTAGTGACGCCATGTCTTCAAAGCATGCATCACCGCTGCCAACTCCAAGTCATGGGTAGGGTAGTTCTTTTCATGTGGTCGGAGTTGGCGAGAGCCATAAGCCACCACGTGATCATCCTGCATAAGCACGCACCCAAGACCCATACCTGAAGCATCACAATAAACCACATAACCCTTCCCGGCCTCAGGCAAAATCAGAACAGGGGCGGTAGTCAACCGTCTCTTCAGCTCCTCGAATGATGCTTGACATTCTGGACCCCATACAAACTTCACCCCTTTCCGGGTGAGCGCAGTCATTGGTGATGCAAGCCGAGAGAAATCCCGAACGAATCGCCTGTAGTAACCAGCCAGGCCAAGGAAACTCCTGATCTCGAACACATTCTTCGGCTGCTCCCATGACATAACCGCACTAATTTTCTCAGGGTCCACTGAAACTCCGTGCTATGAGATCACATGCCCTAGAAATCTCACCTCTCTGATCCAGAAGGTGCACTTTGACAACTTTGCATAGAGGCGGTGATCCCGTAATGTACCTAAAACGATCCTCAAGTGATGTTCGTGTTCCTCCTCAGAGCTAGAGTATGCCAGAATATCATCCACGAACACCACAACAAAGGAATAGAGATACTGATGGAACACCCTATTCATTAGTGCCATAAATACCGCTGGAGCATTGGTCAATCCGAAGGGCATGACCAAATACTCAAAGTGGCCATACCTGCTTCGGAAGGCTGTCTTGGGGATATCTGACTCCTTCACCCTGAGTTGATGATACCCTGAACGCAGGTCTATCTTTGAGAACCACTTTGCCCCCTTCAACTGATCAAACAAATCATCTATTCTGGGCAAAGGGTATTTGTTTTTAATTGTTACCTTATTCAGCTTCCGGTAGTCAATGCACAACCGGAGGGATCCATCAGCCTTTTTTGCAAACAACACAGGAGCGGCCCAAGGAGAGACGCTCGGGCGAATGAATCCTTTGGATTCTAAGTCGTCCAGCTGTATCTTTAATTCCCTCAACTCGGTGGGGGCCATGCGATAGGAGGGAAGAGATATCGGCTGTGTTCCCGGCGCCAGATCAATCGAAAACTCCACATCCCGCTCTGGGGGCAAACCAGAAAAATCATCAGGGAATACCTCAGGAAACTCATTCACTACATGAGGTAGTGCACCTTCAGGGGAAAGACCATCCTCTAGCACAATCGAAGATAACTGGAAGATAACACTTCCCAACTCTGGGAGTGGAGGCCCTGCGCGACTTGATCGTGGATCCCATTCTCCATGAAAAACCTGACGACTCCCATCAGGTGATGTGAAACTCACCCTCCGTCTGTAGCAATCGATGTGTGCCTGGAAGTTTACTAGCCAATCCATCCCAAGTATGACATCAAAAAGGTCCATATCTAAGACCAAGAGGTCCCACTCCATCTCGACCCCTGACACAGAAAGTGCACACGAGGGGCACCTCAGGCCCTGCTCCTTCTTCTTTCCCAATGGTGTCACCAACTCCATCGCAAAAGACATCAACTCAGTTGGCAAATTCAGCATCTCCACAAAATGTCCAGAAATGAATGAAACAGAGGCACCAGTATCAAAAAGAGCAGTAGCTATAGAAGATGCGATCAGAACGGTACCTCGAACTGTCGACGGTCCCGCCTCTGATCCTACTGGTGACTGATCCACTGCATGGAGATGTCCAGTATCTGCCTGAGGACGACCACTAGTATGTGGTTGTGCCCTGAACTGGCTCTGCCCAGAAGATGATCCAGCCCTACCACCACGACCACCAAATCGAGATCCCCCAGTCCTCGACGGCTCGGACTGTGCTGGCACTCCTTTTGAAGCCACTGACCCTGCCCCACTTGGGAGTGGACGTGCCACACCGCAGAAGCGCTGCAAATGCCCTATACCTCCACACTGGTAACAAGGCTTCGGAGGAAGAGGACATGCTGGTCGGATATGCCCAGGACTCCCACATTGGTGGCACACGACCGATCTCGCATCAGAAGCCGCAGAAGAAAACTGCCTGGAAGAGTGGCCTGAACTGCCCCCTCCTCTCTTCACATGATCCTCCCGCTTCCTTTTCTTCTCTGAGGAGCTGCCACTACCCACTGCTGATACTGAACCATAGAAACCAGCCCTGCCTTTCCTATCAATCTCCACCATGCACGCCCGATCAACAACTTCAGCATAGGTCCTCAGCTTAAACAAGAACACCTGTGAGTATATCTCTGGTCGCAAGCCTTTCTCAAACCTCTGGGCCTTCGCTTGTTCATTAGAGACAATTTCTGGAGCATATCGAACCAATTCAGCGAAACGGTTGGCATACTCCATCACAGATAGATTCCCCTGAACAAGTTCCATGAACTCTCTAGACCTGGCATAAGCCAACACCTCAGGGCAATACTGTTCATTGAAGACAACCTTGAAATCTCCCCAGCGCATCTGCTCATTCTTCCCAGACTGAAGCACTGACTCCCACCATTTACGGCTGGGACCCTCCAACATAAAGGAGGCACACTTCACCCTGAGCTCCTCGGGTGTTTCCAGGAACTCAAACATACGCTCGATCTTCTCGAGCCATTCTTCTGCTTCCTGGGGTTCTGAGCTGCCTCGGAAGGTTGGAGGCTTATTTTTCAGGAACTCCTGGGCCTTGTCCTTTTTAGGACCAGTATAATCCTCTCTAACAGGAGCTGGAGCTGGAGCTGGTCCATATCCTAGAGCCTGGACAGCCCGGACCACGGCCTCGACTAGCCTCTGATCAATCGGCGTGGGAGAACTCTCTCCAGCTTCCTCCTGTGGGTGCGTGGGAGCTTTCCGGGGAGGCATGTTGCTACAAAATGCAACAGTCACAAAACAAATAGTCAATACCACAATTCTGAAAATTGTAATCAAATACATCAAATATAAACAAACTAAACACATTCTTGTAATAAAAGAAACAACTACTCCACATCTGCCTGATGTCCACATGTGGTCTGCAGCCCACACGTCTCACCTGGAAGTGAAGTAAATCAGTAAATTCCAACATCCTCTGGTGACTCAAGGTCTGCCATGAGAGGTGCGGGCCAGGCACCCTACTCACAACCAATACCCCGAGCCCCGACAGTCCTAGCTCCTGTCTATCCCGACTCATGTCAAAATAACAATATAACCCAAAAACATTAACCTGCTCTGATACCATTTTGTCACGAACCGGATCTGGTCGCCACCATTAACGGCACCAAACCTGGCCCGTGGCAAGGCCCGAAGGGCATTCCCTATCCCCACGGGCTGGCACAAGTGCCCGGGTATAAAACAATATGATTTGGGAACGATTTACCCGAGTATGAAAGCATAAAACAAATAAAACAATCAATAATAAGAATATGAAATTTCCATGCTAAACCATTCTTAACAAAACCAGATCTGAATACATATGTTTAAAGACACTACAAGTGGTCCAAATACAAATAATGACAACATAAAGACATCCCCATGGACTCCACACGACAAGGGGATCATCACCCGCAAGCCGTCCCCGCAACTCCGCCCCAACGATGGGGACTAACATCCCGAACCGCCATCACCCTTAGCCTTCCCTTTACCTGAGTCATGCATGAGCAGGTCTACTTACACCCAAGGGGTGTAAGTAGGGTGTGAGCCTAAGCCCAATAGGATACCACCAGAAGATTCCAAAGAGGATGCAATACAATGGGAACAAAACTAGCAATTTTAACACACAAGGTGAAACAATGTTAAAAATTTCAAGAAAAGCAACTTTCAAATGAAAACAGTTTTCAATCCAAGAATTTCAGAATGATAACACATTAAATAAACATGTGAGCTACTGTAAACTACTTCCAAAAGATCCCACAACAAGGGTAAATACTACAATTCTAATGAGCACAAAAATTGGGAACACCCCTAGGCAACTAGATAGTCTCGGGCCCTATGTACCTCGTACCTCGGTGTAAAGTATCCAAGTCACAATCCTTTCCCGTGCACGAGCCACTAGTAGGGAACAAACCCATAACCTAGTGGTCCCCAAATAACATCCACATAGTTCAGTTAGTGTTGTCGTTTTCCATTTGCTCAGTGAAACAGGGACACAACCCATCCGATCCACTAGCCGTACTAGTACATATCCGCCCACCTAAGTACCCGGGATTCCCCCTTTTGTGCTCAAACAATTTCAGCAAACAACACACATACTTTTTCATGTAAAGTATCACTACTGGTCACAAACAAATAGTACAGTAGCTACACACATTTTATATCATTTGAAATAGTCAATAAAATATTTTGATCTTCAATAAAACAACCTCTCAAAACATCACATTGTTTTGCACCCAAAACTCTTTAAAATATCCACTTTTAATAGTATGTGAACACTTGTAAGTCATAAAAACAAAATTTCAGTTCAACACAATTTAATAAAACCAAAAATTCAGTTATGGGGCACCCCAATGTGAACCAAGAAATTATATATTTTAAAAACCACCATTTTCACACCAACATGGCACTTAATGCCCATTTGCTTCTCAAACACAATTTAAATAAACTTTTGCAGCCACAACCAAAAATAATAAATATTTAAAACATTATTTTAATTCCTAATACAGTTCAATAAAATCAACTATGTAATTAGAGTTCATCCCAAAATGAACCAATAAAAGACTTGCATGAAAAACCCTCAATTTCACCAAAAATTGTAACATACAATTCATTTGCATTGTAAATGAAACTAAAACAAATTTTTACAGAAACATTAAAATTCAATAAGCATTAATTCACCCTCAACACAGCAAGCAAATTCCCAAAAAATTGCACACACAATGGAATCACCTACCAAAAGATTCAAGAACCGCAAATCCTAGTGCGGAACTTCAACCGCACGACCACCGCGCCACAAGGAAGTGATATCAAACCTAAAACCAGAGGATTGAACCATGAAACCCAAAATGAAACCCTAGGTACGAAGCCCTAGCTTCTGGACATTTGGGGATTCAAGAAAAAAAAAGATAAATCTCAAGGAAAAGGAGAGAACTAGAAGGATAGTCACTTACTTGAGAAAACTGGACGTTTTTAGAAACCAGAGAAGTTAGGCCCTAATTTACGACAGATGCGATCTCCAAAGAGGGGGAAACGAAGCTGGGGGTGCGGACAGGTACAGTGGGAGAAGGTGAGAGGTGGAATCACCGAAAAAGAATAAAAATTGAATATTTTATGAAATAATTACAAAACAAATTTAAAACTGGAAATGGGCTTTCGGGTTGGCCCAATACCCAACTTGATCACCCAAATCCAAGATGCAAATGAATTTTTAAGGGGGCCAAAATTCATTGGTGGTTTTAATAGTTAAATTAATGTCATTTTGGAAGTTGAATGAGTTAAAAATGTTGAAAAACGAGGGAGTTATTAAACAAACAAAATTTATTGTCAAAACTGGAAATGGGCTCTCGAGTTGACCCAAATTATGGAAACCCACCATTTCCTTCAAAAATGCATTGAAAACCCCCAAAAAAAGCAATAATGTAAATTAAATAAAAAATAACTTTAAAATATGTCATGTATGTGACAATTCTCCCCACCATGAAGGACTTTCCGCCCCGGAAAGTCAACATGATTCTTGGTTGGTAAACAAGAATGGGTACTCTTCCTCGACCCATGACTTTCGCTCCCAAGTCTCATGTGTATCATTCCCATGCCGCCATAGAACCCGAACTAATGGAATAGACTTCCCTCGAAGTATCTTCTCTTGGGAGTCCATAATTTTTACTGGCCTCTCAACAACAGACAAGTCAGTCTCTATCTCCAATTCTTCCCAATTCAACACATGGGACGGATCCGGGTTGTATTTCTTCAATTGAGAGACGTGGAAGACATCATGGATGGACGTCAGCTGAGAAGGTAAGGCCAACCTGTATTCCACCTTTCCAATACGCTCGGTGATCTCAAAGGGCCCGACATACCGTGGCATTAACTTACCTTGCTTCCCCAATCGACGATGGCCCAAACGAGGGGCCACTTTTAAGAATACCCTATCACCCACAGTAAACTCTAGGTATCGACGCCTCCGATCAGCATAAGATTTATGACGACTCTGAGCTGTCAATAAGCGCTTCCTGATCAATTTGACCTTCTCAGAAGTCTCCTGCACAAGGCTCGGCCCCAATAGTGAAGTCTCTCCTACCTCAGCCCAACATAGGGGGGACCGACATGGCCGACCATAGAGCGCCTCAAAAGGGGCCATTCGAATTGAGGATTGGTAACTATTATTATAAGCAAACTCAACCAATCCCAAATGGCTATCCCAAGAACCTCCAAAGTCCAAGACACATGCACGAAGCATGTCCTCCAAAATCTGATTCGCCCGCTCTGTCTGACCATCCGTCTGAGGGTGGTACGACGTGCTCATCTTAATCTGAGAGCCCAAGGCCTTCTGAAGGCCTTCCCAAAATCGAGAAGTGAAGCGGGGGTCTCTATCCGAGACAATAGCTGATGGTACACCATGGAGTCTCACCACCTCTTGAAGATACAAATGGCCCAACTCATCCACTTTAGATGTATCTCTGATCGGAATGAAGTGGGCTGATTTGGTCAGACGATCAATCACCACCCAAATGGAATTCTTACCCCGAGGTGTACGAGGTAAGCCAACAATGAAGTCCATGGCAACCTCGTCCCACTTCCAGGTAGGAATGGGTAATGGCTGGAGCAAACCGGAGGGCCTTTGGTGCTCTGCTTTCACCTGCTGGCATGTGTAGCATCTCGAAACAAAGTCTGCTATGTCTCGTCTCATACCAGGCCACCAAAAATGCCGACGGACATCATAATACATCTTAGTGGAACCTGGATGGACAGCCCACTGAGACTGGTGGCTATCATGCATCACTGACTTCCGTAGAGATAACGGTACTACTGAACGGCCCTTGAAGCACAAGATTCCCTCGGGAGACGACGACCAATCAGAGGATGTCTCCCCACCATGAAGAAACTGCCTAGATCGCTGACAAAGCTCATCACTAGGTTGTTCCCGCTGAATCAACTCCAACAGAGAATGAGTCAACTGGACACTCGCCAAGAATGCCCCTCCACTGTGTTCCCTATCCTCCACATGCATTTGAGAAAAGAGCCCCATCAATGTCCACTCATCACTAGACTTCCTCAAAGCCTGCACTGGAACTCTTCTGCTCAAAGCGTCGGCCACCACATTACCCTTGCCTGGGGTATAGACAATGTCAAAGTCGAACCCCTGCAAGTACTCGATCCAGCGACGTTGCCTCAAGTTGAGGTCCTTCTGCGTGAAGATATAAGCCAAGATTTTGTGATCAGAGTAGACCACAAACTTCTCGCCAAAGAGGTAGTGACGCCATGTCTTCAAAGCATGCATCACCGCTGCCAACTCCAAGTCATGGGTAGGGTAGTTCTTTTCATGTGGTCGGAGTTGGCGAGAGCCATAAGCCACCACGTGATCATCCTGCATAAGCACTCACCCAAGACCCATACCTGAAGCATCACAATAAACCACATAACCCTTCCCGGCCTCAGGCAAAATCAGAACAGGGGCGGTAGTCAACCGTCTCTTCAGCTCCTCGAATGATGCTTGACATTCTGGACCCCATACAAACTTCACCCCTTTCCGGGTGAGCGCAGTCATTGGTGATGCAAGCCGAGAGAAATCCCGAACGAATCGCCTGTAGTAACCAGCCAGGCCAAGGAAACTCCTGATCTCGAACACATTCTTCGGCTGCTCCCATGACATAACCGCACTAATTTTCTCAGGGTCCACTGAAACTCCGTGCTATGAGATCACATGCCCTAGAAATCTCACCTCTCTGATCCAGAAGGTGCACTTTGACAACTTTGCATAGAGGCGGTGATCCCGTAATGTACCTAAAACGATCCTCAAGTGATGTTCGTGTTCCTCCTCAGAGCTAGAGTATGCCAGAATATCATCCACGAACACCACAACAAAGGAATAGAGATACTGATGGAACACCCTATTCATTAGTGCCATAAATACCGCTGGAGCATTGGTCAATCCGAAGGGCATGACCAAATACTCAAAGTGGCCATACCTGCTTCGGAAGGCTGTCTTGGGGATATCTGACTCCTTCACCCTGAGTTGATGATACCCTGAACGCAGGTCTATCTTTGAGAACCACTTTTCCCCCTTCAACTGATCAAACAAATCATCTATTCTGGGCAAAGGGTATTTGTTTTTAATTGTTACCTTATTCAGCTTCCGGTAGTCAATGCACAACCGGAGGGATCCATCAGCCTTTTTTGCAAACAACACAGGAGCGGCCCAAGGAGAGACGCTCGGGCGAATGAATCCTTTGGATTCTAAGTCGTCCAGCTGTATCTTTAATTCCCTCAACTCGGTGGGGGCCATGCGATAGGAGGGAAGAGATATCGGCTGTGTTCCCGGCGCCAGATCAATCGAAAACTCCACATCCCGCTCTGGGGGCAAACCAGAAAAATCATCAGGGAATACCTCGGGAAACTCATTCACTACATGAGGTAGTGCACCTTCAGGGGAAAGACCATCCTCTAGCACAATCGAAGATAACTGGAAGATAACACTTCCCAACTCTGGGAGTGGAGGCCCTGCGCGACTTGATCGTGGATCCCATTCTCCATGAAAAACCTGACGACTCCCATCAGGTGATGTGAAACTCACCCGCCGTCTGTAGCAATCGATGTGTGCCTGGAAGTTTACTAGCCAATCCATCCCAAGTATGACATCAAAAAGGTCCATATCTAAGACCAAGAGGTCCCACTCCATCTCGACCCCTGACACAGAAAGTGCACACGAGGGGCACCTCAGGCCCTGCTCCTTCTTCTTTCCCAATGGTGTCACCAACTCCATCGCAAAAGACATCAACTCAGTTGGCAAATTCAGCATCTCCACAAAATGTCCAGAAATGAATGAAACAGAGGCACCAGTATCAAAAAGAGCAGTAGCTATAGAAGATGCGATCAGAACGGTACCTCGAACTGTCGACGGTCCCGCCTCTGATCCTACTGGTGACTGATCCACTGCATGGAGATGTCCAGTATCTGCCTGAGGACGACCACTAGTATGTGGTTGTGCCCTGAACTGGCTCTGCCCAGAAGATGATCCAGCCCTACCACCACGACCACCAAATCGAGATCCCCCAGTCCTCGACGGCTCGGACTGTGCTGGCACTCCTTTTGAAGCCACTGACCCTGCCCCACTTGGGAGTGGACGTGCCACACCGCAGAAGCGCTGCAAATGCCCTATACCTCCACACTGGTAACAAGGCTTCGGAGGAAGATGACATGCTGGTCGGATATGCCCAGGACTCCCACATTGGTGGCACACGACCGATCTCGCATCAGAAGCCGCAGAAGAAAACTGCCTGGAAGAGTGGCCTGAACTGCCCCCTCCTCTCTTCACATGATCCTCCCGCTTCCTTTTCTTCTCTGAGGAGCTGCCACTACCCACTGCTGATACTGAACCATAGAAACCAGCCCTGCCTTTCCTATCAATCTCCACCATGCACGCCCGATCAACAACTTCAGCATAGGTCCTCAGCTTAAACAAGAACACCTGTGAGTATATCTCTGGTCGCAAGCCTTTCTCAAACCTCTGGGCCTTCGCTTGTTCATTAGAGACAATTTCTGGAGCATATCGAACCAATTCAGCGAAACAGTTGGCATACTCCATCACAGATAGATTCCCCTGAACAAGTTCCATGAACTCTCTAGACCTGGCATAAGCCAACACCTCAGGGCAATACTGTTCATTGAAGACAACCTTGAAATCTCCCCAGCGCATCTGCTCATTCTTCCCAGACTGAAGCACTGACTCCCACCATTTACGGCTGGGACCCTCCAACATAAAGGAGGCACACTTCACCCTGAGCTCCTCGGGTGTTTCCAGGAACTCAAACATACGCTCGATCTTCTCGAGCCATTCTTCTGCTTCCTGGGGTTCTGAGCTGCCTCGGAAGGTTGGAGGCTTATTTTTCAGGAACTCCTGGGCCTTGTCCTTTTTAGGACCAGTATAATCCTCTCTAACAGGAGCTGGAGCTGGAGCTGGTCCATATCCTAGAGCCTGGACAGCCCGGACCACGGCCTCGACTAGCCTCTGATCAATCGGCGTGGGAGAACTCTCTCCAGCTTCCTCCTGTGGGTGCGTGGGAGCTTTCCGGGGAGGCATGTTGCTACAAAATGCAACAGTCACAAAACAAATAGTCAATACCACAATTCTGAAAATTGTAATCAAATACATCAAATATAAACAAACTAAACACATTCTTGTAATAAAAGAAACAACTACTCCACATCTGCCTGGTGTCCACATGTGGTCTGCAGCCCACACGTCTCACCTGGAAGTGAAGTAAATCAGTAAATTCCAACATCCTCTGGTGACTCAAGGTCTGCCATGAGAGGTGCGGGCCAGGCACCCTACTCACAACCAATACCCCGAGCCCCGACAGTCCTAGCTCCTGTCTATCCCGACTCATGTCAAAATAACAATATAACCCAAAAACATTAACCTGCTCTGATACCATTTTGTCACGAACCGGATCTGGTCGCCACCATTAACGGCACCAAACCTGGCCCGTGGCAAGGCCTGAAGGGCATTCCCTATCCCCACGGGCTGGCACAAGTGCCCGGGTATAAAACAATATGATTTGGGAACGATTTACCCGAGTATGAAAGCATAAAACAAATAAAACAATCAATAATAAGAATATGAAATTTCCATGCTAAACCATTCTTAACAAAACCAGATCTGAATACATATGTTTAAAGACACTACAAGTGGTCCAAATACAAATAATGACAACATAAAGACATCCCCATGGACTCCACACGACAAGGGGATCATCACCCGCAAGCCGTCCCCGCAACTCCGCCCCAACGATGGGGACTAACATCCCGAACCGCCATCACCCTTAGCCTTCCCTTTACCTGAGTCATGCATGAACAGGTCTACTTACACCCAAGGGGTGTAAGTAGGGTGTGAGCCTAAGCCCAATAGGATACCACCAGAAGATTCCAAAGAGGATGCAATACAATGGGAACAAAACTAGCAATTTTAACACACAAGGTGAAACAATGTTAAAAATTTCAAGAAAAGCAACTTTCAAATGAAAACAGTTTTCAATCCAAGAATTTCAGAATGATAACACATTAAATAAACATGTGAGCTACTGTAAACTACTTCCAAAAGATCCCACAACAAGGGTAAATACTACAATTCTAATGAGCACAAAAATTGGGAACACCCCTAGGCAACTAGATAGTCTCGGGCCCTATGTACCTCGTACCTCGGTGTAAAGTATCCAAGTCACAATCCTTTCCCGTGCACGAGCCACTAGTAGGGAACAAACCCATAACCTAGTGGTCCCCAAATAACATCCACATAGTTCAGTTAGTGTTGTCGTTTTCCATTTGCTCAGTGAAACAGGGACACAACCCATCCGATCCACTAGCCGTACTAGTACATATCCGCCCACCTAAGTACCCGGGATTCCCCCTTTTGTGCTCAAACAATTTCAGCAAACAACACACATACTTTTTCATGTAAAGTATCACTACTGGTCACAAACAAATAGTACAGTAGCTACACACATTTTATATCATTTGAAATAGTCAATAAAATATTTTGATCTTCAATAAAACAACCTCTCAAAACATCACATTGTTTTGCACCCAAAACTCTTTAAAATATCCACTTTTAATAGTATGTGAACACTTGTAAGTCATAAAAACAAAATTTCAGTTCAACACAATTTAATAAAACCAAAAATTCAGTTATGGGGCAGCCCAATGTGAACCAAGAAATTATATATTTTAAAAACCACCATTTTCACACCAACATGGCACTTAATGCCCATTTGCTTCTCAAACACAATTTAAATAAACTTTTGCAGCCACAACCAAAAATAATAAATATTTAAAACATTATTTTAATTCCTAATACAGTTCAATAAAATCAACTATGTAATTAGAGTTCATCCCAAAATGAACCAATAAAAGACTTGCATGAAAAACCCTCAATTTCACCAAAAATTGTAACATACAATTCATTTGCATTGTAAATGAAACTAAAACAAATTTTTACAGAAACATTAAAATTCAATAAGCATTAATTCACCCTCAACACAGCAAGCAAATTCCCAAAAAATTGCACACACAATGGAATCACCTACCAAAAGATTCAAGAACCGCAAATCCTAGTGCGGAACTTCAACCGCACGACCACCGCACCACAAGGAAGTGATATCAAACCTAAAACCAGAGGATTGAACCATGAAACCCAAAATGAAACCCTAGGTACGAAGCCCTAGCTTCTGGACATTTGGGGATTCAAGAAAAAAAAAGATAAATCTCAAGGAAAAGGAGAGAGCTAGAAGGATAGTCACTTACTTGAGAAAACTGGACGTTTTTAGAAACCAGAGAAGTTAGGCCCTAATTCACGACAGATGCGATCTCCAAAGAGGGGGAAACGAAGCTGGGGGTGCGGCCAGGTACAGTGGGAGAAGGTGAGAGGTGGAATCACCGAAAAAGAATAAAAATTGAATATTTTATGAAATAATTACAAAACAAATTTAAAACTGGAAATGGGCTTTCGGGTTGGCCCAATACCCAACTTGATCACCCAAATCCAAGATGCAAATGAATTTTTAAGGGGGACAAAATTCA
Organism: Viscum album; assembly: GCA_963277665.1. Classification (NCBI taxonomy): domain Eukaryota; kingdom Viridiplantae; phylum Streptophyta; class Magnoliopsida; order Santalales; family Viscaceae; genus Viscum; species Viscum album. Next base: position 1,817,185,708 of record OY728157.1, read on the forward strand.
TTGGTGGTTTTAATAGTTAAATTAAGGTCATTTTGGAAGTTGAATGAGTTAAAAATGTTGAAAAACGAGGGAGTTATTAAACAAACAAAATTTATTGTCAAAACTGGAAATGGGCTCTTGAGTTGACCCAAATTATGGAAACCCACCATTTCCTTCAAAAATGCATTGAAAACCCCCAAAAAAAGCAATAATGTAAATTAAATAAAAAATAACTTTAAAATATGTCATGTATGTGACAATCATATTCCTAGAATGAATAGTGATCCCTTACTAAACTATAACATGTATTTCTACCATCGATTCCAAATGACAGTGTTCAAATTTTTGGATCATCTAGTATGGGTAAAGGCCATATTTGACTGATGTTTTTGGGATCCATTTATAAGAAGGATCCCTCTCTTGATTATGATCCTTGTTTTAGGAAGTAAGTAAAATTTATCTTTTCTATAATAATCATTTATTTATTTTAAAAATCCTTTTATTAATATTTCCCTTTATCAGTTTTTCTTATCTTGTCTTCTATTAGTAATTTATTATACCGAGGAAATAATTTTTTTATCCAATGTTTTAATGGGATTAGGTTCTAGTTTATATAAAACCATGTACGTTCGATCACTAGATTTTATAAAAATAATTTATTATTTCACCATTATTTAGTATTCTTTGAGAACCTCCACCATGGAGGCATAATATAAATTCATGCATAATCATTTTCATTAGTTTTTTTCACAACATTAGGAGGATGGATATATAGAGATCATTTGGGGATTCTTTTAATGAGTTTTCTATAGCTTATGGACATAATTATATTACATCACGGGAATGGGAGTGACTTTCTCCCATTGAATAAAGAAACATTTAGGGAGAGATTTTCTACAGCTCAACATATATGGGTGATACATGATGTGTCTCATATAGGTGGGAATCATTCCTTTTCTATATATAATTATTTGATGTGTGTGATAATGATTATTAATTATTGATATTTCTTTGTAAATTTTCAATATTTAATGTATAAAATTAATTTATTCAATCTATGATTGATCTTTTTATTATAAAATTTAAAATCTATTTGTGGATATAAATAGATATCTCTACAGAACTGGTAATTAGAAAGAGGAAATAAAAGATTGTGGACTAAATATATTATTTAAAATAATAAATCTATATTATTAATTATTAAACATTAATATGATACATATGATTCAAAGGCCAACATGAAGGAGAGAAAGCATAAGAACCGAGGTGGGAGAGAAGATGTCCAAATCTCCACCCATGCATAGTATGATGAGGAGCTATGGGTTCACGTGACCGGTAATGTTAAAAATTTTCTTATTAATATTAGATCAGGATTTACACCAGCTAGGTATTGTTAAACTATATTTATTTACTACATGAACACCTCAAAAGATTTTACATGAAGTCATTGACCTCCACACAACGTAAGAAGATAATATCACATCTCAACATGAGGTCATTTAGAGGATTAAAAGAGAGACGGAAGAGAAAAATAATCCTCACTAGTATCATAATGAAGAAAATTTAGTAGTATATAAGATGATTATAACAATGATTAGGGTTTTCATTCCATCTTTCCTCGCCATAAGATGATGTTTAATTTTTCAGTCCCTTCCACCCTCCCTTGATTAGTATTTATTTAATAACTAAATTTCTAAAGAATTTATACATTAAATTTTTTATAAAACATGTCAATTAATGTTCTTATATTTATTTTTAATTTTTAATTTTTTTTTATGTTTGATGGATTAATAGGGAAAAATTATCATTTTATGTAATTTTTCAATAAAAAATATATGATAAATTCAACATAATTACCTGAATATCTACTATAAAAATGTGTAGTGTAACTATTATTTGTGGTGGATTTACTTGAAAAACAATATTTTTAATAAATTTTTTAGTTTTGAATTATCTGTTGTTAGTTTTTCTCAATGGTTAGTTAAGTAATTTAAAAAAACATCACAAATAATTCCTTAATAGATAATATTTGTGTTGATCGATCATAAAAATTGGTATTTGTGACATGGTTTTATGTAATAGAGTATTTTTTGACTAATATACATCATAAATTAGTGTAAAAAACAATTCAAATTATCACGGAATATTTCTATCATAAATTACAAAAAAAATCTATTTTGTTATGGTATATTAAAAATATATTTTTACCTAAAATTATCCATATAATCATATTTAAAGAGTTTTTTCATGAAAAAAATATAAGGAATTTACTAGAGGGGGCCTACACTATAATTAGAGAATTTATCAGTGATCATTGATTTATCATGAAAATTTTTGCGGTTCATTGATATGATAATTCAGTTTTGATAATTTATTTCATCATCCTCCCACATTGTAACCCTTATTCACAGATAATGAAATGGTTGTGACCCTTTAATATAGTAAATATATCCCCTAAAGAAATATTTATGATATGAGTGTGGGAAGATATGTACATTTGAAGTAATAAATGCATTAGATGGTGTAGTTGTCTTTGATCGTATATAGTTGAATGATAAATTTTATCATTTTGGAAGTACTTTAACATAAGCTATCATTTAAGAGACATTTCATAAGATGGGATATATGAGCGATGTTTCACTCATTGAAGGAATTTAAGAAAATGTCAAATCAATATCTCATGCATTGAAACATATGAGTTAATACATTTATCACTGATGAGTGTCCTCAGGCCTATATAAATCATTTTCATGTTATGGTTGTGGTAGTGTTCTTTTCATGATGCATGGTCAAAGGTCCTAGTTCCATACTTTCTTTTCATCTTCCACCTAACACCCAAGCCACTATCATGTGAAAAATATTGAATCGATACCACATAAACAAAGATCAATTCAGCCATCCCATGGATATCAAAGGAGGTGGGAGGCCTTCATCTACCACTTTAGTGGTCTCTCTCATGCCCATGTGATGATGATCGAGATATTGTATTTGATTTTTATGATTAGTTGTAAATGATTTTATAAGTTCTTATTTTTTGTTTTTTATTATTTGTTTTTATTATCGTACATAGCAATATTGTATTAATGGTTTATAATTGTTCTATATTTATGATGATGTTTTAATAAACATCTTAGAGACATAACAGTGGTATCTGAGCAAGAAATGTTTTATGATTTTCGAAAAATTATTTGAGAAACAAATAACATTTGAAAAAATAGTGTATTGTTTTCCAATCACCTCTTTAAACACTAGGTGAAATCATGATGTTGGAGCCTATTGTTGATCCTAAACATCCTATCACCATAATAATTTCATGTGGTACTTTTTCATAAAGGTTTATACATTAATCCAGAATAGCATGTCTTGACACCATACTGAGAAAATGGTTTTCATTTTCCATAGGACTGCAAGGATCACAATCATGGAGGCCCCATAGACTCTGCTATTCCATGATCTATTTGTGGTGATTATTTTAATAACATAATTTGGAGTCCAATTATATATAAAAATTCATGGTTAACTTAAAATCTCATTTTAATTAATTTTTAATATTAGAATAGAATTTAATTATTTATAACATGTACATAAATATTGATATATGGTATTTTTGGGATATTTTTTAATCAATAAAATGATAACTAATTAATTAAATATAAATGGGTTTATATTTAATGAATAATTATTTTTAAAACATGTATTAGTTAGTATGTCTTAAATATTTTGGGTTAAATTTTAAAATACCTTTTAAAAATTTATATGGGATTTACTATGATATAAAAATAAATTTATTTATTTAGATATCATAATTGAAATTTATAAATTGATTATAAATTTATAAATAAGAAAATATATAAAATATTACATATTTAAAATATATATTATTCATATTTAATTATTTTTATTTATTTAACATTAAAGTGGGTCTTTTTTGGAATAATTAAATATGTGATCATTAGATTATTCAAAGTGTTTAGATGATAGAAATTAGATTATAAATTCTATATAATTTATAATATATCATATATTTAAATTAAAATCCAAATATTGAATTTTAATTGTTTATATTACATTTATTATGATTCGTTTATAATCATAACCGTGGCTTTACATTAATAATAAGACAAATTATAAAAAAATTATAGCTTTTATTTTTTAATTTTTCAATAATTGGTATTTAATGTTTAAATATTTTCATTGTTTATTAATATAAAATTTTACTCCCTATTTTATTCATAGTTAAAAATTTGTTTATATTAGGAAAATTGATATACCAAAATTTATCTATTAAATTTATTTAAGAACAGATAAAATTATTACATGGTAGTTACGATAACGAATTTAGTTTTTTTCTAACTTGAAATTTATTTTTCATTGATTTTTTTGATTGAATTTACTAGTTAGGAATATTTGGTATATATTATATTTTATAATTATCATTAATTTAATTCTCTATTGGGTAATGTATCTTAGATGAGTGGGACTTGGTGTCAGATAACCTATAGGCCTAGAAACTTATGCCTTCACTAGAATGTTGTGTGTGGTTGGATGTTTATCACTTTTCTCTTACTAACGTAGAGATTTTTAATTTCATTTAATTATACAATATTAACTAGTATTTCTATGTTGCTTATGTATTTTATGCTTTTGGATATGTATGAATTTTTTAGCTCTGATATTTTGTTGAGTAATGTAAAATAATGGGTTTTATAAGAGTTTCACGTCAATATGGATTGTAAATATTGACTTGGTACAGGGGATATAATTCCAAATCTAAATTTTTAGAAACATATATACCAAGAATGCATAATCTGAGGTAACATGGTGAAATTAAATTCCCTTAAAATAATAAAAATTAGATTCCCACTAAAGAATCAATTTTCAAGACATCATTCATCTATCCAAAATGTTCATGCTAAAGTTGGGCAACCCTATATTATCTTGTATATGGAAATAAATCATTAAATTACTCTAGATTTTCCCTCTAGATATTTTTTTATAATGTTGTGTTCCCCTATAATGTTTTCTATTATCTTGTTTTTAGCATTTAATTTGGGTTATACATGCCAAGAGACCCAAATACGATTAGTTTACTAGAGGAATATATTTGAGGATACCCTTATAATAGATTTGGATATAGAGTTATCCACTCAACTATCCAATAGTCAAAACTTTTATGATTGTGATTATTCCCCACATAAATAGCTATGTGATGTGAGAAAGGTTAAAGTAATTTGAAACATTGTTAACTATAAATCTTGGATCACAAAATGGATATGGTGAATTTTAAAGTGAGGAATCATATTTATTAAGAGAATATTCATTAAAATTATTTAATGAATATTTGTAAAACATGATACACATCTGATAAAAGTAGTTGAAATTGTTTATTTAATTATTATCATAAAACTAGACATTGATATTAATCCTTTAAATGAGATAGTTAATGTAATCATATCATAGGATAGAAAACACAAGGAAATGATTCTATATGTAAGGGAAATTCCTTTCTATGTAAAAAAATATTGAATTTGTTCCACAAGTGAATCAAGATGCATATATAATCATAGAGTGATTCAATTTGTGTTCCAATGTTAATAGATGAAAAATAACCCAAGGAATCACATTATTCCATCATTTTCTGAATATTATTGAACATATTTGTGAAGTTAAATAATATTGGTTATACTAATCACTTCTTAAGAAAGTATTTTTCCTCTATGAAATATTATACATGGAGGGTTGTAAGAATCCCAGTGGATTTTCCTAAGCAGGTATAAATGTTTTAAGATTCAATTGTATAATTATAATATCTTTGTGATACTAGTTGTGTATCTTATTAATGTTTTAAACATATAGTCGACAAGGATATAATAAGGTGAATATTTAAGATTTAATTTTTTCCATGTAATATAGAAAATGAAAATATTTATTGAATTTTTATGTAATTAAAATATTAGGTAAACCTATGATAAGATATTAATTAGTAATATATTATTTATCTTGAGAATAATGTGTAAAAAATAGTTGTTTAAATAAACTTACATGAGAATTTTTGAAAAAAATATTTATGATTTGTTTAATTATATTACATGCTTTAAGGGAGACTGAAAATGGATTTTTTTATTTATTAATTCATTGAATTATCTTATTTGTAATTTTATGAAAAGTTTAATTAGTTCAAGAATTGTTTACCCAATATTCTCAAAGTGTTTAGGATAATTTAATGAAAAATATAATTTCTAGATACATATTCAATGTATATGGTTCTATTGGGTAGAAATAAAAATTTAAAGAATAAAAGTTTGTTGATGAATTTAGAAATGTTTTTTCTACAATATAATCAGGGATATTAAAATTTAAGAGAAATATGAAGAAGAAGTAATGAATACATAGGATAAAATATTTCAAAATACCTGAAGGTGTTTATAAAATCAATTGAATTTTTAGGTTTGGTAAAGGTGTTATAAAAATAAATTATTTAATTTTATGTGAATGTGATTCCAAGTATATATTTTAAATGTTTAATAAATATATAGAAGTTCAAAATATAAGGAAAAGTTGATACATCTTTTTTTAAATTCAAATTATGAAGTAAACAATTTGTACTACAAAAACAAGAATGTAAAATAACTTAACAACCTCATATGAATCTATTTAAATGATTTGTATATTTTTCTCCATTTCCCATATGATAAGAGAAGTGGTTTTATAATAAATAGTTTATGAAAATTATATTGAGATGAATAATTGAATACACATGGTTTATAATACATCAATTTTCATAACTTGTTTATGAGAAGAAAATAAATATTATAATGGTTAACTGAGGATAAATTATTTATCCATCCAACTATATAAATTCAATGGAATTTGATTCCCACTGTAACGAACCAAACTTTTTTAATTATATATGTTTTCTAAATTTGTGTGTAATTTTATTTTATACTCATCAAAACTATATCCTTTAATTAATGAAGTTGGTATAATTAAAACGGGACCGTTGGGTTTTGACTATTATGTGATCGTTGGTCAATATAACCGTTGGAAACTATAATCTTAACACTGTGTTTTTATAAATATAGTTATCTTGGTTAATTAATACAGAAAGAATTTTGAATGGCATAATCTAGTAGACTTGGGCCATATGAAGCCCATCTGTTGGATCTTGGGAAAGAGGTAACATCACTGGGCTTTGCACTGGACCATGTCCTAGCCGAACATTAATGATGTCATGATGATGTATTCTTTCTGGTCAAAATATGATTAGTGAGATATGCTACGAGGTTCCCGAAGTGTCTAATACCATGGGAAAAAACCATGGTCAAGCCCATGGTTTTGAAAATACAACCGATGAGGTGTCCCTTGGAAATTAATAATGTATTCCATCAATTTTACTATAAATACCAAGACATTTTTCTCATTTCTTTCATTCAAAAATCCTCCTAAATATTTTTTTTGTTCTCCTTACCTCCCACGGAGTCCCCCCAAGGTTCCCTCAAGCCTCCCAAGGTCCTGACCATCAAGCATTCAACGATTCTCTACAAGGTATGAGATCCTTTCACCCTCCTCTTTTAAGTCGTGACTTCCTTTAATTTATGTCTTATAGTCCCATTTTATTATGAGAGGGATTTTTATTCAATATATTTACTAATGTCCATTTAATTTTCAAATGATGAGATACCCTGTCCACTCTCATCAATTTATTTTCTAAATTTTTAAGTGACGCCGTTAGGCTTCCAAAATTTTTGTAAAAGAAATTGCATCTGCTCTTTTGCTTCGAGTTTCATCTTCACATGGTATTATTATTAAATATATATACAATGATCTTTTTTTTCTATAATTTACCCCTACTATATAATTATTTATTTATGAGTGGGTTACTCTTTTCCCCTCTCTTTTAAATGATTTCAAAACCACGTTATATATCTATTATGCTGTAGAAATTTAATCTCAAATTATATTTATCTTTATCTCACAAAAGATTCTTGTTTTATTTATGTGAATACACAAACAAATTTTGTTTATATGGGAGATCATAAATTCCAAAAAAATGATATATTTTATTCTGGAATTGACATACATATAACCCTCACTCCCTTTCCATGGGTTATAAATGACTTAACGATCGAGTGTTTTAAGAACTTTTATTAGTAACGTTTTTAAAATAAAATGGATTTCTTTTATTCTCTAGGGTTATTTAGAAATTTTTTTATTATGATCTATGTGAATCAACTGTAAATAAAGACATATTAAGGGTTCACCCTAATATCTCTCCAATACATTGGGTAAATAATTAAACTATAGATATGACAAGTTTCACGATACCTTGGTGAATAACCTTTGTAATTTTTTTGAAACCTCGGGGATAAAACTTGGTGATCTGTTCATGAATGTCTAAATGAAATGTTGTAGCCACATATTCATGTCATTTTCAATCTCATATTTATTATGATATTCCCTTTCTTCCATTTCTCATGCCTTTATGAATTTTATCATGCTATTATTAATATTGCTCAAGATCACATGTTAACTGTTTCACTTGTTTTCCTTACCGAGCCTTCTTCTCACCCTTTCCACTAATATATGTCTCCGGGATATGAGATGTAATTATTTTACATAGGATGAACCTATGTTGTATCCTTACTAGTTATTTAGATGAATTTTCTATGTTGTTTTCATGTTTTGTGTACCTAATTTTGAAAACACTATACTTTAAAGATCCTCTGTTTGTAAAATGAAATGAAAAGTTATGTAATAAAATGGCGGGATTCCATATTTGGTATAAAAATATATTTTACATATTTATGGAAACTAGGATGTGAATGATTTAGGAATAATACTATATAATAGTTTAAATATAGGAAAACTTCCTAGTATTTTGGTGAGTATTGAGTAAGTGGTTTATTAAGAAAATGCATCCCTATCTGGATACGATCTGTTTTGAGGAGGCTCTGTCACAGAGGTACCTAGGAGTGAAAAATCTGACAAGGAGTTATAGGATTGACCTGGGGTATCCTGGAACACAACAAGAGGCCTTGAGCACATTTTTTTATGACACCCTCAGGAGATTTGTTTGTTTAATCACAATCTTTATATGAATCATTGTGAAGGATTTGTAGAGGAATGTAATTGTTTAATGATGTTTTAAGACATAAAATCATTTATTGTCAAAAGATTAATAAATTAAATATGTTTCTAACTAAGGTTATACTATTTTCGAAAAGGAAGGCAATAGGAGGAACCATGCAAATGGTGACTGCAATGGACCATGCACTGATGGCCCTCCGATAGAAGTCGGAATGGAAATATCCATGCGAATAATGAAACAACTGACTAAAGTTATGGGAAATAACTTGAATCAAGCTGAGATACAAATCTCACCATGAAGGTAACCACATTATGTTGATTCCTTTATGCGTCAAAAACCACCAACATTCAATGGTTCGACCGACCCATTGATTGATGAATAGTGGTTCAGCTCTATAGAGACGATCTTCTATGTGCTCCACTGTTCAGAGCAAGAGAAGGTCACCCTGGCTATCTATCACTTAGAGGGAGAATCTAATCAGTGGTGGGAAAAGATTAAAAAAATGAGGAAAAGTTTGGTGGTTAATGATATGGAGTGGGAAGTGATCAGAGAAATCTTTATCAGTATGTATTTCCCTCGTTCCATGAGAACAAGAATGGAGAAAGAGTTTATCGAGCTGAAGAAGAAGGAGAATGAATCTGTGGGAAGATATGAGATGAAAATTAAAAGGCATTCCCTATATAACTCATGATTTGACATGGATCCTAATGGTATGGTTGATAGATTCTTTGGTGGACTGAGACCTCGTCTGTGGATGAATCTAGAAAACTGAGACTATGATAGTTGTTAAGATATCGTACGGAGTGCAATGAAAGTCGAACTAGAGTTAAGTGAGACATTGCTTTCTCATAAATAAAATGACAAAAAGATATCGATAGAGCCCAGCATAAGGAGGACCATTGATCAGGGAAGAGAATTCAAGAAACTGAAATATCCCACATGTAATTAATGTGGGAAGAAGAATTTGAGGAACTCCCTGCTCAGGAGGGGGAAATTCTACAAGTGTGGAAGAGATGTCGATATTGTAAGGAATTTTCGTAGTGAGGTGAAACCATAACTTCCAAACACTACAGACAAGAGGAAGATGGTGCCGGCCCTACCTGATGTCCATTTCATTAAGTGTGGACATCTTGGAAACTTTTAAAATCACTGTCCAAATCCGAGGGCAGTGGAGGGGAACCACCATTAGCCTCAATAGTGTACAAGGGAGAATGGTCATGATTTTTCTATCACAACAGCTGAAGATAAAGCTCTAAATGATGTGGTTGTAGGTACTCTTGTTTTTCTATCATAGATAGAAAGTACTTTGTTTGATTCGGGTTCTACGCATTCCATTATTTCCTCCAAGTTTCAAAGGAATTTAGAATCAACCCCCGACTTTCTAAAAGTAGGGTTATCAGTCAAGACTACTGGTGGGATTATTCAAGCATCATTAGTGTTTCAAACCTCTATAATTTATATTGGTGATAACAATCTTATCGCAAATGTAGTAGTCATTCCCATGCTGGAATTTGACATTATACTAGGGACAAACTATATCTCTAAGTATAATTCTAATATCAAATGCATAAGTAAGGAAATATCAGTAGTCTTGAATGGAATACGTAATGTTTTCTTCAAAGGAGAGATTGTCAACAAGGTCATTGTTTAGAAGAAACCCATATATCCTACTTAATGGAGTTGATCGGTGAAGAAGAAGAAAGATATGATAGTTTGAGGATAGAAAATGTCCCCATCATCTTGGAATATATTGAAGTATTTCCTGGGGAGTTTCATATACCTCTCCAAGAAAGAGAGGTAGAGTTATATATTAAACTCCTACATGGATCTCATCCAATAACAAAGACCCCATATAGGATGGAAAATGTAGAGATGGAGGAATTAAATAAACAACTCCATGATCATTTGGAAGAGTGGTTTATATGACTGAGTGTGTCTCCTTGGGGAGAACCTTCTCTCTGTGTGAAGAATAAGGTTGGATTGATGTGAATATCCATTGAATAAAGAGAATAGAACGAGATCACAGTAAAGAAAAAATACCCTCTTCCAAGAATTGAAGACATATTTGACCAACTTCGTGGAGCTCAATTCATCTCTAACATTGATATTTGATCTGGTTGTCATAAATTGAGGGAGAAGAATGAAGATATTCCAAAAACATCCATCTAATCAAGATATAGTCATTATTAGTTTCTGTTACGCCTTTTGGACTGACTAATGCACCTTATATTTTTATGGATTTGTTGAACAGAGACTTGAAGGACTACCTGGATATCTTTGTGGTAGTTTTTATTGATGATATTCCAATATATTCCAAAATTCATGAGGATCATGAAGATAATCTAACAGTTATTTTTCAAAACCTATGGAAGGAGATGAATTTTGGAAACTTCAGTAAATGTGAATTATGGTTTTAACAAGTTTCTTTCTTAGGTCACATTGTTACCAATAAAGGAATCACAGCTGACCCTGCAAAGACAAAAGTTTTAGATAAGTGGCCTCAGCCTACAATATTAACTATGATTCGTAATTTCTGTGGTTTTGCGGGATATTATAGGAGGTTGGTGAAAAAAATTTCATGACTTTTTAATTCACTAACCATGTTAACTCAAAAAGGGGTAAATTTCATCTAGACAAAGGAGTGTGGGGAATGTTTATGAGAGCTGAAGAAGAGATTAGTTTCTGCACCCATGTTAACTATGCCCACAATTGGGGAATGATTCATTATTTTTAGTGATGCATCTCTGAAATAGCTTGGGTCTATCCTCATGAAAAAAGAAAAGTTCACTCTTTATGCATCTCGACAGTTGATGAATCATGAGAAAAACTATCCTATGCATGATATAGAATTTTCTGTGGTTGTTTTTGCTATGAAGATATGAAAGCATTATCTCAATGGGGATAAATGTGATATATACACAGATCATAAAATATTGAATTATATTTTCACACAAAATTAATTGAACATGAGAAAAAATAGATGGTTGGAACTTCTCAAAGACTATGATTGTTCAATTCATTAACATCCTGGAAGAGCAAACAAATTTGCTGATGCATTAATAAGGAAATAACTAGTTGTTCTTTCCATGATGATGATTCAAAAAGATCCTTTGATTAATGACCTAGTAAAGCTGGACATGGGAATTATAAAGGAAGGTATATCATATGACAACCCTGCTTTTTATTACAACTTAAACATGCTTTATTACATAAAACTTCACTTGATACAACAAAGAAGATCGAGAGGTTTAGTGTCTTTGGGGCTTAGGATCATTACATAAAAACTTTAAACTTGAAATACAACATCCTTATTGAAAACTTCCTTTACATGACCACTACATTCCTTCGTACTTAGCGTTGCATGGGATAACCTGAGGACATGCATAAGAAAAGGGTGAGCTATAAAGCCCAGTAAGGGAGTACACAATGAATAACATGAGGAGTACAATACATGTTAGGAAATAGGCATATCAATAGAGAATAAGAGAGACATGAACATAAAGTCATGATAAATCATGATAATCATAACATGGAAATGTGGCAACAACACTTAACATTGAATTAGCATGAGCCAAGGCTCATTGCACATGGAGCATGAGTAAACCCTCATTGCACTTGAAGCACGAGTAAACCCTCGTTGCACTTGAATTATCATGAGTCAACACTCATTGCACATGACGTATCATGATACTATACTTTACCCAATGCATTGGAGCGCTATAAAGGGCGCACCCTTCTTAAACATTTCATTTCATGCATAAGTGTGCCACATGGATCATAAAACATGGATTCATAAAACATAATCATTTATTCCATGATAAAGGAATGTGGAATTCATACATGAAACTTTACAATCAATAAGTAAATGTTCATAAAGGTGAATACCCTTGATGGAGAAATGGGCATGGTATTCACTACACAATGATATTGGCTTAGAAAATCGGTGTGATTTCGGCAGCGTAACGGCGTGACATAAGAATTCATAAAAAAGGCTGATGAGAGAGAAAGGGGTTCCTCATCATATTTACATGTAATGGACAGTAAGAAGGTCATATAGATACATGTCCCAACAATTGAAAATGAATTTATATTCATGATACAAAAGTATTGCTTGAATATAAAAGAGGAAAAAAAAAGGTTCCTTTCGGAATTTCGGCATAGTAACGGGTGTACATGGGAGGCATTTAATGATAGAGAAAGGGGTCTCCCATCATTCAAACAATAAGAGGGCAGTATGGGAGAGGTGCGAAACCATACCCCAACATTCATAAATGAAATTAAAAAGGGCAATACAACTTAAAGAAAATTGACAAAAATGAGAAAGGAAGAAAAACCCTTACTTGGAAGTGTGATTCCAAAGGCTAGAGAGAGGCTTGTGAGAGGATTATTGGGAGCTTGGGGCACCTTGAGAGGATTCTAGAGAGAGTAGGGCAGAGGTTGGACGAACTTCAAGGGCTTTGAGTGAGGAGGAAGTGGGAGCTTGGGTGGGTTTATATAGGAAAGGTGAGAGAATTCTTTATTATTTAGGTTTGGGACCCCTTATATTAAAATAATCCAAACCAAAAACCATCCCATGGTATTTGCCCATGGTTTCTGGAAAAGGAAAGAGGAAGACAATATTTTACAAGGCCAAGGTCCGAACTTATTAAAAAAATAGGGTTGCTTATGTGGAGGTGAGTCACACTCCCATGGAAATTAATTTAAAAAGGCAAAGTGTTGAATAAGTCTTGAGAGCTCCATTAATGCTTTGAAAAGTGAGTCAAAAAAACCCAAAACCTCATTATTTTAATGATAAAACACATATTGGCCGAACATAAGGATTATGGTATTTTATTACATCACCATTTGGTCATTATGATGTCATAAAACACATTATATATTTAAATGGTATTTAATTTTTACCCAAAAATTTGACTGTCTCAGAAAATTATGAAAAATTCACCATTGGATAATTTCGACGTCCTGATTCCAAAAATAATATTTATTTTATCTAAATAATTTTCTAAATATGTGAATTTTCACTTTTAAAATAAAAACCAACATTTATAAAAAATTCACGGGTTTTGACAGAAATGGCTTTCAAACCTTAATAAAAATTTTAATTGCATTCATAAAATTATAAGATCATTTATATTTAATAAAAATTAATTTAATAATAATAATAATATTTTATTAAAATATTATTTAATTCAAAAATCCTTTAATTTAATAAAATATAATTCTTAATTAAATAATAACTAAAAACACCGTTTGTACTTTAAAAACTAATTACAATGTATCAAAAATGACTAGAAATTATATTCATTATTATATACAAAGATAATGTACATGAACATGGTGCTACTTATTTGTTACATAACCCCTTAAAATAGCCGCATAAGACCTAAGGGTAAGGTGTGCGATGGTGACAGACTCTTGGGGTTGCTCGGATAACATCGCTCGAGTGGTAATCTCTATCAACTTCTATTTTTCCCGTAGACGATCACGTTCGAGCTTGACTTGATGAAGCTCAGCTTGGGCTTGGTCAAGGGCAAAGCCCAAAGATGCCACCTCCTTTCCGAGCTCCGACAAATGGGCTTCGTAAGGGGCAATTCTACTGGATGAGGCCATCGCTTCCTTTGTCTGAGTAGAAAATTGGTTCGTTAAAGCCTTATATTTAAACTACCCAGATGATCACTGTTCAACGGCTATAAAAGTAACGGTCAAAAATCTTAACGTTAAACTAAAGAAGTTGACATCTTATAAAAACATTTTTTTTAAAGAAACATTTAACTGGATCAAGAGGGATTTTCCATTAATGAAATTTTGGGTCGTTACAACATTCCCCCCTTAAGAAATTTCGCCCTCGAAATTTTCCTTTTCCCACACTAAAACAAATGTGGGTAACTTAGCTTCATCATATCCTCCGACTCCCAAGTTGCTTCTTCAAACTTGTGGTTTCTCCACAACACCTTGACGAGGGGCATTGTCTTATTTCGTAGAACTTTTTCTCTACGATCTAAGATCTTCACTGGTTGCTCCTCATAAGAAAGATCGTCTTCTAATTGTACCACCTCAGAAGAGAGTACATGTGAAGGGTATGGTATGTACTTCCTTAAGAGGGATACATGGAAGACATCATGCACCTTGGCCATAGTAGGTGGAAGTGCTAGTAGATAGGCCACAACCCCAACACGATCAAGAATCTCGAAGGGGCCGATGTACCTTGGACTTAACTTCCCTTTCTTTCCAAACCTCATGACCTTCTTCCACGGAGATATGCGTAAAAACACCATGTCTCCGACTTTAAACTCAAGGTCTCGTTGACGATTATCTGCATAACTCTTCTGTCGACTTTGGGCTGCCTTGATATGCTGCTGAATGGTTTTCACCTTCTCCACCATTTCTTCGTCCATTTCTGGTCCAAGCAGCTTACGTTCACCGACCTCATCCCAACATGCCGGTGTTCTACACCTTTTCCCATACAGGGCTTCATATGGTGCCATTTGGATGATCGAGTGGAAACTATTATTATAAGAGAACTCAACTAGAGGAAGATGTTGATCCCATCCTCCTTTAAAGTCCATTGAGCACGCTCTCAACATATCCTCAAGTGTTTGGATAGTCCGCTCGGATTGGCCATCAGTTTGAGGATGATAGGCCGTACTGAAGTTCAGTTCAGTACTCAGAGCATGTTGAAGACTCTTCCAAAACTTAGAGGTAAATCTTGGATCTCGGTCAGACACAATAGATAGTGGTACTCCATGAAACCGTACCACTTCCCTGATATATATCCGTGCCAGTTGATCCAAAGAGAAATCCTCTCGAATAGCAATGAAGTGTGCAGTCTTTGTAAGACGATCCACAATAACCCAGATTGCATTGTTGCTTTTGGATGTCCTTGGAAGTCCAGTGACGAAGTCCATGGTGATGTTCTCCCATTTCCATTCTGGTATGGGCAATGGTTGCATCATCCCCTTAGACTTCTGCCTCTCTGCCTTCACTTGCTGACACACCAGGCACTTTGATGTATATTCGGCGATCTCCTTCTTCATATTATCCCACCAAAAGTTTTCTCAGAGATCTCGATACATCTTTGTGCTCCCTGGGTGAATAGAGAAATTTGAACTATGTGCATCATCCAAAAGTTCCTTCTTCAGCTCCGAACTTGATGGGACACATAGTCTTTTCCCAAACCGCACAATTCCTTCTTCATTAACATTAAACTCTGAGGATTTTCCCTTTTTGATAGCTTACACTTTTTCTTGGATTCTCGCATCATCCTTTTGAGCATCCTTTAACCTTTCCAAAAGAGATGGTTGAGCAATCATTTGTGAAAGGATTGATGATGTTCCCTTCTTTATGATTCCCACGTCCATCTTCATCAAGTCTAAGAAGATTGGATCCTTCTCAATTCTCATCATTGATAGAATTGCTGGATCCTTTCTACTTAGGGAATCCGCCACCTTGTTCGCCTTCCCAGGGTGGTAATGTATTGAACAGTCATAATCCTTTATGAGATCTATCCATCTTCTCTGGCGCATATTAAGCTCTTTCTGTGTGAATATATATTTAAGACTCTTGTGGTCAGTATATATCTCACATTTCTCTCCGTAGAGATAATGCCGCCAGATTTTCAAGGAAAAGATCACCGCTGCCAACTCCAGATCATGCGTTGGATAGTTTTGCTCATGGATTTTCAACTGTCTTGAGGCATAGGATATCACTTTATCATTCTACATCAGCACACATCCTAAGACCTTCTTCGAAGCATCACTGAATACCACAAAAAGCTCCCCACTTGTGGGTAAAGTGAGCACAGGTGCAGTGATAAGCCTCCTTTTCAACTCCTTGAATCATTATTTGCATTCATCACTCCAAGTAAAATTTACTCCCTTTCGAGTTATCTTGGTAAGAGGGTTGGACAATCATGAGAAGTTTCTCACAAATCATCGATAATATCCAGCTAACCCCAAGAAGCTACGGATATCAGTTACCGATGTTGGCCTCAGCCATCCCTCAATTGCATCTGTTTTGGAGGGGTCCACAGATATCCCATTTCTTGTGATGATATGACCCAAGAATGAGACCTCCTTCAACCAGAACTCACACTTGCTGTACTTGGCATAGAGCTTCTCCTTGCGCAAAGTCTCCAGTACAGTTCTTAAATGCTCCTCATGGTCCTCCTTGGTTTTGGAGTATATTAGAATATCATCTATAAAGACTAACACAAATTTATCTAGGTAATCTCTAAAGACTCTATTCATCAAGTCCATGAATATTTCTGGAGCATTGGTGAGTCTGAAAGGCATTACTATGAATTCATAGTGCCCGTACCTTGTACAAAAAGCAGTCTTGGGGATATCTTCCTTCTTCACCCTTACTTGATAATATCCCGACCGCAAGTCGACCTTGGAGAAGTATTGTGCTCCACACAGCTGATCAAACAAGTCATCGATTCTTGGGAGAGGATACTTGTTCTTTATCGCGATTTTGTTAAGTTCACGATAATCGATGCAAAGCCGCATTGAACCATCCTTCTTCTTGACGAAGATGACTGGTGCACCCCATGGTGATGCAGTTGGGCGTATAAACCCTTTATCCAGAATCTCCTGTAGTTGTTTCTTCAGTTCTTCAAGCTCAACCACAGCCATTCTATATGGAGTCTTGGATATTGGTAGCTCCCCAGGTATAAGTTCAATTGAGAACTCAACATCTCTTCTTGGAGGAAGACCAGGAAGTTCCTCGGGAAATACTTCAGCGAATTCCCTCACAATGGGCATTTCTTCAAGGGTGGTTTCTTCCTTGGACTCAATCATCTGAGCCAGATATGCATGCTCATAAGGCAGTAATATCCATTCTTGAGATGATGGAGCTAAAGGAGATTCATCTTCCTCCTGACACTTGTAAAGAATCGGGGGTCGATTCTCCATATGGAGTGTGATTTCCCTCTCCCGACAATTTATGTTGGCTCTATATAAGGAAAGCCAATCCATGCCAAGAATTGCATCAAATTCCACCAAAGGGAGGATGACGAGGTTCGCCGGGAAATTCAATCCACAGATTATAACAGGGGAGGACTTATACTCATGGGATGCAATGATTGCCCCATTTGCCGTACTCACCGACATCTTTACTTCCATGATTTGTGGTGGTGCAGGGATTGTTCTACTAAACTTTTGAGATATAAAAGAATGCGTAGAACCTGAATCAAAAAGTACGTTCTCTATTCTTGAATGAATAACTAGCGTACCTGTCACCACTTCGTTGTCGGGGTTCACTTCGGCAGAAGTGATGGAAAAAGCTCTTCCTTGCTGTCTTGGAGGTTGTTGATTGCCTCCGATAACCCTTGGATTAGGGCACTGATTCGCAAAATGACCCGGTTCTTTGCATTTGAAGCATTGAACAACGCGTTGAGGTTCGAACGGAGCGTTCCTCTCCTCCGTCGCAGCCGCGGGTCCTTCTTGCTGACAGTTAACAGCTAGGTGCCCTTCTCTTCCACACTTGAAGCATTTTCTTGTCCCCCTAAGGCAATTTCCAGGGTGCTTTTTTCCACACTTTTGGAAAGTGGGGTGCTGGAATTTCTTAGCGCCGTTGGATTTATCCATCGGACCACCAGCATTGAAGTCCACCTTCCGCTTCTTGTCCCCATGATACCCCTGTGATTCTCCGATCTCCATTTCAACCTTGAGGGCACATCGGACAATTTCCTCATAGCTGTTGAAGTCACGGATCGCTAATGCTTTCCGCAAGCTAGGCTTCTGCCCACCAAAGAAGTGGTCAACCTTGCATTCGGGGGTAACGACAAAGCCGGAAGCATATCGTGCAAGCCTTGTGAAGTTTGCCTCGTACGCTCCCACAGATTCCTCATCTTTCTGATTGAGGGAAAGGAAGTCCCTTTCCATCTTAAGACGGAGGGTGCGTGGAAAATATTTATCGAAAAACATCTTCCGGAATACCTTCCATTCCAAAGCCTCGATCTCCTCCTCAGGCTTCGTATTTTTGATCAACGTCCACCATTGATCAGCTTCACCCTCCATACGATAAGCCGCCAGGAGAACCTTCTCTTTTTTAGAGCATTGGAGGATGGAGAATATCTTTTCAATGGAGTTGATCCATTGTTCAGCAATCGTGGGATCAGATGATCCACTAAAAGTAGGAGGACTTTGTCTCATGAAGCTTTCAATAGAGACTTGTTCTTTCTTAGGGGGGGGGGGGTTGAACGTTCCTCTTGACCAGTGTTTCTATTCAAAACTTGAGTTAGCTGAGAGAGAAGCATGACAAAGTTCGCGATTCCCGCTCCCATTGGATTGGGAATCTCATTGGTACAATCATCACACTGATCTTCACAACGGTTGTTAGCCCGAGTTCTCCTATTACCGGCCATTGGCTGGAATAAAAGGAAAGTTAGGGGTAACACATAGAGGTTAATACAAAGACAAAAGTTGATGACTTATAAATAAACTTTAATCTCTTTAACTAATGAGTCTATAGGATTCAATCCAGGATTTTCATGATCTTCCTTCTAACATATATTCTTAGGGGCATTTTTCCCTTAATAAGGGTTCATACTAAGATTGTGAATTTATCAAAACATATCCCCCGGGAGTGTCGTAACCAAGAGTGCAGCAAGGCCCGTTGTCGTGCACCAGTTCCCGTTCGAGTCTAGCTCAAAGCGGTGTTTTCGGGTTTTACCCCTAGGATACATCTGTGCCAGAGCCGCCTCTACCTGCTCGTATCCAGACAGGGATGTATTTGTTTGATAAACCACTTACTTAGTATTTACCAAAACTTATGGATGTTTTTTATTATGCTTAGTCTTGTATCTAAGGCTTTACTAGGGTTTCCTAATCCCAAAAATAACTAAACCTATCCTTTGATACCAACTATGACAACCCTGCTTTTTATTACAACTTAAACATGCTTTATTACATAAAACTTCACTTGATACAACAAATAAGATAGAGAGTTTTAGTGTCTTTGGGGCTTAGGATCATTACATAAAAACTTTAAACTTGAAATACAACATCCTTATTGAAAACTTCCTTTACATGACCACTACATTCCTTCGTACTTAGCATTGCATGGGATAACCTGAGGACATGCATAAGAAAAGGGTGAGCTATAAATCCCAGTAAGGGAGTACACAATGAATAACATGAGGAGTACAATACATGTTAGGCAATAGGCATATCAATAGAGAATAAGAGAGACATGAACATAAAGGCATGATAAAGCATGATAATCATAACATGGAAATATGACAACAACACTTAACATTGAATTAGCATGAGCCAAGGCTCATTGCACATGGAGCATGAGTAAACCCTCATTGCACTTGAAGCACGAGTAAACCCTCGTTGCACTTGAATTAGCATGAGTCAAAACTCATTGCACATGACGTATCATGATACTATACTTTACCCAATGCATTGGAGCGCTATAAAGGGCGCACCCTTCTTAAACATTTCATTTCATGCATAAGTGTGCCACATGGATCATAAAACATGGATTCATAAAACATAATCATTTATTCCACGATAAAGGAATGTGGAATTCATACATGAAACTTTACAATCAATAAGTAAATGTGCATAAAGGTGAATACCCTTGATGGAGAAATGGGCATGGTATTCACTACACAACGATATTGGCTTAGAAAATCGGTGTGATTTCGGCAGCGTAACGGCGTGACATAAGAATTCATAAAAAAGGCTGATGAGAGAGAAATGGGTTCCTCATCATATTTACATGTAATGGACAGTAATAAGGTCATATAGATACATGTCCCAACAATTTAAAAGGAATTTAGATTCATGATACAAAAGTATTTCTTGAATATAAAAGAGGAAAAAAAAGGTTCCTTTCGAAATTTCGGCATAGTAACGGGTGTACATGGGAGGCATTTAATGAGAGAGAAAGGGGTCTCCCATCATTCAAACAATAAGAGGGAAGTATGGGAGAGGTTCGAAACCATACCCCAACATTCATAAATGAAATTAAAAGGGCAATACAACTTAAAGAAAATTGACAAAAATGAGAAAGGAAGAAAAACCCTTACTTGGAAGTGTGATTCCAAAGGCTAGAGAGAGGCTTGTGAGAGGCTTCTTGGGAGCTTGGGGCACCTTGAGAGGATTCTAGAGAGAGTAGGGCAGAGGTTGGACGAACTTCAAGGGCTTTGAGTGAGGAGGAAGTGGGAGCTTGGGTGGGTTTATATAGGAAAGGTGAGAGAATTCTTTATTATTTAGGTTTGGGACCCCTTATATTAAAATAATCCAAACCAAAAACCATCCCATGGTATTTGCCCATGGTTTCTGGAAAAGGAAAGAGGAAGACAATATTTTACAAGGCCAAGGTCCTAACTTATTAAAAAAATAGGGTTGCTTATGTGGAGGTGAGTCACACTCCCATGGAAATTAATTTAAAAAGGCAAAGTGTTGAATAAGTCTTGAGGGCTCCATTAATGCTTTGAAAAGTGAGTCAAAAAAACCCAAAACCTCATTATTTTAATGATAAAACACATATTGGCCTAACATAAGGATTATGGTATTTTATTACATCACCATTTGGTCATTATGATGTCATAAAACACATTATATATTTAAATGGTATTTAATTTTTACCCAAAAATTTGACTGTCTCAGAAAATTATGAAAAATTCACCGTTGGATAATTTCGACGTCCTGATTCCAAAAATAATATTTATTTTATCTAAATAATTTTCTAAATATGTGAATTTTCACTTTTAAAATAAAAACCGACATTTATAAAAAATTCACGGGTTTTGACAGAAATGGCTTTCAAACCTTAATAAAAATTTTAATTGCATTCATAAAATTATAAGATCATTTATATTTAATAAAAATTAATTTAATATTAATAATAATATTTTATTAAAATATTATTTAATTCAAAAATCCTTTAATTTAATAAAATATAATTCTTAATTAAATAATAACTAAAAACACCGTTTGTACTTTAAAAACTAATTACAATGTATCAAAAATGACTAGAAATTATATTCATTATTATATACAAAGATAATGCACATGAACATGGTGCTACTTATTTGTTACATAACCCCTTAAAATAGCCGCATAAGACCTAAGGGTAAGGTGTGCGATGGTGACAGACTCTTGGGGTTGCTCGGATAACATCGCTCGAGTGGTAATCTCTATCAACTTCCATTTTTCCCGTAGACGATCACGTTCGAGCTTGACTTGATGAAGCTCAGCTTGGGCTTGGTCAAGGGCAAAGCCCAAAGATGCCACCTCCTTTCCGAGCTCCGACAAATGGGCTTCGTAAGGGGCAATTCTACTGGATGAGGCCATTGCTTCCTTTGTCTGAGTAGAAAATTGGTTCGTTAAAGCCTTATATTTAAACTACCCAGATGATCACTGTTCAACGACTATAAAAGTAACGGTCACAAATCTTAACGTTAAACTAAAGAAGTTGACATCTTATAAAAACATTTTTTTTAAAGAAACATTTAACTGGATCAAGAGGGATTTTCCATTAATGAAATTTTGGTTCGTTACATATCATCAACCCTAACCCAAATGATTTCTCTACTGTCACTACTAGAGAAGATCAAGAATGATCAGAAAGAAGATCTTTTGTTACATAAGAAGTTTGAAGCTGTGAAGTATGGGAAGATTCCATAGATCAATACTAATGAAGAAGGTGTACTGAAATTTCATAAAAGACAATGTGTTCCATCTATTCTAGAAATAAAAAAGGAGATGATGGATGAAGATCATAACTCTACTTTCTTTATACATCCTGGTAGAAAGAAACTGTATAGGGACCTTCATCATCATTTTTTTTGGGATAATATGAGAAGGGAGATTTCTGACTACACATCATGTTTCTTGGTATGTCTATAAGTGAAGGTGGAGAAAAAACTTCCTAAAGGGGTATTACAACCACTACCCATACCAGTATGGAAGCGGGACAATATCCTTATGGACTTTCTCACTATTCTCTTGAGAACATCCAAATGAAAAATGAAATATGGAATATTTTGGACCATCTCACCAAGACTGGCCATTTTATCTCCATTTGGGAATATTTCTCTCTTGATCAACTTCCAGGATTTACATAAAGGAAGTGTTAAGGCTGCATGGAGTTCCACTTTCTATAGTATCTGATCGCGATCCAAGGTTCATAATAAAATTTTGTCGAATTCTTCAACAAGCTCTGAGCCCTAGATTGAATTTTAGTATGGAATATCACCCCTAAACTTATGGACAATCTGAAAGGACAACTCAAACACTCAGGGACATTCTAAGAACATTATCAATAGTATTTATAGGTGAATGGGATCAACATCTACCTTTATTTGAGTTCCCTTACAACAACAGCTTCCACTCGATCATTCAGATGGAACCCTGTGAAGATCTATATGGAAATCGATGTAGAACTCCTACTTGTGGGGATGAAGCTGGTGAGAGAATGATTCTTGGGACTAATCTTGTGCAATATATGACAGAAAAGGTCCATTCCATCCAGCAACACATTAAGGCTGCTCAGAGTCAGCGAAAGATCTATTCCTACAACCTTCAAAGGGACTTGGAGTGTAATGTTAGTGAAAAAGCATTTCTTCAGATTTCACCTTGGAAGAGAGTCATGAGGTTTGGGAAAAAAGTAAAGCTCAACCCTAGGTATATTGGCCCCTATGCAATCATTTATCATGTGGGATTAGTGTCCCATTAGCTTGCACTTCCTCCAAATCTAGAAAAAGTTTGGGATGTCTTAAACATATCCCTCTTGAAGAAGTACATACCTGACCCTTCACATTTAATAAATACAGAGGTGGTACAACTGGTAGATGAACTCTCTTATGAGGAGAAACCAATAGAGATCTTGGATCATAGAGACAAGTCTCTATGAAAAGAGACTACCCACCTTGTTAATGTGTTGTTGAGGAACCAAAAATGTGAAGAATCCACATGGTAAACGGAAGAGTTTATGAGACAAAAGTACCCACACCTTTTCTCATCAGAGGTTATTAATTAAATTTAGGGGACAAAATTTCTTAACGGTGGAAGAATGTAATGAACCAAACATTTTTAATTATATTTGTTTCCTAAATTTGTGTGTTATTAAATTTTATACTCAACAAAACTATATCCTTTAATTAATGAAGTGGGTAAAATTAAAATGAGACCTTTGTGTTTTGACTATTATATGACTGTTGGTCAATATGACCATTGGAAACTATAATATTAAAATTGTATTTTTATGAATACATTTATCTAGGTTAATTAATATAGAAAGAAGATTGAATGGCCTCATCCAACAGACTTGGTCCATATGAAGCCCATCTGTCGGAACTTGAGAAGGAAGTAGAATCATTGGGCTTTGCTATGGACAAAGACCAAGTCAATCATCAACATATGAAGTTTGAATAGAATCGCCTATAGGGGAAGTTCATGCTAATAGAAATCACTCCTCGGACAATGTTGTCTGAGCCACCACAAGAATCTATCATCATAACTCACCTTACACTTAGGTCCTCTAGTTGTGTTATAAGGGGATATGTAATGTGACCTTTGATTCTTTCTGTAATCCATTTATATAAATAAAATTGTTTTTTCTTATTATGGAAATGTTTGTGAATTTAAATATCCAAATAAATATAAGATGTGTATTATTTATGAATTTAGGAAAAAGGGGCATTTTAAAATATTTTTTTATTCTTTAATTAATTAATAATGTGGAATGACTTTAAAAAAATGGTCTTATACAGTTTTGATCAGTGATAATTTTAGAGTCTAATAAGATCAACATGATTTTAAGGGAATAGTAAAGTATGAATAGTAACAAACCCGTATGAATAGTAATGAAGAGTAATGTATAGAAAATTGGAAAAAAAATAGAAAACTCACACATGAATGTATAAATACAATTAAAACATCTTAAAAGTGAAAAAATGATAATAGTATATGTTTTGATATTTTTTATGTCATACATATTTTACTTACAATTTTATAATTAATTTAATAATTTATAATGGAAATATATTTTCAGAAAATGTAATCATGAATTGTTACGTTATGGTATTATGGATATACTTTAATTTTTTGGGTCCATGATTACTTTTATAAGTTATTACAATATGATTTATAGTTTTCAAGTTGGATTTTTTGAATAAATAATCATTTTATTTAAAAATTAAATTAAAAATATATATAATATTGTTTCTATTAAATGTAGTTTTTTATTTGAATTCAGATCATCGATATTAGGAAATATTGATTTTTTGGGATTTTTACAAAACAATAGAAGTTTTGTTGAATAGTAAAAATACAGTTTGAATTTCGGGTGTGTAATGGCACCATTAATTATGTAACAATGATGTAAGATTTGTGGTTGAATTATTAATAGTGATATATGCTATGAGGTGTCCCATGCGACCAATACCATGGGAAAATACCATGGGCAAGCCCATGGTTTTTAAAATTCCTCCGATGAGGTGTCCCTTGGAAATTAATAATTTATACCCTAACTTTTCCTATAAATACCAAGCAATTTCCCTCATTCATTTCATTCAAAAATCCTCCTCAATTATGTAATGGTTTCCTTAACTCCCAAGGAGTCCTCCTAAGGTTCCCTCAATCCTCCCAAGGTCCCTAACTTCAAGCATTCAAAGTTACTTTTCAAGGTAAGGGATACTTTCACCCACCTCTTTTAAGTCCCGACTTCTTTTATGTTATGACTTATAGTTTGATTTTATTATGAGGGGGTTTGTTATTATATATCATTACAACTATCCATTTATTTTTAAAATGATGATAGATCCTTTCCGCTCTAATAAATTTATTTTTTGAATTCTTAAGTGACGTCGTTAGGCTGCCAAAATGTTTTGTAAAAGAAGTCACATCTTCTCTTTTTCATCGAGTTACATATTCATATGGTATATTTTTAAAATATAGACACAATGATCTTATGTATTTTTATTAAGTTCACCTAATGAATAATGAGTTATTTATGAGTGGGTTACTCTAGTCTCCTCTCTTTTCATTGTTTTTTAAAACCATGTTATATAGTGGTTATGCTCTAGAAATTTCATCTTAAAATTTTTCTCTCTTTCTGTCAAGAAATATAATTGTTTTAATTATGTAAATACCCACAATGATTTTGTTTATATGGGTGTTCATAAATACACAAGAATATGATATATATTTTTTGAATTGACATAAATATATCACCCACTCCCTTTACATGGGTTATAAATGACTTAACGATCCTGGTTTTTAAAAACATTTAAACATCATGATTTTGAAATGAAACCCATTTATTTTTTCCTCTATGGGTTATTTATGAAATTTTTGATTATGATCTATGTGGATCACATGTAAATAAATATATTTTAATAGTGCCCCCTGATATAGCTCCCATGCATTGGGTAAATATTTAATCTCTAGATATGAGGCGTTTCACGAGGCCTTGGGGAATAACCTCGGTAATATTTATGACACCTCGGGGATAAACCTTGGTGATATGTTCATGAATGTCGAAACAAAACATTGTATCCACATATTCAAGTTATGATTCATGTTATTTTTATTATGATATTCCTATTCTTCCATTGATCTTGCCTTTATGACTTTTATCATGTTCTTATTAATATTGCTCAAGACCACATGTCAAATATTTCACTTGTTTTTCTTACTGATCCTTCTGCTCACCATTTCCTTTGATGTATGTCTACAGGATATGAGATGAAGTAATTTTACAAAGGTTTAACCAATGATTAATCCTAAAGTGTGGTATAGAATAATGTTCTATCTTGTTTTCATGTATTATGTACTTTATTTCCAAGACACTAGTCTTTAAAGATCCTCTATTTTTAAAATGTAATGAAATGTTATGTAATAAGAAGGTGGGATTCTATACCCACACATAAATGGTGTATTTGAAATGTAAATTATTATTTTAAAAAACAATTTTACAGACACATATAATACCATATTCTATAAAAAATAATTATTTATTTATAATGTATTTTTGCGAAAATGAAATTATTGTTATTTCCTTAACGTAAATAAGTTTGAGTATATTAGAACGATATTTTGAGAAGAATATAGTATCTAAGAGGTTAGTGGAAATATGGTTGGATGTAGGGAAGTTCAATGCTTACAAATTATGGATTTTAGAAGTCAAAGATATATGTGACTTTTCTCTAATCATCCTATGGAGTTTAAGATACATGGGCATAAAATATATAAATATATTCATTTAATTATCCTGAAATGTGAATATTACTATTTTTTGAAGTATTGTACAAGAAAAAATACACAGTTTAATACAAAATATATCCTAAAATAGTTATTGGGTTTTTCAGTAAAGCCAAAATTAAATATTCTTATTAGTTAGCATAAGTGAGTGAGCATAACTTAATAAAAAAATGTTTAAGATGCTCTAGAAAATGAATAATGTAATTAATTAAATTAGATAATAAAATATTTAAATTAAAATGTTTGGTAGAAAGGTTTATAAAGATGATGATGATGATCATACATAGAGTTCGATGTATCCCACATAAGATATCATTGGAAAATATGATGTTGTGTAGTTAATAAGATTGAATACGTTTAAAGACAAGAACATTAGGAATATGATTCCAAAGCCTCATGGTTATTAAAACTCAATTTCTTCATAGATGATACTCCATAAAGACTCAGTGGGAGTGTATTATCTTATGGATACATAGATATATGATAGGATTTACATATGATGTAATTTGTTAACAAAACCCTTGAATGTTCATTGTACATAAGGATAATCTGACGGTCTATAATATATGATATAATAAGTATGTTCTTATATTCAAAATGATAAATATACATATAAGATTTTTAAAGATATATAATTCATCCTTTTAAAGGAAATAATAAATTAAGCATTCTTTTATATTGGTTTCAAATACACACATATATATATATATATATATACACTTCATAATTATAGTGATGATTGACTTATAAATGTTTGAAATTAATTTATACCCAAACGATTTTCATCATGGTATAATATATTAGATGATAAAATATTAATATTATTATGAATATGATTCTCAATATATAGATTAAAAATATTCTCTTGACACAAAAATGGGGTTTTTACATTGGATGACCCACTATGTATAGAACATGTTGTGACATTATAATGGTTTTGGAATACTAAGGGTGTATGGATCATATTTGAGTCCCCATTACCTAATATGTTGAGATACCAATAATGAGAATCATCATAATTTCATACCCTAAAAATGAAAATTTACATGTTAAGTTAGCTAATTAGGGGTATTTGAATATGTTTCTGATCATGTCATCGGTCGGTTCTTAACCAAGAAGATATTTTTTCTTCTCATATGATGAGTATGAAATCATGTCCCTCTATTGAGATTTATTATGGAGTGTGTGACCATTCTTAGATGCTATATATCTTTTTTATAATGCACATGGGACAAAATTATCTATTCTAACCCAAAAAAATTACATATATTTTTCTTTTTATTTAGTTATGTGTGAAACATTTAGTACTATAGTATAGTACAAAACAAAATAATAACACTTTGTGTCATTAATTGAGATCATTATATTTAGTTAATAATTAGACATATTGAAATTAACAATATTAAAATTGGAAAATAAAATGAAAAAATGACTATAATAAGAAAATTTAGTTCATCTCTCATAAAAAACAATGCTAAAAAGAAACAATACATTTGTAATGTAATATTAATATGGAAAATGAAGAACGCTGAACCTTGATTAAAATTGAATTTATAGTTGAATGGATAATATAGATGTTATTTATAGGATGTAGATAACAATTATGAGCTTTGTAAATTTTGATAGTTGGGAATTATTACCATATGTAATGTAGCAATTATAATGTGAACAATATAATCAGTTTATATCAAGGGTAATTATTAGACATAATTTTTATATAGTGTAGAAACAATGGCCTCGTATTGTATAATAAAACATTATGGAGCTCATTTATCGGATCTTGGGAGAGAAGTATAATTATAGGGGATTACATGTGACCAAGCCCAAGAAGCGATCCAATATGTGAGGCTCGATAAAAAAACCCATTTAGGTATATGGTAGTATAATAAGATATTATGTATGTAGACCATAATATTATAAATGTGTTTTTTTAGAAATGAAATAGTGGTTTCTTCTATATTATTCTCATTATTTTTTTATTTAATAAAATACCCATGTATATAATATGAATGTGATAAAAAGTTTTTTGGATACCCACAAAAAATAAATAATTTTTTTAAAAATATATAATTTATGTTAAAATAAAATATTGTGAAAAAATTAATATTTTAAAATAAAATTTATTTTCATGAATATTATTATAAAACACAACTTATTTATATATAAATGATTATTTAATCATATAGAGTCCATGATAATTTTTATAGGGGTAGGAAAGTAGATTATGTCCAAAAAATATTATTTTTCAATAAATCGCGACTTTTATAAAAATATTATTTCTATATTAATTATAATATTTGTTTGATAAAATAAATTTAGTTTCTAAAATCTATTTTTCTAAATTTTCTAATGGATAATTTTTCATAATTTCTTAAGACAATCAAATTTCTGGGTAAAAACAGATATGATTTGAATATATGTTTCGTATTATGACATCATAATAAGCTAAAAGTGATGTAATAAATGATATAAAAGATTTTATCAAAATAAATTTTTCATCATTACAATATATTATTTTAATTTGATTATTTTATTTTATGAAACCTATAATGAACCTTCCAAAACAGAAAAGATATTTTTAGAATTTATAAACATTTTTTATAAAAAAGAATCAATTTGACATCATGAATTATTTTATTTTGATATGTTTTACTATTAAGATAATAAAATATTAAAACCCAATCCTCTTAAATAGAATCCATTGAAAAAACAATGGTAATTAATTTTTTTTTTGTATTTTATATTAATTAGATGTCAAATTCTTAAGATTGAAAATTAATAAACTATATCCTCTATTTCACTATAAATACCTACCCATTATCCAATTAATATTCATTAAAAATCAATTATTAATATATTTACAATAATTTTACCTCTATAGATGCAGGTGAATGAGTTTTTAGGGGTTTATAGAGAACCTCTCAATCATTAATAAGAAACCTCTCATGGAAAGTGTTTTATCCCTACTTTTTCAATACCATCACTTTCATTGTTAAAATACCCCTTATTTATAGGTTTTCATGTCCTAATGTGCTTATAATAAGTTCATACTATCAAAATTATTCAACATCAATGAGATATTATCTTATCTCTCAATAATACTTTCTTTAAATTTATGTACACCCATTTTTCAAAAAAAATTATCCAACAATTTTCCTCGACATACCCTTATGTTATGAATACCCAACCCTATTTTTATTAAAGGGAAATTAAAAATATATAACTATCCATTGTAGAATAAGGGGATTATATATATATAATCATCATTCCTTACTCGTGAGACTGAAATGAAGAAATATGTTCTTATATGATATGATCTTCACAACACATGTAAAGTTAACCATATGGCGAGTGTTCTCTAATATTTCTCTAGAATATTGGATAATGTTTAAATATTATGAGATTCAATTTATTGTGCATGGGTGTTTATCCAAATCAAATTACAATATATTTTATTTATGGTTATTATTGACTTAGGCTTATTATTTCACATTTTTGGTTGTTGCTATATTCATATGATACCTTGATTTTATTATATATTTTTCTAATTCCATGCCTCTTTGTGAGTATTTATGAATATTATGTTTTTATGGTATCATGATATTCCACTCAAATCACATGTATTATTTATCATCATGTTATGATTTTATCATTCCCACACCAAGATTTATATCTAATCCATTTCTTTTATTTGTCCCCAGGTTATTATAGGAAGTACAATGATCTTAAAGGGAAGAAAGAGAACATTATGATGTTTTCAATAATGATATTTTATGTTATTTCAAGTTAATTTTATATTAATATAATTTCAAAAATATAGTAGGCCTCTTAATTTTCAATGATTTTATTATTTGTATATTTATTTTAATAAAAATAAATAAAATTTATTACAAATATGATTTGTTATTGTTGGTATCATAGAATGGTTTAGTTACTTATAGTGACATGAATTTAAAAAAAATTATGAAACCCCTATATATAAGTATAAATATAGTAAAACATCAATATATATTGTTGAAGTATACAGTATGTGGTTTATTTAATATTACAACCCGTATAGAAGATTGGAAGGTGGATACAGTTGTGGAAAAATTATCTAATGGTTAACAACACCAAAAATGATAGTAGATAATTGAATCAATCTTTAATTGGTGCACACTTATTGGCAGTAATATTACACACCGAGCTAGACACTCACAGGGGATATAATTTTGATAATTCATAATCTCTATAAAAATCATTATAAATGAATAGAATAAAATTATTGGTTAGAGAGGTCAATATGAAATTGACCACATATAACCTAGATTAAAAAATATCGATTCATAAGATAGTTTATATATATAATTCATTTTCTGTTAATTAGTTTTACTTTATATATTTTTGTTAAATCATATATCTTTATAACAAACATTACTTTTTTTGTAATTTTTTTTTGGAATATAACAGGAATATTTTGATAAAACATATTCAATGGAAAATGTGATTATTTACATAAGTCAATTACTAATATTATGGGAGTGGAGAAAATAACATCAATTAAGTACTTGAAAACCAGATTCATGTTATGACTTATAACGTGAATCTTGTCAAAAGTTTTCTTCCTCCCAATAAATTCTATTTTGTAGTAAATTCCTTTATGAATAAATGCCTATAAATTTTAGCTCATCTTCTGACCCCTTCTTCACGAAGCGATTGATTAACTCGATTGAAAAGATATTTTCAATCTTTAAATGCTCTGGGAAAGAGATATACATATTGGTTGTTTATATCTTATTGGTAGAAACTATTCTTTAGTGGACACTTTAAAAAATATAATGACCGATGAGGAAATTGAATAAATGGAATGTAATGGATTCAATAAAAATTATGTTTAATCCATGCGATCATATAATGAAATATTCACATGAAATTCATGGTACAACTCCAACTTTTTCATTAATCCAAAAATTTATGATGATAGCATCTTTTTTAGCCTAAATCCAAATTTATGAAGGTAATTTTCAATTAATGACATTAATAGTTATAATAAAATTGACTATTGTTCCATTAATATGGATTTTTGATTCTAAATGGTCTAGTGTAATTAGAGATATGATGTGGAGGATGGAGATTAAAAATAGATAATCATTAGACAATAATAATGCTGATAATATAGTTAAACATTTTATTTTTAATATGTGTGAGAAGAACCATCCTGGAAATTTTCCCAATGGAATGAGGTTATCTTTAATGTGTGTAAATGTGGGGTATCAACATAATGAATATTGATGGGAGATGAAGAATCCCGCTGATTTGGAAGAAGAAAATATTGTCCTGGTAAACCATCACACTATGGTTAAATTCATAAAACTAAATAGAACATGGAAACAATTCAAACTAGTACTGAAGATAATATTTATCAAATATAACTAAAGAAAACAACTTCACATGCCAAGAGAGTAGGGTAAAAATTATCATAACATAAATTTGGAGGTGGATCCTTAAAAAAAGTGGTGACTGGTATTCTAATTATTCAATCGTGAATATCGATTGTACCATTGGATTCTACTTCTACGCATTCTTTCATGTCATTCATGTTTAGTAAAACTATTCAATAACCACCTCAAAACATGATGTTTGTGTAATTTATGAAAAGAATAATGTAGAAAAATTATTTCATGTAAAGGATATAAATCCTCCCCAATCAATATTTGTAGAAAAAACCTCTCATTAATCCTTGTAACATTCCCTTTGGTGTAATTTTATATCATACTGATCAGGGATTTACATTACTTAAATAGTGATAATTTTACTTTTAATGAGAATTAAATGTCCTTTTTCATTGCAAATCATATTTTAATTATATAGATGAAAATAAATGAGGATGAACCTATATTGTAATCTTCTTCTTAGGAATATATATTACCACTTTATAATAAATGGTATCTTGCTAAAATGATTGAGAAATTGAGATGAACACTCTCCAAGACATGCCCATTTTAAGGGAATATTCTAATTTATTTCTTGAATATTTCTTTCGTCATCCTCTTAATCAATGATTTGTTCTCAATTGAACTTATACAAGGTGAACCACCAATATCGAATACATCATAGAGAATTAAAACTATTGACTAGAAAAACTAAATAAGTATCTATATGTTAATCAATATAATGGATTTATATTTATATGTTATACACTATGAGGTATGTTATCCATCTTATATTATAATAAGGTAGAGTCAATGTGTCACTCTAGTTATTATCTAGAAAAAAATAAGATCATGATCAAAAATAAATATCCATTAAAAATAATTTACGAATTTTGAAAATAAACTATGTAGAAACGATTTTTTCCAAAATATGGGTCTTCGGTCATGATATTTCTAATTAAAGGTGAAGAAGGATAATTTTCCAAGAATACATTTCATAAAATATATGGGAAATATGAATTCAGAGTGATGTAATTATTACTCACTAATTCCCCCAACACTATTCATTGAATTGATGTATAGAGTCTTTAGAGATTATTTAACTATTTTGGGGTATTATTTTTTTATTATACTCTCATATACTCTAAAATACACTAGGAACATGATAAGAATTTGAGTACTATGCTAAAGAAACTGAGAAAAAATATATTTTATTCTATATTAGGAATGTGTGAATTTTGGTTATAAAAATTTTCATTTTATGGTAATGTGTATAAAATAAAGGGTATATATATGGGTCATTAGAAAAAATTGTTTGTTTATGAATATCCCTAATGGAAATATGAAATATATATCTATAGTTTCTTTAGAGTTAGTGTGTACTATCAATGATTTTCATGAATATTCCCATTATTTTTGGACACTGAATCCCATTAACTTGAAAGGGAGTGATGTTTTTATGGAGTAATATATACAAGGATAACATTAAAGATATAAAAAGGTGGATAATTAGTAAAACTTTGGTGAAAGTACCCACCAATGGAGAAATATTTTTGATCTACAGTGATACATAATATAATGGAATGAGTTTGGTACTAATGAATAATGATAAAGTGATAGCATATTCTTTTAGATAATTCATGATCCATGAACATAACTATCTGATCAATGATTTAAAGTTAGATACATGGATCATCTAATTTTATAACATGAGACACTACCTCTATGTGGAGAAGAATGATATATATATGTCCGATATTATCTTTATCTGTGTATGAAAACAATATCTCAACAAGTGGAAATGAGGGTTGTTAGATATCATCAAGGGTCATGAATTCTCATTCCATTACAATCATGGGAAGGAAAATAATGTGGAAGATTCTCTGAGTATAAAGTATCATGAATCCTTCTTCATGATGAGGATTAAAAGGGGTCTAATATTCCTAGACAAGAAATACATGGAAATGTGAATCATTTTTGAAATAATGGCATCTCATATTTCTCAAATAATTACTTAACCATCCATCCATGTGAACATTAAAGAGGCCTAGAGTGATTATGTAGCGCTAGAAAAATAGGTAGATACTATTCAAATGTTCAACTTGATGATGTTGGAATTATATGTAATAGAATATGAATATGTTTCCAATCAAAACAAAAACAATATAGGGATAATTTTGATGATGGATATATGAAAACCTCCTTTATTCATCCATTGTGCAATAAGATATAACGATATCTGAAGAAAAACTTCTGGTGTGAAAACATGAAGAGGGAGATTATGAAGTTTCTATATCAATGCCTGATATTCTAAAAAGATATAGCTATACCAAAAAAGTACAATAGGATAAATCATCCATTATTCCTAATTATATGGAAATGGGAAAATATCTCAATGTATTCTATCCTAGACTTCCCCAAAACTCTTAAAGGCAATTAAACCATTTGGATTATATATGAAATCCTTACAATGTGTGAACATTACAATTATATAAATGAGAATTTACCTCTTCACCAACACATCATGGTATAAATAATATAAGTGGAGTCGATACATGAGGTACCACTCTCCCTTATATCTGATCAATATTCAGGGTTTATCTCAAGGTTCCAAAGCAGTCTTTTGCAGGTGTTGTATACAGAGTTTGGTTTAAATACTACTTATCACACTCAAGAAGATAGATAGTTTGATGGAATAATCCATATTATAGAGGATATACTCTGACCAAATTCAATGTATTTCTATGTATGTTTGGATCAAAAACATGCACTGGTAGATCTCTCAAATGACAATAGTTTTCATTATAGAATTCAAATGGAATCATATAAGGCTATGTATGAGAAGAGGAACATGACTCCAACAAGATGGGGTGATATTGGAGAACAGAAGCTAATAAGACTAGATTTAATTTAATATATATAATTCAAGGTTAAAACCATTCAAAATCACATGAAATTAGCATAAAAATTATACGAACCCTATGCACACAGTCATTAATGAGTCTTAGGTTTTGATGTTATAAATAAATTATTTTTTATATCATTATGGAATAATGCCCTGTGGTTTGGGAAGAAGGGAAGGACAAGTCTAGGATACATCATCCACTTTGATATTCTTGATTATAGTATAGTTGTATCTTATCGACTAGACCTACCACTCAAACATTCTTAAGTACATGATATTGTCTAAGTATCCCTTTTAAGGAATTACATTCCAGATCTCCCATGTACAAAATCCAGAAGTGGTAAACTTATAGTACAATATTTCATATGAAGAAAATATAGTGAATATTATGGTTCATCAAGACAATTCTATATAACACAGGACATCCATGCTAGTCAAAGTACTATGGTGGAGCAATAAGATTGATTTGAAAAGTGGTATTTGAAATATGTGATGTAACAAAAAAACACTCAACAATTTTAGGGTATAAAATGAATTTTTGAGGTGGAATTTTTTGAAGTGGGATATTTTAATGACCCATATATTTATATGTATAATTTTTTTTTCAGTATATGTATTTGTTACATATTTAGCAATGTAGTTTATAATAATATTAAATGATAATAATTTATATCATTAATTGAGAACATTACATTTAGTCAATAATTATATATATTAAATTTCATGATATTACAATGTAAAAATAAACTAAAAAAACTAAATAACTATAAAGGAAAATTTTGATCATCTTAGTATCTTGAAATTATTACACTCATGTAAGATGCTATAAAATAGAAAAAATGTTAAAAATTTAATTTTCATTATGAAAATGAACAATATAGGAACAAAATTAAACTAAGATATAAATAAATAAAATGGGAGGTATTTATAAGAAGAAGAAAACCTTTATGACCATTGGGAATAATGTCCTTGGGGTAATAGGACAATTGGTAATGTAATAGTATTAATTTTACCATTATAATCAATGGATATTAATGGTTGTCAATAGAACTAATTGATATTTAAGTGATAGATGATATCCTCAACAAGTAGAATCAATATTGAAAAAAATTAATCAGATCAGGGGCTGGAGGTTGCATCTCTGAGGTTTTCACATGACCAATCCCAAATAAATCATCAAAATGTGGTGCTATAGTGGAATTGCCTTTGAAAATAATTTATGTTTGTTGTGATAAAAAATATATCTATTTTAGTTGATCCACCCCATGAATTTGTTGTCATCTCACACCTTTCTCTTAGGTCATATTGTAGTGTAATAAGGGGTTGTGTATATAGGACTCAGTACTATAAAGCTGTAATTTTATTTTCACAAATGAAGTGATAGTTTCTTCAATCCCATTTTAATTATTTTATATTTAATAAAATTAACAAGAATATAATATGTAATTATAATAGAAATTATTTCAGATATAAAGAAAACAACATTGTATTTTTGGAAAATATATAATTTAAATTAAAAATCTATTATGAACACATAAAATGTTTTATATACACGTTATTTAAAGTAAATAGAATAATAAAACATAGTTTAATTAAATATCAACGATAATATATTTTATAGTACCCTATGTATTTTTTATAAGTGATAGATAGTTTATAATGTCATAAAAACTATTATATTTAAATAAATAATTATTTTTATTTAAAATAAAATATTAACATATTAAAAAATTATTTTGATGAAATAAATATCATTTTTAATGAGAATATCAAAATTATCCAGTGGTGTATTATTTATAATTTTTTGAGACTTCCGGATTATTGGGTAAAAATTAAATACTGTATAAATATAGGGTAAATATTATGAAAACATAGTAACCAAAAAGTTATATAAAAAATGATATAAATGGTTTTATTGACCAAAAATAGTGTTCTTAATTAATATAAGTAATTTTTATTTGATAATATAATTTTTTTCATACCTATAAAGAACATTCCAAAATAGAAGGCATATTTTAATATTTTAAAAAAAATTAATTATGAACATGACTCACTTAAACATAATGAATGAATTTATTTTATGGAGTTCGCTTCATATACTATTAAAATATTAAAATTTACTCCTTGAAAAATCCAATGGAAAAAAACCATGATAAGTCCAATGATTTTATATTTTATATTAACTAGGTGTCCAATGCCTATGTTTCGATATTAATAAACAATATTGTAACTTTTTATATAAATAATAACCCATTATACCATTAATAATCCCTTATTACAATATAAATGTTAACTAATTTTCCCTTTAAATATTTCTACAAAGGAGTATCTAAGGTTCTAAGCATCTGAAATGAAGATTTAAGAAGAAACCTCTAAATGTAAGGCTTCTCTTCTTCTTCATATCAATAAAAATGTATATTTTTATTATGATTTTTCATTAAATATGGTTATGTTCTCATGTGCTCACAATAATCAATTATTTTCCAAATGATACATAATTTATCGTATAATACCATTAGCTCTCATTAATCATTTGCATGAAGTTTTATGTACACTCATTATTCCATTGAAATTGTCCCACAATTTTCCATGAAATATCCTTGTGTAATAAATTTCAAACAATTTTTTATTAAATTATATCGACCTTGATATAAATAAACTTCTTTTTTTTGTACCACCATGTATGCAAACCACATTACTTACTCATGGGATGGAAATGTTGAAATATTTTCTTACGTACTACACTTGATGTAAAACAATTAATGATAGATATATTAAGGGTGAACCCTTATAGAGCTACAATACATTGGGTAATATTTTCATATCATGAGATACTATTGGTTACCCTAATCATGCCATGTTATGGTGTCTCTATGGTTATCCTTGGCATATGCATATCATGTAATGTTTTATGTTCTTTCCACATATTGTTTCTTTCACATTCATATGACCCATGAATTTATGAATTCTTTTTCTATCATCATGCATCAATGGGATTATGTTTAATTGTTACAAAATTATTTTATCATGATACACCTATGGAATCACATGTATTATTTATCAATCATGTTATTTTATTTTTATTCTCTTATGGGACATTATATCTAACCCCTTCATTTTGAATGTCCGTAGGCTATCCTATGTGGTTTTATGAGTTCAAAGTATACTTGGAGAACATTATGGAGTTTAAAAAATTAAGGATACATTTTATTTTGAGATAATGGTTTATATATCTAACATTACAAATAGACTAGGTATTTTGATTTTTGGGGATTTTATTATATGATAATTATGATAAAAAACATGAAATAAACTTAATTATAAATATGGTATGTTATATTATACATAAAGAATAATTACATGTGATGTATTCATCAACCATGTATATCTGTACAAGTAGAATCAATAACATATGTGTGATTTATATGGGATCAATCTGCTATATGTCCCATGGTTAGAATATTTTCAGGAAATAGGGAAAATATGAGAATAAAAATTTTCTTATAATGGAAAATTATGGATATAGATATATATATACATGGATTTGATATAGATAATTCCAAAAACCTTTCATGGATAATTTATAATTGATTATTTTCTAGAATTTTATATATTTTTAAATTCAGGTATCAGATGATTCATATTTTTTAAATGATACAAAGCCTCATGGGGCTACACTATCTGGTTTACTAAATGAGTATTGAGTTTGAAAGAGGGAGATAATTTAAAATTCTTTTATTGTCAATCAAATATTTTTTCATTGGTACTCATAAGGTATTACATATGATGTGATACAATATAAAGATAATGATAACTCCAGAAATGTTTTTTGGAAGATATGTAAAAGGGGTTTTGGATGTGACTAAACATACTATTTTATATAAAAATATTAGTTGAAAAGGTCCAAATATTTTAGGCTTCAGTGCATGTGGGAGAATGATGAATTTTTTCCCTAAATCTGTATACATGGGATTCTTTTGAGAAACAAAATAATGTTGACTTTCCACATGCATGCGATGCTATTATTGTATTTGATCATATAATACGGAATAATAACTATTATTATTCACATGGAACTTCCTTTTAAGTAATATTTAACGATATGTTTCATATGGCGGAATGTGTAAGAGTTAATTAATTCATTTAATTAATGTATGAAATGAATAAAACATTAACTTATGTGTTGTAATGTATACCTTATTTTATGAATCACTCGGGGTACCATCATTCCTTTATAAACCACTATCATGAGACTGAATTAGGTGTGTTTTCATGTGGTTTTAGTTTGAGGATCCTAGGTTTATAAGGTCACATAACCATTCTCTTTATTTACCATGTCACTAGCATATAGTGTAGAATGAATGGATCCATCCCAAGAATAGACTGATTAAATTGGCCATAGGATACCTACAGAGACATGTGGATTTCATCTACCACATCAGTGATCTCTCTCAAGAACATGTGATGTTGAACAAGATGTTGTAGTATGTATTTTTGTGAATGAAATTCAATTATTCAAGTTCTTGGATTATATTTTTTTTATATTTTATATTATCTTACATGGTGATATTCTATTTAGGGTTTCTTATGCTTCTACAACTTTGATTAATTATTAATCAAATCTTTGGAACCAATAACCAAATTTTACATCTAATAGTCTACAAGATAGATAATAGAACTAATGGTACAAGGTTTAAAGAAATGAGTGGAATTACATTCAAGTTCAAAATAAATTTTAAAAAAAATATTAATAAAAAATATAATGAAATATAAATATTCAATTTTATGTACATTATATGACATGTAAAACAAAATACAATATAAAATATACCACAAAAACTTCTAATGAAAATCCCACAACCTCCTAGAACTCCAGAACAACCACCAGAATCAAGTAATAGCCAACTCAATAACCAACACCCTCTTGAAGAACTATAAAATATATGTATATATGGGGGTGAAAATATAAGTATACATAGTAGTATCCTCATTGAAACCTATCGTGAAATTGTACAACATGGTAACTTGTAATGACCCGAACTCTTATAAATTATATTCCAAATTTTATTTAATTAAATGTATTATTTTGTAATATGTTTATAAAAAAATCACGCACTTATTTTTTTATTATATAAAATTGGATTAAAAACATTGTTTAGTATTATTACCATTCATAATATTTTCATTGAATAGTGATCACATGATTAATATAAATATTGGGTTTTAACAAATCCAATTTACACAGTCAAAGTAAGTGATTGCCTCAACTAGTAGAATAGCGCCACATAATGCCCATTTATTAGAGATTCTAATAGATATAACATCAGTGGGATTTTCCCTTTACCAAGCCCGTGCTGAGATCCCACAACATAAGCATTAGCGAAATCATTTATGGGATATGTTGAAGCTCGTCAAGATCAGTCCGCATACCATATTCACCAAACAACCCCATGAATGTTTAATTGTCATGAATTTTATTGTTTATGAGTTTTTAGGTGTATTAATGGAATATGTATCAATACTATAGAATTATGTTTAATATATTATTTTTTATAAAAATATTAATACATTTTCATCATATTATTTTTAATTTATAAATGATTTGTTTTTTTATATAATAAAAAAAATAGTATTTTAGGTAATTTTTAAAATCAATTAAAGAATTTTTTTTATGAATTAATTGGTTTTTAAAAAATAATAATATTTTCCTAAAATATTTTAATTAAATATTCTTATAAATTATTAATGATCAATTATGTTTTATTATATCAAAAGTAATTTTTATAAGAACTCGAAAAATTTTGTTCTAAAAAAACCCACCATTTCTTAATAAATGTATATTTTATTTTAAAACTGAAAATTCAATTAATTAGAATATTTTATAGATAAAATTAATACTTTTTTGGAATTATAATATTGGAATTATTTAAAATATAATTTTTCATAATTTTCTTAAATAATTGAATTTGGGGGTAAAAAGTAAACATCGTATAAATATACATTCTTTATTATGACATAAAAATGTCCCAATACTGATGTAATAAATCCTATAAAGTGTAAACATTAAGAATTGTACTTTTTACATTAAAAATAATTTCATTTATCTTTAGCTATTTAATTTTATAAATCCTCTATGAATCCTTGAAAACAATTTATATATTTTATGGTTTAAAATCATTTCTTTCAGAGTATGAGTGACTTACACATAAGAAAGGGAATTATTATATTTATTTAGGACCTTTTTGTAATAAAATAATGATAACCAATCCCATTTGGAAGAAACCACTATCAAAAATCATAGAATGGTTTGTGGTTTTGTATTTTTTACTACATAGACTAAAAACCCTATATAATAAAGAATTCCCCCTTTTCCCATATAAACCCACACAGGTTCCAAATTATAATCAATAAAAATACATTGAGGACAAAAATTATTATCCTTAAACTATTTAGTGTCCTTCTATGGTTCCCCTATATCCCAAGAACCCCCCCCCCCCAAGAATTTGGAGTCATAGTCTCAAGAAAGGTATTTCTTTTTCTTCATTTCCATTCAAAAAATTCATCTATTTTATGTCTTTTAAATTCAATTTTATTATGTTGGGATACATTCTTATATATTCCAATTATTATATATTTACATTATTATATATTATCCCCCCATGAATGCTCATTATGCCTCCTATGATCATTTATGTACACCTGTTACCATGCTGAAATATATATAATATTATTTTCCTTACTCACATTTCTTCATTAACTAATTCATTCAATTTACAATTTCTATTGATGGGATATATTCATCAATTATACTATCGTTTTCCATTTTATTTATAGGTGATTATATACCCCCTTCTATCTCATCAACACATTTTTATGTATCTTAATGTGACGTCGTAATGCTGCCGAAATTTTACTCTCATTTTTAATGCCAAAAAATTATGTTGTGATTACCGTACAATTTGATATCAATGGGTTTTAACATTTATGAACATATAATTATTATCGAGGAAATATATATATATATATATATATATATATATATATATATATATATATTACACACTCATTGATAATGGAAAAAATAACAATGATGAATTAATCCATCTTGTATGATCAATGTCGCACACATAAGCATGAGAATGAAATGAATATGATGGGTGTGCCCAAAAAAATATGGAACTCCAATGTATTGGGTAATGTATAGTTTCATGAAATTTCATTCCAGGATTGGGAGTGAACCTGATTAATTTATAGGAATTCATACACCATTATGTATTTTTGGTTTAGCCTTAGCCTATATTTATGATGCAATGTTTTATATTGCTTCCACGTTTACAATGTTAATATTATCATGTTATATTTTGTTATATTATTTATGTTTATTACTCATAATCTTTTTATCCACCATTGTTATTCCATTTTTTTTAAAATTTGTCATTTTATTCTATTTTTATTACCTTTATGTGCTTTATAGCTCTTCCCTTTATAATGTTTCTTCCCATGTTATCCCATGAAATTTTAAAAGCCAGGGAATATTTAAAACTTGTTAAGGAAGTTTTCAATATGGTCATTGTATAACATGATGAAGATGTTATGTTATGTACCTAATTCCCAAATACAAAATAATTATTGATCTATCGGGCTTTATTATGTGTATTTTTATGTAATAAATCACAAATTCATGTCTAATAATGACTTTTCTTATTACATATTCTATTAGAAAAAATGTTTACTTATTTTTAGTAATATGATTAAAAAATAAATAGACAACCGTTAGTATATGTCTAAGTATAAGAAAATATTCCTAAATATTGTTAAGTGAAAAATAACTGGTTTATCAAGAAAATAACTCAAGGTTTGGATACTATAAGTTGACGTTGTTCTAGAATAGATGTACCTAGGGGTAATAACACTGACAAAGTGTGTTGGGCAAGACTCGGTGAAACTGTGTTCATGAAAACTGGCCATAAAGTGAATGTTTTTTGGACTCTAAGGGGATTTGATTTATTGAATTCATAATCTCATTAAGAACCATTATTAATTGAACTAATATATCCATAAGAATATATGATTGGAAATAAGTCATGGATAAAATAGATTGAATCCTAGAAATTCATATGTCAAGTAAATAAATAAGTTATCCCTTTAATGTCATAAAATTCTATTTTATGTTCTTAATAGTTAAAAAATACTAATCCCGGATTTACTTTTTATTCAATATAATAGAAAAATATGCATTGAATCCCTTAAAAAATAAATGTGACAAAAAATGTGTTGCCTGCCCCCAATGAGATGCCCAGCACAATGGGAGTAGGTATAGTGAACACTATAATGATACCCTCTCAACTGACTGATGTTCTAAATAGAGACATGGATCATAAGGATTATCCAAATCTCTATAAAAGGAAATGTTTTTTTATTGAGTCCATTATGTGACAAAGGCCTCTAAAATTTAATGGATCATATTATCCCTTAATCATGAAACAATGGATCAAATCCATTGAGATGAACTTCTCTATCATTCAATATTCTAAACAAGGGAAAGTTATACTTGTTTTTTATGATATTTATGGTTAATATAATCAATAGTGTACATTGATAAAAAAATATAAATCCCATGTAAGAGCTCAATGTGATGGAATAGAAGGAATTTTAGAAAATGTTTTTCAATATTTTTTTATCACACTCTTTATCTTAAAATGGAAAGGTAATGACATTACATTAAGAAAAAGGATGAAAAATATATTTGAAAACATTTTTAATACATCACAAGACATGTTGGACATTACTTCATTGTTGTCGTTACACATGAATGTAAGGTAGATTGCTTATTTTTTAGGAATATACCTTGTATATAAAAATCCATAGAGATCTGATATTTTTATAGCTATGAGAAAACTATACAATGTCCATCCAAGATAGGAAGATATCTGTGAATCTCATTGTTATCATTGGTATTAGATATATAATATGGATATTAATTATGGCAGACCGATGAATAAATCTAACAATTATAATCAATTTGAACATCCTAATTATCAATGGTATTGAAAGAAGAACCCTGGAAATTTCAAAATGGGAATAATGGAATTTATTAGGAGTTGGAACAAATGCCAGCAAGATAACAACTGCTAATAGGAATAAA
Organism: Viscum album; assembly: GCA_963277665.1. Lineage (NCBI taxonomy): Eukaryota > Viridiplantae > Streptophyta > Magnoliopsida > Santalales > Viscaceae > Viscum > Viscum album. The sequence continues at coordinate 1,817,230,457 of OY728157.1, forward strand.
TATATAATGAGATCGAATAAATTAAGTATATGGAGAAACCTTCATGCATTGTACATTTCATCAAATTCAATGAATTAGAAAATTTTAAAACCAATGCACTAAGGCTAGTGTTTTCGGAGGCAATCAATGACCACCAAGGTAGATAATATTTTTTCCCATCACAATGACTAAGGTGGATACTAAAAATTAATTATTGATAGGTATGATAGTTATTAATTCAAATATAATGAACATTAATTTTTATTATGATACTATGAATTCTATCGTATCACTAAATCATAGTATTACCTTTCAAACACCACAAAAAACCATGGATACAGAGCTCTTAGTGAAAACAGAATGTGGGGAAATTAATGTATCCCAAATATATAACTCCTCCAAAATCAAAATTTATTGGATTAACTTTTCATAGAACCTTTTAATTCTCCATTTTTATGAACTTGATGATAATTTTGGTCATGGATTGGCTTCCCCTATATAGAGCCAACACAAATTTCAATGAAAATGAAATCAATCTGTGTATTTCGAATCGACCCATGATTCTTTACAATTGCAAGGAGGAGGATGAATCTTCTTTAGAACCAAAATCCCAATCATGGATATTATTTCCAGAATATCTTGATCAAATTATTGAGTTTATGAAAATGATTATCCTTGTAGTCATGTCTATTGTTAGGTAATATGCTAATTTTTTTCAAAATAATTTCCCAGCTATCCTTCTAGATGAGTGGTTGAATTTTCAAATAATTTTATACCTTGGGCATTTCCATTGTCCTCGAAATAGTATAGAATTAATATTATTGATCTTGAAGTCTTAATGAATCAACTATAGGAGAATATCAATAAATGTTTCATATACCCAAGTGCTTCACCATGGGTGCACCATTCCTCTTCATCAATAAGATGGATGGGTTATTGCACCAGTGAACGGATTATGAGGAAGTCAAAAAGATCACATAAAGAACAATAATCTCATTCCATGGATTTTTGACATGTTCGATCTGAAAAATTGAGAATAATACCACTCCATATTGGATCTATGGTCAGGATATGACTAATATAGGGTGAAGTAGGATGTCCCAAAGGCTACATTTCATACATGGTATAGGAAGTATGAGTTCATAGTAATTCCATTCGGACTCACTAATTCTCTTGGAATATTATGTCTCTTAATGAATATTGACATTACAGATTTCCTCAAACAATTTATGGTAGTGTGTATAGATGATATGCTAATATACCCAAACATCAAGGAGGAGCATGAGAAGTCTCTGAAAACAATGTTAAATACATTACGAAAAGATAAAATTTATGCAAAGAATATGAAATGTGTGTTCTAGTTGAAGTAAGTATAATTCATAAGGCATATAATCACATGAAATGGGATATCTATATACCGTTAAAAGGTAGAATTAATTAAAGGATGGATGATTCCAAATACTATGATAGATATATGTAGTTTCCTTGGATTAGCAAGACATGATCATAAAATAATTTATGTAATGATAATTAAATTAGAAATCAACTAAATATTTGGGTCCCCTCACCACTTCTAATGGCTTAACTGCTCATCCCTAATGGCGAACGTCCTGATGCTACCATGCTCTTCCACAAGCCCCGTAGTCACAACCTTACCGCACAAACCTGGTCCACATACCACATCACATATTGCCTACGAACACCTGGGATAGAATCCACCACCCCATCAAATATAAAAATGGTAATCTCCACTCAACTCATCCTAAAGACACAAGGGAAGTACACCTCGACCACAGAATCTTGGGCCTCATAACCACAACACAACTTACCTAATTATTCTAGGGATACTATTGCCTAGAATAGGGAGAAAAGATGATCCAATAACCAAGCATCCATCCTCCTACAATAATGATGGGAAAATAAATCATCCACCATAATAATGGGGAGTTTTTCATGTAGTTCTCCACACTAGAGAGGTTCCTATAGAAACCACAATGAACTGTATGTATATATATATATACCAAACGCTCAGATGAACCTATCTATTTTTTAAAAAAACCATCCCACATAAAAACATCCCTTACAACCAACCATATATGAACATACCAACACAAATGGTGATGACTTCCATAATTCAATAAATTGAATTATTCTTCACTATAAGTCACAACTCGAAACAAACCCCCGTAAAATTTATTTATCTCTTTCTATTTATTCATTACCAATTCATTCATTTATTTATTCCATACCAACCTAGAAAACTACCAAACATTGAAAATGATATATGTCGATGTAACAATACTAACCATTTTAAAATACAAACAACGAAGAGGCTCCAAGGTAATATAATCCATTCCTACAGTCATTCATAAAATAAAATCTTATGGAAACACTTGGAGAATGTCCATCTCAAGGTAACACCATTCTTATTAAAAATCATCACTTCTAAACTATCCTTATTAGCACCTATACAAAACAACACCAATCATAGAACACACATAAACATGAAAATGACACAACATATTCTTTTAGACCCACTACCAAACCACTTCCCAAATGTAGTCCCACTACATAACAAGTTCATCCATTCCACAATCAATAAATCTATCAGCCTAAGATACCATTACACCACCCGTACAACCCCATACACACAACCACACTCCCATCCACATCACCACACTACCAATAAAGTCACAAGGCTGTATTGAACCACATAGCACACAACTACACCAACAACGAATGGTATATTCATATTTAGAAAACACTTATGCTTTAATTCCACTTAGTAAAATAAATGTTATCCTAGAACAATTTTATTCCTAGAAAATCAATTTATTTAATTGAATATATGTGGTTAAATAGTTTAATAATCATTCAGTCATTCAAATAGTATCAACAAAAAGTATTCATAATCCATAAAAGTGTGAAAACAAATATCACTAATGAATATGACTTTCAAAAGGAATTCAACCCTTACAAAACACATCATTGATCATGGATAACATATAAACCAAAATGATCATCATATTATTCCTAGACACGTATATATTACTTCTTATTATCTTCCTTATTATTGAGTCCAACCATATTCACAATGGTACATGAGTAAAACCACCCCACATGATACACAATTAAAAGAGATATGATGGAAATACATACTTGGAATAACAGATGATCGAAAATTCCTCATTGATCTAAAATAGAGGGGTCGCATGATATGTAGGAAAGACTCTGGTGCAAAACTAAACAGAATGCTACAACATAGGTACATGACTCATTAGGGATGAATAGTTCTTAGGGTACTAAGAGAAAGTATACTGATTCAATGAAAGAGATAATTTTCCCTTCAGAAATTCCAGATCCTAAATCTATGGGTGAAACACATTCAAAGGCCATTAAAGCCAAATCAAAGTGAGGAAAACAAATTTTAGGAGTCAAAAGAGACATAAAGGTATTTATAAGATATATAACATTTTAAATGGCCCAAAAACTCATTAATTATGGCATATAACACAATTATCATAAAAATAAACACAAATGGGGTGATACTGGAAAACTAGAAATGACTCACTGATGGGAGAGTCACTAATATGATTCACCAACATGATTAATCCACCAAAAAATAGCCACTAATGGACAAGACACCAATTCTGAGCCACTAAGGGGTAACCCACTGACACTGATCCACAGATAGGACTCACCGACAGTAAGTCACCGATTTGACTCATAGATTCCTGACACACCAATACCCGACCTACCAACATCACGAACAACAAATGCCCAAAATTACCAATGAACAAATATACCAACACCTCAACCAAAAAATTACTCAACCTACCGAAGTCCTAATTCACCGACTATGGGCTATTGAACCCAACCTACCATTGCAAAAACTAAAATTTTGGGAAACTCATGAAATGAGCTACTAATGCCTCATAGAACACCCAACCCACTAGATTATTCCATAGTAATGGACCAGGGAGGTCTCTTCCATTATATTAGATACCTCTAAATCTATTGTCACCCATGAGAATTTGAAGCCAAACCTAGAAGAACGAGGGGTCCGAACCACCACCTCATAAGTTACCATTCATGGATAAACCACCTTGTGTTCATAAAAAGATGGGGTGAAACCTTAATATCCAAGAAAAAATACTCCCACATCCTTTAACCCCAACATCCCAAATATAAACAACATAAGAACCGACCATCCAAACATTTTAATTATAGAATTCCTTCCTCCATGTCAAGATACTATCTTCTCTAGTGGGCAATGAATCACATGCATGGGTTTGATCACTTCTCAATTAATGAAACTAGATTTGGAATTAGGTCTCCCCATTTTCACATGTTAGGTATTTGTTACACTCTACAGAATAGGGAAGAAACCAATCTCATAGAAAATAAAGGTCATGTATTACAACACAATGAAAAACACCCATGGAAAACTGAAAACAACTATGGGCACCGGGAACATATATACATCTGTTTCTCCCATGTGCTTTCCTACAAACCACCTGGATTCCACAAAAAATAAAGTAATGGAATGGCCCATCCATGAAACACCTTCTACGTAAAATCTTAGATCCTCTCTAGGAGATCCATGAACATAGAATCTTCTTTAATATCCAACATTCCCTAGTCAATGATATGGGATTCATGGTGAAGATACCAATGATGATGGTATAAATGATAGATGTTTTGGATCCTCATCAACTATTGTGGAAACACCAACTTTTATTACACCTCTCCAACTCTTCCCAACACCATGAAGGGTATGATGAACCCAAGATAAAGCTTACTCCCTCTACCAACCCTCCACAGCCCACGTCGAGGGAAAAATTCATGAACATGTGGTCTCCAACCTCAAACTCCCAGGGCCTTTTCATATGATCAGAATAAAACTTCCTCCAGTCATGTGATTCCTTCATCTTCTTATGAAAAATCTACACCTTCTTAGTTGTACCTTGCACCATGTATAGACCAAGAAAAACCACTTCCCCATCTTCTATCTAGTATAAGGTTGAACGTCATGACCTTCCATATAAAGATTCAAATGGATTTTTCTCAATGGAATAGTGATATCTATTATTTTAAGAAATTTACACCTAAGGAAAATATCACACACATGTCCCAGTAAATTCTATTACACATTCATGCACATGTACTCCAACGTCAGGACGGTTCCCTCTATTTGACCAATCGTGTGAAGGGGGAAGGTAGTGTTTAGGAAAAACAAAGTTCCAAATTAATTCTAAAATCCCCTCAATACTTGTGACATAAAATTTGTATCTCAATCTGAGAAAGAGGATATTTTAAATCCATTCATCTACACCACCTCTTCCATATACCACTACACTGATGCATTTACTGCACTCAACTACATGATTGCAAATTAGTGAGCTGGTTTAATCAACTAATCTACCACTACCCAGAATTCATCACATCCTCCCTGAGCCCTAGTTTATCCTATAATGAATTCCATTGAGATGTAATCCAACATCCAATTATGGAAATCTATGGGATGCACCAAAAGACTGAGAACACAATGATAAATATTACTTGCTGGAACACCAAGAACATTTCAAAAAACTCCGCCACTACTCGCTTCATCCAGGGAAACCATAACCATTCCCTCAATCCACATTACATATTTAATATTATTAGGTGTAACAATAAGGGTGATATATGAAACTAACATAGAAATACCTCCTGAATGACCATAGGAACAAAAAAAAACATCCCATTGAACTTCATCCGATTATGACCATCCTCTGACCATCCATTCAGATAATCACCATATCTAATGAGATCACACATCACTTCTACCTCCAAGTCTCCCGATTGAGACTCCTCCACCTTCTACATCAGATATGTGTACACTGATATCTAAAATAGATAGCCACTTCCACCATCCATTCTTATATCTATGTGCATGGAAACCAACTCCTCTATTTCACTCCAAGTGTATTTAGATTCTCAAACCACTCCCTTCTATGACAACCTTCCCAATACATCAGCCATAATATTCTCCATTCCTGAGCTGTATGATATATCATAATAATAATCCTGGATAATCTCTATCCACCACCACTTCTACAAGTTTAGATCTCACTGGGAAAATCGCACCTAAACTCTTTTGATCTGGGAAGACAATAAAGCACTCCCCAGTGAGGTAATGTCACCACAACATTAGTGGAAAAATTACCACTGGTAGATAATGATCATGGTTAGAATAGATATGTTCATGGGGATGTAACTACCTTGAACTGTAATAGATCTATCTCCATTTTTTCATTATGACAAACCCCAAGTCTAGATAGGAAGCATCACCAAACGCCTCAAACATTACCCCTTAATCTGGAAACCTATGCACAAGGGAACTGACCAACATCCCTTTTAGAGAGCCTAATGACGCATAGAACTGCTCCCTATTCAAAAAAGATTTTCCCAAGGTGTCTTTATAAGGTTCCATCAAGCCTCCAAAGGTCATTTCCATCAATATTTCAAAGATACTCTTCAATGTAAGTGATCCTTTCACCCTCTTCTTTTACGTCATGACTTTATTTTTGTTATGTCTTATAGTTCCATTTTGTTATGAGGGGGTTGTTCTTCTATATATTTAATACTTTCCATTTCATTTTTATATAATGAGAGACTCTTTCCTCTTTCTTAAATTTATTTAATGAATTTTTATGTGATGTCATTAGGCTACTGAATTTTTTATAAAAGAAATCACAACTTATCTTTTCCTTCGAGTTTCATTTTCATATGGTATTTTCTTAATATATACATACAATGATATTTTTTTTTAATTTTGTACCTCTAATGTATAATGAGTTATTTATGAGTGGGTTAATCTTGTACTTTCTCTTTTCAATGGTTTTTAAAACCACATTATATAGCCGTTATGTTGCAGAAATTTCATCTCAAAATATCTCTGTCTTTCTCTCAAGAAATATTTTTTTTATTTATGGGAATACCTAGACCGATTTCATTTATATGGGTGTTAATAAATAGACAAAAATTATATATTTGATTCTTGAATTGACATACATATAACACCCACTCCCTTTAAATGGGATATAGATGAGATAATGATCATGTTTTTAAGAACTTTTAAACATCATGATTATGAAATGAAACCCATTTATTTTATTCTCTATGGGTTATTTATGAAATATTTGATTACGATCTATGTGGATCACATGTAAATAAATAAATATCAAGGATCCAACCATATATCTCTCCTATGCATTGGGTAAAGAATTAATCTCTAGAGACGACACGTTTCACGATAACTTGGTGGACAAACTTGTTATCTTTTATGATACCTTAGGGATAAAACTTGGTGATATGTTCATGAATGTATAAATTAAATGTTGTAGCCACATATTCAAGTTATGATTCATATTATTTTTATTATGATATTCCTATTATTTAATGGTACATGCCTTTATAACTTCTATCATTTTTATATTAATATTTCTCAAGATCACATGTCAACTATTTCACTTGTTTTCTTTACTGAGCCTTCTTCTCACCAGTAACTTTGATGTATGTCTCCAGGATATGAGATGTAGTAATTTTACATAGATTGAACCTACGATGAAGTGTTAATATTGGTTTAGAATAATGTTCTATGTTTTTTTATGTATTATGTACCTGCTTTCCCAAACACTAGACTTTAAAGATCCTCTATTTGCAAAATGTAATGAAAATAAATGTAATAAAAATATGGGATTCCATACCCAAACATCAGTGGAATATTTTAAATGTAAATTATTATTTTCAATGAAAATCTTACAAACACATATAATACCATATTCTATAAATAAATAAATCTTTATTTATAATGAATTTTTCCAAAAAGGAAATTTGTGTTATTTCCTTAACGTAAAGAATTTTGAGTATATTAGAAAGATATTTTGAAAAGAATATAGTATCTAAGAGGATAGTGGAATTATGGTTGGATTTAGGGAAGTTCAATTTCAACAAATAAAATATTTTACAAGTCCAAAATTTAATTTACTTCTCCTTAAACATCCTAAGGAGTTTAGGATATATGGACTTAAAAAATGTAAATAGTTTCAATTAATTATCATGAAATCTGAATATTACTATTTCATGAAGTATTGTACTAGAAAAAAGTCACAGTTTATTACAAAAGATATCCTAAAATAGTTATTGGGGTTTGGGGTAAAGATAAATGTAAATATTCTTATTATTTAGTGTAAGTTAGTGAACATAACTTAATCAAAAAAAAGTTTTGGATGGTCATAAAAATTAAAAATGTAAGTAATTACATTAGTTAACAAAATATTTAAATGAAAATTCTTGGTAGAAAGTGTTATAAGGATGTTGATGATGATCATACCAAGAGTTAGAAGTTTCCAACATAAGATATCCTTGGAAAATATGATGTTGTGAAATTAAGAAGATTAAACACGTTTTAAGACCAAAACATACGGAATATGATTCAAAAGTATCATGGTTATTCAAAATCAATTCCTTCATAGATGTTACTAACTAAAGACTCATTGGGAGGGTTTTATCTTATTGATATATAGATATATGATATGATTTACATATGATGTAATTTTTTTAGAAACCCCATGAATGTTCATTGTACATAAGGATGATCTTATAGTCTATCATATATGATATAATAAATATGTTCTTATATTCAGAATGATAAATATACATATAAGATTTTTTAGGATATATAATTAATCATTTTAATGGAAATCTTAAATATATCAATCTTTTATGTTGTTCTCATAATATATATATATATATGAATATTTGATAAATTATAGTGATGATTGACATATAAAAGTATTACTTTTATTTATCCCTAACCGATTCTCATCATGGAGAAATATAGGAGAGGATAAAATATTAATATAATTGTGAATATTATTCTCAATATATAAATTAAAAATAATCTCATGAAACAAGAAATGGGTTTTTTACACTGGATAACCAACTATGTATATCACATGTTGTGACATAAAAATGGTTTTGGAATACTAGTGCTGTATGGATCATATCTGAGTCCCCATTACCTAATATTTTGAGATACAAATCATGACAAACATAATACTTCCATACCCTACAAATGAAAATCTACATGTAAAGTAATCTAATTAGGGGTAGTTGAATATTTTTCTGATCATGTCACCGGTTGGTTCATAACCAAGAAGATATTTTTTATTCTCATATGATGGGTATAACATCATGTCCCTCAATTGATATGTATTACAGACTGTGTGAATATTACTAGATTCTATATATATATAATTGTATAATTCACATGTGACATTATTATCTATTCTATCGAAAAAAATTACATTTAATTTTTGTTTTATTTAGGTATGTGTAAAAAATGTATTATTATAGTATAGTATAAAACAAAATGATAACACTTTGTGTCATTAATTGATAACATTAAATTTATTAAATAATTAAACATAGTAAAATTCAAAATATTACATTGGTAAAATAAAAAATGCCTATAATAGGAAAATTTGGTTCATCTCTCATAAAAAACAACGTCAAAAAGAAGAAATACATTAGTAATGTAATATTAATATGGAAGATTAATAATATTGAACCATGATTTAAATTGAATTAATATATAAATGGATAATGTAGATGTTATTTATAGGATGTAGATAAAAAATATGAGCATTGTAAATTCTGATAGTTGGGCATTATAACCATTTGTAATATAGCAATTGTAATGTGATCAATGCAATCCGTGTATATCATGGGTAATAATTTGATGTAATTTGTATATAATGGAGAAAAAATGGCCTCATATATTATAATCAAACAATATTAAGCTCATTTATCAGATCATGGGAGAGAATTATAATTGTAGGGGTTCACACATGACCAAGCCCAACAAGCGATTTAATAGTTGAGGCTCAAGAAAAAAACCTATGAAAAAATTTCATGTTAGTATATATCAAAACTAGATCAATGTATAACATGGCACCCATTGAATTAATAACCATTTTCACCACACCATTTAGGTATATACCAGTATAATAATATATTATGTATATAGACCATATTATTATAAATGTTTATATTTTTAGAAATTAAAAAGTGGTTTATTTCATCTTATTCTCATTATTTTTTATTTTATAAAATAGCCCTGAATATAATATGAAAATGATAAATATTTTTCTGGATACCTACATAACAAAATTATATTTTTTAAAAATATATAATTTATATGGAAATAAAATATTTTTGAAAAAATTATTATTTTAAAATAAAATTTATTTTCAAGAATATTATTATATAACAAAATTTATTTATATATAAATGATAATGTAATCATACAGTGTCCATGAAATTTTTTATAAGGTTAAGAAAGTAGATTATGTCCTAAATCTTTTTATTTTTCAATAAATAATGAAATTTATATCAATATTATTTCTATCATATTAATAATATTATTTTGAAAAAATAAATTTCCTTTCGAAAATCTAGTTTTCTATATTTTATAATAGGTAATGTTTCATAATTTCTTAAGACAATCAAATTTTTGGGTAAAAAACAAATATGATTTGAATATATGTTACATATTATACCATCATAATAACCTAAAATTGATGTAATAAATTATATAAATGGTTTTTTAAAAATAAATATTTCCTCATTAACATATGTTATTTTAATATGATTATTTTATTTTATGAAACCTATGATGAACCTTCCAAAATAGAAAATTTATTTTTCATATTTTATAAACATTTTTTATGAACCCAAATCACATTGATATCATGAATTATGTTATTTTGATATGTTTTATTATTATACTAATAAAATATTAAAAACCAATTATCTAAAATATAATCCACTAAAAAGTAAATGGTAATTAAAATTGTTTTATTTTTTTATTAATTAGATGTCAAAGGCCTATGTTTGAAAATTAATAAACCATCTACTTTATTTTACCCTAAATACCTATCCGTTATCCCATTAATCTTCATTAAAAATCAATTAATAATATATTTCCACTAATTTTACCTCTATAAACCCAAATGAACGAGTTTCTAGGGGTTTAAAGAGAACCTCCCAATCATTAATAAGAATCCTCTCATGGTAAGGGTTTCTACCTCCTTTTTTCAATACCAACACTTACATTATTATAATACCCCTTCTTTATATATTTTCATGTCCAAATGTTTTCATAATAAGTTCTTACTATACAAAATATTCCACATTAATGAGATTTTTCTCCTATCTCTCGTTAATAGTTCCTTTAACATTATGTAAACCCGTTATTCCACAAAAAGTATCCAATAATTTTCCACAACATACCCTTATGTTATGAATACCCAACCCTATTTTCATTAAAGGGAATTTAAAAATATATAAAAATTTATCATAGAATAAGGGGATTATATATATAAAATCAACATTCCTTACATGTGTGATTGAAATGAAGAAATATATTCATATGTGATATGATCTTCATAACACATGTAATGTTAATCATATGGTGGGTGTTCCCTAATATTGCTCCATCACATTGGATAATGTTTAAATGGCATGAGATTCAATTTATTATCCATGGGTGTCTATCCGAATCACATTATAATATAATTTATTTGTGGTTATTCTTGAATAAAGATTATATTGTCACATTTTAGTTTGTTTCTATATTCATATTTTACAATGATTTTACTATATATTTTTTTCATTTCGTGCCTCCATGTGAGTATTTATGGTTATTAAAATTTTCTTGTTATCATGATATTCCACTCAAATAAGAGGTATTATTTATCATAATGTTATGATTTTATCATTCCCAAACCAAGATTTATATCTAATCCCTTCCTTTTTTTTGTCCCGAGGCTATTATGGGAAGTACAATGAGTTCAAAGGTAACAATGAGCACATTTTGGAGTTTTCAATAATGATGTTGTATGTTATTTAAAGTTAATTTTATATCTATATAATTTAAAAAATACAGTAGGACTCTTAATTTTCAAGGATTTTATTATTTGTATATTTATGTCAAATCAATGAAATAAAATGTATTCTAAATATGATTTATTATTATTGGTATCATAGGATATTATAGTTACTTATAGTGACATTAATTTAGAAAAAAATTCATGAAACTCTTATATATAAGTATAAATATATGAAAACATAAATATATTTTGTTTATTTATAAAATATGTGTTTTATTTAATATTAAAACTCTGATGGGATATTTGAAAGTGGATACGATTGTGGAAAAAATTCTTTAATGAATAACCACCTCAAAAACGATAGTTGAGAATTGAATCAATCTATATTCAGTGCACAATGATAGGCATTAACATTACACAACTATCTAGACACTCACTGGAGATATACTTTTGATAATTCATAATCTATATACAATGCATTATAAATGAATATAATTAAATTATTGTCTAGAGAGATCAATATGAAATATGGCACATTTATCCTAGATTAAAACATAGAATTTCATATGTTAGTTTATATATATCATTCATTTTATGTTAATTAGTTTTACTTTATATATTTATGTTAAATGATATATCTTTATCACAGACATTACATTTTCATAATTTTTTACGGAAAATAATAGGATTATTTTGAAAAAACACATTAAATGTGAAATGTGATTATTTATACAAGTAAATTACTAATATGATGGCAGTGGAAGAAATAACAACAACAAAGTACTAGAAAACCCAATTCATGTTATGAGTTATTACACGAATCATGTAAAAAGTTTTATTTCTTCTAATAATGACCATGTTGTAGTCAATTCATTTATGAATAAAGGAATATAAATTTTAGTACATCTTCTGACCCCATAATTTTGGAGCTACAGATTAACTCGATTGAAATGATATTGTCAATCCTCAAATGCTCTGGGAAATATATATACATACTAGGTGTTTATCTCCCATAAGTAGATACTTATATTTAGTGGACACTTATAAAAAATATAATGACCAATGAGGAAATTAATTTCATGGAATGTAATGGATTTAATAAAAAGAAGGTTTAATCCATGGGTCTGTACAAAGAAATATTCACAAGGCATTCATGGTACAACACCAACATTATCATTAAACGACAAATTAATGCTGATGGAACCATAGTTAGCCTAAATCCAAATTTATGAGAGTATTTTTCAATTAAATACATTAACATTTATAATAAAATTGACTATTATTCCCTTAATAGTGATTGTTGATTTTCAATGGTCTAGTGGAATTGGTGATATGATATGGAGGATGAAGATTAACAATAGAGAATCATCAAACAATAATCATGGTGAAAAAATAGTTAAACATTCAACTATTAATAAGTGTGAGAAAAACCATCCTAGAAATTTTCCCATGGGAATGAGGTGATACTTCATATGTGGATATGTGGGGTATAATAATAATTGATGTTGAAGGGAGACGAAGAATCCCGATGATATGGAAGCAGAAAATGCAGTCCTTGTAAATCCTCATCCTTGGGTAAAATTTTTCAACTAAGTAGAACATAGAAACAATTCAAACTAGCATTGAAGATAATGTTTTTCAAATATAAATAAATAAAAAAACATCACATTCCAAGAGAGTTGGGTCAAGAATATCATAACATAAATTTTGAGGTGGAACCTTATGAAAAAGTGGTGACATGTATTCTAATTAATCAATCCTGAATATCGAATGTACCATTTGATTCTACTTATACGCATTCTTTCATATAATTCATGTTTAGTAAAACTATTTAATCACTACCTCAAAACATGATGGTTGAGTTATTATTGAAAACAATAATGTATAAAAATTACTTCACATAAAGCATAAAAATCCTCCCCAGTCAATATTTGTAGGAAAAATATCTCATTAATCCTTGTAACATTCGCTTTAGTTTAATTTGATATCATAATGATAAAGGATTTACATTACATATATAGTGATTATTTTAATTTTAATGAAAGGTAAATGACCATTTTCATCTCAAATTATCATTCAATTATATAGATAAAAATAGATGTGGATGAATCTACATTGGAATCTTCTTCTTAGAAATATATATTACTACCTTATAATAAATAGTATCTAGCTCAAATGATTTAGAAAAATGATATGAACAACCTTCATGACATGCCCATTTTAAGGGAATATTCTAATTTATTGCTTGAATATTTTTTTTGTCATCATCTTAATCAATTATTTGATCTCAATTGAACATATACAAGGTGAACCACTAATTTCGAATACTTCATAGAGAATTAAAACAATTGAACTAGAAAAACTAAATATGTAGATATATGTTAATATATATAAGTGATTTATATGAATAAGTTATACACTAAGAGGTACATCATCCGTCTTATATTATAATTAGGTAGAGTCAATGTATCACTCTAGTTATTACATTGAAATAAATAAGATCATGATTAAAAATAAATATCCATTTAAAAAATTTCAGAATTTTTAAATCAACTATATAGATACTTTGATTTCCAAAAAATGGGTCATTGGTCAGGATATTTCTAATTATAGGTGATGAAGGTAAATTTTCAAATAATACTTTTCATACAATATACGGGAACAATGAGTTCATAGTGATGAATTTTTTACTCACCAATTACCCCAACAATATTCATGGGATTTATGTATAGAGTCTTTTGTAGATTATTTAACTAATTTGGATTATTATTTTTTATTATATTCTCATATACACTAAAATCCACAAGGAACATAATGAGAATTTTATTAATGTGGTAAATACTTTGAGAAAAAAGAAATTTAATTCAATATTTTTCAGGTGTGAATTTTATCTATAAAAAATATCATTTTGAGGTAATATGAATAAATTAAATGGTATATCTGTGGGTTTGTAGAAAAAATTGGTTGTTAATGAATATCCATAACAAAATATGAAATATATATCCCTAGTTTCTTAAGATTAGTTGGGTACTATCAATGATTTAAATGAATATTCTCCTTATTTTTGGACACTCTATCCCATTAACTTGAAAAAGAGTTATGTTTTTATAGAGTAATGAGTATAAAGAGAACATTAATGATTTAAAAATGAGTCTAATTAGTAATCATCTAGTAAAAGTACGCAAAAATGGGGAAATGTTTTTGATATATAGTGATACATCAAATAATGGAATGAGTTTGGTACTAATGAATAATGATAAAGTGATAGAATATTCTTATCTATACTTTATGATCCTTTAACATAACTATCTGATCAATTATTTGAAGTTAGCTACATGGATCTTTTTATTAATTATTATGATACATTACCTCTATGGAGAGAATTGTGACATATATACGTACGATAAGATCCTTATGTATGTATGAAAAAAATATTTCAACAAGTGGAAATGAGGGTTGTTATATATCATAAAGGGTAATGAATTTTTATTCCATTATAGTATTGGGAAGGAAAATAATGTGGAAGATGCTCTGAGTAGAAAGGATCATGTAGCCTTCTTCATGATGAGGATTAAAAAGGGTCCAATATTCCAAGACTAGAAATTCATGGATATGTGAATCATTATCGAAATAATGGCATCCTACCTTTCGCAAATAATTACTTAACCATCCATCCATGTGAATATTAAAGTGGCCCAGATAGATTATGTAGAGCTATAACAATAGGTATATATTATTCAAAAATTCAACACTGATAATGTAGGAATTATATTTCATGGAACATGAATATGTTTCTAATCAAAACCAAAACTAAATAGGGATATTTTTTATGATGGATATATAAAAACCTAATTTATTCATCCATTTTTCAATAAGATATACCGATATATTATCAAAACCTTCTGGCGTGAAAACATGAAGTGAGAGATTATGATGTTTGTATCTCAATTCATGATATTATAAAAAGATATAGATGAACCATAAATGTCTAATGGGATTATTCATCTGTTATTCATAATTACATGTAAATGGGAAAATATTGCAATGTATTTCATCATAGACCTCCCCGATACTTCTAAATGCAATTAAACATTTTGAATTATAGTTGAATTCCTTACAATGTGGGAAAAATTCATTTATATAAATGAGAATTTCCCTCTTCACTAACACATCATGATATAAATAATATAAGTGTTTTGGATAAATGAGGTACCACTCTCCCTTATATCTGATCAATATTCATGGTTTATACCAAGGTTCCAGAGCAGTATTCAACAGTTATTGGATACAGAGTTTGATTTAAATACTACTTATCACACTTAAGAATATATATAGTCTGATGGAACCATTCCTATTATGGAGGATATATTACGACCAAATTCATTGGATTTCCATGTATGTTGGGATCAAAAATTTGCACTAATAGATTTCTCATATAACAATAGTTTTCATTATAGAATTTAAATGGAATCATATAAGGCTCTATATGAGAAGAGGTACATGACTCCTACAAGATGGGATGTAGATGGAGAATGGAAGCTGATAAAACTTGATCTAATTCAACATATATAAATCATTTTTAAAACCATTCAACATCAAATGAAATCCGCATAAAAACTATAAAAACCATACACATAAAGTCAGTAATGATTTATTGGTTTTGATGTGATTGAAAAATTGTTCCTTTATATTTCATTAAAGAATAATATCAGGTGGTTTGGGAATAAGGGAAAGACAAGTCCAAGATACATCATCCGCTTTGATATTCTTGATTATAGTAGAGTTGTAACCTGTCGACTAGACCACCCACCCAAACCTTCTCAAGTACATGATATTATCCATGTATCCATCATGAGTAATTTCATTTCAGATCTCTCATGTACAAAATCAAAAAGTGGTACAATTATAGTATGATCATTCATATACGGAAAATCTATTGAAGATCATGGATCATCGAGAAAATTATATATATCACTTGAAATCCAAGTTAGTCAATGTACTATGGTGGGTCCATAATATTGATTTGGAAAATTTTATTTAAAATAAGTGATAAAACAAAAATACAACCATCTAATTTAGGGTATAAAATGAATTTTTGAGGTGGAAATATCTGAAGTGGGGGATTTTAATGATGCATATATTTATATGTATAAATTTTTTCTGTATATGTATTTGTGACATATTTAGTAATATAGTTTAGAATAATATTAAATGGTAATAATTTATTTCATTAAATGAGAACATTACATTTAGTCAATAATTATATATATTAAATTTCATTATATAAAAATGTGATAATAAACTAAAACAAATTTAAAAACTATAATGTAATGTTTTTATCATCTAAGTCTCTTGGTATTATTACACTCATGGAAGACACTTTAAAATAGAAAAAATGTTAGAAAAGTATTTTTCATATTGAAAATTATGAATATAGGACCAAAATTAAACTAAGATATAAATAAATAAAATAAGAGTTATTTATAGGAAGAAGAAAACCCCTATGAAAATTGGGAATAATGTCCTTGGGGTATTATAACAATTGGTAATGTAGTATACATAATTTGACCATTATAATCAATGTATATTAATGGATTACTATAGAACTAACTGATATTTAAGTGATAGATGATATCCTCCACAAGTAGAATAAATATTAGAAAACACATTTATCATATCATGGGTTGGAGGTAGCATCTCTGAGGTTTTCACATGACCAATACCAAACTTATCTTCAAAAAGTGGTTCTTCATAGGAATTTCCTACAAGAAAAGTTTATGTCAGTTGAGATTAAAACTATATCTATTTCAGTTGAGCCACCCCATGAATGTATTGTCATCTCACACCTTTCCCTTAGGTCATATTCTAGTGTAATAAGGGCTTGTGTATATAGGCCTTAGTATTATAAAGCTGTAATTTTATTTTTAGAAATGAAGTTCTTGTTTCTTCAATCCCATTTTAAATATTTTTTATTTAATAAAATTCAATAGAATATAAGAATATAAAATTATAGTAATTATTTAAGATATAATGAAAAGAAAAAATTATTTTTGGAAAATATATTATTTATATTACAAATAAATTATGAAAACATAACTGTTTTATATGAATTTTATTTTTAGTAAATAGAATAATAAAACATATTTTAATTAAATATCAGTAATAATATACTTTTATACTACCCAAAATTTTTTTATAAGAGTTAGATAATTTATTTTGTCATAAAAAATATTATTTTTACATAAATACATATTTTAATTTAAAATAAAATATCAAAATATATAAAAAATTGTTTTAATGAAATAATTATAATTTTTTGTAATTAGTATATAAAGTTTATCCAATGGTGAATTATTTATTATTTTTTGAGACATGCTGAATTATTGAGTAAAAATTAAATACTATATACATATACGGTAATAATTTTTAAAACATTGTGACAAAAAAGTTATATAAAAAATGATACAAATGGTTTTATTGACCAAAAATAGTGTTCCTTATTAATATAAGTCATTTTTATTTGATAATATTATTTTTTTCAAACCTATAATGAACTTTCCAAAATAGAAGGCATATTTTATGATTTTAAAAACAATTATTTATGAACATGACTCACTTAAACATAATGAATGATATTATTTTATGGGGTTCGGTTCATACAATATTAATATATAAAAAAGTACTCGTTGAATATTTCTAAGGGAAAAACCATGGGAAGGCCAGCGATTTTTTTATTTTATATTAACTAGGTGTACAATGCCTATGTTTCGATATTAATAAAATTTATTATATCATTTCATATAAATACTCACCCATTATACCATTAATCATCACTTACAACATTATAAATTTTAACTAATTTTCCCTCTAAATATCTTTGCAAAGGAGTATCTATGGTTCTAAGAATCTCCTATGAATATTTAAGAAGAAACCTCTAAAGGTATGGCTTCCCTTCTTCTTCTTTTTAATATAAATGAATATTTTTATAAGATTTTTTCTTTAAATGTGGTTATGTTCTCATGTGCTCATAATAATCAAATATTTTTCTAATGATACATAATTTAAGGTATAATACACTTATCTCTAAATAATCCTTTGCATGAACTTTTATGTACACTCATTATGACACTAAATTTTTCCCTTCATTTTCCATGAAATAACTATGTGTAATAAATGTCAAACAATTTTTTATTAAATTATATCTACCTTGATATAAACAACATTTTTTTGTTTGGTACCACCATGTATGAATACCACATTCCTTACTCATGGGATTGAAATGTTTAAATATTTCATTATGTACTATGATCGATGTCAAACACATAAAGATAGATATATGAAGGGTGAAACCTAATAGAGCTACAATACATTGGGTAATATTTTCATCTCATGAGATACTATGTTTGGTTCATATTGGTTACCCTAATCATTCCATGTTATGATGTATCTTTGGTTATTATTGACATATGCATTTCATGTATTGTTTCATGTTGTTTCCACTAATTGTATCTTCGATATTCATATGATCCATGATTTTATGATGTATTTTTCTATCATCATGAATATATGGGAGTATGTTTAATTCGTACAAAATTATTTTATCATGATACACCTTTTGAAACACATTTTTCATTTAACAATCATTTTAGTTTATTTTCATTCTCTTATGGGACTTTATAGCTCACCCCCTCATTTTGAATGTTCGTAGGTTATCCTGTGTGGTTTTTAGTGTTCAAAGTATACTTTGAGAACATTATAGAGTTTTAATAAATAAGGTTACAATTTATTTTGAGTTAATGGTTTATATATCTTACTTCCCAAATATACTAGTAATGTTGATTTTTTGGGATTTTATTATATCAATCATTATGATAAAAATGATGAAATAAAATAAATTAGAAATATGGTATATTATATTATCCATTAAGATGAATTACATGATATATACTCATCAACCGTATATATATTTAAATGTAGAATCAATAACATATGGTTGATTTATATGCGATCAATCTACTCTATGTCCGATGGTTAGAATTTTTTTAGGAAAAGTGAAAATATGAGAATAAACATTTTCTTATACTGGAAAATTATGGACATAGATATATTTATACATGTGTTTGATATAGATCATTCCAAACCCCTTTCATGGATTGGGTATAATTGATTATTTTCTTGAGGTTTCTCTCTTTTTACATTCAGGGATCTTATGATTCGTAGTGGTTTACTGAATGAGTATTGAGTTTGAAAAATTGAGATACATTAAAAGTCTATTATTGTTAATAAATTTTTTTCCATTGATACTCATTAGGTATTACATACGATGTGATATAAGATAAATATAATGAAAAGTCCAGAAATGTTTTTTTGAAAGATATGAAAAAGGGGTTTTGGATGTGACTTAACAAGTTATTTTATTAATAAAATTATTTTAAAAGGCCCAAATATTTTATGATTCAATTCATGTGAAATAATGATGAAAGTTTATTCCCTAAATCCATATACATGAGATTCATTTAATAAAAAAAATAATGTGGACTTACAATATTCATTAGAAGAAGTGATTGTAATTGATCATATATGACTGAATGATAACTATTATCATTCACATGAGACTTCCTTATAAGTTATAATTTACGATATCATTCATAAGGTGGAATTTATAAGAGTTATTTAATTCATGTCATTAATGTATGAAATGAATTAAACATTATCTTTTGTGTTTTAATTTATACATTATTTCATGAATCACTCGGGGTACCATCATTACTATATAAACCACTATCATGAGACATAATTGGATGTTTTTTCATGTGGTTCTAGGTCGATGATCCGAGGTTTATAAGGTAACTTCCCCATTCTCCTTTTTTCCCAAGTCACAAGAATATAATGGAGAATGAATGGATCCATCCCAAACATAGAGTGATTAAATTGGCATAAGGATACCTACAGAGATGTGTGGATTTCATCTACCACCTTAGTGATCTCTCTCAAGCACATGCGTTGTTGAACAAGATGTTGTAGTGTGTATTTTGGTAAATGGAATTCAATTATTCATGTTCTTGGTTTCTTTTTTTTAGTTTATATTCTCTTACACAGTGATATTTTATTTATGGTTTTTTTTGGTTTTACTACTATGATTAATTATTAATCAACATCTTAGGAACCAAACACCAAATTTATCTTCCAATAGGCCAATCGTTAGATATTAGAACTAAGGGTATAAAGTGTAAGAAAATGAGAGGCATTACACAAAAGTTCCCAATAAATTTAAAATAAAATAATAATAAATAATGTAATAAATATTCAATATTCAATTTTATATAAATTATATGTCTTGTAAAACAAAATACAATATAATATATACCCTAAAAACTCCTGATGAAACACAGACAAACACCTATAACTCCTGAACAACCTCCTAAATCATGTAACAACAAACTTGATCACCAACACTCTCCTGAAGACCTATAAAATATATGTATATATGGGGGTTCTTATATAATTATACATAGTAGTATCCTCCATGAAACTTGTTGTGAAAATGTTGAACATGTTTACTTGTAATGACCCAAACTATTATAAATAATATTCCCCATTCGATTTAAATAAAAGTATTATTATGTTATATGTTTATAGAAAAATCATGAAATTTTTTTTATTATTATTTCAAATTAGATAAAAAATATTTTTTAGCATTATTACCATTGATAATATAGTCATTTAATAGTGATCACATGATTAATATAAATATAGGGTTTTAACAAATCCAATTTACAAAGTCAAAGAAAGTAATTTCCTCAACTAGTAGGATAGTTTGATATGATTCCAATTTATTAGAGATTCTAATGGATATAACATCTGTGGGATTTTCCCTTGACCAACATGCTGAGATCTAATAACTTAAGCATTACCAAAATCATTTATGGGAGATGTTTAATCTCGTCATGATCAGGGCCCAAACCATA
Source organism: Viscum album (assembly GCA_963277665.1). Taxonomy (NCBI): domain Eukaryota; kingdom Viridiplantae; phylum Streptophyta; class Magnoliopsida; order Santalales; family Viscaceae; genus Viscum; species Viscum album. The sequence goes on from OY728157.1 coordinate 1,817,252,343, forward strand.
TACACCGAACAACCCCATGAAAGTTTAATTGTCATGAATGTTGTTGTTTACAAGTTTTTATTTGTATTAATGGGATGTGTATCAATACTATAGAATTAGGATTATATATATTATTTTTTATAGAACAACTAATATATTATCATCCTATTATATTTAATTTATAAATGATTCGTATTTTGATAAAATAAACTAAAATAGTATTTTTAGGTAATATTAAAAAACAATTAAGGAATTTATTTTTATGAATTAATGGATTTTTTAATAAAATTAAATTTTCCTAAAATAGTTTTCTTAAAAAATTTTATAAAATATTAATGATCATATAAGTTTTATGATGTAAAAATTAAATTTTATAAGTGTTCGAATAATGATGCTTTCAAAAAACCCACCATTTATTAATAAAAGTATATTTTATTTTAAAATTTAAAATTCAATTAATGAGAATATTTTTTGTAAAAAATTAATAATTTTTTTGAATTATAATTTTGAAATTATATAATATTTAATTTTTAATAATTTTCCGAGACAATCGAATTTGGGGGTAAAAAGTAAACACTGTATAAATATACATTGTGTATTATGACATAAAATTGAACCAAATCTGATGTAATAAATCCTATAAAGGATAATCAATAACAAATCTTTATTTTCCTTTTAAAATAATTTGATTTATCATTAACAGGTTAATTTTATAAATCCGTAATAATCCTTGAAAATCATTTCTATATTTTATGGTTTTAAAATCATTTATTTAAGAGTATGAGTGACGTCAACATAAGAAAGAAAATTATTCTATTAATTATGTCCCATTTAGTAACTAAATAATGAGAACCAATCCCATTTGGGATTAACTATGGTAAAAAACCATAGAATGGATTCTGGTTTTTTATTTTTTACTACGAAGACTACAAAACCATTATAATAATGAATTCCCCCCCTTCCTATATAAACCCACACAAGTTCCCATTTATTTTCAATAAAACTCCAATGAGGACACAAATTATCATCCTTCCAATATTTAGTGTCCTTCTATGATTCCGCTATCTCTTTAGAAACCCCTCCCAAGAATTTGGAGTCACACACTCATGCAAGGTATTTTTTTCCTCATTTACATTCAGGAAATTCTTCTATTTTATGGCTCTTAAATTCCATTTTGTTATATTGGGGTATGTTCTTACATATTACAATTATTATATATTTAATTTATAAAATATTATCTTCCCATGAACTCTCATTACGCCTCCCATGATCATTTATGTACACCCGTTACCATGCTGAAATATATGTAATATCATTTTCATTATTCACATTTCTTCATTAACTAATTCATTCGATTTCCAATTTCTATTTTTGGGATATATTAATCCATTATAATATTATTTATCATTTTATTTATATGTGATTATATAAACACTTCTCTCTCATCAACCCATTTTTATGTATCTTTTTGTGACGTCGTTATGCTGTATAAATTTTACTATGATTTTTAATGCCTAAACATTATGTTGTGATTACCATACCATTTCATATCAATGGAGGTTCACATTTATGAACATAAAATTTTTTATTGGGTACATAATTATATGAATTACACACTCTTTGATAATGGAATAAACTATGATAGTGAATTAATCCATCTTGTATGATCTATATTGCACACATAAGCATGATAATGAAATGAATATGATGGGTGCGCCCAAAAAAATATGGCACTCCAATGTATTGGGTAATGTTCAGTTTCATGAAATGTCATGCTGGGATAGGGAGTGAACCTAATTCATTTATATAAATTCTTCCACCATTATGTATTTTTGGTTTACCCTTAGCCTTTATTTAAGATGTAGTATTTTAAGTTGCTTCAACATTTACCATGTTAATATTATCATGTTTTATCTAGTTACATTCATTAGGTTTATTACTAATACTCTTTTTATCCACCATTTTTATTCAAAAAATTTAACATTTAACATTTTATTCCATTTTTATTACCTTTATGGGATTTATAGCTCATCCCTTTATAATTTTTCTCCCCCTGTAATCCCATGAAATTTTAAAATCCATGAAATTTTTAAATTATGATAAATAATTTTTTAATAAGGTTGTTGTATACCATGATGAAGATGTTATGTTATGTACCTAATTCCCAAATACACAATAATTATTCATCTATCGGGTTGTATTATGTGTAATTTTCAGTAATAAATCATAAATTAATGTCTAAAAATGAATTAGCTTACTATAGATGTTATTAGAGTAAATTTTTTGTTATATTTAGTAATATGATTAAAAAATCAATTGGAAACCATTAGGATATGACTACGTATATGAAAACGAACCTAAATATTGTAAAGTAAAAAATATGTGGTTTTTTAAGAAGATACCTCAAGGTTTTGATACTAAAAGTGGATGTGGTTCTAGAATAGACGTACCTAGGTTTAATAACTCTAACAAAGTGTGTTGGGCATGACTCGATAAAACTATGTTCATGAAAACTGGCCATAAATTGAATGTGTTTGAGTCTCAAAGGGGATTTTATTTATTGAAATCATAATCTCATTAAGAACCATTATTAATGGAATAAAAAATGCCCATAAGAATAAATACTATGAAATAGTTCATGGATTACATAGATTGAATCCTAGAAATTTATATGTAAAAGAAATATTTAACTTATCCCTTTAATGTCATAAAATTATATTTTATGTGTTTAATAGTTCTAAAATAATAATCCATGATCTTATTTTTATTCAATCTAATGTAAAAAATAAATAGAATTAGGTAAAAAATAAATGTGACAGGCAATGTGTTGCCTTCTATAATGAGATGCCTAGCCTAATTATAGAAGGAATATTAAACATTATAATGATACCCTCTCAACTGACTAATGTTATAAATAGATACTCAGATTATAATGATTATCCAAATCTCCCTAAGAGAAAACATGTTTTTATTGAGTCCACTATGTGACAAAGGCCTCCGACTTTCAATGGATCATCTGATCCCATAGTCACAAAACAATAGATCAACTCTATTGAGATGAACTTCTCTATCATTATATATTATAACCATGGGAATGTTATACTTGTTTTTATCATATTGATGGATAATATAATCAGTGGTGTACATTGATAAAAAACATAAAGCCTGAGTAAGAGATAAATGCGATGCTATGTAAGGAATTTCAGAAAATGATTTTCAATAAATATTTTTATCACACTCTTTATCTTAAAATGGAAAGTTATGTACATTAAATTAAAGAAAAATAATGACAAATCTTTTTGTTAATATAATAAAAAATCACTAGACTTTTTTGAAATTCCTTTATCTTTGTCATTACCCCTGAATGTAAGGTTGATTTTTTATTTTTTGGAAAAAACCTAGTATATAAAAATCCCAAGAGACCGAAATCATTGAAAGCTATGAGAATTCTATACAAAGTCCATCAATTATATGAAGAAATATGTGAATCTCATGGTTATCATAAGTATTATATGTATTGTCGATATTAATTCTAGAGGGCCGATGAATAAATCTAACAATTCCAATCAATTTCAACATTCTACTTATCAATCATGTGGAACGAAGAACCCTATAATTTTCTAAATGGTAATAAGGGAATTTATTAGTTTTTGGAAGGAACGACACCATGATAAGAACCGTCGATAGGAAAAAAACTCTAATGAGATAGAAGAAATTAAGTATCTATTCAACCGTTCATGCATTGTACATTGCTTCAAATTCAATGAATTAAAAAAAATTAAAACCAATGCACTAAACCTTGTGTTTTAAGAAGCAACCAATGACCTCCAAGGTAGAAAATATTGTTTTATCCATCACAACGACTGAGGTGGATACTGAAAATTATGTATTGATAGGTATGATAGTTATTAATTCAAATATAATGAACATTAAATTTGATTATGAATCTACACGTTCTATCGTATCACTAAATTTTAGTATTACTATTCAAACACCACCACAAACCATGGATGTAGACCTGTTGGTGAAAACAGAAATTGGGGAAATTACTATATCCCAAATATATAACTCATCCCCTATCAAAATTTATTGGATTAACATCCCAGATAACCTTTTCAAACCCCCTTTTGTCAAACTTGATGATAATTTTGGGCATGGATTGACTTTCTCTATATAGAGCCAACATAAATTACAATGAAAATTAAATCAATTTATGTATTTTGAACCAACACATGATTTTGAATAAGTGAAATGAGGAGGAGGAATCTTCTTTAGAAAAAAATCCCAATCAAGGATATTATTCAATGATTATCTTAATCAAATGATTGAGTCATAGGAAATTACTATCCTTCATGACATGCCTATTTTGATTGAATATGATAAATTTTTTCATAAATAATTTCACATTCATCCCCTAGATGAGTTGTTTAATTTTCAAATAATTTTATTCCTCAGGTGTTCCCATTATCCATGAATTCGTATAGAATGGATATTATTAAACATGAGGTCTTGAAGAAACAACTATAAGAGAATCTCGAAAAAGTTTTCATATACTCTATTGCTTCACCATGTAGTGCACCATTCATCTTCATCAATAATATGGATGGGTTATTGACCCATTGAACTAATTATCAGGATATCAAAAATATCACACAAAGAACAAGAATCATGTTCCATGGATTAATGAAATGTTTGATCTTCAAAAATGAGAATAATACCTCCTTATGGTGGATTTATGGTTGGTATATTACTAAGAAGGGTTTAAGGAGGAAATCCCCAAGACTACATTTCGTACAAGTTATGAGAAGTGTGAGTTCATATTAATTCCATTCAGACTCACTAATTCTCTTGGAATATTAAGTCTCTTAACGAATATTGACATTATAGATTTCCTCAAACAATTTATGGAAGTCTATATAAGTGATAAGCTAATATAATCCAAAATAAATGAGGATCATGAAGAGTATCTAAAAACTATGTTAAATACCTTAGGAAAAGATAAAATTTATGAAAATCATATGAAATGTGTGTTCTAGTTGAAGTAATTATAATTCTTAAGGCATATCATCATAAGAAATGGGATATCTATAGACCCTTAAAAGGTAAAAGTAATTGAAGGATGGATGAGGTTAACAGCTATGATAGATATCAGTATTTTCTTTAGATTAGTTGGGTATTATATTTTATTTGTGATAAATTTCATACTATTGAAAAGAAATCTATACAAGCTAGCTCAGAATTGAGTCATGATTTCTTGGAATGATTAGTGTGAAGAGCGCTTCAAGGAACTAAAAATATTGCTTATCACTAACCCTATTCTCACACTACCTACAAGAGGATAAATTTCCATAGTATTAAAAGATGCTTCAAAGAAGGTATTCGGTTATGTTTTAATATAGAATTTTAAATTCATAGACTATGCATCATGGAAGATAAATCTTCATAAACAAAACTACCCAATACAAGATCTGGATTTGGTTGAAGTGATCTTCATATTGAAAATATGGAATCATTTTCTCTTTTTTGAGAGGAGTAAAATATATACGGATCATAATTCTCTCAAATATATATTCACACAAAAATAGTTGAATATGCCAAATAAGATAGTTAGACATGATCAAGGAGTATGTCTTCTCAACACACTACTATCTTATTAAAGGGAATAATGTAGAAATTATTGTTACTATAAATTATTCCAAAATTCTATCATTAATTAGAATGGAGATGGATTTAATTTCTTATATTTGGAAAGGATGGTTATGGGAATCATAATGTAAGAAACATCATAAATCCTTTCACAAATAACTTATCAACCATCCATTATGTTGTGGTTATGGAATTATAAACTATATGATTTTTGAATTAAAAATAACGTAAAATATATAAAAAAAATTCATAACCCACCTTCTTCCTGATGAAGGAGATATAATGACCCCTAACACACTTCTATAATAGGCCTTGGTGTGGTGACCAACACCACAATTATAGAAATATCACATAAAATTGGGAGGTGTTTCACTTTTTATAGTAACCTAGATCATAAAATAATTTGTATCAACCTCAAATGACTCTAAGAAACATATATATACAGGAACCAAAATCTATCCCCCAAGAATGTTTACTGTAAATCTACAATAAATAAAAAACAAAACTCATAATTCAATACCAAAATAAAACTAAAAAGTGAAATTGAAATTTTCCCCAACATCTGAGCTAGTATGGTCCAACATGGTCAATATAATCTCCCTAGAAAGTTGAAAACATTTTTATATACATAGGGTGAGCATAAAATTATACTCAGTAGGGAAAAACCAAATTCACTTATGCACATGTGGGAGAATCATACTAAATCTCCTGTGAGAAAACAACCGAAACTCAAAAGATCCAAACAAGTTATACAGTCCACCCCAATCTCAGAAAGCCACGCTCATCAAATAATGTATGTAATGTAAAGTAAATTAGAAATCGCATCAATATTTGGTTCCCCCTCACCACTTCTAGTGGGTTAACAGCTCATCCCTAATGGAGAACGTCCTGATGCTACCATGCTCTTCCACAAGCCCCACTGTCACAATCGTCCCACACACACCTAGTCCACATACCACATCACATCATTACTGCAAACACCTGGGATAGAATCCACAACCCCATCATGAAGAAACATGGTAATGTACACTCAATTGATCCCAAAGTCACCAGGGAAGCAAACCTAAACCACAGAATATTAGTCTTCACAACCACAACACAAATTACCTGAAGATTCTAGGGCTACCAATGCCAATAAGTGGGAGAAAAATTATCCAATAACCAGCCATCAATCCTCCTGCCAAGATGTTGGGAAAGGAAACCATCCCCCCACAATAATGAGGTGTTTTTCATGTAGTTCTTTAAAATGGTGCGGTTCCTATAGAAACCACAATGAACTGTACATATATATATATATATATATATACGTGTGTGTGTGTGTGTACCAAATACTCATATGAACCTATGTGTTTTAAAAAATCCAACCCACACCAAAACATCCCTTACATCCCACCATACATGCACATAACAACACAAATGGTGATCACTTCCATAATTCAATAAATGAATTATTCTTCACTACAATACAAAACTCGAAACAAACCCCTAGAAAATTAATTTAACTATTTTTAATTATTCATTATCAATTAATTAATTTATTTATTCCAACCCACCTAGGAAACTACCAAACAGTGAAATTGTTATAAGTTGATGTAAAAATACAAACCATTTAAAAATCCAAAAAAAGATTCTGTAATGTAATAGGATCCATTCCAACAGTATTTCATAAAATAAAATCCTGTGGAAACACTAGGAGAATTTCCTACACAAGGTAACACTATTATTATTCAAAATAATCATTTATAAACCATCCTAATTAGCCCGGATACACAACAACACCAATCCTAGCACACCCATAAAAATTAACATGACACAACCTATTATTTTAGCCCCACTACTAAACCACTTCCCAACTGTAGTTCCACATCATAACAAGTTCATCCATTCCACAATCAACCAATCTATCACCCTAAGATACCATTACACAACCTGTACCACCCCATACAGAAAACCACACTCCCATCCACATCACTACACAACCAAAAAATTCACAAAGTTGTATTGAACCACACTCAACACACAACCACACCAATAATGAATGGTTTATTCATATTTATAAAACACTCATTCTTTAATTACACTTCATAAAATAAGGGTTATCACAAAACAAATTTTATCCTGGGAAATCAAGTTTTTTAATTGAATATATGTGGTTAACTAGTTTCATAATAATTCAGTCATTCAAAGAGTATCAACAAAAAGTATTCACAATCCATAAAAGTGTGAAAACATATACCACCAATAAACATGACTTTCAAAAGTTATATAAAAATTACAAAACCCATCATGGATCATGGATAACATATTAAAAAAAACAACATCATATTCTTCCTAGCCATGTATATATTACTTCTTATTATCTTCTTTATATTTGGGTCCAACCATATTCACAATGGTACATGTGTAAACCCACCCCACATGATACACAATTAAAAGAGATATGAAGGAAATACCTACTTAGGAAAACAGATGTTCAACAATTCTTCATTGTGCCCAAATATGGGTCACACGAGTAGTATGAAAGACTCTAGTAGAAAACCAAATAAACTTCTACAACATAGGAACATTACTCATTGGGGGAAGAATGGTTCTTAGGGTACTAATAGAAAGTATAAGGGTTCAATGAAAGAGTGAATTTTTACATTAGAAATGCCAAATCCTAAATCTACGGGGGAAACACTTTCAAAGGACATTAAATCCAAATCATGGTGAAGACCACACAGTTTAAGAGTCAATTGTGGCCAAGGGTGTTTATGAGATAGATAACATTTTACATGGGCCAAAACTCATTAATTATGGAATATAACACATTTAAATCAAAGGAATCCAAAAAGGGGAAAACTGATAAACTGGAAATGACTCACCGAAAGGGTGATTCACTGATGTGAGTCACTAACATGAGTTAGCCACCAAAAATGAGCCACTTATGGATGAGACACCAATTCTGAGCCACCGAGGGATGAGCCTCCGACACTGATCCACTGATAGGACTCACCGAAAGTGAGTCACAAATGTGACTCATAGATTATTGACACACCAATACCTGACCTACCAATTCCATGAACTACTAATTCCCTAAATCACCGATGACTGGATATACCAACACCTAAACCAAAAAATGCCTCGACCTAATGATGTCCTAATTCACCTACTCTGAGCTACTAAACCCATCCTACCATTGCAAAAACTACAATTTTAGAAAACTCATGAAATGTGCTACTAATGCCTCCTAGAACACCCAAAACACTAGATTCTTCCAATTTAATGGACATGGGTGGTCTCTTAAATTATATTAGATACCTCTCAATCTATTTTCACCATCAGGAATTCGAATCCAAACCTAGAAGAAAGAGGGGTCCGAAAAACCACATCATAAGTTATCATTCATGGATAAACTACCTTATGTTGTCAAAAAGCGATAGTGAAACCTCAATATCCACGAAAAAATACTCCCACATATTTTAACCCAAACATACCAAAGATAAACCACAAAAGCACCAACCATCTAGAAATTTGAATTATGGAATGACAACCTCCAAGTCAAGATACTATCCACTCTGGTGGCAATGAATATGCAACACTGGTTTAATCAAATCTCAATTAATTCCACTAGATTTGGAATCAGGTCTCCTCATTTTCACATTTTAGGTCTTTATCACACACTACAGAATAGGGAAGCAACCCATCTCATAGAAAATAAGGTTCATGTATTACAACACAAAGAAAAACACAAATGATAAATGTAATACAACATCAGGTACTGGGAACGTATCTACATCTCTTGCTCCCATATACTTTCCTATAGACCACCTAGAGTCCACAAAACATGATAAAAAGTAATGGTCCTTCCATGAAACACCTTCTCTGAAAAAGCCTGGATCCTCTCTAGGAGATCCATGAAGTTTTCATCATCATTGAAATCTGACATTTCCTAGTTAATGATATGGGAGTCATAGTGAAGATACCGATGATGATGGTAAAAATGAATGATGGTGTGGATCCTCATAAACTATTGTAGAAACACCACCATTTATTCTACCTCTCCAACTCTTCCCAACACCTTGAAGGGTCTGATGAACACGAGAGAATGATAACTCCCTCTACCAAACTTCCACAACCCACATCGTGGGAAAACCTTCAAGAACATGAGATCTCCAACCTCAAACTCCAAGGGACTTTTCATATGATTAGAATACCACTTATTCAAGTCATATGTATCCATCATCTTTTCATGTAAAATCTGCACCTTCCTAGTCATACCCTGCACCATGTATAGACCATAAAAAACTGCTTCCCCATCTTCTGTCTAGCATAAGGGTGAATGACATGACCTTCCTTATAAAGATTCAAATGTATTTTTCCCAATAGAATAGTGATATCTAATATTGAAAGAAATATCTACCAAGGGAAAATATCACACATATGTCCCACTAAATTATATAACACATTCCCAAATATTTCTTCCAACATTAGGATGGTTCTCTTTATTTGACCATTCGTCTGAGGGTGGAAGGTTGTTTTGAGGCAAAACTAAGTTCTAAATGAATTCTACAATCCTATCATAACTTGAAACATAAAATGTGTTCCCGATATGAGAAATAGGAACTTGGAAATCCATTCATCTACACCACTGCATCCATATACCACTACACCAATGCATCTACTACACTCAACTCCTTGATTGCTAATAAGTTAGCTGGTTTAATAAACTGATCTACCACTACCCAGATTTCATCACATCCTCCCAGAGCCCTCGTTAATCCTATGATGAAATCCATTGAGATGTAATCCCACTTCCTATTAGGGACATCTATGGGATGCAACAAAACACTAAGAACAAAATGCTAAATATTCACTTACTGGAACACCAAGAAAATTTACAAAAACTCCGCCACTACTCACTTCATCCATGGACACTATAAATATTCCGTCAATCCACATTACATCTTCAAAATTATTAGGCATAACACTAAGGGTGATCTATGAAAATCACATTGAAATAACACATGCATCAACATGGGAACAAAAAAACATCCCATTAAACATCATCCGATTATGGCCATCCTCCGACCATCTATTCCGAGCATCACCATAGTCAATGAGATCACACATCACTTTTGCCTCAAAGTCTCTCAATTGAGACTCCTCAAAATTCTACCACAGAGAAGAGTACACTGTTATCTGAAATAGATAGCCACTACCACCATCCATTCCAGCATCTAAGTACATGGCATCCCGCTCTTCCATTTCACTTCAAGTGTCTGTAGATTCGCGAACCACTCCCTTCTTCTACTTCTTTATCAATGCATCGGGAAAAACATTCTCCATTTCGGATCTGTATGAGATATAAATACAATAATCCTGGAGAATCTCTATCCTCCTCCACTGTTACATGTTCTGATCTCATTGGGAAAATTATACCTCAACTCTTTTGATACTTAAAGACCATAGAGCGCTCCCCAATGAGGTAATGTCACCACAACATTAGTGAAATCATTACCACTGGTAGATCATGATCATGGGTATCAAAGTTACATTCATGGGGTTATAACTACCTTGACCTGTAATAGATCGCTCCCAATTGTATCATTATCACAAACCCCAAGCCTAGACAGGAACCATTACAGATCACCTCAAACATTACCCCTGACTCTGGAAACCTGAGCAGTATAGAACTGACCAAAATCCCTTTTCGAGATCCAAATGACACCTAGAACTGCTCGCTCTACACAACTGATTTTCCTTCTCTGGTTACATCCATCAACTGTCTTCTAACTCGGAGGATATCATATATGAATCTTCAGTAATAGCCTTCCATATTGGGAAAATGGTGAACCTATTCCATATTAATTGTTTCTTCCCAAGAAATTACTGCCTTGACCTTTTATGGGTCCCCTAATACATGTTGCTGAGACACCACTTGTCCAAGGAACTAGACTTCCCATGTTGAAAGAATTCCCTTGGGAGACATTCTATAGATCTGGTAGCGTCAAAGGACTTCTAAAAATGTCTTGAGTTGATCAGTATGATCCTCCTCAATATTTTACTAAATTATAATCTTATTGATGAATACAATGATGAACTATCCTAGGAAATCATGAAAGATGTAGTTAATATTCCTCATGAACACAGATGGTGAATTAATAAAACCAAACAATATAACCATGAACTCGATGTTCACATACCAATACATGAAAGTATCCAAGTGGATGTCACCCTCCTTCTCCCTCAATTAGTGATACCCAAACCACAGATCACTATTAAAAATCCAACATTCTACCCTTAGCTAGTATAAAAGATCATATATCCCCCTGAGAGAGTAATGGTTCTTGACTATTACCTAGTTCATCCTCTGTTAGTCTCTAAATTGCCTCAGAACACCATCATCATTCATTGAAATCGATACTGTAGCACCCCACGACAACACACTGGGACAGATAATGCACTTCTTAATCAAATAATTAATATAGATCTGCAACTCCAAAAACTTATAGGGATCTATATAATAATTAACCATCAAAATTGTACTAGCACCATATTATATGTCAATACTTAACTCAATTTCACTTAAAAGAGGTAGAGTATCCTATTCCTCTTGGAAAATATCTAAAAATTCCCTAAAAGCACCCAAAACCACCAACATCTCAGTATCCATCGATTCTACTGATATCTACTCCCACCAGGAATGAAAATGCACTGCACACTGATAGCCCATACTAAAACTCCATTTCCAAATAAAGTCACATATTGGCCATCCCTTTCTGAAAACAAAACTCTTCACTAGTAGTAGTCGATAATAGAATGCACAGAGTACAACTAGTTGATGCCATAGATAACATTGTATGGATACATCTATAATAGATAGAGATCCCCACTGGATTGATGGGGCTCCAACATTAGTCTACATCCTTCGAGAACATCAAACAAGTTGGTCTAAATTTAGATTGGTTTTCTTAACACCATGGATATATAAATTCCATTTGTATACAGTACCAATGTATTGGTTATAGTGGGTGAAAAAAAGGTGTGTGAAACTCTTAAATCAAACAAGGCATAAGAAAGAGTACTAAACATGCTTCTCTTAACTCGAACGATCATAGGCCCCACTGAAACTGCTACATCTGCGGCATACAATTGACCACACCGAAATCATCACCCCATCTACTATTGAGCGCATCCTTGACCAAACCCAGACCAAGATCTCTATGGATCACCCTATGGTGGTCCTCTTCCTACTCTATCTCCCCTCAGTAAAGCCGGAGCCTACTCTCCCTGATACTAAAATGACCTAGACAACAATTGCTGTTGTGGTGGGAAATGAACCTTACCACCCCTACAATTCTAACCTCAAATATGGAACTCACAATGATGGAACCCATGTCCCCACACGTTAAAAAACACTTTCCCAAGACTATTGGAAAAGGAAGAGGACTAGATGTCCCAAACTAAAACTGCATGGGCCGACTCCCTATTGGACGAAATTAGGAAGGTCCTGATGCTAGAGAACTACTGCTGATTGTTGTCCCCTTTGAAGAGATCGTCTAGATCCCATCTCATGGTAAAACTACCCATGAGTGAATACTTTCCACTACCTTTGCTTTCTTATAATCATCTATGTATTTGGTTAGGTTGAAGGGAGTAACCTCATTATAAGGGGAAGGAGGGAGTTCTTCCTCTAAACATATCACCCAAGAATCCAAATCTGATAAGTGGTATGGATAAAAGAAAATGAGATCCTTGAACATTATCCCCAAATATCGTAGCGACATACTCCTTTGTAAGAGGGGGAGTAGAACTGATTGCTTTTCAGCCTTCATCGTTGAGGAAACAAATTCATCTCGAAACTCATTCCCAAATATGACCCACAAAAAATTTGTCTCCACCCTATACCTGAGGAAAATCATCCACCACTAATGCACTACTCCCCTCAACTGGCTCACCTTTAGAGGAACCCAGTACTCTTTCAATGACTTTATGAAGATGATTGTTATCACCAGCTCCTTGAGACAACCCCCTTCCTCCATGACTAATACACTAACCATGTTATTTCCTAGATTCTATCACTAAAAATCATGCTGCATCTTCTTCCACAGATTTTCCTCCACCTCTAGGTCCTCCCTCCACTGACCAGTCAGATTGGTTAGTCGATCCCCCACTAACTGAGCAACTTGTGGATGATGACCAGGTTCCATAACTAAAATGTAAACAAGTAAGTCCTAAGCCTAAGTAGTATATGATTTATTTAGAATTAAATTCAACTCATTGTTTATTTTAATTTCATAAAAAACAACCAAAAAACAAGAACAGAATTCATCATGATGCATGTACCATATCTATGGTCTCTACCCTACAATCATTGTATCCACACATAGTCATTAAATAAGATCAGAGTCCTTGCATTGGATCATGGGGGCCCTAAAATTACATTTCATAGTTAGTCATCCATAGCCTATGTCATTCACCAAGATCATGTAAGAATGTTTCCCTACTAACCCATGAAATACTCACTGCGCCTAAATCCAAACTCCATACTATCTCTCAACCATCACCTTTATTACCATTTGGTCACAACATAAATTCTTCATGATTAAGTAGAGATAATGACCCCCTTGAGTCCCACCTCTAATAGGCCTTTGTGTCGAAACCAACACTAAGGGTATATATATATAACACAAAAAGAGAGGAATTAGATTTTTATATTAACCAATAATAGGAGATAAGTTCTATAAAGCTCAAACAACTACAAGACACACATATATATATAATGATACTAAAATCTATTCCACATTCTGGTTTAATGTAAAACTGCTAAAAATATAAAGAAAACTCCAAATTATGTACCAAAATAAAAATAAGTAGCAATACAACAACTGCCCCCAATTTCAGAACTAGTAATATCTATAATAGTCCATATAATCTCCTAGGAAACCTAAAAAAGGTTTTATATTTATAGGGTTATCATACAAGTATTCTTAGTAGGAAAAAACCGTATTCACCCATGAACATGTGGGAGAAGCATACTAATTACACTATTAGAAAATAATTGAAACCCAAAAATCGTCTGATAAGGATACTCTCCACCCCAACCTCATGAAGGAATGATCACCAAGTAATTCATGTTAATTAAAGTAAAGCAGTAATCACAACAATGTTTTGGTACACCACACCACTTCTTATTGGTTAACTGCTCATCCCTAACAGTGAACGTTTTGTCACTATCATTCTATTCAACAATCCCTACTATCAAAACCTTCCCACACACACCGGGTCTATATACCAAATCATATCTCTTCTAAAAACACCTAGGACACAAACCACAAAACCCACACAATGGAACATGGGAATCACCAAAAAACTCATGCTGATGACACCTGGGAAGCAAACCTCAACCACAAACACCTAGGCCTCACAACCACTCCACAACCTTCTCTAAGAGTCTAGGGATACCAATGCATAGAAGAGGATGCTAATAAGAACTCATCATCCATACTTCCACCGAGATGTTAGGAAAAGACACCATCCCCTATAAATATGGGGGTGTTCAAAATGTAGTGCTATATAAGTGTGGGGTGTGTATAGAAGTCACAAGGAACTAAATGTATATATATGTATGAAAAAATCAACCCAACCAATGGGTTTTTAAAAGAACGAAAAAACAGAACCAAAACATCCCTTGCTACCAACCCTAAATGCACATAACACCACGAACGACGGTATCTTCTATAAGTCGATAAATGAGCAATGCTTCACTATAAGCCAAAACTCAAAACATACCCCGACACAATTCATTTAATTATTTTTCATTCTTCATTATCAATTCATTCATTTATTTATTGCATCCCTACTCTAGAAGAAACCAAAAAATAAAAATGTTATAAAGTGGATCAACCATACAAAACACTTCCAATTCCAATGAATGAATGATGGTCCAAGGTAAAATAATCCATTCAAACACTCATTACAAAAATAACGGCATCTCGACACTCTGGGAGAAATTCCCACTCAACATAACACCATCTTTCTTCAAAAACATCCCTTCTAAACCATCATCGACATCCCTACTGCCCAAAATCATCACGCATAGCGCACCCATAAACATGAACTTGAAGCAACCCAGTCCTATAGCCTCACTGCCCAACCATTGAACAAATTTAGTCCCACTGCATAATAAGTTCATCCACTCCAAAATCAACCAGTATATCATCTTGAGATACCATTTCACCACCCATACCATCACATACACACAACCACACAACCAGCCACAAAACTACACTACCAGAATAGACACAAGGATGAATATAAACCCACAAATCACACTGCCACACTAACAGGGAAATGTTTATTTATAATTATAAAATACATGTTATATTATTACATTTGATAAAATAGGGGTTATCACCGAACAATTTTAATCCTAGAGCATGAATTTGTTCTTTCTAATATATGTGGTTAACTAGTTTTATAATCATATGGTCATTCATGGAGTATAAATGATATATATTCAAAATCCATAAAAGTTAAAGAATAGATAACACCGATGTACATGATTTTTAGAAGGCATACAACCCTTAAAAACATGATCTGGATCAAGGATAACATATAAAACCAAGTGATCATCATCATCTTCACATCCACTTATTTATTACTTTTTATTATATTTTTCAAATTTGGGTCCAAAAATATTAAAAAGGGAACATGACTATGCCCTCCCCGCATGATGCACATTTAAAAGAGAGAGGATGGAAATCCCTATATAGAACAATAAATGATAAAAAATTCATCCTTGTATGAAAACTAGGGGTGCACGTGTAGCCAGGAAAGATAATAGGGGAAAACTGAAGAGACTGATACAACAAAGGCACATGAATAATTGTGGAAGATAGCTTCTCAGTTACCCAAGAAAAAACAAAAGGGTTCAACGGAATAGAGGATTTAGACTTTATAAAGTCCAGATACTAAATCTATGGGAGAAGCTATTTAAAAGTCCATTAAATCCAGATCAAGATCAAGAACACATTATTTAGGAGTAAATATATGCTTCGTGGTTTAAAAAGTTATATATCATTTAAAAAAACCTATAATCTAATTAAATAGTGAATTTTTCTCATTTAACCTCAAAGGAAAAGTCAAAGGGGAGAAACTGAAAAAACTGGGAAAAATAGAAATGAATCACTAATGGGTGAGTCATCGATGAGAGTCACCAACATGAGTGAGACACTGACGTTGTGACACTGATAGATGATATACTAATGTTGATCCACCGATGGATGAGCTCCCAACATTAATATGAATATATGACTCACTGATAACAAGTATTCAACGCTACTCAATGATGCTTGACTCACTGACGCCAGACCTATCGATTACTTGACCTACCGACACACTAACTCACCCACAACCTGAACTAGTGATTCCTTGACATACCAACACCCTGATTCACCGACACTAAGCTACTGACGCCATCCTAGCATTGGGATAACATTAATTTTGGAAAACTCTTGAAATAAGATACTTATGCCTCCCAAGACACTACAAACACAAGATTTTGACAATGTAATGGACTAGGGTGGAATATGACACTATAGGATAGGTAAGTCCTCAAATTTAAATTTTGATGAAGAATTAGTTGTGAGATTTGGGTCAAGACTATGAGTACCATCAAATCCTGAGTTCAAGAAGGTGTTGTTTTATGATGCACATAGTTTGACATTCTATATTCACCTAGGAAGCACAATGACGTATCAAGATATCCAATAGCACTATTTGTTCGACAATTTGAAGAATGATTTCACTGAGGATAGATAAATGTGTTTGTATGTCATCAAGTGAATGATAAAAGTCATAATTATAAGGGGATATTGAAACCATTACCTATACCAACATGCAAATGCGAAAACATCACCATGGAAATTAGCATCAGACATTTGAAGATACCCAATGTAAACAATGCTATATGGGTTTTGGAAGAACATATTACAATGAATGCACAATTTATTGCGATTCAAGGGGATTCCTCACTATATCATCATTCCCAAATATACATGAATAAATTGATAAGGCTGCATGGAGTACCACAATCGATTGTATATGAACAAGAGCAATGATTCACCTCTATGATATAAATGAGTCCCCAACTTTATCTGAATACTGGGATGAATTTTATCAAGTCATAACACCCTCCAATTGATGGTTAATCTGAACAGAGGATCAATACACTCGAGGACATGTTGAAACCATTCTCAAATGAAATTAATGGAGGATGTGATCAACATCTTTCTATAGTATAGTTCTATTAAAAAATTCAACTCCAGTATCCAAATGGATCCCTATAAAGATCATTATAGGAGGAGGTGAAGATAACCTACATGTTTGGATGAAGATATGGAAAAAGAACTACTATGTCATCAAATTGTTGAGGAAATGGAATAAAAGGACAAGACCATTTAGTAGAACATCAAGGCCGCTTAGAGTCGACAGAAGATCTATGATAACAATCATAGATGAGACATAGAGTTTGATGTTAGATGCATAGTATTACTCTGTATATATCCATGTATGAAAGTGATGTTATTTTAGAATGAAGTAATTATTATTCAAAGATACATCTTCCCATTGAGATCCTTGATCACATCAGGGATGTGGCCTACCGACTATCACTCCCAAAAAACCAATCTCATGAATATAATGTATTTCATTAATCCCTCATGATAAATCATATATCATACCCCTCACATGTACTTAATATTTAGGTGGCTCCATTGGAGAATGACCATTTTTATGAGGATAATCTGTTGAATATCTTAGATTATAGAGACAATGTTCTATGTTGTAATAGAAGTCAGAAGCTCAATGTGCTATGGAGAAACCAAATGTATGATGAAACTACATGGGAATAAGAGGAAAAGATTACTAATAGTTAACCTCATTTATTTTATTCTGGTAAATGAATGTTTTGAGGTTGAAATTTCATAAGGGGTGATGATTTTAATGAAAACAAAACTATTAAAAATAATATTAATCTTTTTATTTAATTAAATATCTTATTATGTAATATTGTTATAGAAAACACATGAACATATTTTTTTTATTATATCCAATTGGATTTAAAATATTATTATATATCATTACTATTGATAATATATCCATCAAACAGTGATAACATGATTTTTATAATTGTAGGTTTTGAAAATATCCAATTAACACAAAAAATTAATTGTTGACCCCAAAAAGTCGGTTTATAACCTATGAAGCCCACTTGTTGGAGAATAGAAAGTATACAGAATAATTGGGATTTCCCTTGACCAAGAAAAAGATGAGATCTAATAACATAAGCATGATTGGGGTCGTTTACGAGAGATGTTCTAGCTCATCAATATCATCGCCCAAATCATGTACACATAACCACCCCCTTAAAGTCTCACTGTTCTACAACAACCTATTTGGGGGTTTACTCAGTTTTTATATAGATATGTTTCAAGAACCTAGAATTATGATTACAAACATTATTTTTTATATAATAATGAATTTAGTTTTATCATGTTGTGGTAATATTATAAATTAATTTTATTTCAATATAATAAAACAAAAATAGTATTTTTGGTTAAAACTAAAACTCAATCAAGTAATTTATTTGGATCAATTAAGTGATTTTTAACTAAATATAATTTTAATAAAATATAATAAATCAATATATTTTCTTAAAAGTAAATGATCATATAATTTTTATGAATTGAAATGTATTCTTATAAGAGTTCAAAAATTGTAACCGTAAAAAACCCCATCATTTATTAATTAATGTCGATTATATTTCAAAACAAAAAACTCCCATTTTTAAAAAAAAAATTAGATAAAATTATTTTTTTATAATCATAACACTAAAATTATCTAATAGTGAATTTTAAATAATTTTCTGAGACCGTTGAATTTTAAGGTAAAAATTAAATATCGTATTAATATACTTTCGGTATTTTGACTTCCCAATGACTCAAATGATATGTAATAGACAAAATAATGTGAATACAATACCAAATATCTATTTTCCACTTAAAATAATGTTATTTTATTTTTATTTGTTTAATTTTATAAAGCCTTTATGAATCCTACAAAACCATTAATATATTTTATAATTTTAAAATCTTTTCTTTAAGATTATGAAAAACCTACACCAAAGAAATGGAATTATTTTAATATTTTCATACCCTTTGCATGTTAAATAATGAGAACCACTAACATTTGGAATAAGCCATATGAACAAATCATTGGATGTTTTCTTGTATTAGTTAATTTATTTTATAGAGTAAAAAATCTTAATAATAAATATATACCCCTCTTTTAGTATATAATCCCAAAAAAGAACCCATTTATACTAATTAAAACTCCTTGTATCATTTCCATAATCTAATAAAAAATCTTTATATTCCTAAAATGGCTCCCCCAAGTACTCAAGAAGACCCTCTCAATAATTTGGAGTCACACACTCAAGTAAGGCATTTCTCTATTCTCATTTTCATTCAAGAACTTATTTCATTTTATGTATGATAAATTATATTTTATTATGTTGGGATATGTTCTTACATAATCCAGAAACTATCCATTTAATGTATTAATGATGATATCCCCATTTCACACTCGTGAAGCCTCCCATGATCATTTATGTACACCAGTTAACATGCTGAAATATATTTAGGATCTATTTCATTATTTATGAATATTCCTTAACTTATTCCTTCTATTTCCAATTTATAATGTTGGGATATGTTTCTAAATTTCCATATTATTTCTCTATTTTAGTCTACGTTATGATATCCCCCTATATTTATTGTCATACCATTTTTATGAATCTTTATATGATATTTTCATGCTGCTGAAATTTCACCATGATTTTCCATGCCAAAACAATTGTTTAGTTAATACCATACCCATTTTATATCAATTTTGTTCACATTAATGAACATATACATTTTTATTATACAAATATGTATATTTATTCCACACACCTTTATCATTGAATAAATTTGGATGATGAATGAATGCATGATTTATGTTTTATGTGGAACACATAATCTTAACAGTGAAATAAACGTGACGGGTGAAATCTTAATTATATAGCTCTACAATAAATTGGGCAATTTTTAGTTTCATGAAACGTCACTTTTGGACACGGAGTGAACTCTATTATTTTATGATACTTGTTCCACCGTGTCTTCATATTGGTTTATCCTTGACCTATGTTTATGATACATTGTATTATATAGTTTCTATGTTTATGATGTTATGATTATTATGTTATATCATGTCACATTGTTCATGTATATTATTCCTACAGTTTTTATTCTACAATGTTATGCCTATTATCTAAAATTTATCACCTTATTCCATAACTGTTCCATTAATTTGATTTAAATATCCCCACTTTTCTATGTTTTTCCCATACTATCCCATGCAGTTGTAAAAGGAATGAAATTTTAGAATCATGTTACAGATTTTTTCAATAATGTTGTTAAATACTATGTTCAAGATGATATTTTATGTATCTAAATACCAAATACACTATAATTCCAAAAGTTTCGTTATATTATGTGTACATTTATGTAAAAAATTATGAATTAATGTATATTAAATAATGAGTTTCTTATAAAACTAAATCCCATGTAACTAAATAGAGAAACTAAATCATAACAAAAATTCTGAAAACTATTGTTTTATTCTCTCCAAGGATCACTCACCATGTTATACACAAGAGATAAGTAATATAGTAATAAAACATGTTTATAATAAGGGTAAACCACAACCATTATCCCACTAAACTAACACCCCAATCACCAAGGACTTATGTCTTGGTACCCCCATCACCTCCATAAATCATGCTTCATATCCTTGTAAATACATCAAAACCACAATAGAATAATCTCTTCCATACCACAATCAGATACCCACATGTAAGAAACTGAGTTCCATCGTAGCTCCTTATAAAGCTACACTCCATGTTAATCCCTTTCTGTTCATTCAAAGATACACATGTAATATTAGTATATGGTAAAATATTAATCCACTATAGATATAATATACATGTAAGAAATAACAGTGATCCATTATAGACCATATAAGAACACCTAATCTAACATTAATCCACCATAGCCTAGAAATATCCACATACTATATCTATAACTAAAGGAGTGAGTTGGGTAAGGGAGTAGTTATCCATTGGCATCATAAACAACCCAGTAATTATGAAATACTCAGAACCCAATTAAAAATATAGTCATCAACATCCCAAACCAACATGGGTTGTGGTACATATAAAATAATACAATATAAGGATATATATTAAACCAAAAATTATTAAGGTCAAATACCTAACTCAAAAGTCATTCTAATGATAATGACCCACATGATGGCCCAACACCCACCACAATGTACTAGATAGAAAATAAGAATACAAGAAAAATGTTTTAATTTGTTATTATTATTTTAATTAATCACTTTTTCATTTAACAATGTTTCATTATTATCTAGGATTATTATCCATACTCCATAAATTTTCTCCACATTATATATTAATTACTATAATGTTATTGAACTTTAATCATTTCAAACCTGTACCCTTTAATTAATTCATCTATTAATTAACATTCCATAAACTTACTAACTATTACATCTATTCAATATTTAAGAAGATATAAATATGGATGATAGGAAATTACAGTTAAGGTACAGGAATAAAGCAATATAAAATGCATGAAAAGTCGTAAGTATATAATAACTAGTCTGTCAATATACAGAAAACTAAATAATATAAACATATAACAACCCTCACAATTTTTTCAATAAATTATTTTCATTAATTATCAATATGTTCGGAAATATTTTAAATATATCAATGGAAGAAATAATGATTAATTCAATGATAATATAGATCAACATTAATTAATATTATTCAAATCAAACATAAATAAATAAAATGGTCCAAACCCATTATTCCATTATTTTTTATATCCAGTAATAGCATGTTAATTTTCCATAAAAATTATCTAATTTACTACAAAAGGATACAAAAATCAAGAAACATATTTAATAGTGTTAAATTAACATTAAATATTAAAATATTATGAACATGCTAAGAATATCATATTTAATAATTCATTGAATAATAATATCCTTATTCCATTATAAATATTTCCATTTTTTTAATCATTAAATCACATAGGTAGTTTTAATGTGATATACAAACATTAAAAATAAAAGGATAAACATAGTAGAAAATACAAGATAAATATAAAATAATAGTTTCGACATCATGAATATTACAGTATGAATGTCTCTTCCCCCAAAAAAATCAATAATTTATCTTATAATGGTTAATCTCAAATATTTATCAAGATGAATCCAAATGCTACTAAAATTTCACTAATCCAAATCAAAGAAGATGTTGTGGATCCCCTACCTTATTGCTCAGATCATGTAAAGATTAAACAATGTTCATAAGGCTGGAATGTTAAGATATAAAGGTTTTATGAATAGTAATTCTACTGTGTATTAGAGATAACGGGGATATATAGAGGGGAAGGAGTTCACAATGGTTCAAATTCCCATTATTGAAAACACCATAGTCAAGGACCCACAAATCTCAGGGGTGCCAATGCTCTTTCTCCAGTCTAATTATGTCATAAGAAACTAAAAATAGGGGATAAGAAATATAAAAAAAATCTCTATCATGAGGTAACATGTATTGAAAATAACCAGTTCTTCTCCTCATAATGGATCATTGAAATTTCAACCCTTCAGATACAAACCAGGAATAAGGAATGAAACATTTAAATTTTAGAATCATTACAGTGCCTGGCATGGATATGCTATACTAACAACATGTTTCATATCCTATAAATGTCAAAATTAAGCATAAATATCCATTTTAATTATCATTAAATTAATTTACCCTTGATTATTTATTCATAATATAGAACACAACTATACATGGTGATATTATTATTATCCATTCTTTAGTATAGTCACATTTCTATCTGTGAATGATATTATATTCATAATACCATTTAATTTTTCTAAATTCATGTTTGAAAAATACACGACTGAGGGGGTGGGTTTCCGCAACATATACATTATTACATTTCTCAAGTAACATTCCCATGCTTCAAAATTATTATATTCACATAATTATGTTAAAATAAAAATGGGTATGTAAAATTCAAATTAAAATTCCATTCCTAAATTTTAATTTATTGAAAATAGTTATATTTCATCCCCCCTTGAAATCATTAATTAAGAATGGGACAAGATCATCCATCCATATGGGAAGTCCCAATAATTATAATTATGAATTTTCCCCTTTAAATCATAATACGCCTCTTTAATTTGGAAACACTATTTTTTGTAATTCAGTTCATGTAAAATATTGAATATTTTTTAATTCTATAAAAAATTGATATAAATATTATATATATATATATATACATGAAATGTAATATATATATAAATATATAAATTAATATATATATATATATATATAAATTAATATATATATATATATATATATATCATGTTCAATATAATTTCATTTTGTAAGATATAAAAAATTTTAGATATAGGGAAATATTTTATGTGTTTCAAAAAAAATTATACATAATACCTTTTTTGATACATGTGGGTTTTTACTTTGTCAAAGATATTAACGTTAATTTTATTAATCCATGGATAAGATATTTTTTATTAAAAAATCAAGTAAATTCAATGTGTAAGAAATATATTTCCCATGCATATTTTTAAAATCAAATGTAATACATTTCAATTTTCAAACATTTGGAAAAATAAATAAAAAATAAATATTATTAAATTACAGAAGATTAAAATAAACCATCCATAACCTCCAAAGATACTAGAATACATCCCCAATCTCCCATAAAAATGAAATGAGAATTACAGGGTTAGAGAATTCAGGATATTACATCAGATACCTCTCAAACAATTCACATCATTGATAATAAAAAAAATCCTGAAAAGAAAAGATAGGAATGGAAATGAATGATTGAGCATAATGTGTGATACCTCTCAAATAGAGTTCACATAATAATAAAGGCCAAAACAATTGAACATAAGGGAGGCACAAAAGAATAAAATATTATCAATCATCACATCGTTGAAGATATAGTAATTCATGTAATACCAAAATATCAATAATTATGCATCTTTAGATAAATTGGTGATGAAATACATCAAGATATCCTCACTCACATACCAAGGAATATCTGTTGACTGAAGAATTCCACTAGGAACATGATTATTTACCTTTAACTTATGGCATATCAAACACTAAAATACTAACTCTACAATGTATCTCTTTATCCCAATCCAACAAAAATGACTCCTCAAGGCATAACATATCTTTTCCACACTATGATATACTACAAAGGCTGATCTATGAAACTCATAAAGAAATAGATCATGAAACAATGTTGGAATAAAGATCTTCCCTTTGAATAACACCTAGTGTTGTTTATCTCTAAACCATCCCTTTGATCATGTCCAAGAAAACAACGTAATCCTACCAAAACTCTACATTAGAATCTCCAAATTGATATTTTCCACCAATTTTACTAAGTATGACAAAATCACCATCAGATATAGATACTCTATATATAACATTACTCATATCATGGTGTAATAATTCAATCTCTTCCATCACTATAAGATTATCTACTGAATAATAAATAATATTTCCAAATAAAATCATACATAGTGGGTAACTAAAAACATTTAAATTCTTACCTATATATGAAATATCAAATTCAAAGTCCTATAAAAATTCCTTCCACCATATTTGTAACGAATTGAGGTCAATCTCGGAGAAGATATATCCTAAAATCTTGTAATTTTTGAATGCCAAAAATCATTCTTCATTGAGATAATGACACTATAACTTCAAATAAAAAACCAATTAATAGATATCATGGTCATTGGTAGTGTATTAACATTCATGGGATTATATCTATCAATAACCATAGTAGAAATTCACTTTGTCACATTAGAACATAACCCAATCTAAGGAATAAATCCTAACAATAAACCTCAATCATTACACATTCCTCTGGAGAACAAATAATAGGAGTGCTATCCAACTTCCCCTTGGAATACTCCAAATTATCATAACATTTGTCAGTCCATACATAACTATTCTCTTTTCTGGTCATAGATGTTAGTGGAGTCACAATCTAAGATAATATAGGGAATAATATTATTTTATATCCCACAATATTATGAAAATATTAATGCATAAAAACATTTTTTATGGATACCCAAGAAAATATTATTTAGTTCATTGATGGAACAAAATATTCATATTTTTAAGACAAAATATATTTGAGGTTCTAAACCTGGTACACTCATAAATTAACTGAACTGGATGCCTACATTACCTCAAGTGAATCTCCATATATTTAAGAGTTTTCTAACTAGAAATTAGGGTCTATAATTATATGTATGGGAGATAATAGCTACTTTATCAGTGTATCATAATGGTGATATTAAGAGAAATGTTATGAAAATAATATAAAGAACCTTATAAAATCATATGGCAGTGGAAGTGAATGTCTATATAAAAATAAATAGCTATAATTCATAAGTAGTATCATGTAAAAAATGTTGAATTCATGATTATATACATGTAATGGGGGAATATGAAAATATAGTAGCATATATACACATTAAATTCTATAAAAAGTAAACTGTCATACCCGGACTTTGTGTTTCATCATGTTTCGAATTTTTTATTTTCATATTATGATTTTATCTACTTCTAATTATTATTATTCTTTTGATATGAAATACGGACCGAGGCCGACTGGGGTTATGCTCTGATAAATGAGCGTTTGTCTTATACAACGTTTCAGTGTGCCACTGTCAAAGACGTGCGACCTCACTTAGGTCACCACACGGCCTCGCTCGGTTCCCCGCTCGTCTGCCCGATGTGAATCTAATTAAATAGAAGGAATTAATAATAAATAAATAAAATTAAATGTGTTTTTCGGGGCTTGTCATCATGTGACGCACGAGCGAAGCATAATTGCGAAGCCGTGCAGCTTCGCCAGGTCCAGTGTATGACCCTGCTTGATGGCCAACAGATAAAATAAGATGAATTAAGAATGGTTTTAATAATAATAATTTTATTAAGGTCACTTGAAAATATTATTATTATTATTATCTTGGTTAATAATTTAAGTGAGAGTATTATTTTTATTATTATAATTTTATTAAGATATCATTATTAATATTGTTAACATTTTATTAAGTAATTATTTCTATAATTGTTATTACAGAGTTGTCAATGTCATTAATGGTATTAATATTATCACCATAAATTATTATTATTATCATCATTAATTATTATCATTAGTTTTGTTAAAATTTTAATTAATAATGTTATCATTATAATTATCCTTGGGTATAAATTTAATAAGCTATTATTGTTATTGTTACTTTTGTTATTATTGTTACAATTATTATTATTATTTCTATTTTAGTTTATTACAATTATTACTATTTTTTTAATTTTATTATTATTGTTATTATTATCTTAATTGATATACTTTTTATTTTATTTTAGTGTAATCAAATGAGTCTTATTATTTTTATCCTCATTATTCATATTCCAATTTATTATTATTATTATTATTATTATTATAATTATTATCATTATTATTATTATTATTTTACTTATTTTGTTTATTTATTTCTTTTTTATCTTTATTTCCCCCACCCCCATTTTTCTTTTTTTGCTTAGGGCTTCACCCTTTTTTTTCTTTCTCTGAATCGTGTCCCCCCTTCTCCTCTCATCCCGTAGCACCGCAAATGCCCCCCCAAACCCTACAACCTTCCTCCTTCACTACGCCTCCTAGTTGGCTCTCTTGTGTCGCCTGCACCCTCCCCTCGGCCAGCCTTGCTCCCCCCCTACGCTGCGCCCCCTCTTCTCCCCTCTGCTCACCGTGTGATGCGCCCCTTTCCCCAACACCAGTGGCTGCCCTACCTCCCTGCGCCATCGCCCCCGCACACCTCGGTTGCTGCTCCACCGCCCCACCTGGTTTGAAGTCGGTGACCCCTGCTATTTCCAGCTGTTTCCTTCCCCCTTCCAGCAAGCTCACGCCGCACCGCCCCCTTGGCCGGCAACCCCTTCTCCATCTGGCGGTCCTTCTATCCCTACCTCCCGAACTCCTCCATGTCAACCCAACCTCCGCCGTGTGTCTTCCTCCTCTTTGGACAACTAGACATCACCAGACTACCTCTTGCCGCTTCTACCTCCCTCACAAAAACCCACACGCACAGTCTTCCACCTCGCACTAACCTCCTCTTTTCCGGTCTGAATTTTCTGATGCAACACACCTCCTCACCTCCCGAACATGCTCGGACAACCCCAAATATCTTCGCCACAGGTGTATTTTATTTAGTCTGGTTGGTTATTCCTTTGGGAGATTTTCAGGTTAGAGTTTATGTAGTTTTTGGTCTGTGTTTGATGTTATTTTTGGTCTGATTATTGTTTTAGGGTTCTATTGAGTTTAATTATGGTGCGTATTAGGTGCGGATGAAGATCCACACAAGTTTTGGGAAAAATAAACACCGAGGTAGGTGGTTCCAAGATTAATTATTATTTGACTAATTAATTTGAAAGTTTGATTAATTCAGCATGTTATTTAATTAATCTGTGTAATGAGAAATTGTTTCTTTATGATGTTTTATTTGCATTGAAACTGTTTAGTGAATTGTTTAGGTAATGTGTGTGTTTTCTGTTGGGAACTCTATTGGTGATTTTTAAATTGTGTGGTTGACATATTAATTTTTACAAGTGGTGTGAACGATATATATATATATATATATATATATATATATATATATATATATTGGCGTCGTGTGCATTTGGTCTTAAAATATGGTTTGTGTGAGTTTTATGGTTAACGCCAAACAGTTTATTTTAAATTGTTTTTTCCTTTTAGACTATTTATTATTGTTTTGGAAATTGTGCAGTGTGTGAGTTAGGGAGGACAAATGACGTGATTTATATTCTAGCGTGTGACAAAATACGATTTATTTTGGAAAGGGGTTTTTTTTAACGACCTTTTGCCCTTTAAGAGTTTGGCGACATGTTTGAAAAATGATTACTAAGTACTATTTGGGGTTTTCTTAATTGTCAAAGCATTTTTTTTAAACTATTCACCTAGTATAATTTAATGTGAAGGTAGTGCAGATTAAGTTTTAAAAATATTTTGGTGTGCGTGTGGTTTTGAAAGCGGGTTTGGGTGTGCAAATTGGTTTTTGCGTGTGTAAGCACCCTAGTTGGATTTTATGCATTATTGTGACATATGACTTGAACTTGAAACTTGATTGAGCAAAAAATGGGAAGACCGGGTAGCTAGGAGGGTAGACTAGACTAGTGAGCGAGTGTTCCGGAGGTGACTCGACCCAGTTTCACTGGGAGGACTGACGATTGCAACACTAACTAAACTTATGCATTTCTGAGGGTCGTGGTCTTCTAAGCCACATTTTCTGAGGGTCTTGGCCTTCTAAGCCATTTTTTCTGAGGGTCGTGGCCTTCTAATCCACGTTTCACTGAGACACGGAGATCTAGGAACCCAAGATAGCTGATACCCATACAGCCTCTCCCATATTAGTGCTCATTGGTCACTTTGCACTCGTCGGTGTGACATATTGGTTATTTTTTTTAAAAAAAATGAATAAGGGTGCGTGTGTTTTAATTTAGGTTGTTCCATTTAAAACTATTTTCTTTAATTCTGTTTTCTTTTAAACCATTCAAGCTTTTATTTCTTTTCTTTAGTTAATATTGAAAATGTATTTGTCCTTTAATAATTATGCGTGGAACCTTTTTATTGGGTGACGTCCTACTGAGCTCTTTGCTCACACCCTACATACACCTTTGGGTGTATGTAGGCCTTATTCTCTGTGTATTCCAGGTTGAGACACCATGCTCAGTGATGGTGGTTGCTCATTGGTGGTATTCTCATGCAGGTTAACATGTGTGATGTGTGGATGTCACGCCTCTCCTGTTGCTTTGAGGTTTGAGTAAGAGTTTTAGTTTCCGCTGTCATCTTTTATTTTTAGTTATTGGTTGGAGTTGTAGAATTTAAACCTGTTCATAGTTTAAAGGCGTGTTTGGTTGTCTATTTCTAGTTTCAGTTTATTTATCTGGTTATTTGTTTTTATGTCTTTTATTTCAGGTAAAATCATTCCCATGTGTTAGTTTTGATACCCGGGCACTTGTGCCAGCCCGTGGGGATCAGGAACACCCTTTGGGCCATGTCGCGGACCGGGTTGGGCACTGGGTCGGATGGCGACCTGGCCTGGTTCGTGACAAAATGGTATCAGAGGGCAAGGTTTGCTCTCTTGGGTCATGTTCTTTTGAGATAGAGTCAGTGTAGAGCAAAGTTAAGGTTATCGGGACTCGATGTCCTGACTACGAGTAAGGTGCCTGGCCAACACACCTCGTGGCGGGACTCAAGTTACCAAAGTATATTGAGGTTTGTCTATGTTTTTGGTCATTGCGGTTAATCTTATCTATGGGAAATGGAAAAGGGAGTAAGGTCAGTGGTCTTAATGAGATCGCAGAGTCTGGAAAGCCTTGTGGTTCCGAAGACACTATCCTAAAATGCTCTCTGTGGCCAGTGGCATGTTTGGCGTATGGCCGCCAACCATATGTTCCAATCATCCACTGACCATAGTTTCCTTCTGCATTGTTTCTCATCTCTTTGTTTTGGATTCGTGAGAATTTGGTTTTTAAGTAAAAATGTTTTGGTCTTGGAAAATATTTTCAAATGAAACTCTTTAAAAAGAAAATGATGTGAAAGGATTAGAAAGTGTGGGTTAGATGCTTTGGTTTTGAAAAAAATGGAAATCTTTGGTTTTAATCCTTAGTGATCTTATGGGAAACCACATGGATGAGTGTATACGAAAAGGGAAATGGTTAACGGCACGGCGGATGAGTGCCTGGATGGATACGAGGTGGGTGCCGGTGCGGCATGAGAACATGCATGTGCGAGGCTCATGGGACACCATTGGTGTTTGTACAACCCACCGGGTTTTCTTATTTTCAAAATGTTTTGCTAAAGGAAAAATGAAAATTTGGTTTTTTAGTAAACGGTGTTTGTGTGGCGTGTCCTTGTGTTTTGGAAATGTTGGATGTGAGGCGTTTTGAGCTGAGGATCCTTTCTAAATGATTTTTGTTCCTTGTTTGAATTTTTATTTATAAGTTGGTATGTTTTCGTGTAGTTAGTGAATTCTATTGAAAGTTATTTAGGAAGCCCTTTCAGTGGTTCCCCCGCACGTTTAGTGTGCGCTTTTGGTATGTGTTGACCACTGAACCAGTTTAGTTGGGTCCATGGTTTTCTTTCTCAACTAGTGTACGCCCCCCATAAAGTGTTGACATGTGATTAAAGTGTGGCCATGGGCAATTCGCCATTGGTCGACCCTCCAGTTGATCCGAGGAATCTCCTCTTGAATTCTATAATTGAACCCACCTCTCCTTTTTACAACTAAGTGGATCCTCTCGCAGCGGGATGAAATATGTGAGGGGATTTAAATAGAGTTTTGGTTTCTTTAAGTTGTCTAAGTCATTGGATATAAAATTTGACGTCGTTGCATTTGAAGGTTTCCCCTGGAAACTGTGAAAGGAAATACAACGGGGAAGGGTGGAGGCAGTTCAGAATTTTCAGTGTTGACCAGTGTCTTGAAGGGATTTGGAGTATTTACATCGGCTGCAAGGGTCATGTTCAGTGACGTATTGCAGTGGGAGGTCCCATTGGTAGTCAATGGTGGTTTGGAAGTGGTAGAGGAGACTCCAGTAGAAAAAAGGTGGAAGCGACCCTAAGTAGTTGGTGCGGTCTATCATTCTGAATAACCTCTGGTCTTGGTTTGTTTCGTTTAAGAAATGGTTTGTATTAGGCTACTAGTTGGCTGACCCAGTCGTATGAGGCTGCGATGGTTGTTTGCAGGAATCACGTGTTTTTCAAGATGCGGTTTAAAGTCTTCCTCAGCATAATGTTCCTCTCAACAATAACGGTCATGTTCGGTGACAATTTGTGATGTCATGTTCTCATTCAGTGTGACAAAGGGTGATGCGCATGCACCATGTTAGATCTTGTGATGGTAAATGTTCCATGTATGATCAGTGAGATGTTGTAATGTGTTGTGTTTGCTGGTGTTGTCTCAGTTGAAGTGAGGCTGGGTGTGACACCAAAAAGAGAAGTTTCACACGGGAGTCCTCAATACCTGACTGTGAGGCAAGAGATGCTTCAAATATCAAGGCTCCAGCCATAGGCCTCGGAGTGAAGCTGGCGCGTGGTCAGGAACCCTGGGAGTGTATGATACCCCAACTTTATTTCTGTCATTGGTGTTAAAAGTATAGGCAGTTTAAATTGTTTCCATGGTTGTTCTGCTCCGAATGAGTCGTCTGGTTGCATAAGGTTTTCAAGACCAGGTGGAGGCGTGTTTGTCTCATGCCTTAAAGTTTTGGGGGTTGCATTCCACTGGATGCAATCACTTTAGTGGTCCTTATGAGTGTCTGTTGGGTAACTCAGTCTCAAATTTGAATGGTATTCATCCAGGAAATTTTGAGATGTTGGTTTGTGTCCGGCCATGGTTTTGACACCTGGTGGTCGGGCCCCTCCCTCCCCGCCCCTTGTGGTGGGGTGTTTGGTCACCATCGAGAATTTTTTTCAATGTTCTGTATCCTCTATTCGTTCTAATGGCGGCGAGATTCACGATGGGTATCACACAAAGGTCTCTGGAATAAATCGGTGTTGGCCTTTCCTTAATGGTGGGGAGTCCTCCTGGACCTCCCCATGTTGGTTTGTTGGTCTCGTCTTGGGCGTTAGTATGTTCATAATGGTGGGGAGACCCACATTGGGTCTCGCACGAATGTCTCTGGAATGAATCAGTGTTGGACCTTTCTTTAATGGCGGGTAGCCTGCTCGAACCTCCCCATGTCGGTTTTCCAGTCTCGTCTCAAGATTCAGTGAGTTCCTAATGGTGGGGATCCCCACGGGCCTCCCCATGTTGATCTTTGGATTCCGTTTTTTTATTTGGCTTGGTAATAAGTGATAAGAGTGTTCCTTGGACGTGGTTTGACCTTGTTTGTTTATTCTAGCCAAATGCTGTGGTTTTTGATTAATAGTGCTTGAGGTGATTCAGTTTGTGAGGTTGGTTTCTATGGGTTCAAGAGTTCGTTTTCTAAAACAATCAACTGGAGGCGTTCTAGCTCTTCGGGGTGGGCGACACATATCAGAATGTCTTTTTACGGATTTCTTGATGTTGTCATTGAGTCACTTTCTCTGAGCACGATGATTTTGCCTCTCTTTGCTTGGTGTTTGTGGGGATCCCCTTTGAACCTTAAGGGAGTGTGGTTTTCTTCTTTGGGGTTTGGTTCTAGTTGTGGCTTTCCGGGGACGGAAAGCTTTATGGTGGGGAGAATTGTCACACCCGGACTTTGCGCTGCATCATGTTTCAAATTTTTTATTTTCATATTATGATTTTATCTACTTCTAATTATTATTATTCTTTTGATATGAAATACGGGCCGAGGACGACTGGGGTTCTTCACTGATAAATGAGCGTTTGTCTTCGACAACGTTTCAGCGCGCCGCTGTTGAAGACGCGCAGCCTCGCTTAGGTCACCGCACGGCCTCGCTCGGTTCCCCGCTCGCCTGCCCGATGTGTAGCTAATTAAATAGAAGGAATTAATAATAAATAAATAAAATTAAATGAGTTTTTCGGGGCTTGTCATCATGCGACGCACGAGCGAAGCATAATTACGAAGCCGTGTGGCTTCGCCAGGTCCAGCGTATGACCCTTATTGATGGCCAACTGATAAAATAAGATGAATTAAGAATGGTTTTAATAATAATAATTTTATTAAGGTCACTTAAAAATATTATTATTATTATTATCTTGGTTAATAATTTAAGTGAGAGTATTATTTTTATTATTATCATTTTATTAGGTTATCATTATTAATATTGTTAACATTTTATTAAGTAATTATTTCTATAATTGTTATTACAGAGTTTTCAATGTCATTAATGGTATTAATATTATCACCATAAATTATTATTATTATCATCATTAATTATTATCATTAGTTTTGTTAAAATTTTAATTAATAATGTTTTCATTATAATTATCCTTGGGTATAATTTTAATAATCTATTATTGTCTTTGTTACTTTTGTTATTATTATTACAATTATTATTATTATTTCTATTTTAGTTTATTACAATTATTACTATTTTTTTAATTTTATTATTATTTTTATTATTATCTTAATTGATATACTTTTTATTTTATTTTAGTGTTATCAAATGAGTCTTATTATTTTTATCCTCATTATTCATATTCCAGTTTATTATTATTATTATTATTATTATTATTATTTTACTTATTTTGTTTGTTTATTTCTGTTTATCTTTATTTCCCCCCATACCCGTTTTTCTTTTTTTTCTTAGGGATTCTCCCCATTTTTTTTCTTTCTCTGAATTGCGTCCCCCCCTTCTCCCCTTATCCCGTAGCGCCGCAAATGCCCCCCAAACCCTATAGACTTCCTCCTTCGCTGCGCCTCCTGGCCGACTCTCTTGTGTCGCATGCACCCTCCCCTCGGCCAGCCTTGATCCCCCCCCGCACTGCGCCCCCTCTTCTCCCCTCTGCTCACCGTGTGATGCGCCCCTTTCCCCAACACCAGCCGCTGCCCTACCTCCCTGCGCCGTCGCCCCCGCACACCTCGGTTTCTGCTCCACCGCCCCACCTGGTTTGAAGTCGGTGACCCCTGCTATGTCCAGCTATTTCCTTCCTCATTCCAGCAAGCTCACGCTGCACCTCCCCCTTGGCCGGTGACCCCTTCTCCATCCGGCGGTCCTTCTATCCCTACCTCCCGAACTCCTCCGTGTCTCCCCAACGTCCGCCATGTGTCTTCCTCCTCGTTGGACAACCAGAAATCACCGGACTACCTCTTTCCACTCTTACCTCCCTCACAAAAACCCACACACACAGTCGTCCACCTCGCACTAACCTCCTCTTTTCCGGTCTGAATTTTCTGACGCAGCACACCTCCGCGCCTCCCAAACATGCTCGGACAGCCCCAAATATCTTCTCCGCAGGTGCATTTTATTTAGTCTGGTTGGTTATTCCATTGGGAGATTTTCAGGTTAGAGTTTATGTGGTTTTTGGTCTGTGTTTGATGTTATTTTTGGTCTGATTATTGTTTTAGGGTTCTATTGAGTTTGATTGTGGTGCGTATTAGGTGCGGATGAAGATCCGCACAAGTTTTGGAAAAAATAAACACCAAGGTAGGTAGTTCCATGAATAATTATTATTTGACTAATTAATTTTCAAGTTTGATTAATTCAAAATGTTATTTAATTAATCTGTGTAATGAGAAATTGTTTCTTTATGATGTTTTATTTGCATTGAAACTGTTTAGTGAATTGTTTAGGTAATGTGTGTGTTTTATGCTGGGAACTCTATTGGTGATTTTTAAATTGTGTGGTTGACTTATTAATTTTTACAAGTGGTGTGAATGATATATATATATATATATATATATATATGTTGGCGTCGTGTGCTTTTGGTCTTAAAAGATAGTTTGTGTGAGTTTTATGGTTAACGCCAAACGATTTATTTTAAATTGTTTTATGGGATTTTCCTTTTGGACGGTTTATTATTGTTTTGTGAATTGTGCAGTGTGTGAGTTAGGGAGGGCAGATGACGTGATTTATATTCTGGCATGTGACAAAATACGATTTATTTTGGAAAGGTGTTTTTTTGAACGACCTTTTTCCCTTTAAGAGTTTTGGAGACATGTTTGAAAAATGTTTACTAATTACTATTTGGGGTTTGCTTAATTTCAAATTTTTTTTGTTAAACTATTCACCTAGTGTAATTTAATGTGCAGGTAGTGCAGATTATGTTTTAAAAATATTTTGGTGTGCGTGTGGTTTTGAAAGTGGGATTGGGTGTGCAAATTGGTTTTTGCATGTGTAAGCACCCTGGTTGGCTTTTACGCATTATTGTGACAGGTGACTTGAACTTGAAACTTGATTGAGCACAAAACGGGAATCCCAGGTAGCATGGAGGGTAGACTAGACTAGTGAGGGAGTGTTCTGGAGGTGACTCGACCCTATTTCACTGGCAGGACTGACGATTGCAACAATAACTAAACTTATGCATTTCTGAGGGTCATGGTCTTCTAAGGCACGTTTTCTGAGGGTTGTGACCTTCTAAGCCACATTTTCTGAGGGTCATGGCCTTCTAAGCCACGTTTCACCGAGACACGGAGATCTAGGAACCCAAGCTAGCTGATACCCATGTGGCCTCTCCCATATTAGTGCTCATTGGTCACTTTGCGCTCGTCGGTGTGACATATTGGTTATTTTAAAAAAAAAGGAATAAGGGTGCGTGTGTTTTAATTTAGGTTGTTCCATTTAAAACTGTTTTCTTTAATTCTGTTTTCTTTTAAACCGTTCAATCTTTTATTTCTTTTCTTTAGTTAATATTGCAAATGTATTTGTCCTTTAATAATTATGCGTGGAACCTTTTTATTGGGTGACGTCCTATTGGGCTCTTTGCTCACACCCTACATACACCTTTGGGTGTATGTAGGCCTTGTTCTCTGTGTATTCCAGGTTGAGGCACCGTGCTCAGTGATGGTGGTTGGTCGTTGGTGGTCTTCTCGTGCAGCTTAACGTGTGCGACGTGTGGATGTCCCGCCTCTCCTGTTGCTTTGAGGTTTGAGTAAGAGTTTTAGTTTCCGCTGTCATCTTTTCTTTTTAGTTATTGGTTGGAGTTGTAGACTTTAAACATGTTCATAGTTTAAAGGCGTGTTTGGTTGTCTATTTCTAGTTTCAGTTTATTTATCTTGTTAGTTGTTTTTCTGTCTTTTATTTCGGGTAAAATCGTTCCCATGTGTTAGTTTTGATACCCAGGCACTTTTGCCAGCCCGTGGGGATCGGGAACGCCCTTCGGGCAATGTCGCGGACCGGGTCGGGCGCCGGGTCGGATGGCGACCCGGCCTGGTTCGTGACATAAACAAAAGACCAAAATCTATCTCTAATATCATCCCAAGCACATGCTCAATCCTCTATTCCCATTATCCATCCTAGTATAAAAACGAAGTGTCCCTAGAAGGATTCATTTCATTGTCCAATCCAATATCCATGAAGACTGTCGAGGTACCAATTATTAGAGCGAATAGGGTTTGTGTAAAACATATAAGGAAACCACCAACTATGTCTATAAAAAATCCTACTTGTTTGTATATAGTGAATACATGTGTGGGTAATAAAAGTTTTTAATAAATGAACTAAACAAAACCCATTTCAGCTTGGGTTCTTCTCATAACACCAATCTAATACTACATGCTTCAAAATATTCTATAATGACTTTGAAGATTCATTATTTTATAACCAATATGAAGATTCATGACCATTAATTAAAAAAAAATCAATAGGAAACATCATGTCCATTAATTTAAAATAATAAATAAGGAACGCCGTGTACGTTATTTAAGAATAAAATAATTGAATTTCATTTCTATAAATTCAGAATAACATTAAGGAAAATAATAAAAATTTATTTTAAATAATAAATTAGTAACATTAGGTCTATAAGTTCTAAATAATAAATAAGGAATGCCATGTATAATAATTCAAGATAAACAATTAGGAACATCATTTATATAAATTCTAGATAAGCAATGAATATTTTTCCACTATATAATGAAATAATAATGTAATTGAATACACTTCATATTAAAATTTAGTATAAAGTATGCCACTCTTTACATTTATCATCAAATTTAAACATAAAATTTTATGTTTCTATAGATTAATAAGAAGGAATCCTAGTGAAATCGAATTTCTATCTATATTTTCCACTTTATCACTCACCATTTAATTTTATGATTGTTCACGTGGTCTATGTAATGCTTCATAACAATTCTTGATCAATAAATCTAATTCAAAACATCTCACTGGCTAAATCCAATCCAAAAACACCATAGTGGTTTTTTTGTTATAAGGGAAAACAATTAATCCGGGAATTTAATCATGCCAACACAAAGGGATTGTTTATGTTGAGATTTCAACCCCCAAAAATAATACCAAATTCAGAAGGATTATAAAATCAATATCTATTTTTTTCAAAATAATGTAGTTCATATTTTAGGATAAATAGTAGAAATGTATATTGCATTGCACAATGTATAAAATATACAAGCTCCTAAAATTTTAAGAAAAAGTTACAAATTACATATCAATGATGGGTAGAAGACTCTTCATCAGGTACAAACCTTTAATTTCAAATTTAATGAGATAAATTAAATAATTTTTCACCCCTTCATAAAATAGGGAATATTTCCTTGGATGGAAATAACATATGCTATAAAAAGTAAAACCAATAAAAAAATGAAGAGGAATCATAAACATAATATTATCTTTCTAATGTGATGAATGATAGTCAATTCTGAGGTCAAATAAATTAAGTCGCTCATATATAAAAGATGAATGGGAGGGGAAATGGAGTAGCCTACTATTCATGGTAAATAATTGAAAATATGGTGGAAATTTAGTTAATGAGTTGGAGGGAAAATGGTAAAATCATACTATTTAAAGGTTCACTCATTTTGGATGAACGATGATCTTAATAATGGACCAACCTTGTACATCTAGTACCCATGGTGACAC
The DNA here is from genome assembly GCA_963277665.1 of Viscum album. NCBI lineage: Eukaryota > Viridiplantae > Streptophyta > Magnoliopsida > Santalales > Viscaceae > Viscum > Viscum album. The sequence continues at coordinate 1,817,290,709 of OY728157.1, forward strand.
CCATTCACATGGAAAGACAAATTGTTGGAAAACCCATGCACAACACAAACATTATCACTACTTAAGATCTATACCCCCTCACAGAGTTTGGTTCATGGTTAGAAGATACCATGAACTGACCATGTAACATTCACATGAAATTTATTTGTTGCTTTCACCTCCATGAAACCTACCTCACATAGTTAAAAAATTATACTCTTATATTTTGGGCTGCAAGGTTTAGCTTCACGGTTACTACTCCCCAAGGAACAACCATGCACCTCACTCGATTTCCCCAAAAAACTAGTGCTCTAGGATCGTAACATTCAATTAATGATTCAAAAAAAAAAATCATAGTATATTAGGAATTATCATATAGTAAAACAAGATATTTAAACGTCAATTAAATGGATCCATACATCATAAAAAAGTATGATCTTGCAACCTACGCTCTGTAAAACAATTCAACCACGAGTTCCTATTAGGGTGGTTGATCATCATCTAGGAATAATTTTATCAATTTATTATGAACATCAACCTTTCACTCCAATTTATGATCTTGTACATGGGTTTTCTTGTATATCACCCATAATCTAGGAACAATCCTACCCCAGTGAGCCTTCATGCATATGATCAACAATATAAATATGAAACAACTGAAAATAGGAATTAACATTAACCTCATCCTTTTCAGGATGAAATACATGATAGGGGATGAAAATGTGATAATGAAACTAATAAACATGAATGATTTTATGCATTTTTAGGTTCCTCATAGGTAGAATGAACCAATAGGCTACCTCACAAGTTAGATCCAAAGCCTCAAGTGTGCCTCCCTATATAATAGAGGTTGTCATCTAGAATAGAACTTCAATGATGGTTTGTTGTGGAGACTATACCCTCTTTATAAGTGTACATAACAATGTTTGTAGTAAAAAATAATAAGGTGAATTAATATAAATAATAGCATAAAATGATATGGAAGCCTAAGTAAACATATAGATAATAATAAATATCCAAAGGACATAAGTAGAATCATATTTTTTTTGACATCGTAATCATATAAACAATGGGAATTTGGGTATATAGAGGTAGGAACACATATTATATTCAATAAAAATTAAAAAAAGTACCAAATTATATCTCCAACAGCACCGTGAGCCAATTCTTAGCCCTCTACTTCCATAAATCATCCTAGTACAAAATATAAAGTTCCCTTATAGGGTTGATTTCCCTTATCCAATCATGGATCCATGAAGTTTGTCGGGGTACCAATTCTTAGGCCGAATATGATTTGAGTAAATCGTAGTTTCTCATAATGAATATAATTTATAGATAATTTTTTTTGGGTATAAAATGAATAATTATTCAAGTAATAACAACTATGAAATAAATGAACTTAACAAACCCACATTGGCATGTGTTCCTCACATGACACCCATCTGAAACTACATATATTATATTATTCTATCATGTCACATAAAATTGATTATTTTATAACTAATTAGTTGTTTCATATACAATAATTAAAAATTTTCCATAGGGAACATCCTGTCCATTAATTTTAAATAATCAACAAGGAATTTCATTTCTGTAAATTACAAAAAATAATAAGAAATTTCATTTTCGTTAATTTTTTAATTGAATATAAGGAACATCATGTTCATAAGTTATAAATAATAAATAAAATACATAGATTACATTAAATAAATTTGAACAAAGTGTAATGTATTGTTAATAAATTATATATAAATAAGGAATTTATTTCTATTATATATGGTAAGAATAATGTAATCTAATCCACATCATATAACAATCAATGCTAAAAAATGTCACCCATTTAATTTATCAATTAATATTTTTCATTAAATTCATATGTATAATGAGTAATCAGAATAGGGACAAGTGTAATAATATAGTGACCAAATCCATTTATAAATATTATTACAAATTTTTTATCATAATTATATAAAAATTAAAAAACATGGATCAAAAATTCTATTTAATTTATAATATTATGTAAAAAAATTATAAAACATGAAAATATAGTTAAAAATATATTTATTAATCTTATTTAATGATCTCTTAACTCCCTTTGTACTCTAATAACATCATAGGATAACCTGATGAATACATATACATAAGGGATGAGCTAAAAATCCCAGTAATGGAATAAAAAAGGAAAAACACAAATTATTAGAGATAGAATGAATAAAATGATAAAATAAAAGGCATGGATCATGAATAAACATATGTAATCAAGAAATATATAACATTTAATATAATTATCATGGAAACAATAGAATGTGGAATCAACATACAACATGACATTATCAATCATCATGGGTAACTACTAACACAATATCACTGGGTGGAAAATTTATCAAAATGGATTAGGTTCACTATGTAATCCCATATATGAAGTTTCTCGAGACTAAACATTACCCAATGAATTGAAGAGATATTTGGGTGTACCCACCATAACATGTGAATTAATATGAGTTCCACATGAAGAATCAAACATAAATAATATATATAATGGTTACCCATGGAAAAAATGTGTTCCGTAATCATTCAATAAGGCTAACCAAAGGGATTATCATAATGGAATCAATGAAAAAATAAAATTAAATCACATATAGGAATTAAAAAGATAAAATATTCATAGATCATGATAAATTTTGTACAAATTATGTTAAAACATGTAAAAAATAGTGTTTATGAATCATTTGAAATTAGACATTTAATGTGGTTTAAAGGAAAATATTATGGAATTTTTCAAGAAGACAAATGAATAATTTATTTCATAAAACCATAAATAAACTAATATATTCATCATTATAATGTTAGTTGTTTTAAAAAATATTGTTGGATTAAATAATTTTATTTAGTGTACCTGAATATGGGTAACAAACATAGAAGTTCAATTTAATTGGGTTATCTTATCGATGGGAATTGATAAAGGATCCTTATAAAAATGTAATTATCCATCAATGAAAGATAAATTGAGATAGATACATATTTTTTTTAAATAAAAATATAATATTTAATTATTATATAATAAAAATTAATAATTAAATTTGAGAAATGATAGAGAAATTGTAACCCAAAGTTAATTAGGATGTTCAGAGAGATCCCTTACCTTACATCCGAATGCATTATGAACTTGTCAATAATATCACGGATAATAAAATTATATTAATATATTAATGAATATATAACCTATATTATATTTAGTTTATTTATTATAATTTTATTATATTAATTTTTAGATATTTAGATGAGTTATGAAGATTAATTGTATCATATTGTTGGTGTTAGTTTCATGGTTTTGTTATTGGTGAACTTATATATAATTTTTGACGTTCATGATAAATGGGAATCAAATTATAGAAGTAAAATTTAATGGTATTAATAAACATCAATAATTTTAAATTCTTCCGTATATCATTTTATTTTACCACATGAAGAAGATTTATTTTATAATTCATTAATTTGAAACTTTTATCTTATTTTAGAGGTTTTTTGATCAACACGAACAAGTTTTATTTATTATTTAGTATTATGAATATTTATTAGAACCAGAAGATGAAAAAAATTAAAGCTTATATAATAAAATATTATTTAAGAAGAATAATTGTTCTAGAACAGTGTTGAAGGTAGTAATGGAATATAAAAACTCATTATCTACATAGACGATAAACCAGAAATTTTTTGACAACAATTTAGTTTCATTGAATTAGAGGAGATGATAAAAGAGGTGGAGGTAAGATATTTAATTATCAATATAAAATTATAGTATATATATATGATATTAGAGTAATAATAATTTTATCGATGAAGGGGTTGAGGATATGGCAGCATAAGAAAGGAAATTTAAAGAGATGTTTTGAGAATGGTACCTCTTGAATAATGGCTCCTTCAATGTTCCCTTGAGGTTTTTGGAATTAGTATTTTTTGATGTAAACATCACATTAACATAGAAATAATTGGGAGGAGATATTTTTTCATAAATTTTTATATATTTAATTCATTGATGGTGTGAGGATAAGGGGTTGTAAGGGTGGTATTTATTGTAGAGGAAAGGGTGTTTTTGGGAATTACTCAAAAGATTAAATTATAAGAAATTAATTTTATATCCAAACATCACCAAGTGGACATAAGTTATATTATTAAATTATATAATTTAATAATATCAAGAACAAATAAAATTAAGCCGTATATTGGTTTTATTTTAAGATATATAATATTTATTAACCCAAAATTACCCTATTTTAATTTTAATTACTGTATACAATTTTTTGCATTAAAGGATATAATATTTATACATATATAGTGTCCATGGACCATAAAATTCATATTTATTTTATTTTATATCATATCATAATTACTTTTATATGTTAGATATTTTAATTTTTTTATATTATTAAATAAAATATTAATCCTATAATATATAATTATTGTCAATTTTGAATTATTCACTACTTTTACATTTATAAATATCAAGAATACATGATAAATTTCAAATAAAATAATACTCCCACAATATGTCATATATATTGATACTTTTTATGAACTTTAATTAATTCAAATTATTTTTTTTTAAAATTTGTGAATATAATTCATCGGATATTTTCATTAATAAAATAATTATTGTATCAGAGTTGTGTCAGTATTTAAGAAAAATACATCATCGCTAAAAAGTTATAAGTAATCTTATATGATTTCGATAAATATTTTATATTTCCATATATTATTTATAGTTCCGCATACCATCTGTTTAACCCCATATTAAAATCTGTATACTTATTTGATATAAAAGTGACATTGTGTCAATTTCTATAATTTTAGTAATATCTAAGTCATTTTTAATGGAATAGTGTCCCTAAAATCATAAATTTATAACCATATGTGTTAAGGGTCGAATATAATTTAAATACTCTGATTTGGGAATGTGTTAGGGTAATTTTACAGTCCTTATGATAATATTTTATACCTTTAATTACATGATTTACCTTAACCATGGTAAACAATATTACAAAAATTACTATTCTTATTGAGAAAAAAACTAAAATTGGTCGATTTACTAAATATGGAAATCCTGATGAAAAATATGGAATTGATTTTTTTAGATTCAAAACATTGATGTTACAGACTCTAAAATTAATTTTCATCAAAAAGATTCATTAAAATTAGTTCAATAAGAAAATGACTTTAAAACATATAAATTTTTTTATTCAATATTCAAGTATAAAAAATTATTAAAATAATAAAAATAATATTTTAAATAAAATTTATCTATTTAAAATATAAATAAAATTAGAAACAAAATTTGATCAACAAAAAAATATAAATATAAAAAATAGTTTTGAATAAAATTTGGTATCTTCCATTATTTAAAAATGAAACATAACCGAAAAGTAACAAAAAATAAAATTATCCCTAATCTAATTATAGCATGATAAATTATAAATAACTTTTATTTATATAAAATATTTATAATACTTTCATAATTAAATTTTAAAACAAGTGTTACATCAAAAGGTAACAAAGCTGCCTTTAGAAAAATATAATCTTTATGTGTATAACTGCATGTGTTTTATATCTACTTTATAAAAAACATATTATGAAGGATAAAAATTATATTTATTATAAATATATATATATTTCATAAAAATAATCCAAAAATATGGATTTTTTTATATTATTAGTATAAAACAAACTTGTCAGCATTTAAATAGTTTTTCATAAAAAAATCATGCTATTTTATAATGAGTTTTATTTTCATTAATAATTAACTGGTAACTGAATAACTAATTATATAAATGTCAATAACATAATTTTGGAATTTATTTAATCATGTTCATTCCCTCCATTCTAACGTTTAGGTTATAATGATAACATTAAAATATTAATATTTAGTTGTTTATTTATGTTTAATGTTGCTTGAAACATTAAGTAATGATGAAATCAAATTATTGAAGAGAATGATCTCATAAAATATCAAGGATTCACATCCCCCATATGAGACTATTCCCTGAAAATTTCATTTTATATACTATTTTTAAACTGTTGAGGGGTCTTCTCTTTCATCTCTTGATCTACTTCCCATGTCACCTATTCATATTTGGGGGTCCTCTATAGTACATTAACTAAGTGAGTTGACCTATTATGTATAACATTATCTTTATGGCCTAATATCATCATTGATTTCTCTTAAAAATAATCATCATTATTTAGTTTTACCACCTCATTATTTATTACACATAATGTATTAGGTATGTACTTCCTTAGGAGTGATACATGGAACACATCATGAACATGATCCATACTTGGTGAAAGTTATATTTTATAGGACACTAATCCCATGAGATCTAGTATCTCAAAGGGGACAATATACCTTGTGATATACATACATTTATTTCAAAACCACATGACTCTCTTTAATGGTGATATTAAAAGGAATTCCTAATCTCCAAAAGTTAACTCAAAGTCCCTTCAATTGTTTTATTCAAAACTCTTTTTATGACTCTGAAAAGATTTTATATATTGTTGGTTGGCTTGAACCTGATTTTTTATCTCTATCCCAGAATCATGTCCATGTATCATTAATTCACCAAATTCATCACAACATGTTTTATTTATACATCACTTCCCATATAGAGTATCCTATGTAGTCATTTGAATAATTTAATAGAAGCTAATGTTATATGAGAATAAACCAATTGGAGTTGTTGATCCCATCGACCATATCATTCCATTGATAAGGATATAATATTTAACTCAAGAATTTGAATAAGACTTTTATATTAGACATGATTTTGGGAATGATATTTCATGTTGAATTGTTATTCTGTACTCAAATCCTGTTAAATACTTATCCAAAATTTATATTTCAACCTTGGATAACATTCATATATGATTGACTGTGGAACCCCATGAAGCCTCACTACTTCCATCACATATATCCTATAATATTTTTCTAGATATAAATATTCCTTAATAGAAATTAATTGTATAGTCTTGGTGAGTTGAACCACCACAACACATATCATATTATTTCCATTGGATGTCTTTAAGAGAGTGGGGGAAATGTCCATAGTGACATTATCCTATTTCCATGTCGGTATAAGAAATGGATTCATCATCCATTTGGACTTCTATCACTCTGATTTAACATCCAAACATATTAAACACCATGGTATATAATCCAAAATATCTTTCTTCATGTCGTCTCTCCAGAAATTCTATTCAACATCACAATATATCATTGTACTTCTATGATGGATAATGAATGGTGATCTATGTTCATTTCCCAATACATCCTTCCTTATCTAGTGTGTAAAGTCACATAACTACTTATTTTAAATTGAATCACACCAACATCATCGATGTCGATCTCTTGTATATTCCCATACTTTAATTATTTTATCATATTTTGTAGTTGTAGATCATACCATATTCACCTCATTGATATTTTCTTGTATGGATGGGTGGGAAATAGTTTTGTAATGTTTGTATGAATTAAATACCATTATGATTTCAAAATCAATCCTTTAAATATCGATGAAGATCGAATCCCTTAAAATTCTCATCATGGATAGCATAGCAGGTTTTTTCTACTAAGTACATGAAGTACCTTATTCGAATTTCTAGAATGGTAGTGAATAGTTCAATTGTTTTCCTTGGTTAAATATAACAATATTCTTTGATGCATGTTATGATACATTTTTGTGACTTTAAATTTTATTCTCTTTTAATTAGTATATATCTATTATTTCTCCACATTGAGATATTGTCTCCCAATTTTCAATGCAATGATCACATTATGCAACTCCATATAATGTGTGGGATAATTTTTTTCATCAAATTTTAGAATCCTTGAAGCATATGAAATAAATTTATCATTTTTCATCTGTAAAAATCACGATCCCTTCATTGAAGAATCATGGAATGCCACAAAGAATTACACCCTTGTCGACAGTGTATGTACTGGTGTAGTGATATGCCTCTTTTTCATGTATCTAATGTTGCATTAACATTCACAAGTCTAGAATAATTTTACACCATTCCTCTTCATATTGGTTAGTATATTCGATACTCCGGAGAAGTTATTCACAAATCATCATTATTACCCAACTAGAGCTATGAAACTAGGGATAAACATAACATATGTTGGTCCGTTCCACACCTTAATTACCATTATCTTAAAAGAATCTAAAAATATCCATTTCATAGTGATAAAATTTTACAATAAGGACAATTCCTCCATCCATAACTCACATTTACTATATACTATATATAGATGCTCTATTTGTATGTTTTTAATCATAGTATTCAAATGATCCTTATGCTCCTCCGTGATTTTGGAGTATATCAGAATATCATCTACAAAGACTAACCTAAGTTTTTGTAATGTTATTTACAAGTAAACTATTCATTACGCACATGAATTTTAATGTAGAATTAGTGATCATGATAGGCATAACAATGTGCTAACAATTTCATTACCTCATTCAAAAGACAGTCTTGGGAATATATTGCTTCTTCTCCATTAATTTGTGATATCCCAACTGAATGTACCCCTTTTAAAAATACTTAGCCCCATGTAGATGATCTAACCATTGGTCAATACAAGGATGTGTATAATTTTAATTATCATTATTTTTTTTGATCTCCAGAAAATCAATTCACAATCACATTGATCCATACTTTTTCACGATAGAGAGGACCAATTAACCCTGTGGTGATGCACTGGGGCATATGAAACGCTTATCCAGATTCTCTTGTAACTACTTCTTAAAATTTTCCATCTCAATGGTGTCCATGTTACATGATTCCATTCATATGAGCATAGACTATTCAAAATCTCACTTGATAAACAAGCCTCTCATATAAGAGTAAGAATAGAAAATTCCTCAAGGAATAGATTGGTGTAGTCTCTCATAATGGCCACGTCTTTAAGGTGATATTCTACTTTTTCTCAATCTTTTTAAACAAAAATTCTTTCTCATAAGGAAATAATATCACCACCTGAATTTTTTATTATAAAATAGATTCAAACTTCTCCTTAAAATGTAATGAATTTTAGTATTCCACAAGATGTGAATAATAAACTATGTCTCCTAAAAATTTATTCTAGATTTTTGTAAATATCTCCAATCCATGCCCAATATAGAATTAAACTCAACCATATGATGTAAGATGATATTTTTTGGAAGATTTAGTCTATAAAAATTGATCTTAAAAGATTTATAAACATTATAAGAAATAATTTTCGAATTTTATATTCTCATTGATAACTCAAAATTCATATACTAAGGTTGTGTTTGAATAGTTCTACAAAAAACCAAGATATGAATAAATTTCTAGAACAATAATCAAATATAACATTATCTATTCTTGAATGAAAAACCAATGTACCTGTTACCACATCATTTTTGGGCTCCACAATATTAGTAGTGATAATATATTCCCTTCTTTGCCACCATAGAGGTTATTATCATTTATTGTCTCTGACAACCATTCTATTAGAATATTGGTTCACACAGTTTCCAAGTTCCTTGATGTTAATGCAATGTACAATAGGAATACTGTTCATATCTACTATCTTTACCACTTCCCCATTAGTGGGTTAATTAGTTTTACTTTAGATTTTCTGTAGCTTGGTTAACCTTGTACCCACACACGAAGAACGTCTTAGTACACCTTTGGAAATTTCAAAATTATTCTTCCCACATTTTTGAAAAGTGGTTTGTTTGTCCTTATTTATTTCAGGATATTTTATATTTTACGATCATAGAAAGAATATTATATAAAATTTTCTTTCTCTTGAACCATGAGAAAACTTCGAATCAATGATCCTCATCTCAATAAATTGGTCCTGAAAAATCTATTCCTATCTATCAATGTCTCAAATTTCTAAATCATTTCATAGATTCAACATTAATATAGTAAATAAGTGATATAAATTGATTTTCATGTTGACAAAAAACATGGAATCATACCTTGAAATACCCCTGAATTTTTCTTCATATTCTATGAAATACTCATATTTCTTTTTCATCTGATTGAGGAACATCCTCTCCATTTTAATATATAGAGTCTTGTAAAAATAGTTATTGAAAACCGTTTTATTGAAAGTGTTCCATTCAATGGAATCAATTTACTCTATAGTCATTGTGTTCTATATTAGTGTTCACCACTAACTAGATTTACAATTAAAATTATATACCACCAGTATAATATTCACTTATTTTGGGAATTGGAGGACAAGTAATATTTTATCAATAGATGTAATCCATTGTTACACGTTGAGGGGATCATAAATTTCAAAAAAGATATGAACCATTTTATGTATGAATTATTCAACCATACATTGATCCTTCCAAATAGAATAATATAATTCCATTTGATTCAATTTATTATTCCATGATTGATCCTATTGATCTAGTATTATCATGATTTTTTTATCTCTTGTTTCCATCATATTGTGTATATCATTAGAGAAATCCTCACATTGCCTACCATATTGTTTTTTGAATGGATTCTCCTCTTTCTAATTATTATCTAGAAAAGATGAAATTAAATTAGTATACTTTAATGAAGATAATAATCATATAAAGAGAAAAATATTAACCTTAATGGATGTAATTAAATATTAAAATTATTTCCAAACATGTTATTTAATATGTTTCAATCTAGATTATCACTGGTTATATAATTATCCAAAATTTCATTACTATTATTTTCTAGTAATAATCCACAATAATAACTAGACCATACCATATTAACAACAATATAGAACCCAAACTATTATGTATATTATTACTTGATTTTTAATCATAATTATCTATAAAATAAAAATGTAGGATCATCAAACCTAGTGTATTGGGAAAATTAGGTAAATTAAATTTAAAACAAGAAATAAAAAAATATATCTTCATTAATATTCAATAATGATATCCTAACCCCATTAAGTTATTATTACAAAATTTGATATCCTAGGGAATAAATTGACATAGGATATGAGGTAAATGTCGACGTAAGCGAATAAAAATGGCAACAAAGAAAAACAAATTAGTTAGAATTCAGAAAAATATAAAATAAAGACAAGGTTAATGAATTAACATAAAGAAGAAAGAAATATAGAAAATGGAATATTATGATCATGTCATTATAGGAAATTTACAAGAACATACAACAATATATGAACATTATTTAAGGCTAACTATTAAGGCTATATCACATGGTGGATAAAGTCCCATAATGGATTATGGTTACTCCCTAGTCCCATACATGACATCTCATGAAACTAAACATCACACAATTCATGAGAGAACTATATAGTAACACATATCATACGATTTTCATGAATATGGGTTCCACCTGAAGAATAAAACATAAAAAATACACATAATGGTTACCCATGAAAAGAAATGGGTTTTGTAGTCTTGTAATAAAAAATAACCAAAAGGCATATCAAAATAGTATCCATTAAAAAATGTATTTAAATAATGGTTTAAAATTTAAAAGAAAAAATCAAAACTGGTCATGAATAATAATATTAGACCAAAGTGAAAACATGTAAAAAAATTTTGTTAAGAAAAATTTAGAAATGAGACATATTAGTGCGAGTAAAGGGAAAATATTATACAGTCTTTATAGATGATAAAGAATAGTTTATTTCAATAAAACAAAAAATAAATAAGATATTTTTTAATGATAAATTAATAAATTGAATGAATACATTATTTTATTAAAATGGTATTATAGTATACATTAAATGTGTAAGAAATAGAAAAGTTCCATTTAATTGGGTTTACTTATCGAGGGGAGTGGATAAGGGAACCTTATAAAACATGAAATACCCCATAAAAGAAAGAATAATTGAGCTACATGAAAAATTCAGTACATAAAAACTTATTATTGGATAATTATATAATATTAATTAATATTTAAATTGGTTAAAAGAGAGAGAAAGCGTATCCCAAATATAATTTGGATATTTTTAGTGATCCCTCACCCTATGTTATGACAACGTTAATAAATTTTACATACTGTTCTAGATAATAAAATTAGAATCAATAGTTAAATTATTCATAACCTCTTCCACATGTATTTTATTTATTATAATTTTATTATGCTCATTTATGAATATTTTGATGAGTTATAATGATAAATTTTTTCGTTCTGGGAGTTTTGGCTTCATGGTTTCATTATTGGTTAACATGTATATAATTAAAAAATTTCATGATGAATTGGAAGAAAATGATTTATGTGATATTAAATGGTATTAATGATATTAAATATATTAAAATGGTTCCATATATCATTTAATTATCTCACATCTTGATTATTCATTCGATAAAACATTAACGATAAATTTTTAGTATATTATGGCATTTTTTTAATCATGAACTAGTTTTGTTTTATTATTTAATAATATATATATACTATTTAGAAAACATGAAACATTAAATAATATACATATAAATTTTTTATTTAAACTAATAACTATTTTTTATTATCCATGAAGATAATAATGGAAAAAGAAAACTCATTATTCATGGAGATGGTAAACATGCATAATTCAAACAACGATTTTGATTCATTGAATAATAGGCGATGATAAATGAGGTGGAAATATGGTATTAAATTTGAAATATATAATTATACTATAAATATGATTCTATATTTATTATTATTTTAGGGATGAAACATGTCAAGGTAAGTTAGAAGAATAAATGAATTTAAAATAGATGGTTTGAGACATGCACATATTCAATATCACATCCTTGAAAAATCAAATCAGAAGCATGGAATTATTATTTTTATGAGACCAAAATAACTTGAACATAGTTATAATAGAGAGGAGAGTGTTTTTCATAGATTTATAAATCTTCATGTCTGGTATCCTGTGTGGGGAAGGGGTTGAAATTGGTGGTATATATAATTGAGTAGACATGTGTTTTCTGGAATTTAATAAAATATTAAATTATAATAAATTAATTTTCTATAAGAATACCCCAATATGGACCTATATTTTATTATTATAAAGGATAAGGTTGCAATACCTCAAAAAAATAATTTTTATACATATTTTGGTTCTATCTAAAAAATTGTCATTCTGAATAACCATTAATTTACCTAATTTAATTTTAATTAGGCGAACAAATTTTTTCATATTAATTTTAATAATTTATTTTTTATATACTATCCATGAAGATTAAATATCCAATTGAAGAAACATTATATCATATAATATTTAGTTTTTTGTAATTTTTTTAATAATTTCATAAAAGATTAACATCATAAAATATCATTATTGTCATTTTTGTTACTATTCACTATAGTGGCTATTAAAAATATCATTACAAAATATAACCTAAAAAGAATAATTTTTTACAAAAATATAATTTTATAATTATCTAGGAAATTATTAGAGAACATTAATTAATACCAATAATATTTCTTTTATAAATTTGATATCATTTATTTGATATTTCTATTGATAAAACTATTAATGTGTCAATGTTGTGTCATTATTTATGTAATAATTTCAGCACTGAAATTTTTAAATGAATTACCATGATATATATATATATATAATCTCAAAATAATATATATATTTTACAATACATTATGTTTATACCCATATTAAAAATATCACACTTATTAAAAATAACACTCTGAAATTTTGTCACTTTCTTAGATTTTAATCATATCGATGTCATTTTCACTGAAAAGAGGCCATACAAGGATTTGTTTTATAATATTAGGTGATAAGAGAGTATTTAATTCATTAAATAATATTTTTTTAATGTTTTGTTGGGTAATTTTAGTGTCCTTATAATTTTATTTTTTATCGACAATTACATGATTAACCCTTAACATTGTTAGAACAAATTTAGCATGATTAATATTAATATTGACCAAAATTAAACGGTGTTAATTTAAGAATTCAAAAATATTGATTAAAAATATGGAATACATTTTTCAAAATTCAAAAAAAAAAGATGAATCATAATTTATATTAAATTTTCATCACCAAGATGCATCGGAAAATAGTTTTCCAAAAACTAAATTATAAAATATAAAATATTTATATATTATATTCCTGTAATAAAACCTTTCTAAAACCCATAAATGGATTATTTTAAATAAAATTAAACTATTAAAAATTTAAATCTAATTCAAAAAATAATTTTACCTTTTAAAATCTATACAAACAATATCATTTTCAATAATAATTAGTTACATTCTCTATTAAAAATTGAAACTTGGAAAAAAATACAAAAAATTAACCATAATAAAATATTCAAATGATTATTTAAAAATAATATTATTAAGTTAAAAAATATTTTTTAAAGTTTCAAAATTCAGTTTTAAAATAGTTCTGTCATCTAATTGTGGAAATGATAACATTAAAAACTATAGTTTTTTGGTGTAAAATTGGATTTATTTTTTATCATGTCTAGAAAACATAGAGTATGTATATATAATTTTATATTGAATATATTAAATATATATTTCTTTAAATTTCTCCAATAAGAGTGATTTTAACTATGTAATTGTGGTCCATTTAATGTTCCATATCATACATCAAAATTATAAACAGACCATTTCATTTTATGTGTCTTCAAGTGGACCATTGAATGTTAAATACCATTTCTAGATTCAATACTCTAATTTAAGAAATGCCACTGGAAAACAACAATACAAAGACACCATTGTGTTGTTTTTTTCATAATGGAAAAATAAGTCATCTATGAATTTCATCGAACCCTACAAATGTTATGGTTTAGGATTTGGTCATTAACCTTTATCTACTTACCAAAGTCACAATACATGTAAATTAAATTTATAGGTGTTTAAATTAATATATTTTATAGTTTTTGGATAAACTCATAGAATTTTAAACATGAATCACAATGAAGAAAATATATAAACACCTAAAAATGTACATAAAGGATATAGACCACCAAAATTAGATGTGTTGAAGGATCCTTATCCTTTATTATCATTTACTAAGATATGGAATCAGAGAACTAAAATAAATAAAAATAATAATTGAAAATATTACATTATATATTTCATATAAATATCATCTGATATGGTGAGAGAAACACAATGTAGAAGGATGTGGAATCATAGACATAACTTTTTTCATTCCAACAGGATTAACGAAAATATATTTCAAGATCGTATAAAAGAATTATATCATCTCAATGAGTATATGGAGAGGAAATATTGAGTGTCCTGATGTGCAAGGAAAATTCAGGTGAAGAGTAAAGAAATATGGTTAAAGGTATGGAGTTAAAATAGTAAAATTAAACCTTTTAAAGGGTATCATGGTTTTATTGCATGGTTGGAAAAACCGTACACCAACCCTGTGACCCTATATTCAATGTTGACGACTCTAGGCATATATACGATCATGGCTTAAAAAATCATGCATATCCCAAGTGTGATAACTTTATGAGTGCTCCACCCCTCGCATGACCAGAAAATGATTAAAATAAACCATGCAGTAATAGTTGGACATATATATGAAATTTACTATAATGTTTTCATGGACAAGTGGCCTCCCGGACATTGTTAAATAAAACATTCTCATCTATTTTAGGCTAAAGATTTTTGCCAAAATGTTACTAGAGACCATGCATCAATTTTTCATTTCACTCTATTTCTATTAAAACTAGATATTTAGTTATTTAATAATCCCAAGACACTCCAAACCCTTTTTTAGTGTTTTAGTAATTATCATATAGATAAAAATATATATTAAAATTAAAATTAAAAGGATAAATAACTCATTTTAAAACATTTATTTACAATATTTTATATAATACACTACTAACTATCACAGAAATGACACTTTGAGAGGTTCCCAAATAACTGATGATTCAAAAGATCCTTTGAAATGTCTTAAAAAGAATGCAAATTATCCTCCTCATTCTTAAAATAGATACGATTTTCATGTAAGAACAAAGAGAACACTGGGAGGGGTGGGAAGAATCAGGGTGTCAACTTTTTCTTCTAAAGTGAAGGATCTTGTTCCGAAGTTGGAAGTAACTCATTAAAATATTATGATAGATCCAATCGCTAATAAAAAATTCACGAGTGAAAACCTAGAGCTTTTACTTGATTCGCCACTAAGTTTTAGTCAAAGAGAATACACCGACAGTGTGACATTTTTTTCAAAATTCACTAATCTTCAAAAGTTACAAAATAAAAACGTTTAGCTATAGTCACAATATACAAAGAACACTTCCCTTACAAGTTTTTATGGATATATCACTACGTTTCTTTATATACATATGTAGAATCATCCAAGATCAATGCTTTAAGAGAAGTATAACTTAGTTTATCTACTTGATGGTCACTTCAACGGTTTGGTGTTAATGTCACTGTCCTTGATGTAGCACGAAAATCTTCTAGAAAAGTATACGTAAGTTTATGAATATTAAAATCCATGTTTACATAAAAACTAATATTGAAAAATGTCTTTTTTAAGTACCTTTTCGAAGTAAACTGCCTTTACGAATCTCCTCACACTCATGGAACAAACTGCCTTCATTAGTCTCTCATGCCTTTACGGAACAAACTAAAATTATGAAGAACCCATACCTAAACAGAACTAACACCTTTATAAAGCTCACTGAGTCAACATGGTATAACCCACAATCATAAAGTACTACTTAAAAAAATCAATGGGATCAGTTAATACTCAAAAATTCATTACCTGATGTGGAAGCTCATACAGAATGTTAGTTTCACAGTACTCCCCTAGCTTCATGAAATTAGAATTATTCTGGAATTTCCTTGGAATAATTTGTGTCGAGTGAAGAGGGGTAGCATGTTATTTATATTCTCATTCATTCTCAAAACTCCACTGCCTACAATGTGATTTTTTGATCATCCAAAAACTCTTTCACATCAATCCTCCTTTCTTAATGATCTAATGAAATTCATTATTAGTGAGGCTTGTCATAGTCATGGATCCTTCCATCAAAAAATTTCGTATTCACAATGCATCCCTTCTTATAATCATGTAGAAACAAAATCACTATTCATGATACTCTACATATTCATAAACGTAATCTTATGCTTCACTATTTATATGCCTTTACAATATTTATGAAATGTTTATTCAAGATAAATAACTTCTATTATTCTCATCATAATCATGGGGAAAATAATCAAAATTCATAATTCCATCATGAAACATAACTCATGTATCCATTATTAATGAAACTCATGCCTTTTCCATATATTTATAAGTACTTTAAGGAAATCTACATTTCATAATGTAGGCGAACTTGTAAATTTTGGACCCCAAAAGGTTTGGATACACTAG
The DNA here is from genome assembly GCA_963277665.1 of Viscum album. NCBI lineage: Eukaryota > Viridiplantae > Streptophyta > Magnoliopsida > Santalales > Viscaceae > Viscum > Viscum album. The sequence goes on from OY728157.1 coordinate 1,817,308,050, forward strand.
GAAATGATGCCGCCTTCAATATTTTTGTCATTTTGTACTGTAACATTGCTTTTCATTTAATCTCTCTACTATTTTATATAGCTCAAGATCTTCCTTTATGAATAATGATAACAAAAACAAACCATAATCAATTTATAGCAATGAAAAACCTTGGTTCCATCAATTCATTAATTAACACACCGCAAAAATTGATCATGAAATCACAAAATATGGAGTTTAAGAGTCTAATGAACATGGTCAGTGTGTTCATGACACCAATGGGTGTTACAATGGAATTTTTATATCTATAGTGATATTTGAATGAAATATTAAAGATATATGTCTACTCCAAATACATCTAATGATACCCTAACCATAGGTTGATCATAGATAACTAGATTTCTATGATTAGTTTATCAAATAGGCCATAAATCCATAGTATATGATAGTAGTTCTTCTTTATCACTTGTTTAAATAAACATTAATTAATAAAATAGTAATAGGTTGTTATTGTCTCTCATTAATAAAATATCAGAACATCCCAATGTGACATAGTGGGAGTAATAAAACCTCTCTATAAAAGATCATCAATTTGAATTTGCAACAACATCATCTCAAAATGTTACATCCAATAACAAAAAATCATTATTAAATAAAAACCAACAAAAAATATATCCAAAAATGTATATCAATTTGAGGGGTTTGTGTATTAACCCTTTTTGGAAAGGCATCAAGGTACTCTTCTAAAAAACTTGAAAAAACCATTGATAAAACATCCCCAAAACTCAAAATCATCTTTGACATCAGTAAAGATAAAGACTCAACACATATTATTCCCATTTTATGGTATCAATCTTCAATGGAAATGATGTTCTCACTATCAGAATTATAGAATACAACCCAACTCTAGAATAGAAAAATAATAAAATACACCAAATATAACCAATACATGATGATGATAACGTGGTGTGGATGTATCAGAAAACATAAGAAATATTTGGATGAGTGATTTTCACCCAACATCGACTCGCAACCACTATAATCATCAGAAAAGGTATCTTGATCTCAAATTGGTGTATTCAACAAAATGGAAATTAGAAGCTTCTACACCTTAATTTCTAGAGAGAGGATTAGGGGTTGTGAAATGACGGAGTTTCTAGATCCCAAATAAAAAAAAGTAATATATTCAATATGAATATAAACATTTGTTCCCTCACATAATTTCAATATCATAAGGAACGTGAAACATTTAGGAATGAATTTGACCACATCCTTCCTTATAATCTCTCTATCCCTGATGTTGAAAACCTCTATTCCCATATATTTCTCTCTATATGTGATTGAAATTATGGGGAAATCCTTACCCAGCTCTATCTTCTTGCTTGAAACCAAATATGGAGAACTCTATTGTTCCTTGGGCTACATATATGGATACTGATGCAGAGGATGAACTTGAAGCATACTCCTATCTCCAAACACACCCCAAAAAAATTACACACTCTATATTTTGATAACTATGAACTCCACATGAAAAACAGACATATATGATATCTTAGAATGGGATTGAGAAGGTATATATTTGGTGAAATGGGTTGAATAATAATGTAACAAACTCCCATATATCTCATACTTTTACTGACTAGAAAATTGAGAACCTTAATCCATAAATCTACCCCTTATAGTGTATTGTCATCTCAACTCCCATGATGGCCTGTTCCTTGCAAAAAACCTCTCAATAAACTTTTCTTACTCTAAAACCACACAAAATAACATAAACAATGAATGAGGTGACCTGAAATTTGATCATTGTATACAATGCCTCTTGAAAATGCCTTTTTATTTCCTCCCCATCAAGAAGAAGATATGATGAATATGAAAAAAATTTCTTAATGTGATTTCCAAACCAAAAAGAACTAGATTAATCATAGTGGAGGAAAATCATTACCTACTATAATGCCACCATTATGGTAAAATAGATAAATTCAACATGTAATCGATTATGGAACTTCTCCCATGATACATTAGAATCATCATGATCAATGAGAAAAAGATCCAACACTAGAGGGAAAATAACTACCAAACACTAATTTTTATAAGAATTCCGTGCTCCCTTTGAGCATGAATTATCTAGAAATAAGTCTCTAACTCCCCCTGGCAAGCCTCAATCCCTTAGTCTATGAAATTAACCTCATAATTTTTAGGCTATAGCATTGAAACTCTCAAAGAATTATCTTCCAAGAAATGTATTCATCGCCTTCCCCTCAATGACCATCATCTAGAGTATATTTCATAAAATAATTGAAATGAACCAGATGTCGAAATTTACCCAATGATGAATTTTAAAAAATAATGATCAGTTATAGATTACATAAAACAAGATTATGGAATACATAAGATAAATTGGTTAATATTTATCCTAAATCTCTATTATCTACCATCTTCTAACAGAGGTTCGTATAATCATGATCCACCTATATATTTTCATTTAAATAAATATCAATTTAGTTTGTATGTTTATTAAATAGAAGGTCATAGTTTCAGATCACAGGGGGTCCTAAAATATCATGTGCTAGATATTATCTATTTCTTAGATTATGTGTGGTGTCTAGCTGATATTTTTTCCTTATAAAACCATGAAGTACTCTCAAGTGCCTATGCATATGATTCAACAAATATCTCATCTATAATTATTGATACCAATTTATCATGATGCACCCACACTAGTACATATCCTATCTGGCAGTGAAGATGAGTGTGATCTTTGAAAACTACCTTTATTAGATTACGAGTTGTAGAATAACACTCAGGGTATAGAATATACATGTATTAGAGTCATTACTCACAATTTCATAGGTAATGTGAACAAAACCACAAATAAACTATATAATAAATAATTATAGACTAAATACCAGTGCATGATATGTCATACCACACAAAATCCAATAAAGAAATATACCAATGTAACTTATATGAGAGCAACCATGAACACTTTAACTACATTGTAAACATACACTTCAACTTAATCCATTACAACCCATGCATAAATACACATTTAATACCAATATATGAAAACAAAATAATCTCCCACATCCTATATATACATGTATTCAATAACTAATATACATTACAACTCATATGGATACACATCCTATAATCATATGGCACTATTTCAAGGACATGCCAATATATTAATCCAATATCAATATGAGAGTGTGCAGTAGGGTTCATAGTTAACCATCTAGAAATTTAATAACAAAGATTTTGGGAAGAAATATGAACCCAGAAAAAAATATGGGTGTCGACCGCCCCAACCAACTCGAGTGTTGGTACATATGAAATAATATAATATAATGATATATATATATAACACAACCATATAAAGGGAATCTACATAACCCTAGACATTTTCTAAATCCAATGTACAACATAACGACCCACCATCCATAAATATGAACAATATAACCAATACATATAAAATAAAATAGGCCTCATTACATCATAATATTTCAATTAATCACATGATAAATTAATAATATTTAGTTATCTTATTGGATCATTGTCCCCTATCTTTTAATATTTTCCTCGTTCTATTTTTTTTACAAGTCAATGAAAAACTTTTAATGATTTCAAACCATTGCCCCTTATGTAATCATTATTAAATTAAGAATCAATAATTATGAGTAGTAATACATCTCATCCAATATCTAGGAATATATAAATATTTATGAAGGGAGATGAATGATAAGAGGTAAGAATAAAAACATTATGCATACATGAAAAATCATAATTAAAAAATAATAAATATCTCAATATGATATTCCCATACAACATCATCATCATCACCTCCCCATATCATCCACACTACCTATCATTCACAACAATAATCCATTAATACTAAAATAATATAAACACATCACAAGACTCACAATATGACCAACTATAGGGTTTCATTAATTCACTATAAGGGTATAAATATTATAAATGTATCAATGATGATAATTAGTTTTATTTTAGTAGAAATAATAACAAAAAATTAATAATATTTTTCAGTCATGAATAATAAATATTAATACGGTTAAAATACATTGATGATTTTATTTTTTATTCTATTAGCATCATGTTACATTATCATCATAATTTTATAATTTATTATAATAATTTTTCATAAATCGTAGTACATAATTTAAAGTGATAAAAAATGGTACATCCAGTTACAGTGATTGGGTATCTTTTCCATTTTTCTATTCTTCCTTTTCATTCAACGTCTTTAGAAATGGTTTTCTTGATTTTCAATGGGTTGCAGAGTAGGTACATGTTGTGTACCGGAGGTACACACCATGCACTATTCTCTAAATACATGCAATGAATGGCGAGATCACACTGTGAGTAGGTACACATTGTGTACATGAGGTACACATCATCTAGTTTTTAAATATCAATTTTTAACCAAATTCGACGAGCTTTTTGGTGTAGTTATCCAATGTGGCCTGCATGATGTGGGAATGTGGTACACATCATGAATTTTCCCGATCCTAGGTTAAAGTCTCACATTTTGAAGTTTCCCTCAACCCTTTCTTCCCAGTCTTTATTTCAATTGAATTTAGGACTCTCATTGGTAATTTTCAGAGGCACCGCTCCTTCTGGATCGATCTAATCAGATTTGGATTTTCATTATGTCCACTATACATATTTTATGGAGAGTTTTCATTCTGGTACATCATTTTATTTGATCATGGAAGTGCTCTAGCTTTGTGTTGTTGGATTTGTTGTTATATGTTGGATGATCCTTATTGTATTTTTATAGATCTAATGTGAGATCCCATTCTGGATGCCTTATCTTTTATTGGTCATGGGGTGGTGAGTGTTATTCCTCATGGTAGTTGGGTTTACACTTTTCCACCAACTTATTGTGTTTATATTTGCATCAATCCTACGATGTGATGATTTAATTCATGGTCCTTTTTTTAGTTGTTAGTTTTTGTTGTTGTTGGATTTATTTATGGGTGTGTGATTCTGGAACATTGACTTAGGTGGTTCCATATATTGCCTATGATAATAAACCGTCTTGTTTCCCTTTATTAACTAATTTATTAAATCAACATGATTTTTTGTTTTTGTTGAAAAGGGGGATTAAATAATAAATGGTCTTCCCCTAGTTTTTCATAATTTGATTGTGAATTGGTTTTGAAGGGTTTTAAATTCATTGATATTGGTTTATGAAATTGAGAACATGGGTCATCATGGGTACATAGATGGAAGGTTTAGTTTGAGGCCATCATCTATTTTTTTGTGTTTATCAAAGCTGTTGGTTTTGGGGATTTCCTCTATTTCCTATTCATATTGTTATATGGGATTGATATTGACATTGGGGGGTTACACATGGGGTAGTCCTCAACTTCCTAGGACCACTGTTATAGGAGTACTTATTCTGAATATGAATATTTTGGTACGAGTAGTCTCAGTATTGGTCATTTAGTATTCCTTGGTGTTGTGATATTTGTGCTTCTGTTTGTTACATCATGGATTTCTGAGTTTTCCTTGTTATACATGTTTATTCTTGTGAAAAATGGTAATAAAATTATGATTTGAAACTAACATAACTACTTTTTATTAGAACATTGGAAAATGTAAATTTTTACCATGTTTTCAATAAAACTAAATCACCACTTTTCATTCCATTTAATTTTTTAAAATGACCATACATGATTTTTTATAAAGAGAATTGTTATTGAACACCTGGGTGGGATTTTGTAATGACCCGATCTTTTTGAATAAGGATTGTTTCCTAAAAATTTATGTTTTTGTACTCAACAAAACTATATCCCTTTATTAATGAAGTAGGTATAATTGAAATGAGAGCATTGGGATTGAACTATTAAATGACCTTTGGAATCTATTCTCATAATGATAAGATTAGTGATAATAAATAGAAATTAAAATGATTATTATTTTAGAAAGTGGAGATGATGACCTCATCCAGTAGACTCGGTCCATTCGAAGTCCATTTGTCAGATTTTGTAAATAATGTGGTTTCATTGGGATTTTCTTTAGACCATGTCCAAGACGAACTTCAACATGTTAAACAAGAATAAAATCGCCTTTGGGAGAAGTTCAAGATGATAGAAATAACCCCTCAGGAAATGTTGTCTCAGCCACCCAAAGATTCTATCACCATTTCACAACATACTCTTAGGTCATATACTTGAATTAAAATGGGTTATATAATGAGGGCTTAGTTACATTTTTTAGTCCTTTGTATATATTAAATTTTTATTTCTTATTATGGTAAAATATCTATCATTTTATGAAATTAAAATGTCAAATTAAATATAGGATGAATTTTAAGAGGATTCATACTATTGTTGAATATTGGAGAAAGGTCTTTTAAAATATTATTTTATACATTAAATAATAAATAATTTGAAATTATTTTCAAAAAAATGGCCATAAATAGTTGTGATCAATAAAAAATTTAGAGTCTAATAAGATCAACATGTTTTTTGGTGAATCGTAAATTATGGATAGTAATATTATCCATAAGAATAATAATGTGACCAATGACATAGTATCCTGACTTATGAATGTATAAAATTAGTTTTTGGTATCTTTAATTCTAATGTGATATGACATCGTAGGTAAATAACTATTTCATAAAATATTAGATAAGTATTAGTATTATTTTGGGTAAATAGTGATTTTACAAAAAAATTGAATTTATCATATATAGAAAATTATTTTCTTAAAATGGTGTTCATTTTTGAATTCATAACATTGATATTAGGTTAGTGAATTTATGATTTTTAAATAAAAAGTATTGCTTTTTGATGAATAGTAAAAATACAGTTTCTGATTTTTTGGTGTGTTTTAAGACATCATAATGATATAATATGTAATTTAAAATTATGGTCTACTCGTTTGGATAAAAATATTATATAATGGGTCCCATGTGTCTAAAACCATGTACAAATACAATGGGTAAGAAGATGGGTTTGCAAGTTCAACTAATGAAGTGTCCTTTGGAAATTAATAATATATTCCCTCACATTTTCTATAAATAAAATGCATTTACTTCATTAATTTCATTATATATTCCTCCGTATACTAATAAATGGTATTTATACCCCCAAGGAGTCCTACATAGGTACCCTCAAGCCCCTAAGGACTAAATATTTCAGTTTTTTAAGTTACTCTTGAAGGTAAAGTAACCATTAACCATTCTCTTTTAGTCAAGAATTCAATTATGTTATGTATTATAATTTACATTTTATCATGTTCAGTTATGTTATAATATATCACTATTAAATTATATTTTTTTTTCAAATTATGAGAGATAATTTACACTCTCATCAACTTCTTTTATAAATTTTAAAAGACAGTGTTTGGCTGCCGAATTTTCATAAGGGAATTCTCAACATCTCATTTATCCATTGAATTACTATTTTATGTGGTATAAATTTCAAGTTTCCATACCATTTATTATTTCCATTTTATTTATTATGAGAAATTTATGTGTGTGAGACCTTTTCCCATCTCATTTAATTGTTTTCCAAAAACCATGATGTATTTCTGTTATGTGGTAGAATGTTTCTCTCAAAATCTATCTCTTTTTAGAATGAAATTATCTTATTTTATATATGTGAATACCAAAACCTATTTTATTTATAGGGTATTAATAAATAAATTAAAATAATATATTTCATTATATATTTCACATATATAAAACCCTCACTCACTTTATTTGGGTTATAAATAACATAAGGATCCTATTTTGAAACACTTTTTAAAATTTCATGATTTTAATATGAAACCCATTTATTTTATTAATTTTGGGTTATTAATGAAATGTATGATTATGATATATTTGAATCACATGAAAATATAGATATATTAAGGGTGCAATCTGATCTAACTCCAATGCATTGGTCAATAAAACTAATCTCTAGATATGATACGTTTTACGATACCTTGGTGAATAACCTGGGTAATGTTTATGACATCATGGAGATGGACCATGGATATATGAGTATGAATGTATAAATTAAATGTTTTATCCACATTATATAGTCATGTTTCAATTTATTATTATTATTAAAATACTCTTTATCATGCATTTATGACATTCCCCATATACTTTTTGATATCTCTGATGTTCACATGTAAACTATTTCACATTTTTTCATTACTAGGCTTTCTGATCACCCATTCCTTTGATTTATGTCTCGAGGTTATGAGATGCATTAATTATACATAGGATGAAAATTTCATGAATTATTTTAAAATTATTAAATTAATTTAATATGTTTTCATGTAAAATATACCTTATTTCCCTAACACTAGAATTTAAAGACCCTCAGTTTGTAAAATTAAATGAAAAGTTATGTAATAAAAAAGGTGGGATGCCATATTTGGTATCAAAAGACAGTTTAGTTATTTGTTTAGATTTGGAAATTAAAAATTTGGGAATAACCCTATAAAAGATATAAAATATAAGAAAACATATTCTTATTTTGGTGAAATAATAATTAAGTGGTTTTTGAAAAAAGAAATCCATTTCTGGATATGAACAAGTGGTTGTGGCGCTAGTATAGATGTACATAGGGGTAAAACCTAAAAACACCACTTTGAGATAGAATCAAATTAGAATTGGTGGATGACAACATGACTTGATGCACTCTTAGTTTGACACACCCAATGGATATGTTTTTTTAATTGCAATCTTTTTATGAATCATTATAATTTATTTACAGAGAAGTTTAATTATTGTTAAAGAATAATATTTAGAAGCATAATTTTTTATGACATAAATATCCATTATAATTAAAATATGATTAAATTATATAAGAATCTCACTAAGGTTTATTTTTTTTAGAAAATGGTGTGAAATAGGAGGAACCATTCAAATGGTGACTGTAATGGGAAAAGCACTAATGGCCCTCCGATGGAAATCGAAATGGAAACATTCATGACAAGGATGAACAAACTGACTCAGGTTATGGGGAACAACTTGAATAAAGATAAGAGACCAATGAAACAATGAAGGGAATAAATTTATTTTTATTCTTGTATGTGTCAGTGACCACCAACATTTAGTGGATCTACCGTCCCATTGATTGTTGAACAGTGGATCAGCTCTAATGAAAAGATCTTTTTTATGCCCAACTGTTCTGAAAAATAGAAGGTCACCCTGGCTATTTAATTCTTATAGAGTGGATATTATAAGTGGTTAGAACTGATTAAAACTTGAATCTAAGAGTATATATTGAATCTATGAAGTAGGAATAGTTCATATGAAACTTCCTCAATATGTATTTTTCCTCATTAAATGATATAAAAAATGGAGAAGGAGTTTCTTGAGATAAGGGTGAATGAGAATGAATCTGTTTAAAGCTATGAGATGAACATAAAAATACATTCCTGTCAAACATCATACTTTGTCATTGATCCCAATTGGATTTTTGATAAATTCCTTCATGGACTAAGATATTGTCTGTAGAAGAATCTAGAAAAACAATACTATGATAGGTATGGGTAGATCGTATGGAGTGTTATGAAAGTTGAAATGGAGTATGGTGAGATGCAGTGGTATCATAAATCCAATGACAAGAAGAGGTAAATAGAGCCAATATTTGGGAGGAGATTTGATTAAGGAAAAGGAGGCATTAAAGTTCAATGTCCCACGTGTAATAAATATAGGAATAAAAATTTGGGGAATGACCTTCTTGGGAGTTTGAAGTGCTACATGTGTGGAAGAGATGGCCATATCAAGCAGAATTATCGTAGTGAGGTGAATCCACAACTCCTAAACACTAATGAAAAGGGGTATATGGTGTAGACCATACATAATGTCCAATGCTTCAAGAGTATATTACATTGGCCCTTTTCTAATCAGTGTTGAAATCCAAGGGTAGTTGAGGGTATTCACCAACATCATCAGCATAGGCCAAGGGAGTAATGTCATGATTTTTCTACCACTATGGTTGAAGTTGAACCACCAAGTGATGTGATGGAAGGTACTCTTATTGTTATCTCAAACATAGAAAGTACATTTTTTGATTTTGGTTCTATGAATTCCTTTATTTTTTCTATGTTGTAAAGAAACTTAGAATCATCCCTTGGTTTTCTAATGTTATAGTTTTCAATCAAGACTCCAAGTGGGATTATCGAAGATTCATCAGCGTTTAAAAAATCTAGTGTTTACATTCGGTACCACAATCTTATAAAAAATCTTTGTGTCATTCCCATGATGTAATTCGACATTATAGAAGGGGTGAAATGGTCCTAAATATATAATACTAATATAAAATTATTATTCAAGGAAATCCGAGTAGCCTTGAATGGGAATCATATAGTTATCTTCCAAGGAGAGATATCTCTACCCAATATTTGTTTATCAGAACCTCATATATCATTCATTATAAAGTTGATCAGTGAAGAAAATCTCATAAATGAGAGTATACAGATATAAAATGTCCCAATCATCTAGGAATACAATGACTTATTTCATGAGGAGTTACCTAGACCTCCCCTAAAAAGAAAGGTAGTGTTATCCATTGAACTCATACATGGATATCATCTATTATCAAAGAACCTATATAAGATGAAAAATGTGGGCTTGAGGAATTAAAGAATCAACTCTAATATCTTTTGGGGATGAAATTTATCTGACCTAGTTTGTCTCTATTGAGATCACATGTTCTCTTTATGATGAAAAATAATGATGGATAAATGCAGATATGCATTGTTTACAGAGAACTGATTGGGATTATAGTGAAAAACAAATACCCTCTTCCTGGAATTGATTACATATTTTAACAAATTAATGTTGCTCAATTAATATCCCTGATTGACCATTGATCTGGTTATCATCAATTTATACTAACTAATTCACCTTCTATTTTTATGGATTTGATGAATATAGTCTTTAACAACAACCTTGATAATTATGATGTAGTTTTTATTGATGATATTGTAACATATTTTAAAATTCATGAGGACCATGAGGGTCATCTAAGGGTTCTTTTGAAAACTCTATGGAAGGACATACATTTTGTAATGTTAATAAAATGTGTTTTTTTTTACAAAAAGTTTATTTCTTGGGGAACATTGTAACCAATGATAGAATCATAGGTGACCCTACAAAGATAAAGGATGTTTAGGACTGGCCTCAGCCTACTACCATAACTGATATTCATAGTTTCCTTAGATTATTGGGATATTATAGGAGGTATGATAAAAACTTTTAATGCCATCCTAAAAAACTATCAAAGATAACTTAAAAAGTGGTTAAGTTCATCTGGAAAATGGAGTGTGAGGAATGTTTACAAGAGAGTAAGAAAATATTGGTTACTACAATGATGTTAAATCATCCCTCAAGTAGAGAAATATTATTTATTTGTAGATATTAATCTATGATAGGGAAAGGGTGTGTCCCCGTGAAAAATGACTAGGTTATTGATTATACATCTCAACAGTTTAAGACTCATGAGAAGAAAAATCCTACACATGATACGGTGCTGGATGTAGTTGTATTTTCTCTAAATATATGTAGGCACTATCTTTTGATGTATAAGTGTGATAAATACATAGAACATCAATGATTGAATTATAATTTCACACAAAATGAATTTTACACGAGATATAAGAGATGGTTGGAACTTCTTAATGATTATGATTGTTCAATTCAATATCATCCTAGAAGAGCTAAAAAAATTCAATGATGCATTAGGTAGGAAATACCTAGTTGTTCTATCCATGATGAGGATTCATGGAGATACTTTGATCAATGTCTTAGTAAATATGGATGTGGGAACTATAAGGGAAGGGACATCATCAACTGTAATCCAAATGATTTCTCACTGGTAATTACTAGAGGATATAAATAATGCTTGAAAAGAAGATCCATTATTACACGTGATGTTTGAGGTTGTGAAGGATGGGAATTTTCTTATGTTCAATATTGATTAGGAAGGTGAACTAAAATTTTGTACAATACTATGTGTTCCATCTATATGGAGTTCCACATTCTATCTTATCTTATCATGATCCAAGTTTGACATCAAAATTTTGGAGAATACTTCAACATGCTATGAGTAACAAATTTAATTTTAGTATGGTCTATCACCCTTAAAATGATAGAAAGACTAAAATAACTATTCGAACACTCAAGGAAATGGTGAGAACATGATCAATGGATTTAAAGGAGGATGGGACCAACATATTCCATTAGATTAGTTATCCAAAAATAATAGTTTCCACTCAAACATTCAAATGGAACCCTATGAACATATATATGGGAAGAGATACAAAAAAACTACCTGTAGAGATGAAGCTAGTGAGTGAATGCTTCATGGGCCTGATCTTGTTCAGGAGATGGAAAAAAATGGTTCATTCCATCCAACAAAAAATTATCACTACTCAGAGTCGGAAAAATATCTATGATGAAAACCATTAAAGGGACTTTAAGTTTCATTTTGGCGACAAATGCATTCTTTGAATTTCACCTTGGAAGAGAGTCATGTATTTTTAGAAGAATGAGAAGCTCAGCCCTAGGTACTTTGTCCCCAATGAAATCCATGATCAGGATGGATTAGTGGCCTATCGGCTTGAACTTCCTCCAAATCATGCATTGGTTCATGATGTCTTCCATGTATCCCTCTGAAGAAAGTACATATGTAACCCTTAACATGTTCTAAATCTATAAGTGGTACATCTAGAACATTACCTCAACTATAAGGAGAAGCCGGTGGATATATTGGATTGTAGAGACACAGATCTGTGCAAAAAGACTACCCACCTAGTTAAGGTGTTGTGGAGGAACCACAAATGTGAAGAAGACATGTGGGAAATAGAGGAGTCTATGTTGGCATAATAAGTGGTTATGTTAGGAGGGCTTAGTTACATTGTGTAATCCATTGTATTAATAAAATATTTATTTCTTATTATGGTAAAATAACAATCATTTTTTGAATTTCAAATGTCAAAATAAACATAGGATGAATTTTTAGAAGATTTATATTATTGATGATTATTAAAAAAGGGGTTTTAAACTACTTTTTATACATTAAATAATTTATAATGTGAGATTATTTTCAAAAATTTCACATATATAGTTGTGGTCAGTAAGAAATTTAGAATATGTTAAGATTAACTTGTTTTTTGGTGAATAATAAATTATGAATAGTAATATTACCCTTATGAATAGTAGTGTGACCAATGGAATAGTAATATAACTTAAGAAAGTATAAAAATAATTTAGGTATCTTGATTGGTAATGTGATATAACAGTATAAGTAAATTACTATTTCAGAAATTAATAGTTAATTATTTTTATTTTATATAGTAAATAGTGATATTACATAAAAATTAAATATCTCATATTTAAAAAATTATTTTCATAAAATGGCGTTCATTTTAGAATTATTAATATCAATATTAGTTTAGCATGAATTGATCTCTTTGCCAAGAACATCAAATTAGTTGTTTAGTTTTATTAGAATTCCTACATAATATCTGTAACCCTAGGTTGTATCTTTACCAAGAAATAGATCATTAATTCAAAAAAGTTTTTGATTAAGAAACAAAATGGGGAATGGGTTTTAAAAAACAAGGTTTTCTTACATTAAAAATAAAAATTCAAATTATATTACTCCCGAGAAAATCCAGTTGCAGAAATCTTGATCAACCCGACTAAGTTTCCCTTGATGCTCAATCTGTCATCGCTCTAAAGGAAAGGGGATGGATCATTTATTACATTATATTAAACATACTAAAACTAGTAAAGGTGTATTATTTCATACGTGGTCACCACCAAGGAATTTATCTATCAACGATATTGATTATTAGCGACCTCTCAAATTCAAAAAACATTAATCGATGTAAAAACATAACTCAATGATGGTATCACATCAACAACATGATTAGATGAGAAGATTCGTGTCAATACTAAAATATTCCATAAGAATATAAAATTCATATTCATAGGTTATATATATATTTGATTTTATAAACTGATGCAATCCATTTGCACACTCATGAAAGTGAAGGGGTGATAAAAAAGGCAACAACACTCAAATCATCACAAGATTCGGGTTATGCATGTAAGCATGCTGATTCTGGTTCTTTTGAATTGTATTTGATCATACAATAAAAAATTAGAATGTTGAAATGAATAAAAATTGAAAACAAACATTCAAATCAATTACCTTACAATGATTATATGAATGGAGCTCGAGAATACAACAATGAACACCCCCCCAATTAATCAGTAATAGGCATAGAAGTATATGAGGGAGAAGAGAACTCAAATTAATTAATGTAGCTCTCAAATTAGACTAACATTCACCCATGGTAGTTTTAAATGAGTTAATTAGTGGTAGGAGTGATTTTATGGAAAATTACATCAAAATATCCACAAAAGGTGGTCATGTATTTAATAGGTCTGGTGACTATTACAGGATGAATTTTTAATCCTTCTTTATCTGGATGGTTGACTGAAAAAAATAAATTAAATCGTCATTATATTTAGTGGATAGGTTATCCTTAGGGTTATATGTCCAATGGAGGTGTAATCATCCCAATTGGATCTCCATGACCCCTGTTATGACCCAAATAGAGAAGGGTCTTCCAATTTGTCCTGCCCAAAATTTCTGTACATTGTGGGCATATTTTTTGCCTCCAAATGGGAGAATTGGCCTCCATGATCTTATAGATAAATGTATACTGAATCTTTTTGCATTAATTTACCCATTTGTATCCAAATTGGATGCAGATATTATCCAATGTACATTTTAATTTCCACATTCATGATTGGGTTCTCCCACAGTTTGGAAAATTTTTCTTGAATTCCATCACAGGCTCTCCAAATCACCTACTCCTATTATGTAAACACCAAAAAAAGTAAAATTTCCATATTAAATAGTGATATAAATTGATTCTATGAATCAATCATCGAGTGAAATTTATTATTATATTTGTAATATTAATTACAAATCCAGGTTAAAACTATGGTGTATGGGTGGAATTGAATAGTGAATCCTTATGTAATCACACCCCCACACCTAAACATTTGGACTCCTGCAAAAATTTACATATCCTAAAAATTATGCTTCTATATATTCTAATTATCATTAATATTTAACATTTGAGGAATTTTTACTTCATTAAGGTAATGTTATCAATGCACAAACCACACCATGGAGTTCTTCCTAGTGAAAATGGAAAAAAAGATGTCTCAGAAGTTATATCACAATGAAATTGATGCCTATTGAAAACTAGAATACATCCACTCCCACACATCTAATAGGTAGTGTCCTCACCTTAATAATATATATTATGAGGAGGAATTATAAAACACTTGTTTTTCCCTGGTATGTTTCTTCTAGAAGGTGGATTTCATCCACTGGATTCATTGTAAAAACCTCATAGGAGTTTTTATGTCGCTTTCCATTAACGGTAAGCTGTCGTCCACTCTGCACATGAAATATCTATATTTCACCAAAATGATATATATTAGTAACAGTATAAGGAATGATCCATTAAGAATAAAGCATACCTGGGTGGATCATTATCCTGGATTTATAAATGTCAAACTTTTCACCAATCTGTTATTTTCTTTGATGAATCTTGATATCATGGATATTCAATTTCTTCTCTTTATAGAATCTATATTTCTCATATTCATTATATCAAATTTCTTCTAATTGCTGAATATATGGATTCCTATACTCACTGGCATTTGAAATATTCAATGTTTAACAACCCAATATGCTCACTATTCATGCACCACCAAGAGTTGACAAGCCTTTCCAAATACAATTCTATATGGTGACAATTCGATTGGGGTTTTAAAAGCTGTATGGTACACCCAAAGTGCATCTTATAAGCATGTACTCCAGTCATTCCTATTTGGTTGTACAATTTTTTCAAGATTCTCTTTACTTCTCGATTTGAGATTTATGCTTATATATTAGTTTATGGGTGATATGAAGTGGTGAATTTATGATAAACCCCATACATACAAATAAAATTATTCTTGTTGTGATTGTAAAAATTTGAATCCTGATATATAATGATGATTCATGGAAAACCAGGCCTACTAAAGATATAGAACCTTACAAAATCAACAACAAATTGAGATTCATCTATCCATATATCCTTTTACTCCTCACATTTAGACACAAAGTCTCGATATAACAAGGTATACATTAATCCTAATGAATTTGGAAAAGGCCCCAAGTATTTAATTCCACATGCATCAAAGATTTCACAGAATAACATGGACTGTAGGGGAACTTCATTCCTATTGGAGATATTCATTGTGAATTAAAAATTACTACATACCATTAAAAATTGATGGC
Source organism: Viscum album (assembly GCA_963277665.1). NCBI lineage: Eukaryota > Viridiplantae > Streptophyta > Magnoliopsida > Santalales > Viscaceae > Viscum > Viscum album. The sequence continues at coordinate 1,817,324,384 of OY728157.1, forward strand.
AATCCCAATACAATGTTTTCCAATAAATTCCTAAGACAAGAACCTTTTTACATGTTCATTGTGAGTGAATTTGGACCCTATAAGACAAAGTGTGGATGAAGGTCAAAACAGAGCTCAACTCATGGTTAGGGCCACACCGAAAAACTACTTGGTCACCACAAATTCTCCCCAAATATGGGACATCCAAAATTTACCATCGAGAATCATGTTTATATCTTGGGGATTGGGATATTCTAAAATCAGTGGGGACACTAGATGTTTCTAGAAATTTATAAATTTCTGTATACGATGGGGTAAGTTCCACAACATCACAAAAGTTCTCAATAGGGAATAATTCTCCAATGAGGAGGGATGAGTCGACATGGTGGTACAGTGGTGGAGAAATACTTCTATTGAGTTCATCTACAAAATTTTACACTCTGCTCTTATATATAATCTCATCGTCAAACTCTTGAAGGAGGAGAATCCACCGTATGAGGCGGGGCATAGCCTCAGGTTTCTCTAGGGGAAATGGAAGGGAAACATGGTTATAAAACACAATCAATTTTGACCCCAAAAGATATGAACACTATTTTTACATGAAAAAAATAATAGAAATGAATTATTTTTCCGGGAATGGGTAGTTTACCTAGACATGGTATAGGGTACACGAGGAACACACAATGACATGAGGACCCTTCTCAACCCTTTGTGATAAGACTGCCCTAACTGCAAAGTTAGAGGCATCACATATAATCACGAAGGGGATAACCCACCATGGGGGTTGTATGATGGGAGGTGATGTGAGACTCCTTTTAGTGAATTGAATGAACCATCATAATTTTTATAAAACACAAACTCAGATTCATTTTTAAATAACTTGGACAATCGAAGTGCAATTTTACTAAAGGATTTTATGAATCAGTGGTAAAACACAACATGACCTAAGAAATATCACGCCTCAAAAACACATTTTTTATATGGAAGGGATGTAATCAATTCAATTTTAGATTTATCAACTTGAATTCCATAATTTTAATTTACATGACCAAGAACTATACCATGCTCAACCATGAAATGTAATTTCTAAAAATTTAATAAAATATCTTTTTCATTGCAGTGACAGATGATAGAACCTTGTTGATCCAATAAATTGTCAAAATAAGTACCATATACAATGAAATAACCCATAAATACTTCCATAAAACTCTGATGTAACTCAAAAAAACTTCACATCATACATCTTTGAAAAATACCAAGAGCATTATACAGACAAAAATCCATTCTTCTTTATAAAAATGTGCCAAATGGACATGTAAATGTAGTATATTGTTGATCCAGAGGGGATATATGGATTTTTCAATAACCTAAATATCCATTAAAGAAAAAAAATAATGGGACTTACCAGCCAATCATTCTAACATATGTTCAATGAAAGGTAGAGGAATGTGGTCCTTGTATGTGGTTGGATTGGGTCAATGGTAGAAAATATATACTAGCCAAATATTTTGCACATATGTTGGGACTGATTCATTATTTTTATTTGAAACAATTTTTATTCATGTTTTTTAGGATCAATTTTTTCTAGACTAACCCATTTACTATCTGATATAGGATAAATGATTCCAGCATCAAGTAAATTACTAGCATCAAATTTCAAAACATTAAGGAGAGTGGGATTCAACGGGCGTGGAGATTTTCATACGGTATTATCATCATCATCTAAAAATACATAGTGCATATAGAAAGATTGTCTAATCCTAGGAATATCATCCAATGTCCATCCTATCTCTTTTTTATAGTCCCTCAAAAGGTTGATTAGTTTTGATTCCTATCGTGGAGAGAGGTTATTGGAAATAATAATGGTAAATTAGTCAATACCCTCAACATATTAATATTTTAAATTAGAAATAAGTTGTTTATGTTCCATCACTAGTGGTTTTTGGTTTGAGGGAAGGGGTTTGGTAGAGTGAAGTTCATGAAACTATTTATCTACTCATGTTTATTCAATAATGAATGAGTATCTATTGAAATGAGATTTGCAGAATCATCGACGGTCATTGGTACCTCATAATAAACACACTCACCAATCAAAGCACAAAATTTACATTTTTCCTAACCAAAAAATAAAATAAAAACATGAATCAAAAATATAATCATCTAAGGGAGTAGAAGGGGGAAATTAGTCATAGTATGGGTTTAGAAGAGATTTGTGTTTGTTTGTATCATTTGATAGAACATCCATTGAATAGACATGTATAGTGGAGTTCTCTTAAATGGTTCGTTTCCTAGCCTCAAAGATGTTAAATCTTACCTTTTCTCCCACAAACTCTGTGGATAGTGTACCATTGTGATCTTTGATGATTTTCTTTTCTATTTTTAGGAATGAAATCCCTTTTATAAGAGGAGAATGTCTTTCAGTTAAGGTATCATCCATCTCACGAATGTTGAAATCAATGATGATGAAGAGATTCTTCACTTCTAAAAGGACATCCTCAATCAACCATGATCATTGCGCAATACTCCAGTTGGAATGCATCACGAAAATGCATGTCAGTTGAAGATATCAAACCTGCATAGAAGTATACACTGAGTGAGTCATTACATTAATGGTAGAACCAAAATCTAACATAAAATCGGAAAAGAATATATCATATATTGTACAATGTATTGTGAATATTCTCTAATCCATGTATTTGTTTGGCATTACTGGTTTAATCAATCCCGAGACATTCCTCCCTAATTTGGCACCCTCATTCCCCTTACACCTTAATCCATGGGTACAAAGATCTTTATGAAATTTGTCATATTAATGGATTTTTTAACCGCATTCAATATAGTAATATTAACATGATCCTTTTTAAATGTATCCATTATTTATTTAGCAATCTCCTTATAGAAATGCTTCTTAAGTTTTGAGAGTATATTGGGGAAAGGGAGAGGAATAGATTGTTCATTTTAATCAACATTGATAAATTGATTAAACATATTATATTTTTTTCCTTGGAATCATTTATGGGTTGAGAAAGAGTGTTTTCAATAGGGGAAATACCTGTGGGGTAGAATCACTGGACGGTGAATATCACTTACCACCACGAAGTGTTTTGGAACAAATATTACCTTTGATAGTTGGATTGGAAATAGGCCATAAAGGTAATTGTCTAGAACCTTGCATATTTATATCATCGATGGTGTTCTCCAATTGTCCCAATTAGTTTCATTGGTTTTGAATAGCCGAATTTGTGGTCTATTTCAACTGGATGTTCTAGTTTTCTGTTTAATTCACAATATGCTCACGGATTGGTTCATATATAGGAGGAGGATATGGAATATTGTTTCGAGATGTTGAAGATAATAAGGTTGTATACTTTGGCCTTATTGATACTGATTATTTTTTTCGTATCTTGAGTTAACTCCTTGTTGGTACTGAGGTTGTAATTACCACCTAGGGTTTGGATTTTCCCTGAGTGGTTCTTGCTTGAAGGGTGGTGCTTATTGGAATGGATGCCCTATGAACATGGCTACACAAGACTCATGTAAATCATGATACTGTGGGCACTAGTAAGAAAAATGAGTATTTGGATAAAAAATAGAATAATGTAATGGAACTGAAGAAGAGTGTGAGTTTCCTTGTTCATGAGCTAATTTCCTTAAAATTGTATAAATCTTATCAACTTTATTATCGACCTTTTGTTCAAGGGAGTAATTCCATACCTCATGAACTCTTACGGTTGGTGCAATAGAACATGTTCCGAATTGTTTTGTATTCACAACTAGAAAAATGACATATAGCCACATATCAATAGCCACACTTTAATTTATCTGTGGCTATAGGTAAGATAAAACCACTGATAGATTTGACCCCATGGAAACAACTCCCTCTAATTTTGATCTCCCATCCTCATTCTCGGGTTTCCGATTGCCTCTCTCACCCTCGTACTCGCGATTTACTCTCCCACCCTTGAGCTCAGGTTTCTTCTCCCACCCTCGAACTCGATATTTTCTCTCCCAAAACCCATCCTCTGTAGATATTCACCCAATCGATTCTCCCTCATTGAATCCTCACCAGATTCTCATTTGTGGTTCCTCTATCCTTCTTTGACTTATACATTTTTAGTTCCTCCATCCCACACACATTATTCGGGCATTCCTCCTACATTCGGTGTGTTGGACAGTGCTTCCCCTCTTCTCAATCGAGCTCCCCATCCACTTCATGATAAAACATCCACTCTTCGTGATTGAGATCCTCTCTTCTATCATTCATCGTTTCACTTGAGGTACGTTTCCTTATGGATTTTTTTAGCATTTTATAAAATTTTGGGTGAAATTAGAGGCCTATTTAAGTTCATTGGTTTGGGTGTATTTTTGAATAGACATGTGGGAAGTGATGAGTGGTCAGATTTCACAGGTTGTGTTATCAAAGCTCTTTTGGTTTTGTTTCTCTGTCTATTTTTATTTTGGATTGTTGTATCAACCTTTTTTATCGTATTATATTTATGTATCTTCTTCCACATTGTTTTATTTTAGTTTAATCTATATAATTTTATGCATATTTTCATATACAATGTTTGTAAGGATTTTTAATTATTTCTTCCATTTTTATTTATTTTCACATTAATATTCTTGGGAGAAATCATTCCCAAAAGGGTTTTCTCAATACACATGTACTAGTATCTAGATTGGGGTATCAGGAAAACCCTTTGGGCTAGTGGTGTGTTAGGTTATCTGTCTATTAAGATGGTATCTCTATGACAGTTCATTGTAAATGGAATTAGATCTTATGATTCAATATAGGGAACTTGGTTCACCAATCCATATCTTGTTATTTGGGGAAATTGGGTATTATTTAGTTGGGATTGTCATTAGGATTTTGGTGGTTGGTCATGAGTTGTTTATTTTTCACCACCCTTCATAATGACACATGAGTTTCCAAAGTTAGTGGGGTTTGAGTTATGAATTTGGAATTTCACATGATTTTTTGTGATGATGTGAAAATTCTCATTTGTATTGTGTGAGTTACCTTAGGTCTGAGATTAAATTTTGTGATGGGAAAAAATTTGTTCGATGGCATTATGTTAGTTCACGCGGTCGGATAAACAGGACAATGAAAAATTACTCAACCTTAATGAAATTATAGGGAATGTTATATAAATGTCCCATAACCTATATAACTACATGGCTTTGTAAATCATGGTTTTGTATCCCATCTCAATAGATGTTTATACTACCCTTTATAAATTTAATCCACAAGTAGTTCAGTCAAGGTGGGTCTTATTTTATCTTGATGATGTAAATTGGTTTTTACATGAAATTTTTTTGTTCCCCCATTTTTGTGTGATTGTTCAAACCATTTTTAGTAAAATGTGAGTTTTTTTATTGAAAGTTATTTTCTTTTGAAATGAATAATTTAATATTGTCTATAAAATAGTTTTGAATTTCGTTAATGTTTTCTGGTTTGGGGGTTACTTCATTTTTGTCGTTTATAAAATGGAATTTCAATTCATAGGTTTTATATCTTTTTTTTATATTTGTTGACTTGGTTATGGAATTTGGTAAATGTTTCAGTTATAAAAATCATTGGTTATACAATTTTATAATAATTTTAGATCCCTTGGGTAGTGTTCCAAAAAATATTTTTTGTTTTCATTGGATGATGAAGATGCGATTAATATTTAAAACAAAAAAATAATTGTGGGTGAATTTTTTGGAAAACGGTTTAGAGAATGGTATTTGATCATTCAAGTTGATTCTTCATTTTGTAAGAGAATTATTGGTTTTTAAAATCAGGATAAAATGTTTTAGAACTCTCTAGGAAAATTTGAATTTTAAAGGAAATAAATTTTTCAAAATGGTTTTGTTCTTCTAAAAACATTAGAGTTATCAGAAAATAGATTTTTTTTATTTGGGAATGTAGTGTTTTTTAAATAAATGCAATTTTTGCAATATGGGTTTCCTTGTTTTATTGTGCTTTATGGGTTTTTCCCATCCTGCAGGTTGGGACCATTTGACGTTATTTTAGAAACACAACAATGTGTGGTATATGTTTTTATTTTATTAAATCATTCCTACCTGAAAGGTATCAGGTTAAAGGGGAGTGTTTATCTTCAAGAGTAGTCATTTTCATATTCATGGATCTTGCTAATTTTCAAAGTAGAGAGTAAATTTTTGACCATTTTTAGATAATTGAAGGTAAAGTTTGTGAACCGTTCTTGTGAGGACCAATCTTTTTATGTTTTTAGGTGTTGGTCAGTTTTGGGGATTAGTGCATGATTTTAGATCCTTGTATCCTTGAGTTAAATTCTAATTGGTTTGACCCTTTTGGTGTTCATTAGGTTTCACTTAATTTGGTTTCGATAATCTGAGATGCACACTCCATAATGTTCATATTGGCATGTAAGGATTCCAGGGATATGTAGGGCATCTGGTGAATAAAAAATGAATATGGTGTGGTTGGAAACCACTTTTCAGTTACGAGTAAGTGGATACGAGTTCATAGTCATAAAATTCATTTACATTAAAGTGGTGAAGTAAACAAAGATAAATAGTGATTCATAAAATGAATTTGTGGTTAAAACATTAGCCTATATGTTCATTAATGTCATATAAAAGAGATAAAAAATAAACAGAATTGTAAAGAAATACATATCCAACAAATGTTAAGTTCAAAATAGATAAAAAGTGGGGATTAAGAAGATCCTAATACTCTAGGTTCACCTCCATAGGCTCCCTGTCTGGTTTTTCCCATAAGAGTATCCTTCTCATCGGGAGAGAGATACTTAAGATGGTTGGTATTATCAATAGAATGAATAGTTACTTATTATGGATAATGTGAAATCAAGGTGGCAATTGGCTACCCATCTAGAATGGGTTGGTCTAAAATAAGAGGAGTCTAATCTAGGGTATGTGGTGTAGCCTGCTCATATACTACTAGGCTACTCAACAATGTAGTCGTGGTCAGTGTCAGAGTTTATGTTGAGTGATACTCATTAAGTTCTTTTATAATATAAAAATATGTTCTGGTTTGGGTATTATAGTTAAAAAAGTAGTTCTCTTCCCCTTTTTTGGTGTCATGTCCCTTCCCCTTTCTTTGGTAAGCCTGCAAATACTCATGTTGGGCAGTCGGCTGCTGATATCAACAAGAATTTGAATATAATGTTGGCTTGTCGAGGCACTAATTTCAGTTAGAATAGGGATAGGGGTTGATAAGTCAATAGAAGACAAAGGGTACAAGGCCAGGGAGGTCTTAGAGATATAAAATGGGAGGACTAGTGGATCAGTGAACAATAACCCACAACCCTATAATAGAATGTAATGTTGATCGATATGGAAATGGATAGAGGCACCGAAGTAGTGAAACCATACCTCCAAACGAGGTAACCCTTTGCTGTCACCGAATGAGTCAACTCGGTCTCCTTCACTGTTTCCCTCCACTCCATGAATTAATATATTTTCCCACCATGATTTCCATCAGGTCATTCTCCGGTACCAACTACAATTTTTAACTTCCATATACTCCATGCCCTACATCGGCATCTCCGAATCATGATTTTCGTCGGGACACTCTATGACACCCACTAGATTTTTACTGCTTCTCCACACCCTCCTCTGACATGTGCAATAGCCATCTATTTATGGTAAACTAACTTTCATCTGATCTTCTGCTCCACACCCTCCATAACTTTGTCGACTTATCCACCATCACCAAAGGTATGGTTTTACCACACCATTTTTTACATCATGACATTTTTTTTTACTCAAATGCATCCTCAAATATGCAATTTAACCCCAGACTCACATTTTCATAATATGATGCAGTTTCTTGTTTGGTTGTTTAATGTTTTCAATGTATGGGTGAAATCTCTAGTTTAGGTGATATTGATTCATCTTCTAAAATCAATGGCATTTAAAATGGTAAAATTGCGATATCATCTTATTTTCTATATTAAAATTAATATATCTATTCTTGTAAATAATGAACACATGATATTTTTATAATTTCATTAATGTGATTTATGATTTAAGGTAAAGTATCATTACAAATAGTATTGACAATGACATTTTAATGTGCCTTACAAAAGGGTTGGGTGGGGAGATTTTTATTAATAGTGTGTAGTTCGACTATTTATCAATTATCAATTACAATTTATTGTAATTTTATCCATTTAAATCATTAAAATTGTCAAAATTCTTTTAGATTAATTTAATGTTTCATATTTTCTAATTCCATTTTAATTGATTTCATTTATGAAATCTATAATTTTCATGTTTAATTCTCCAGTTTAGGTGAATCTTCTTTATCTTCCAACATCAATGGCTTTGAAAAGGGTGAAATTGCTATATCATATTATTTTATAGATTAAAATTAACATGTATACTCTTGTAATTAATGATCACATGGTATAGTTATCATTTGATTAATGTGATTTATGCTTTTAGGACAAGCATCATTGGAAATAGTACTGAAAACACTATTGAAATGTGACTTACCAAATGGTTGGGCAGGGGAGAATTGTATAAAAGGTATGAAGTTTGACTATTTATCAACTATAAATTAATATTTATTGTAATATTATCCATCACAATCAATAAAATTTTCAAAATTATCTAGGATTCATTTACTGTTTTATTTTTTTTCCAAATCCATTTTAATTTATTTCATTTATATAAATATATAATTTTCATGTTTAATTCCTCATATTATTCATTTATATACATTGATTTTCATTTAGTTACTGATTTTCTATTGTTTTTTTTCCTATATATTTTTTTGTCTGTAAATTTATCATAGTTATATAAAAGACTATTATGTTGCCAATGTTAATATTTTTTCCTTATTTCATTAAACACAAAGGTTAATAACCCCATTATTTCAACAAAAATATGTTTATTAATAGGTTATAAACTCTATATTAATTGTAAAGATATTATAGGAAAGTGTCTCGTTTTAAATGTGTATACATGGATGTATTTTTTTCCTCTTGACTTTTTGGTTTTATCTCTTCTTGATATAGGTCCTCATTTGGAATTTCCTATTTTCATTATTATATTTTATAAATTTATCGAAAATGTGATATGTTGCTAAAGTTAATTGAAATTGAAATTAAGTTGAATTAGCCCCAATGTTTTATTTTTATTCTAAATTTTATGCTTTAAGTTTGATCATTTTTATCACTGTTTTTATTATCATTGTTATTCACTATTTTTTTATGATTTTTGCTTGCGAAATCATTAGAGTATAAATTATTAAAAATGTAATTGCATTAATGATTTAACTTTGATATTTTATTCAAGAAACACATCAATATTGTCCATAAATCTGAAATCCTATACCTATTTCTCACTAACATATTCAGGTTAGGTCACTTCTTTTGTTTGTACATTTATTGCATTGGGTCTGAACTATTATATTAATTGATTTCAAACAATATAAATCATGATATGATATAATAGTTCATTTTATGTTAGGAACATGAAGAAACTAACACCGAGCAATATTATACTATTTTCCTGAAGAAAAACATAAATGATGCTTGCATATTAGGGGGCTTCAACACCATTTATGTGTACAGAGATTGATTGTACATAACATGTATATATTAATAAATTTTTATAGATATTGTTTAATTTTTGTGTACATATATTGAACATTCTTCCAGAAATTTACAAAATATCTATGTACAGATTAATATAGTAGGGATGTTGGAAATTAAATTAATCTATTTTTAGATAAGATATGGTTCCAAATTTCACAACCAATATAATAATTCATTGTCACTATTGTAGTAGTGTGGATGGACCTCTATTAGAAAGGAATCACTGTATTTAGGGGTATCCCTATATTTTATAGCGTTTTCCTTCCGGAGGTGGATTCATTTGAGGAGTAGGTGATGCTGCAAGATTAAGAAGATCTCTAGATGGATAATTTTTCAATCCAATCCCACCACCAGCTATAGGTAGTCTATTCCAAACTCATGGTGCCATTTTTGGGGACCATATGATGATGCATACAGGGGGATGGACATGATCATGTACTCCTTGAGATAGTTTCAGGTATGATATGTGTATCCTGTATAATCTCAACATATACATATCAATATAGTTTTGACCATTACTTTTCTTATTGTATATTTAAATTGGGACATAGAGGTACCAGTGGATTCCCTAACATGTCTCCATATAATATAGAATCATATTGGGGGTGGTCATATTCTCACCTACATTCTCTTTCAGATTGATTTTACTATATGGAAATAGAGGTTCTATATGTGTTTAACAAGAAATAATGTGTTCCTGCCTCTCTCCATGGAAGGATCTAGAAAATTTTAAGCAGATTGTAGTTGCAACTACTCTTGTAGTCAAAGACACCTCTATTCATTACATATTTTATTCTTGTCTAGCTGTAATTATCCAAATCAAATTTTCCATCAAATTTCATAGGAGTTGAGATAAATCCATTGCTATTTGTTGAATTTTCTAATTAGATTCCTTCTCACCCCATATTTATCTCAGGTATCCAGACACCAAATATTGGATAGATGCTATGCCAACTATATTGAAGATGCAATGATCATTGGTGACTGAGATTATAACAGGTTTACATGGAGACATTCCCTCTAATTACCCCCATAAACTGCATTAATTTAGCTGGACTACATGCTTTTTTTGCACTAATTTGTTAAACTAGATGTTACTTTTTTAAAAAAATTCATTGGTTGGTTTGTTTTAAAAATTACTATATGGATCCTTAAATAATCATCTTTTACCTATGTACTAAAATAATTTGTAACTTCTTAACACATTATTGTGGAATGTTGGAAAATCATTCATGATAATTGAGTTATTCATTTTGGCCCGCAAATACACTCCGTTGAGGGAGGTTTGATGGAAAACATTGGAGGGATATTCTTTAAAAATATGAATGATGAATTTTGTATAAGTACAGTCCACTAAAAGGTATAAAAATTGGGTCTTTATTTAATATAAATCGCAATGTTTCGTTTCATGCATGGTGTTCTTAGAATTTTTGGATTCTAATTGTTTCCTAAAAGATAAATAAGGATATTTTGATAATTTTAACTCCCTTAATGGTATTAGACCTATGTTTTGTGCTTGGTTCACAAGATCATGTTCTAAAATGAAGAAATTGTAGGAATCGTTAATGATGTTGAAAAATAGATCACCTTGTTTTATAAGCGATATGGTGCATATTGTTAAATATGACTAGAAGATGCAGTATTTAGTATTATGACATTATAATTGGTGCTTAATTTACATGGTCGAACCACATAACCCATAAGATTAACCAAATGTTAATGTCACACAAGTCATGTGTACAGAATATAATTATACATAGTGACTTTTCATAAGCCAACATTTCTATCTCACCTTATACAGGCCCACACATAGATAATTATAGGTAGTGTCTAAAGTAATTTGTAATTTTTCTAACACTTTATTGAAATAGTGTGTACCACACATTTATGTTTTCAATATATTCAGTATAATCAATATTCATGCAGGGTTTTGATCATGATTACAAGGTGACATTATGGAGTAACCCTCAATTTTGGAGAAATACAACATCATGGAAGACTGAAGCAAGTGTATATTTTCAAGCAGTGAGTCATTTTATTTTTTTCAGTTAATAATTTCTTTTACTTGTATTAAATATCATATGTTCCCATTTATATATATATATATATAAATGCATATGCATGTGAGTGGATACTTGTATATGCATATTATCATATGTGCAAGGATCCCCTTGCACATGCTCATGGCTATGAAGGTGTGTGCATAGGGTCTAGGTGTCCTTGCATGTGTGTGAAGGTGCGTATACCTAGTGGGGGAGTGGAAACTTTTAGTTTGAAAGCCCCATGAGCCGAAGTGGATGGTTTGGTTCCACCTTGAAGTAGGATCCCTCTTCTAGCCTCTTTAATCCAAGAATGATTTAAATTCAATTTAGCTTCTTTCTTAATTATGCTTAATAATATAGAATTTCATATCTTGAATAATTTTTCTTTAATATAATTGTTTCATTTGATAAATAAAGTCATGTTTTTATAATAAAACCCCACCAATGGAGGTGCACTGTCTGGGAAAACTCACAGTGATAGTTATGTTGATCTACTTGTTTAAATTATTGCATTTGATTTTTTGCTGAATGAGTTTTAGAATAAATGTTAAATATAATTAAATGAATTGTGTGATAATGAAATTCCATGATTTTATAATAAAACCACTCTAATAGAGGTGAACAGTATTTTAAAACAAAGAGTAGTAATAGCTATTTGTATCATGTTTACATTTGGTTTGAGCCTTTCATATGCCTCTTGTTGGTGTTTGTTTTGTGGCTAGTCAATTTTTGTTTTCATTGAATAATATAAATTGGCTTATCATACTCGTTTAACTAAAATGATATTGCCTGAGTAGGCATATTCCTTGACCATGATACTTTCTTTTTCACGTTTTGAATATTTGAAATAAAATTTCCATGTTTAGGAAAATAGAAAGAATTTGGAAATGGTTTGTGTAGGGTGTGTGATTCTTTTCTATCATTTTATTTCCCTTTAGAAGTTGCGTCATTCTATCACTCGCTACAACCTTCTCTGGAGATCCCTTATTATAGAATATTAAATAGTTGATCTGTTCTATCATATATCGGCAGGGCGACGGTTGGAATGTTGCCCTACCTCCTCCACTCCCTTCACTCCTGGCCGACATATGCTGCCTCACGGATGACGCTGGACCGGGCCAACACGCTGCAGTCACGCCGCGGTCACGTTGTAGTCACGCCACGGTCAAGCCGCGGTCACACCATGATTTGGCCGTACTCCAGGATGACACCCTGTGGCAGTTCTTAATGATAGTATTTCATGAGTCTTGTGGATCAATGTTGAGATAGACTAATCACAATTTCTGCCGATGGGGAAATGACAGGAATGTTGCCCCACCTCTTCCCGCTCCCTTCACTCATGACGAAATATTATGCTCCGCGAATGTAACTGGACCGGGTCAACACGCCGCAGTCATGTCGTGGTAATGCCGTGATTTGGCCCTGCTCCGGAATGACACCCCGCGGCGGTTCGCAGTGATAGTATTCCACGAATCATGTGATCAATGTTGAGACTAAATAATCACAATTTCTGCCAGCAGGGCGACATCCGGAATGTTTCCCCACATTCTCACGCTCTTTCTCTCCTGGCCGGAAGATGCTGCCCCGCGGATGTCACTGGACTGGGCCAACATGCCTTGGTAATGTCTTGATTTGGTCCTTCTCCAGGATGACACCCTACGGTGGTTCACAGTGATTGTATTCCATGAGTTTTGTGATAAATGATGAGACTGACTAATAACAATTTCTGCCGGTGGGGCGACAACCAGAATGTCACCTCGCCACCTCCCGCTCTTTTTCTCCTGGACGGAAGATGCTTCCCCACTGATGTCGCTGGACCGGGCCAACACGTCGTGGTCACGCCGCGGTCACACCGCGGTCACGCCGCGGTCATGCCACAGTCACGCTGCGGTCACGCCACGGTCACGCCGCGGTAACGCCGCGGTCACTCTGTGGTAACGCCGCGGTAATGCCATGATTTGGCCCTACTTTAGTCACATCCTGCCCACACCAGCCCCCTTCCACCTACATTTCAGCCCACTACCACCAGCATTCTAGCCCGCAACAGCCCCCCCTTCCACCTTCGAATCAGCCCACACCATTCCCCCAGCACCAGCAACCAACCCCCTTCCACCAGTATTCCACCCCTTCCACCTTCATTCGATCCCACAGAAGCCACCAGGAAACTTTAATCCTACCCGCACCAGCCACCACACCAACCACCACCACCAAGCCTCTTGCAAAACACTCATGCCAACCCTCTACCACCTAGAAAACAGCCCCAGCCACCAGTTCCCGCCCTCCCCAGCCCGCAACCTCCTACATCCCAGCCCGCACCAACCCCTGCCACATGCCCAATATCCCCCAACCACCTTCAATATATCCCACACCAAACCCTTCCACCTATTCCAACCTGCAGCATCCCCCTGCCATCCCTCTACATGATTTGATCGACGTGATCTAGGGGGAATCTGCGGATGAGGTTTTTCTATCTAGATTGGATCATGATTTGATAGACATGATCTAGGGGACCATTAGTTCCCTATGTTTTATTATCCCTAAGAGGGTTAGTGCTGATTTAATCATTGGTTTCATTGGGTGTTACCTTAGAACCTAGAGTATGGAAATGTGGCCTATTGTGGATATTTTTGTAATGTTTCAGAATTTCCAGATGAGGTTTCCCTATCTAGATTGGATCATGATTTGATAGACGTGATACAGGGAACAATGGGTGCCCCATGTTTTATTATCCCTAAGAGGGTAAGTGCTGATTTAATCATTGGTGTCTTTGGGTGTTACATTAGAACCTAGAGTTTGGATATGTGAGCCTATTGTGGCTATTGTTGTATTTTTTCATAAATATGATTGAATAGTGTTTTATACCTTATACAAAAGATGGTTGAGGTAGTTCCTACTCAGGTACTAGAAATAGGATGATAACTTTGGGATATTACTAGATCTGGATTTTACCTTGAGGTTGATATGATGTTTTCTATTACTGGAAAGATGGTTGTGTTAGACAGGTTCTATGGAGCTAATGGGTGATCTGAATTAGATCACCCCTGTTTGAGAGTTACAAAATTGCTATAGGGTTAGTGGGAATGGATTTTTAGAACTCACTGATAGTGGTCCTGGATGCCGAGCACTCCCATCATGAAATCATCTTCTCCTCCATATATTTTAACTTTCAATCTTATCCACTTGTGAGACAAGGATAGAATCACATGATATTCATGGAAAACAGATTTGAGATATTAAACTATAAGTCTATGATACAAAAACATTTATAGAAACAAGAGTTTATAAACAAGTAATCAATACAGTAAATAAATAACTGAGGATGTGATGTCAATATAAAACTTAATATTGGGGTTGTTCAACATAACCTCAATGACTAATTAGAATTAGGTTGTCCAAATTTTGAGATTACATACAGTTTTTCATTATTGAAAATGTTAATTTATGCTTTTCACCCCTTAAGGGGTGGTCTCACTTTCTTCATCATGGAAAATATATCTTCAATGGTATTCTAGGAATGATACTTAATTCTTGTTATACCCAAATAATACAACAGTCATCCATCTCCCCAATTGTTATCTTTAATTCCATATAGGAAAGTATACATAAAATAAATGGGAATAACGAGGATATACCATTCCAGTAGTTTTTTTAGGCTAGGAATTTTTTTTACTAAGATTATTCCTACTTCTATTACAACTACTTCTATTATTCTAAGGTCTGCTCCCCCTTTTTTCATCACAGTTCCAGTGAAATGAGATGTTGTTCCAGTACTCAAAAAATTTATACTGAAAAAAACTACAACAATATTAATATCCCATGAAACATGTTCTTCCTTTATATTGATGATTTTGTTTCTAAAATTCATCTTGTTTTCCAAGGATCCTCCAGCCATTATTTTCCCATTTCCTTGAAGTTTTACCATTCTCAGGTCATCAATAATAATAATTTTTTTAAACCATCAATCATCCTAAAAATATTGAAATTATGTTTCATAATAATTATAATTAAAGGAAATAGATTTAGTATCACATGAGAATTTATAAAAATGTCGTACCTTTTTCATGGGGATAGTTTTCTCATCATCCTTGGATTGTTCAGCTTGAATATCCACCACATTTTCATAGTATTATATCATATTCTTTAAGGTGTTTCCAGATTTAAGATACCTAGATTTTTCCTCATGAAGTGCCTTTTATTTAGAAACCATTTTTGTATTAAGAGATTCTGGTATCCTGTCTTATTATACAAATTTCATCATGGGAATTTTTTTCTCTTCGACGAGATCATTCTACTTTACATTTACACATCTTTTCTTCTTTTAAAATAGTTCTACTTTGTTGTAATATATGGTATTATGGTCAAATTAAGAAATAAAATAATATATTAGAATATATTCTGTATAACCATCCCCTTTTTCTTCTTCTTAACTTCTTGTAATGTCTATTCATCTCTTAACCTTATAGGTATATGTGTATATTAATGGAAAATTCTATTTTCTTTGTGTTGTTCATGGATGTGCTTATATTTTTTTTATTTTTTCCTTCAGTTAATGTTGGAGGGATGGTTCGTGAGAAAGGGGGGATAATGAAGGGCGTGGGTGGGTGCTTGTGAAGGGGGGGGGAGGTGGGGGGAGATGGTTTAGGGGGAGGTGGGGGGAGCTGGTTGAGGGGGTTTTGTGGTGGGGGGGGGGGGCTGGTGGTTGAAGAAATTTTCATCCCTGGGGGGTAGAAAACTATTGCATAATAAATTCTTAGGTTCTATGGAAACACTAGAATTTCAGAGTGACCAAGAGATGAGATTTTATCTTTTTTATATTTGTGGAAGCACATGTCTCATCTTAAGTTCACTAGAATTTGTTATGATTACTTGGTTACAAGGAGGAAGCAGCGGTAGTATTTTTTGTGCATCCATTGAATTTTACTTAGTTCAATGGGTGATACCACAACATTAGAGGAATCAAGAATAAATTTATAGGAAGAAGTGTCTAAGGTAATTGAAAAAGTGAAGGAACTGGAGGATTTATCTACATCATTTATTTCAAAGGCATCCATCGAGGAAAAGGCTCTTTTTCAGCATACTATTTCTCTTGACTCTCCAATCAGAAGGCTGCGCTCTTTAACTGGGTCACTTCCTGATAATAATGCTTTGGATTCTTTATTAGTTGACAAGGTTGGAATTCCTTAACTAATATGATTTAAACATTCTATTTTAATTTATCTTGTCTGTTTTCTTCTAATTAATAATCGATTAGTTCTGCTGTGGGCCTCAATTTGACAGAAGGGGTGTCTCTACCCAAATTTATGTTACTGGAGTGATATATTATTCCAGTGTTTTATTCTCTAAAGACATTATGATTTTACTTTATTGTAGATTGATGAAAAACTGGACAAAGAAAAATGTATCATGGTCGATGGCATGGGAGCTTCCTTTCTCCCTATAAATTCTCAAGGTACTAATTTTGGGTCCATTATTTTTCCAAATTTCTCTTACTAGTACCATTTAATTAGATAATTTATATTTTTTTCCCTCTTCATTAGAATACTAATGTGGTTGTATGGGATGCTCATGTTTTATCAATTCCATTTCTTCATTTGAACAATAGGTTTCTTTTTGATGAGTTTATAGGTCCTGTCAATTTTTGCGCTCCTAGGAAAGAGATCCAGTTCAAATTCAATGAAGTGTACAATCGTTAGAGTATTCTTCTCTAAATATCATTTTTCGTTGTCAAACTGTCCATACATTATAGGCCAGTCACTCATGAGGATAACCATGAAGGAAAAAAGTTGCATCACATCACTGCATATTAACTTGGTTAATTATGGTTATACTTCATCATTTTATTCGTATTTTCTTAGAATATAAATCTAAATAAAGCCAATATGGACAAATAAAGAATCATAAATATTCACAGGGGACTGACAAGGGGATGGAAGTGGGGGACTGGAGGGGGGAATGGGCAGGGGTGGCTGGGGTGGGGGGGCTGGCAGGGGGTGGGGGAGGCAGGCGTGGGGGAAATGGGATGGAGGGACTGACATGGGGTGTAGGGTGCAGGTAGTGGTGGGTGAAGTATAGGAAGTGGAGTGCAGGTAGTGTAGTTCATGGTGTAGTGCAGGCAGTGCAGGGTGCAGTGGAGGGTGTCGTGCAGGGTGTTTGTAGGGTGTTGGACATTTCATGATTTAGTTTTCTTTCATGTAGTTTTTTTATGTTCATGTTATCCAACTATGAGGTAAATAATATCATGTACTTTAAGACTGTTTAACTTATAGATGAGGTGTTGGTCTCTTAACATATGGATGATGGGAACTCATGTATGATTAACTTGGTGAAGGGTGTTGTGGAGTACAAGGTGCAAGTTGTGCAGTTAACTATCAGACTCGGGTAAGGTTCCTTCCATTTTTATTCTTTGACTCAATTTTAATTATGGTTTTTGTGGTTTTTTGGTTCCCTATCTTTTTGAAGTGTGTTGTGGATCTCATTGAGGACATTGAAGAACCACATGGCTGGGATATCCTCTCAACCTGAGGGGATGAGGCCTTCTAAAAGTTCATCACAAGGCCTGACTCCTTGGTTCAGTTTGGGTCAGGTTAGGTTTGCTATGTTATTTTTTATTAGGTTCATTTTTTTGGTTTATTTCAATTGTAACATGTTCATTTTGTTCGATTTGGGGATATTCAGTTCAATTAAATTACTTTTAGATTCAACCAGTTATGTTTAATTTGTTTCATTTTTTGCACGCTCAATTACACTTTATTGATGTCATTTTTGATTGGTTTGAGTCAGTTTGGTTACATTATTTTTAGTTTGGTCTAGTTTAATCTTTTTCAAAACCATTTGGTTTGGTTCCATTGTAATCAATTTTTCTTGATGATGTTTGATTTATTTCTAATCGTATTATCATTATTTTGATTAGTGTAGTTCATTTGGATGGAAATTTTTGTATCATAGACATATTAGCATGTTTTTGTTTTTCAAAATTCAATTGATTGGTGGGTTGGGCAAGTTGGGGGGTCTAGGGTGGGGGCTGTCTGTGGGGGTTTCTGTAGAGGAGGGGGGTGTGTAGGAATGGGGGGAATGTCTAGGTGAGGGGGTGTCACGGAGGAGTGGGGGTGTGCAGTAAGGAGGGGAAGGGGGTGGGGTGCAAGGTGCAGGGGAGTGGGGCAGGGGAGGTGTGCAGGAGCGGGAGTGGGGAGTGGTGGTGCAGGGTTGGGAGGGGGGAGGGGGAGGGGGAGGGGGTGTGTAGTGAGGATGGGGAAGGGGGGGTGTAAGGTGCAGGGGGGGGGGGGTGGTGTTGGGGTGTAAGGTGTAGGGGGGTGGGGCGGGGAAGGTATACAGGAGCAGGGGGTGGGGGTGCGGGTGCAGGGTGGGGAGGTGGGGTCTGTCTAGTGGGAGGGGGTGTGCAGTGAGTAGGGGGAAGGGGGTGTGGTGCAAGGTGTAGGGAGGTGGGGTGAAAGGTACAATGATGTGTCTAGGGGGTTTTCTATGGGGAGGGGGTGTGCAGTGAAGAGGGGACAGGGGGTGGAGTGTAAGGTTCAGGGGGGGTGGGGCAGGGGAGGTGTGCATGAGCAGGGGGTGGGGGTGCTGGTGCATGGTGGGGGGCAGGGGGTGGGGGTGGGGGAGTTGGTAGAGTCCTCCCAATACCCAGTATGGTGAACCGCGATGGTTTTTCTTATGCAGTGGAAAGGCCAATGGCCATGGTTTCAAACCGTGGCTAAATCCCTATAGCCACGGTTTGAACCTTGGCTATAAACCTACAACCACACATAAAATCGTGGCTATAGGGATTTATCCATGGTTCTATGAACCATGGACTTTATTGGTCTAACTATAGGGCTATAACGATGGTTGGAGCCGGGGATTTAGGGATATAGCTACGGTTCGAACCGTGGCTATAGGCTCTAACCTATTGCCATGCCAATACCAGCCATGGTTCATGAAACCATAGTTATAAACTATAGCCACAGGTTTTGGTCCTGTAGTCATAGTTGAGAACCGTGGCTATAGCCTAAATTTATAGTACTGATTTGGATCCATATTGCCTATCATGTCACGAGCTTCAAAAAAATTTATAAAAAAGGGAACTACCACCTAGAACATCAATACTTTCGTGAACCATTTGGATAAGTCCCTCTTAAAGGTATTGGATTAATAGTTGTTCACTAATCTGATGTTGGTGGAATCTATAGAAATTGATTTTGAACCTCTCCTTGTATTCATGAATGGTTTCACCTTGTGATTGCCTAATGCCACAAATTTCATTCTTAATGGATGCAGTTTGGGAGGCTAGGAAGAAATTCTCTAAAAAAAGACTTTTCATGTCATTCCAACCCCCAATTTTGGTAGGTAGATAATATATTCAATCCTCGGCTACACCATCAAAGGATAAAGTGAATTCCCTAAACTTAATTAAGTCCATAGACACATTTTGGGGTTTTATGACAGAGAACTCTATGTGAAACACATTAAGGTGTTTATGATGGTCCTCATCAGGAAGACCCTAGAATTTAGGAAGAAGGTGGATGATGCCTGATCCCAACTCATATTTGGATGCATCTTAAAGATATTGGCTGTACGTAGGTTGGAACTCCACCTCGAGAGTGGTCAGTTCTTTTAATGTTTGATTATTTTATGCCATGATTGTTGTAGTTTGATTTGGTTAAATTTTTGATTGGTTTAAGATCACTTGAGTTTTAGAAAAATATTATTGTATGATACTTTATTTTCCTACTTGG
The DNA here is from genome assembly GCA_963277665.1 of Viscum album. Lineage (NCBI taxonomy): Eukaryota > Viridiplantae > Streptophyta > Magnoliopsida > Santalales > Viscaceae > Viscum > Viscum album. Next base: position 1,817,344,727 of record OY728157.1, read on the forward strand.
GATGACCTAATTTATGAGTGAAATGACTTTTCAAAATTTGGGTCCATTTTAAACTATTTTATAATTCCTCATTAGGTCATGGAAAGAAGTTGGGTTATTTTTGTGTGTGTGTTATTTTTATTTTTAGGATCAGTGTTGGATAAAAAAAATAACTTAATTATGGATAATAAGGAATAGAATGTAATACTAAAGAATTAGAGGGAGAGAGAATAGGGAGATGATGAGAATAAGATAGGAAGAAGACAAAAAAAATAAAACTACAAAATAAACAAAAAAAATATACAAAAAAAATAAAGGGGAAATGAGGGAATATTTAAAGATAAAAAATGAAAATGAAAAAAATGATCTGCTCTCTCTGGCAATGACACCAAAATTTGATCATTTTGTTATGCTCGTAAAATTAGTTGTTTAGTTTTACTAGAATTTATGTAGTATAGTAGTAAACTATGGTGTCTCTCAACCGATCGTTAAATCATTAATTCAAAAATATGATTCTGATTAAGAATCTAAAAGGGGAATGGGGTTTTGTAAAACATGGGTTTTTTTCATTTAAAATTGAAATTGTAAGTATATTATAACTCAGATAAACCAATTTGATAAGTTTTGATCAACGCTAGTATGTGTCCCTTGATGCTGAATCTGTCATCGTTTTTAGGGGAAAGGGATGGGTAATTGATTCCTTGATTTTATACAAACAAAAACCAGCAATGGTATGTGATTTCGTACTAGGTGACAAACTAGGATTTGGTCGATTAATGATATTGGCTATTGGAGACTGATCAAAATTAATAAACATGAATTGATGTAAAAAATGAAATGAAATCAAGGAATCACATCATCAATGAGATGAGATGCCCATATTTTTTCTGGTGATAAAACATTCCACAAGACAAGAACAATCATATTCATAGGTCTATGATTCTAAATTTATAAACCGACAAAATCTATTTTCACACTCATGAAAGGGAAGGGCTGAGAAAAGAGGCAACTACAATCAAATCATCAAAAGATCCAGGTTATGCATGGAAGAATGATGATTATTGTTAATTTCATTTTAATTTGATAAAACCATAACAAACCCAAATTTAGAAATTAGAAATGAAGAATAATTGACAAAAAACATGGAAATTTATTACTAACAATTATTAGAAGCATGGAAATCGGGAATACAACAAGGAATGCCCTCTAAATTGATCACTAAGAGGCTAAGAAGTACATGAGGGATAAGTGAACAAAAATGGATGAAATGTTCTCTCATATTCATGTAAAATTTACCCCTAGTCATGTAACATGAGGGAATGAGGTGGAGGTGTGATTTTATGAACAATTACATAAAAATTTCCACAGAAGTGGTCAAGTATTTAATGTGCTAGGTGAAAATTCAATGTAGAATTTTTATTCCTTATTTATCCAACAGGTTGACAAACAAATACACGTTTAATTGTAATTAATGTAGTTGGAAAGGTGGTATTTTTCTTTATCAATCCATGTCATGTGGAATCAGTCAAATTGGATCTCCGAGACCCATGTTATGCCCCAAATACAGAAGAGTTGTCCAATTTGGTGTGCCCAAAATTTCATCACATTATTGGACTATTTTTGGCCTCCAAATTGACGAATTGGGCTCCATTATCTTCTAGATAAATGTATAAAACATTTGTTTCTTAATTAATACACCTTTTTTATCCCAATTTGATCCACGAATTATCTCTAGTATATATTAATTTCCCCATACATTCTTGGGATCTCATGTAGTTTGGCCCGTTTTTCTTGAATTATATCACTGGCTCTCAAAATCCCCTCTTACAATGTAAAAACCAAAACAAGTAAAGTTTTCATACTAAATAGTGATATAATTAATTCATTTAATCAGACATGAAGTTCATATTATTACTATATTTGGAATATTCATTACAAAAATAGTTTAAAACCGTAGTGTAAGGGTTGAATTGAATAGTGAATTGCTATGCGATCACACCCCCACACCTAAATATTTTAACTCCTGTGAAAAGACACATATTCAAATAATAATGCATGTGTATATTCCCAATATCATGGAGATTTAACATTTGAATAAATTTTAATCCATTAAATTAATGTGATCAATGCAGAAATCACACCGAAGAGTTCTCCCTAGTGAAAATAGAAAAGGTGTATCATAAATCATATCAGAATGAAATTAATAGAGATTCATGATGAAAAATAAAGCACAGAATTAAAATGTAAACCATACAAAAAACTCTCCATTTGTGTGTGTGAAAACCATTCCATGGAATTCATTCCACTTTCTATCCAATAAATATTGGTTATTTTAACATTTTTCAGCTCAAATGATTTTTTTCCACTGAAACGGCCCTACATCCTTTGCAATTATATTTCAAGACCCACTAGCTTAATCATTATAAGGAGTTAAACCATAATATCATGAAATATATATCACCATATGTTTCACATTTCATCACTCCCCTCATTTAATTTGTTTTTTATGATGTATATTTTGGAATAAATATCACACTCATCTCTCAACCATTGTTTGATCTCTTAAAGAATCTAATTTTAAATGTTATAACAAGATCAAGGGTTGAGGGGGAGTGGTTTTTTATCTTCCCAATACACAACCCCGTTTTGTTTTGTGTTTTTTAGGGTTTACAATTGTTAGATATCATGTACACATGCTTAGTCAATCTGGTACAATAATGAAACAGATCAGATAAGAGGTGAATGTATGGAAATATCATTTTAAGAAGAAAATTTTCAACCCAACATATATTTACCATATATTAAGTAAGAATTATTAACACTTATTTCATTGGTGAAAAAATTTGTGGAGATATTACTGAAACGGTTTTCCAAAAAATTACTCTCATAAGGGGCATTAATAATCTCAAAGGATTCAGAGAGATACAAACATTTATATCGTTGACCAAAACCCAATTCACTAAAAATAACTCCTTGATGTGAAAATCATACAAATATTCATTCCATAATAGAGTCATGTTTTCATCAAATGTTAAGGTAACATGGAAAAAAAATTCATAATGAATTTTATGTAATTTCCCAGATTTGGGGAACATAAGGGGAGGGGGGCTAAAAATACCATAAGGAAAGAGAAAAAAGAATAAGAAGAAAGATGATGAAAATACTAATAAACTCAAGAAGATGTGGAAAAGTGAAAATGCCATAAATAAGTTGAAAAAATAATGAACGAAGAATGACGATGAAAATTTTATTGAACCCGGGAAGATGGGGAAAAGTAAAAATACTATAAAGAATGATAAAAAGAGAATAAGAAACAAATATGATGAAAATAATAAAGAACCTAAGAATGTATCCACCCCCCCCCCACACACACTTAGAATGTGTAGTGTCCCCACTTTAATAATTGAGATTATTAGAAGTATGGATAAAACTTGGTGTGTGTCACTGGAAGGTTACTTCTAGAAGGTGGATTTCCTCCACCGTATTCTTTGTAAAATCATCTTATAAGTGTTTAACTCATTTCCCATTAATAGAGAGAATTTTTACACTATGATCATGAAAAATCTGTATTACACCAAAAGATAAAACATTAGTAAAAATATAAGGACCGAGCCACCGATAATGAAGCCTACATGGTCGGAGCGTTAGCCTAGAATTATACATGAAGAAATTATCACCAATATAGATATTTTTCTGATCAATCATGCTATCATGGATATCATTTTTATTCTATTTATAGATATAGTAATTTTCATATATATCACATCTAATTTCTTCCAACTCATGAATCTGTAGCTTCTTATGCTCACCTTCATATAAAAGATTCATATTAAATTATTTAATAGCACAATAAGTAGATTTTCCTACCTCCACAAGGAGGTGAAAGCCTATCCAAACACAATTCATTATGGTGACATTCTGATTGGGGTTTTATAATATATATGGCATCCCTAACGTATATCATCCAAGTGCAAAATATAATTTTTCTTGTTGGGTTGAACCATTTTTTTCCAATATTCTCTTAACATCCTGATTTAAGATTTATACTAGTCCATTAGTGTGGGGTTGATATGTAGTGGATACGTTATGATCAAGCCCCTATATAACATGAAAATTATTCATGTTTTAATTGTAAAATGTTTAACCCTGATCACTAATGATGAATCTCAGCAATCCAGACCTACAGAAAATCCGGGACTTTAAAAATACACAAAAAATATAGAGTCATTGGTCATAGTATCCTTTACCTCCATCCATTTAGAAGCATAGTACATAGTTAACAAGATGTACATGAAGCCAAATTAATTTGGAAAAGGCCCCATGAAGTCTGTTTCCCATACATCAAAGATTTCATAAAATAACATGCTATGTTGGCACATTTCATTCCTCTTAGAGATATGCCATGAGAATTGAATGTGACTACACGACATTCAATATTGATAGACATACCTATATATTTTGGTTCAACAAATTCCTATTTCAAGGTAATTTTGAGCTGTTCAATGAGATCCAAAGTGTGGTAGATGTTTAAAAAAAAGGTAAACTCATGGTCTGGGATACACCGACGAATTACTTGGTCACCATAGATTCTCCACAAATAAGGGTCACCCCAAATGTAACACCTAGAATCATTTTTAGTTCTATGGTATTTGGAAGTGATGAAATCATTTGGGACCCAAGATGTTGCTATAAAAATCACAATGTCTGCACACTATGGGGTATGGTTCCCAACATCACAAATGTTCTCGTGAGGGAATAATTATTTAATGGGGAGGGATGATTCCACATGGTGGTACAGTGGTGGATAAATCCAACTATTGTGGTTAGCTACAAAATTTTCCACTCCCCTCGTATTTCTAATATCACATTCAGACTATTGGAGGAGGAGCATCTAAAATATGAGGTAGGGCATAACTCTAGTGTTCTTTAGGAGAAATCGAAGGCCATTATGGTTAGAAAACACAATAAATTTTGACCCAAGAAGATAAGAACAAAATTATTCCATGGAAGAAACAATATAGATGAGTTATTTTTTATTGGTTGTGTAGTTTACCTGGGAAATGTCTAGGGTATGCGAGGAATACACAATGACATGAGGACCCTTCTCAACCATTTGAGATAAGACTTCCCGAACTGCAATGTTAGAGGAATCACACATAAGTTCAAAGGGGAAGATCCCAATTCAGTTGTTGGATGATGGGAGTTGATGCGAAACTCCTTTTTAGAGAATTGAGTGATTCATCACAATGTAAATCAAACACAAAATAAGAATCTTTTTGTAATAACTAGGATATTGGAAGTGCAATCTCACTAAAGTCTTTCATGAATCAGTGGTAAAACCCAGTCTGACCAAAGAAATATCAAACCTCAAGAAACAAATTTTGGATATGGAAGGGATTAAATTAATTCAATTTTATATTTATCAACATGAATTCCGTTAATTGAATTGTCATGTCGAATAACTATCCCCCGCTAAACCGTGAAATGGCCTTTCTCATAAGTTAAAACATGATCTTTTTCAATGCAACTGTGGACGACATATCCTAGGTGGTCTAATCAATCATCAAAATAAGAATCATATACCATGAATTCATCAAAAAATAATTCCATACAACTCTTAAGGTACTCAAAAAAATTCTCATTATACATCACTGAAAAGTACCCAGAGCATTAAATAGACCAAAAGGCCTTCTTCTATATAAAAATGTGCTGAATGGATAGGTAAATGTAGTCTTTTCATGATTTTTAAAGGATATATGTGTTTTGAAATACCCTGAATGGCCATAAAGGAATTAATAATGGGACTTACATCAAATCATTCAAGCATTAATTCAATGAATGGTAGAGGAAAGTGGTCCTTCATAATGGCTTGATTCAGTTGATGGTAGTCAATACAAACTCTCCAACAATATTTCACACTTTATGGAACCTATTTATTCCTTTCCTTTGAATAAACTATTACTTTAATTTTTGAGGCCCAACATTTACTAAACTAGACCATTTACTATCAGATATATGATAAATGAACCTAGCGTCATGTAACTTACAGACTTCCATTTTTTTCTAATTCATGGTGAATGGGATTGAACAGGTGTTGATATTTTATTATGGGATTTGCCTCATCATTTAAAATTATATGGTGAACACTAATATATGGGATAATCCCTGGAATATCATTGAATGTCTATCATATCACCTTTTTACACTATCTCAAAAGGCTGATAAATTATGATTCCAGCTGTGGAGAGAGTTTATTGGAAATAATGATGGCATATTGGTCAATACCCCCCCTAATATGCATATTTTTATTTTTAGGGAATTTGTTTATCTTCCAACACCGATGTTTTCTTGAATTGAGGGAAGAGGTTTAGGGGGATTGAGGTCCAATAAAACGTCTATCTATTTATGGTTATACGATAAAGAAATAGAATCTAGAGAAATGAGATTTTCAAAATCAGTTTCAGTCATATGTACCTCAGAATGAACACACTCTTAAATCAATGAACAAAATTTACATTTTTTAGTACCCACACAACAATAAAAACATGAATCAATACAAAAAGAATCCATGGGATTAGAAGAAATAGTCACAGTATGAGTTGAGAAGACAATTGTGTGTGTGTATGTTATTTGAGATCACATCCATCGAATAAAAATGAAGAGTGGGGTGATCTTCAATGGGGAATTTCATAGCCTCATGGATGTTAATGCTTACATTTTCTCCACTAAACACTATGTAAATAATACCATTATGAACATTGAAGATTGTCTTTACTGTTTTGAGGAATGGAATACCAAGTATTAGAGGAGCATGTCCCTATGTTCGGGTATCTTCTATCTCACGAATGTAGAAATCAGTGGGTAAAATGAGATTATTAACTCATAAAAGGACATCCTCAATCACACATGTTCGATGCATAGTACTATATTTGGAAAGAATCATGAAAATTCCTTTCAATTAAAGATCTCCAACCTGTAGATAAGTATACACGGAGTGAGGAATTACATTAATAGAATAACCTAATTCTATCATAACATTGGAAAATAACATTTCTCTTATGGTACAAGAGATCATAAATATTCTTGGATCCTTGTATTTGGTTGGAATTTCCAGTTGGATCAAGGATGATACATTACTTAAAATATTTAATCTCTCATTCACCTTCAGCCTTCATCTATGGGTGAAAATCTCATTAAGAGATTTTCTATATCAATGATTTTTTAACTTCATCCAATAAAGGAATGTAAACATGAACCTTTTTAAATGTATCCATTTTTTCTTTATAAATTATATTATCGAAATTATTCTTAGATTTATGGAGACTTTGGGGTAAAAAAAGAGGAATGGATTGTTCTTTTGGATAAAAAATTTTAATTTCATTATGATTTTTATATTGTGTTTCTTCATTATAATATTTTTAGGTGGGGAAGGAGTCTTTTCAAGAGGGGTGCATACCTGTTGGGTAGAATAATTGGATGTTGAATTTTTATTACCACTATGTAGTGTTATTGAACAAACATTACATTTTTCTTTTGGTAAGGAAATAATTAGGGAAGGTAATTGTCCATAACCCCACATCCTTATCTCACATGTGGTTTTATCCAATTGTGCCACTTGAGTTCGTAGGTCTTGAATAGCTGGTTTTGTGGTCTGTTGAAACTAGAGATTATGGGTTGCAATTTTAATTACCATATCATAAAGGAAGGGTTTATATTTGGGAGGAGGAGGAGGAATATTGTTTCAAGAAGCTGAAGGATAATAAGGTTTCATACATCTTCCATGTTGATGACAATTCTGGTTGGGGTAGCATGAATTTCCTACTTGTTGGTAGTGGGGTTTTACATGCCACCAAGGGTTTGGATTTGGCATGAATGGTAATTTCATTAAGGGATGTACATTTTATAATGGACTCCCAAGGAACATGGATGCATAAGACTGAGGTAAAACATGAAGTTGGGGGAACTTGTCAGAAAAATGAGTATTTTCAGAACAAAAACCATAATGTAACAGAAATGAAGAAGAGTGTGAGTAACCATGTGCTTGAGATGATATCTTTACAGGGGTATTTGTCTCATCAATTTCATTATCTACGTTTTGTTTTAGGTATGAATTAAATACCTCCTGAACTCCTTGTGGTTTTTCCATAGCTCATGAACTAAATTGTTGTGGATTTTGTGCCATAATTTCTATTACGTCACAAGCAGCGGAATGATTTTTTTTCACAAGGGCACCACCAGCTACAACATCAATCATTCTGGTATCCATGGGGATAATTACCTCATAGATGTATTTTATTAATAGTTTTTCACTAATCTGATTGTGGTGGCATCTTGAGAAAATTATTTTGAACCCCTCTTAAAATTCATGAAGGGTATCACCTTGTGATTTCCTAATGCCACATATTGCATTCTTAAATGATTCGGTTTAGGAGGTAGGTAAGAAATTCTCTAAAAAGGGTGTTTTCAGGTCATTCTAGCCCCCATATTTGGTAGGTAGATAGTATATCCAATATTTGGATACACCATCAAGGTATAATGGGAAGTAGATGAACTTAATTAAGTCCCCAGACACATTTTGGGGTTTCATGGTAGAGCTCACTATGTGAAATTCCATATGATGTTTATGAGGTTCCTCGCAAGGAGGACTCTAGAATTAATGAAGAAGGTGGATGAGGGCTGATAGAGGCTAATTTTTGACATCATCCTAATGATATTGGATGTACACAGGTTGGTACTCCACATCGGTGGTGGTGAGTTCTTTTAAAGTTTGATTATTTAAAGCCATAATTTATTGGATTTTATTTTATTCAATTTTGGATTGGTTAATTACCACTTGACGAATAGAAATGGTTTCCTATGTGATACATGATTTTCCTACATTGTATGACCTGATTTATGAGTGAAGCGTCTTTTAAAATTAAGGGACTACATCAAACAGTTTTTCATTTCCAGATCAGGTCAAGAAAATAAGTTGTGAGTTTTGTGTGTTTTTTGGGTGTTTTTTCGTTTGTTATTAGAGATGGATAAAAAAGTACATATGTTTCATGAAAGAAGAATATAATTTTATGCTACATAATTAGACAGAGAGAGAGAGACGAAGAAGAAGAATAATAAAATAAGCGAGGAAGTAAATAAAAAAATAATCAAAAAAAATAATAATAATAAAATGGGAAAAGGGAGAATATTTAAATATGTAAGAAATAAAAAAACAATAAATTGAAAAAAAATGATTTCGACTCCAATGAAACTATTCTAAAATTTGATCGCATTTTTGACCACATCAAATTAGTTATTTAGTTTTACTAGAATTTCAACGGTATAATAGTAACCCTATGTTATCTCTCTCGAGAGACATATATCATTAATATAAAAAATATGTTTTGTTTTTGAAACAAAAAGGGTAATGGGGTTTTATAAAACATGGGTTAGTTTCTATAAAAACAGATATTGAAAATATAGTACTACGAAGAGAAATTTGTTGGAGGAATAATGATCAACCCTATTAAGTGTCTCTTGATAATCAATACATCATCGCTCTCTAGGGAAAGATATGGATCACTAATTCAATGATTTTATAAATAAATAAACCAATAATGGTATGTGATTTATTACTATGATTCGACTTAGTATTTTATAAATCAAAAATAATGATCAGAGGTGAGCACTTAGAATCAAGAAACATGAATCGATATAAAAACAGAACTCACCCAAGGCATCACATCAACATGATGAGATGACGAGTTTGTGTTAGTGATAAAATATTCCACAAGACAAGAACATTCATATTAATAGACCAATTGGATGCATGAAGTATCCAAAGTATATATTAATTTCCACATGAATTCTTGGTCTCTCGTGTGGTTTGACCCATGTTATTGTATTCTATCCCAGGCTCTCCAAATCACCTTCTCCTTCAAGGTGAACACCGAAACAAGAAAAATTAAAATAATAAATTGTGATAAAAATTAATTTGTAGAATGAAACATGATCTGAAATTTATTTTTTTGTTTGGAATATTTATTACAAAATTAGTTTTAAACAGTGATATAGGGGTGGAATTTAATAGTTAATTTCTATGAGATCATGAATTTATGTGATTTTTTCTTAAATGTTTTGTTTTGTGGTGAATATTAAAAATACTGTTTTTGGGGTTTCGATGTATTTTATTACATCATAATGATATAATATGTAATTTAAAATGATATTTGACTCATTTGGATGAAAATATTTTATGAGGCTCCCCATGTGGAAAAAATTATGGGAATATTTCATGGGAAAGCCCATGGTTTTTCAAATACCACAAGTAAGGTGTCTAACATAAATTAATAAAATATTACATCACTTTTTCCATAAATTCTAACCCTTCAAATAATTCCATTAATTTAAAGTTCCTCCTCAAAAAATATCTTTTCTTTTTACCTCCCAATGAGTCCTCCTAAGGTTCCCTCAATCCCCCAAGGTCCCAACCTTCATTTTTTTATGTTACACTTCATGGTAAGGGAAACTTTCACACTCCTCTTTTAGTCAAACATCCTTTATGTTATGCATTATATTTTCCATTTTATTATATTGGAGAATGTTTTTATAGATAGTTATTTATGTTAATTTTATTTAAAATTATTAGAGAACCTTTCCACTCTCATCAAATGATTTTCCAAATTTTAAGTGAAGACGTTAGGCTGCCGACTTTTCATAAGGGAATTATCAACTTCTCTTTTTTCCATTCATGTTCTCTATTTTGTGGTATAAAATTAAAGTTTCTATACCATTTTCTTGTTTAAATTTTATGTATTATGAGACATTTATGGATGGTAGATCTCTTTCCCCTCTATTTTTAATGTTTTCTGAAAACCATGATGTATAGAAGTTATGCTGCAAAATATTTATCTCAAAATATCTCTTTTTCTCATGAAATTATTTTATTTTAATTATGTCAATACCAAAAACTATTTCATTTCCTCAGGTATTTATCAAAAAAATGATATATTTTATTCTATATTTGACATAAATAAAACCCTCAATCCATTCATATGGGTTATAAATGACATAATGGTCAAACATTTAAACATTTTTTTAAAACATCGCGATACTAATATGAACCCCATTTATATTATGATTTTGGGTTATTTATGAAATTTATGATTATTATATATGTGAATCACATGAAAATAAATACAAAATAATGGTTCACCCAGATATCACTCCAATGTATTTTGGAGAAGAATTTAATCTCTATAGATGAAAAGTTTTATGATACCTTGGTGAATAAACTTGGTAATTAGTATGACACCTTGGGGATGGACCATGGTTATATGATTATGAATGTCTAAGTTAAATGTTATATAAACATTTTCATGTTATGTTTCATGTTATTATTATTATGATAATACTCTTTCTCATGACTTTATGATATTCCCCATGTTCTTATTGACAATTATCTAGTTCACATGTAATCTATTTAACTTTTTTTCCATTCTAGGACTTCTTCCCACTTATTCCATTGATGTGTGAATCTAGGTTATGATATGTATTAATTGTACATATGGTGAAAATTTCAATAATCCTTTCAAGAGGATTAAAATATTGTAATATGTTTTCATGTATTATGTACATTATTTCCAAGACACTAGACTTTAAAGATCCTCTAATTGAAAAATGAAATGAAAATTTATGTAATAAAAAGGTGGGATGCCATAGAATCTTAATGAGACTATTATCTCACACCATACTGACCTCTTCAGTGGTTTTTAAAACATTTTTTGGTCTTCTGGTGTAGGGAATGTCAAGGTACCTCAATGAGGTGGTGAGGATTATGTCAGATTGTTGGGTATATGGGGGTTAGATGATGGGAGTCCGACCCTACCATAGTCCAGATTAGTTGATTGGGTTTTAGTTCATTGTAATTGGAATTGTCTTTTGATGTTTTATCAACTGAAACAATGTTTTTGTTTCAACATTATTTCTTATAGTTATGGAATATATATTTGTTAGTCTTCGGATTTTTATTTCTTTCTAGATATATGTAAACCATGTGGTTGTTTAGGTTGGTATAAATTATTCCCTTGGTTTTGCAGTTTTATTCCAAGTTTCATGTCTCTAGCCCATGGGGATCATGAATTACCTTTTAGTATGTGGAAGGTTGGGTAATGTGCCGGGTTTGAGGGTAACCTGGGTCAGTTAGTTATAGATTTCTATTAGAGGAGGCCTATCCTCAAGAGTCCATGTATTGGGACGTCTGTGATAATAGAGATATGATTGTTGAGACTTGAGAGGTATGTTGTGATAAGTACATGTCCATCTATTATCGTAACAAGACACATTATTCCATGGAATGTTGGGATGTGTGTCACTATTATTTCTTTTTATTTTAAAAATATTTGTTTTTTCAAATTATTTTTCTAGTTTCGACTAATTTTTTTTGTATGATCATTCTGATTCTTTGGTGTCCAGTAGTATTCCTCCGATACATCTTCCATGAGTTCTGTAGGAGGTTAAAGTTAATTATCTATAAAGTAACACACATATATATCAGAATAAAATTGAGAAAATCCTATGAGAAGTCTTTTTTGTCGATCGGGATGTGCCACGCGTTCAGAACGTTGTTTTTGACTTACAAAAAGGAGATGGATTTGAAAGTGAATGATCACATGTGTTCATTCACAAGAACCCACCAACCAGTAAAGGAATGAATGATCCACAAGAGGAGTAGGATTGGTTGGATATGATCAACCAAATCATTAACTTCCCAGTGACATGTAACACCCTGAGATTATATGAGATATATTATTTTTAATTTCATTGATATCTTCTATTGTACGCTACACCAATATTTTCTTGTAGTATACGAAACAATATACTTGGCTTGTGTTACACGTAAGAGTGTCCTTCCACGATAGCTTGCGTGGTATGCAATACCGAGTTTCACTAAACAATGATATAATATTATAATATTTTTATGAACTAGTCGTTATGAATATTATTAACCGCATTGTAAATTTTATTACATTATCATTAATCTTACACATTTCTATAACAAGGTATGAGATAAAAATAATTTTTTTGGATAAAACATGTATTTTTCCAAACATACAGTTATGCCGCCTTTTGATGGAACACCCACATTAAATCTATTTTTTCATGAATTTATATGTTCAATTTGTCAAAATAAAATCATTCATTTAAATCAAGATATTAATATATACTTTGGATAATTTTTTAATATATTGCTGATAACTTTCATATTTTGATGAATAGAAAAATTATGCTAAATTCTAATTAAAAACAAATTTTTTCATCAAGATAATTTGTATGGTTATATTCACATATTGAATGGTTTTAAAGTATAAATAGGATGTATTTTTAACATTTAATATAATGTATGTCGTTAGCATTAATTTTACATTTATTTCATAGGTAAAATCATTTCAATCTTTTGAAATGTCTTAAACAAAAACCCATTTTTTCAAAAAAGGGGTTAATTTTAAATTAATTACTACATATTTTGTGTTTTTAATTTGTAAAAATAGATTCCATATTTGCAATTAGGAGGTTAAATTTGTGTAAATAGATAAATTTTATTTTTAAGCATTACCAATAGTAACTACGTTAAATTTTATTTACCACAGTTAAAGGTAAATCAGTTAATTAAGGGTAAAAATAATATTATAAAATTAACCTAACAGTTGTCTTAATATCATTGGTTGAATATATTTTTTCCTAAAACATACATGGGTCGAAATGGAATCCACCGGAACCCACTTGAATGTGATTAAGACCATTAATTTATTTTATTTAATGGAAATTGAAATATGTCTCACTCAAACTTTAATAATTAATGTTTTTTAATATTAGATTATACAGGATATAAATTAGAATAAAAATTCTCATTTGAAATAAAAAATGGTTTTATTTATCATGGTAATTTATTTTTAATTTTTAATAAATATAAAAGTACTTTAATACCTTATACATTAATGATGCAGAAATTATTTATTTAGTGAAAAATCAATAATATAGTTTTTATTAAAATAATAATACCTATAAAAAGGCCCAAAAAATGACCAAAACTTATTAGTCGAGTATATCTACATCATAAGCATCCAATTTTCGACTTGTGGACAATTTAAAGCATTATAAAACAGATTATGACAATTATATTATTTTATTTTAAATGATGTCAAAGTTGTCACCTACATAATTTAATAAATATAACATTTTAAAAGTTTGTTGTTTTAGAATATAAAATCAACTCAAACATTTATTATGAAATAAATTTGATTTATCTTAATCCTATTATTTTAGTTTTAAATTTTTTTCAACAAATAATAATATTAAATAATTATACATAAATGTTGTAGTAATTTTTCTATTGAGAAAATATCAAATAAATGGTTTTAAAAATATTAAAATAAATATTATATGAACTAATTAATGTGCTCCATGAATTTTATAGATAATTATGGCATGTGAAAAATATATTAAATATTTTTTTGAACTTATCTTTTGTTTGGATATTTTTTAAATTCAAAGAATTGAATAATGTCATAATTGACACAGTTGATATTTTATAAAAATAACATATTATTAAATTGTTTAAAAATCAAAAAAATATTCAAAAAATAAAAATTAAAAATTATATGGTCTAAAATTTCATAATGTATCTAATTATAGATAATTGAAAACACATCATTAAGTATTTATAACAGTTTAAAATTTATAATATTATTACCACAAATAAAATAAAATAGATTAAATAAGGATAAATCCAAATGATAAGGTTTAAAATAAATTCCAAATATGTATAAATTTTATTGGTTGATGATATTACCACCCTATCTCATCTCATATTCTATGTTGAGTCATTTTGGAGGTTTTTATGTGGGTTAGATTTTATTATAAATTAATATTTTTTAGATTTCCTATAGTTCCCCTCTCCTCTCTTATATAAGGGCACCTCCTTCCCTCCCATCTTCATTAAATTTTGAGCCTTAAATCTCAGACAACCCCTACCAATTACTCTTTTCAAACTCTATGTTAACATTATAGTGGTTCTGGTATTCTCAAAAGATCAACTCTATTTCCTTAAGAGGATGTTTAAAGGTGGCACTTTGAGAAAGAGGTAATATCTTCTACCGATTCATTCAAATTTATTTCTTCTAATAATTCCTCTTATTTAGTTATTTATTATAATGTAATAACATCAGTATCAATATTATACTGATATGTTATTATATATCTGAAACAACCCTATTTCACCTAATATCCGTCCTACGGAAAAGGAAATTACCGCGCGTGGGTACGTACAGATTACTGTATCCTTGTCGTGGTGTATTATATTTTTCCACCACAACCTTATTTGGATGTTTATAATGGTGGAAATAATAAATATATATGATTATTATAATATGATACTAATTCTAAGAGATTATATAATCCACTCAAAAATTTTAAACAATTATGGAACAATATCGTCGCTCATGCATACGTGCAGATTACCATCTCCACGATGCGATTAGATTCATTATCCATGTTAACCATTCATGAATGATTATAAAATATATAAAATAAATAATGATGGAATATTTGACATAATAATTCTACTGGATTTATGTATATATTTTTTTCATTTACGTAATTCCATTCAATTCAATAAGGAAACGAAAACAGCATTCAAGCGTACGTACGACCTACCATCTCCATGAACGGTGTATTTCATTTCATTTATCTATCTAGTGTATATATATATCTATATACTGAATATATATGATTGATAAAACAACTTTTACCTTATGGAAGTATGAAAATAATGATATAAGTAATAATTTCATGAACAAAAATCCCAAACACGTACAATATATGAAATGATTATTACCCAAAACGTTCCCTCAATATGGAATTAACAACTGAACATGTAATATAAAGTTGTAATTAAATCATATATTATATCCTAAAAAGGAGTATAATTCATTATTAATTAAATGACATTATTTAAATCATTATATAGGAGGTTCAAACACATAAAGAAGAAATCAGACCTATGGTACGAGATTATTTCGTCTCACTTGTATTTCGGTGAGACATATGCCTTATCACCATCTATTTATTTTTTATTGTGTTTATGATTCCCATGAATGTTTGATGATATTTATTATGAAGGATATGATATTTACATATGCATGTAGGTTTCTTTATTTTATGACACGTGTGATCCCACTAATTATAAAATGCAAGGGATAATTATTACAATCTTGTTCTTATCTGAGATAGTTTATTCGTATGCATTTACAGGGGTTATATTTTACATCCATGTCCATGTTTTATAAAAAAATGTCTTCATAAAGTTTTTACTATTCTTCCATGTATGTTTAAAGTCATTTTTACCTCTTGTTGACTTTTACTATGGTTATGGAATAAATATTTCATTTGTATACCATACGAGGTAATTTTTGTCTTTTCTGGTAAAAGTACGCAGGGAATGTTTTTTAACTTATAAGGTGTGAATGGATTTTTACGATTTAATAACTCCTTATTTACATAATTATTACTTTTCAATATTTCATGATTATTTTCAATAAAATTATTTTCTTTTAAAATTCCATGTCATTTTATAAAAAGAAAATGATTTTAATGAAGAAAGGATATTTTCCTCAAGAATTCATTTCATCCGTTTTATGAAAACAATTTTCCATCTATGATGAAATTTTTTAATATGGTTACTTTTTAAGTATAATTTCCTTGTAATATAATGGGTTTTATTGTGTTTATGATGAAAATATATACATTTTTTATATGGATTATGTTATGATGGAATGATGTTTATGAAACCCATTTTATTCGTTGGGTTATGATGAATGATTTATGTTTATTTTGGGGCTCACGAAAAAATGATTTCATTATGAGATGGGTGGGAACATTATCTCCCTATAATGATTTGGGTAAATATTTATATCTGATGAGATAGACATGGCTGGAATAGAAATTTAATCTGGTTTAGAGAAACTATGTGGGAACAAGGAGTGAACTTGGATCAGTAAAGGACATTGTTCACTAGGATGGTCTTTGTAGTGAGCCGCGACAAATATGAAATGATTTTATTTTCTTATGTTTTTATTCTACAGAGTATCATATCTAATGTCATGATTATTGGTATTACATTTCACTTCTATGATTTATTCTATGACATGATATTAATAACTATTTTGTAGGTTAAGATTTCCAAATGAATGTGATATGATTGAAATTTCATTTGATTACCTGTACTGAGCATTTGAGCTCACCATTTTTATGTTTTCTTTTCCCCAGGACATAATGAAATGCTTTTTTATGAAAACTAAAGGGGACAATCTTTATGGTAGATGTTGAACATCTATTACCTTGATTTAAAGATTGTGTTCCAAAAATTCCAAAGACACTAAACTATTACGGTCCTTGGGTGTTTGTTTTTTTATGTATTATGTATTCCGAAAATGTAATGTAATAACCATGTACATTATTTGTGGGTCACTACATTTGGTATCATAGGAAATTTTTAGTTAAGCTTTGGAAACTAGGATGCGAAAACTTTAGGGAGATCCCTAGAGATATTTCTATGGTATATCTAGGGATGCATGTATGGTTAAGTATAAAATACAGGTTACAATTCCAGAATTATGATAATGATCATCAATAACCATGTATTAAACCAATGATGATAGAGATTGAATGTACTCCCCCTTGATTATTTTTTTCTGCTAGTACGATTTTGCCTCTCAAAAATGTTCTTTTTGTGTTCCAGATAACGGTTGGAACCTGAAGGAACCATGATAATGATCAATGCATTGGGAAATGCAATTATTGTCCTCCTGGACAACCAAATGTTATGTTAAATGGAGTGAAAAATATAATTTCTATACTTACACAAGCTATTAATCATTATGGAATTCTAAATGAGTAGATGAGTGAAGAATATTCTATTGACTCCTTCATGAGGCAATGCCCAAATTCTTTCAGTGGGTCTTCTTGTAACATCCCAAGTAAGTAATGAATAATATATATTATTATCTATTTCTATTTATGAATTATATAGTGTTTTAGAGGATTAAAATGAGAATAAATCCAATCTTAAGCATAGAATTCTCTAATATTTTTAAAAGATTATTTTACCACCTTTTGATGGCGAAACATTTTTAAATCTATATTTTGACAATTTTATAATATCTATTTGTCAAAATAAACTTATTCTTTATTATTGGGACATTGAAATTTACTTTGGATAAATTTTTGGTATTTTTCTGACAATGTTCATTTTTAATGAATAGTGAAAAATAATGCATTTTACATCAAAAATGCTTTTTCATCTAATTTAATTATATCGATAGAGTATCTTTTTAATTGGTTTGAAAGTGTAATTAGAATATATTTTTACCATTTAATCTAATAGTGGTCATTATAATTAATTTCACTTTGGAATTGGGCATAAACTAATGCCAAATGTTTCATAGATATTGTTTCCAAAAAACCCGCTATTTGTTTTGACAACAGGAATTATTTTTAAATTAATTATTGCAATTTATGTGTATGGAATTTGATAAAATGGATTCCATATTTGGAATCAGAAGGTCCAAATTATGTAATTTATACTCTTTTTTTGGACTTTGTGAATAGTAACGACGGTAATTATCGTTAATTATCTTGACTAATTAGTAATCGGGTAGTTAAGGATAATAAAACAATATCATAATAATAGAAAATGACACCAACATGTGTCCTAATGATACTGGTTGTGTCATGTCCGAACATGGTATTCCTTGTTTCAAACTTAGGGACCCCATGGAATCACTTTTGGGTGAAAGTGACACTTTATCATTTTAGTTTTAAGGAAAGAAGAATATCACTAAAGAATGTATCACCCGAGTAAAACATTTTTAATTTTGTCTACATAAAAGATATCTTGGACTATAAATAGTCATTGGAAAGATAAAAATATTTCATAGATCATAGTATTTTCTTCATTATTTTTATACATTAAATAAATTAAATTATATATGACAACATGATGATGCAACGATTACCTCATTATTTAACGATTTAAATAAAATGAAAAGATAATGTAAAATATAAGACCTAAAATTGTAAAAAACCTATTGTATGGGTGGATTTAGAACTCTTATCACCTTATCCTCTAAATACATCAATTTGAGACCTTTAAAATCCGAAACTCATTTGAAAATAAAGTAACATTTTATACATTTCCTAGAGTACCCCTCCTATCCTTTTATAAAAGGCCCCCACCTCTACCTCCTTACCC
Source organism: Viscum album (assembly GCA_963277665.1). Lineage (NCBI taxonomy): Eukaryota > Viridiplantae > Streptophyta > Magnoliopsida > Santalales > Viscaceae > Viscum > Viscum album. Next base: position 1,817,363,991 of record OY728157.1, read on the forward strand.
ACACCTCTCAAGCCTTTGGCTTTGCCAAGATCTGATCATTCTGTCTCTCCACATCCCTCTCATAATCTTAGAATCCTTACCATAGGTAGGAAGCTCTTCAAGAAACTTTTTTGGTTCAAACCAAAGGGAGTTACCCAATTTAAAGGTAATGTCTTCACTTGTGTTCTTTTGTTTTATTTTGCTTCTCCAACCCCCTAAATTTTTTTATAGATTTATTTTGTAACAACTCCATTATATTAAATATACTAGGATGTTTTTATAAGAAGGATTCGAGCTAAACTTACACACACCTACATCTAATGGTTAAAGAACATACTATTTCTGTGGATGGTTAATTTCTGCCTCACGAAATGATGACTGTTCAATATTATTTTGACACCTTCAAAGGTGGCCATTTTGATGTAACTATATTTATATATGATATATAATATGTTTATGTTTTATTTAATCTTCTTTATATTTCATTTATGGAATACCTTTATGGTATCCATTATGGGTAAACGCGATATCATCATTTTAGGAAGTGCGGACTACCACCCCCTCAAAGTGATTTGATTCGTTAATACCATATGTGGTACATATAAATGATATATTTAATGATATTATATATGATTCCATACTAAAGTTATAATACAATTATGTATCATTATGTTTTTATTCCATTAAATATGAAATAGAAATGGAAGTAGCGTTCATGCGTACGTACGACTTACCATCTCCATGAACGGTGCATTTCATTTCTTACCTCAAAATGTTATGTAATATTATAAATGCATGTATATAATGGATATATATGATATATATGATATCTAAATCATGAATATAATTCTGTATATTTTTTATATTTTACCCCATGAACAACTTGTAATTATGAAGAGTTTATTTTTGACTCAAGTACCAATGATCGTCAAAACGACTATTATTAACATAAATAATTACATAGTGTTCATAACATGGTAATGAGTGATATAAAAGGAATAATGAACTTGAAAAATGTTCTTAAGCAAGTATAAATTAACTCATGTTTATTATTCAGGAGGTTAAAGAATGATCGAGTCAAGTCAGACCCGAGGTATGGGACTTCATCTCAATCTCCTTTCATTGAGGCATATTTTGTTTTATACACAAATTTATTTTATACGGTGTATAAAACCCTTTGACTTTTAAGTTATTCAAAAGAAATATTTTTATACGAGGAGTTTTACTAAACGACAAAAGGAATGTTATTTTTGTCGTACGTATGCGGTGACAACGACTTCTCCGCTGCCGTGACCATTATTTGAGTTTCAGATTCCTCTACAAGCCATAAATTTTCTTTAAAATGAAAAATAAATACCATGTTTTACATTTATTTTATTTTGGTATTGAAAATGGTTTTCATAATGTTTTTATATCAATGTGTTGTATTGATATCTTGTGATTGAAAAGTGGAAATGTTATTTTTCCTTTATGCATTTTTTATGTGATACGATTATTTTATGGTTCTTGGGAATTGTTATGAAGACGGGTGGTTCCATGATAAACTAAGGGCGGGTGAGCCCGATATAGCTTTACAATGCATTGGGTAATGTGAATGAGTTAAACATTAAGGTTTATATGAATAGTTTTAGGGAATATACTGTGGTGGGTATTCCAAACGTAACCAAGAGGGTTACTCCCTATGTAAGAATGTTATGAATGCCTCAAGTTACCTTTATGTCTTATGATTTCTATGATTTATTCATGATTTGATGAGGTATGTTAACATGCTTATGTTTTATGAGTAAAATATGATTTCATACATGGACTAATGTTTTCTTTTCGTACCTTTATATCCCTTACTGAGATTTTTATGATCATCCCAACTTTTTGAAATGTTTTTCACAGGTCAAGGGAAAGGTACATGATGTGATTATAGAGTCAAGGAAGTGTCAAGAAAGAATCCATGTTTTATTTTAAATATGTTTTTGTTGATGGGATAAATGAGTACTATATTTTATGTAACCACTTTGTTTAAATTTGAAATGTAATGCATGTTGTATGATCTAATTCTCTAAAACTCTAAACCTGAAAAGATCCTCAATGGGTATTCATGATGTAACTCAATATTAAGTAATGTTTAAGGATGGGGCCTTATAGTTGGTATCAAAGGTCGGTTTAGGTAACTTTAGAAGTTAGAATTCTATTTAATGATTATCCAAAAATATTTTTTTATAGTAAAATTTAAATGATATAGCATTTGAAGATTACCATGTTGCTTCATCTAAGACATTTTTTCAGAATAGTTTTCCATAGAGGAAATAGGGAAGCAGTGCTAGGAAGGAATACAGAAGGAATTGACCTTCCGAATCAGCATCCTGAGATGGTTGGAATTGGAACTAAACGGTTTTTTTCATTAATGGAGCATTTGACTCAAGTGATAAATGGCGGTGGTATCCATGCGTGAGATCAGTCAGATCAACCATAGAGGAACATTTCATGAGGAAACATCCCCCATCATTCAGAGGATCATCTGACCCTATGCAAGCTGAAGGGTGTATTAAAGCACTGGAGAATATTTTCAATGTCAAGGGGTGTTTAGACAATCAAAAGGTTATTCTTGCTATTTACTGTTTGAAAGGTGAGCAGATCAGTGGTGTTAGATGGTTAAAAATATCAAGGACACTGATGATATTGATGCTCTTGACTGGGATGAATTCAAAGGTATGTTTTTTGAGAAATATTTTCCTAAGGTTGTTCAACTTAGGATGGAAAAACAATTCTTAGAATTGAGGCAAGAGGATGTCTTGGTGGCTTCTTATGAAGAAAAGGTTCACTCGATTGGAAAGGTATGCTCCAAATTTTATCTTAGACCTTGATATTAAAATCAATCATTTTTACTCAGGATTAAAGCCGAAATATCAAAGGGATTTAGCTTATCGCGAGTTCAAGAGTTATGAAAATATTCTTCGATGTGATGATAAAGTAGAAATGGAGTTTACCGATGATCAAGTGTTCTATAACAACCAATAGAAGAAGATATCGAGGTGGCAGGAGAAAGGGAATAATTCTTCAAAAAGGTCTGATGGGAAGAAAACTAAGTTTCCAGTTTGTGATAAATGTTGTAAAAGGCATGCTGGGGAATGTCTTCTGAATTCTGTAAAGTGATAACAATGTAGTAAGATGGGACATAAGGCTCATGATTGCATTGAAAAAGATCAGGGTGATGGTAAGACCAAATTTGATTTACAGTTAGTGAAATGTTTTAAGTGCAATGAGATGGGTCACTATGAAAACGAGTGTCCGAAAAAGAGCTCGAGTGATGGGAAGCAGTTAGAATACAAGCAGAAAGGGGTGGTGAAATCCTTTTCAACTACTTCAGCAGATGTTGGGCCATCAAATGAAGTGGTATCAAGTAATTTGTTTGTTTTTTCAGATTATGCCAGTGTGTTGTTTGATTTAGGGTCTACACATTCTTTCATCTCTGAAAAATTTTCTAGTAAAATAGGAATACCATCTCAAGAAATGACTCATGAACTTTTGGTAAAACCACCTACGGGAAATGTTGAGGCAAAAAGAATTTATAAAAATCTTCTTATCCTTATCCGTGGAAAGAACCTACTTGAAAACCTTATTGTTTTACCTCTAGTAGTGTTTGATGTTATCATGGGTATGGATTGGCTCTCTGTTTACCATGCTAAGATTGACTGTAGAGCTAAACAAGTTTTTTTCAGAAAGAATTTCAGTTTATGTACAAGAATGAACCCTTAATGTTGATAACATATCAAGAGGCTGAGAAACATGTAAAGTATGTAAATGAATGTTACCTTGCACATATTGTTGAAAACAAAGGAACTATTCAGATTAATGATGTTCTAGTGGTAAATGAGTATCTTGATGTTTTTCCTGATGAGTTTTCTAGAATAATACCAGATCAGGAAGTTGAATTTACTGTTGACTTAGTTCCTGATGCTAAGCCAATTTCAAAACCCCCTTATCGAATGGTTCAAATTGAACTTTTATGGTTGAAGGAGTAATGGCGGGATTTATTAGAGAAAGGTTTCATTAGACCTAGCACATCACCATGGGGTGCTCTTGTTTTATTTGTTAAAAAGAAAGATGGTTCTATGAGACTTTGAATTGATTATAGAGCCTTGAATAACATCACTATTAAGAAAAAATATCCTTTTCCTCATATCGATGATTTGTTTGATCAGCTCGAGGGAGCTCAGTATTTTTCAATGATTGACCTAGGATCGGGGTACCATCAGTTGAAGGAAAAAGAATCAGATTTTCTAAAGACCGCTTTTCGTACAAGATATGGCCATTATGAATTTGTAGTTATGCCTTTTGGGCTAACCAATGCACTTCATGTATTCATGGACCTTATTAATAGAATTTTCCAAGAGTTCTTGGATAAGTTTCTGGTGGTTTTCATTGATGATATTTTGGTGTTTTCTAAAAGTAAAGAGGTGCATGAAAGACATTTAAGGGTTTTTTTACAAACCTTAAAAGAAATAAAATTGTATGGGAAATTCAGAAAGTGTGAGTTTTCGTTACCACAAATTTCTTTCCTTGGTCATATTGTTTCTAAAGATGGAATAGCTGTGGATCCTACAAAAACAAAGGTTGTTGAAGAATGGCCAAGACCCACAAATGTAATAGAGATTTGTAGTTTCTTTGGTTTGGCAGGCTATTACTGAAGGTTTGTTAGAATTTTCTCCCAGTTATTTAGTCCAATGACAATGCTAACTCAGAAGGGTGTTAAGTTTATCTGGACAAAATAATGTGATGATTGTTTTCTGGAACTGAAAAGAATATTGGTTAATGCTCTAGTCTTGGCACTACCTTCTAGAAATGGGGAGTTTTTTATTTATAGTGATGCTTCATTGAATGGACTTGGTTGAATCCTAAAGCAGAATGATCAGGTAATTACTTACGCTTCACGTCAGTTGAAAACTCATGAGGTAAATTACCCTACACGTGATTTGGAATTAGCTACTGTTGTTTTTTCTTTAAAAATTTGGAGGCATCATTTGTATGGAGTAATGTGTGAAATATAAAACAATCACAAAAGTTTAAAGTATATATTCACTCAGAAATAATTGAACATGAGATAGAGGATATGGCTAGAATTAATCAAGGATTATGATTGTACAATTCATTACCATCCGGGAAAAGCAAATAAAGTGGCTGATGCTTTGATTCAAAAAAGTAATGCTACATTAACAATGTTGAGTTTGGAACATGATCCTTTGGTTATGGATTTGAGGAATTTTGGAATAGATGTTGTTAGTGCAGGATATCCTTATGTTTTTTTTTCAGGTATCAGTGAAATCTTCTCTATCCGACAGAATTAAGTAAGCACAGAAGAAAGACAGTGAGTTGCAGAAAAAGGTAGAGCTGGTTCAGTAGGGTAAGTTGCCTGAATTCAACATTGATAATGATTGTTTTCTGAGATATGGAAAGAGATTGTGTGTGTCGTGTGATTCACAGTTGATGTGAGAGCAGTTATGTGAATCTCATAGTTCTCTATTTTTAGTTCATCCAGAAAGTACTAAGATGTATAGAGATCCTTGGTAGTATTACTGGTTGGATGGAATGAAAAGAGATATTGCTGATTTTACAATGAAGTGTTTGACTTTTCAATAGGTTAAAGTAGAGAGGTAGTTACCGAAAGGAATGCTTCAACCTTTACCAGTGCCAGAGTGGAAATGGGAAAATATATCCATGGACTTCGTTGTGGGATTTCCGAAGACACCTCGAGGTAATAATGCAATCTGGGTTATTGTTGATCGCTTGACCAAATCTGCTCATTTCCTTGCTATACGAGATACTTTTTCCCTAGATCAACTTTCTTGTTTGTATCTTAAAGAGATAATCAGGTTACATGAGTTCCCCTCTACATTGTATCTGATTGTGATCCCAGGTTTACTTCAAACTTTTGGAAAGGCCTTCAGAAGTTGTTGGGTACTGAATTAAATTTTAGTACAGATTTTCATCCTCAATCAGATGGGCAGTCAGAACGAGCAATTCAGACTTTGGAGGATATCCTACATGCTTGTTTGATGGATTATCAGGGAAGTTGGGACCAAAATCTTTCTTTGGTTGAGTTTTCTTATAATAACAGTTTTCATTCTAGTATACAGATTGCACCATTTGAGGCATTATATAGGAATCAGTGTCGAACTCCAGATTTCTGGAATGAAGTGGGTGAAAGGAAGTTTATGGGACCGGGATTGGTAGATGAGTTGGCAGAAAAAGTTCAGATGATACAGAGACACATGAGAACAGTTCAGAACAGGCAGAAGAGTCATGAGGACAACAGGAGGAAGGATCTCCCTTTTGAGGTAGGTGATCATGTTTTTCTCAAAGTATTACCGTGGAAAAGTGTGATGCGATTTGGTAAGAAAGGAAAGATGAGTCCAAGGTTCATTGGACAATATGAAATTCTAGAGAGAGTTGGATCAGTTTCATACCGAGTGGCTTTACCTCCGAGTTTATCTCAGGTACACAATGTTTTTCATGTTTCAATGTTAAGGAAGTACATGCCAGATCCATCTCATGTTTTGAGTCCAGAGGTAGTTCAGCTGGAAGAGAATCTATCATATGAGGAATAACTAGTCTAGATTCTTGACCACAGGGATCAAGTGTTGTGGAATAAAGTGATTCATCAAGTAATGGTTTTGTGGAAAACCCACATGAGTGAAGAGGCAACATGGGAATCTGAAAATGCAATGAGGGATAAATACCCCCACTTATTCGATAAGTAAATAAATTTCGGGGACACAATTTTCTAAAGGGGGGAAGGATGTGACATCCCAAGTAAATAATTAATAATATATATTCTTATCTATGTCTATATAAGAATTAGATAGTGTTTTAGAGTCTTAAAATGAGAATAAATCCAATCTTAAGCATAAAATTCTCTAATATTTTTAAAAGTTTGTTTTACCACCTTTTGATGGAGAACCATTTTTAAATATATCTTTTTACAATTTTATAAGATCTATTTGTCAAAATAAAATTATTATTTATTATTTGGACATTAAAATTTACTTTGGATAAATTTTTGGAATTTTTCTGACAATGTTCATTTTTTAATGAATAGTGAAAAATAATGCATTTTACATCAAAAATGCTTTTTCATATAATTTAATTATATGGTTAGATTATATTTTTAATTGGTTTTAAAGTTTAATTAGAATATATTTTAACCATTTAATCCAATAGTGGTCATTATAATTAATTTCACTTTGGAATTGGGCATAAACTAATGCCAAACTTTTCATAGATATTGTTTAAAAAAAAACCGCTATTTGTTTTGACAACAGATTTTTTTTTAAATTAATTATTGCAATTTCTATGTATGGAATTTGATAAAATGGATTCCATATTTGGAATCAAAAGGTAAAAATTATTTAATTTATACACTTTTGTTTTTGGACTGTGAATAGTAACGACGATAATTATCGTTAATTATCTTGATTAATTAGTAATCGGGTAGTTATGGATAATAAAATAATATCATAATAATAAAAAATGACACCAACATGTGTCTTAATGCTACTGTTTGTGTCATTTGAGACCATGAGATGCCTTTTTCCAAACTCAGGGACCCCATGGAATAAATTTTGGGTGAAAGTGACAATTTATCATTTTATTTTTAAAGAAACGAGAATATCACTAAAGAATGTATCACCTGAGAAAAACATTTTTAGTTTAGTATACATAAATGATCTCTTGGACTATAAATATTAATTTGAAATATAATAATACTTCCTACATCATAGTATTTTCTTTATAATGTTTAGACATTATATAAATTAAATTATATATGACAGCATGATGATGCAGCAATTACCTGGTTATTTAACGATTTAAATAAAATGAAAAGATAATGTAAAATCTAAGACCTACACTTTCAAAAACCTATTTTATGGGTGGATATATAACAATTATCACCTTATCCTCGAAACACATCAATGTGAGACCTTTAAAATCCTAAAATCATTTTAAAATAAAGTAACATTTTATACCTTTCCAAAAGTGCCCCTCCTCTCCTCTTATAAAAGGCCCCCGCCTCTACCTCCATACCAACACCTATCAAGACTTTGGATCATCCAATATCTGCTAATTTTGTCTCTCCACATCCCTCTCCTTATCCTATAATCATTACCTTAGTCAGGAAGCTCTTCAAGAAACTTTTTTGGTTCAAACCAAAGGGAGTTACCCGATTTAAAGGTAATGTCTTCACTTGTGTTATTTTGTTTTATTTTGCTTATCCAGCCCCCTAAACTCTTTTTATTAATTTCTTTTGTAACAAAACTAGTATCTTAAATATACTAGGATGTTGTTATAAGATATATTTGTTCTACATTTACACACACCTACATATAATGGTTAAATAACATACTATTTCTATGGATGGTGAATTTCTACCTCACGAAACGATGACTATTCAATATTCTTTTAACACCTTCAAAGGTGGCCATTAAGATGTAAATATATTTATATATGATATATAATATGTTTATGTTTTACTTAATCTTATTTATTTTTCATTTATGGTATATCTTTATGGTTTCCATTATGGGTCAACGCGATATCTTCATTTTAAGAAGTGCGGACTACCGCCCCCTCAAAGTGATTTGATTCATTAATACCATATGTGGTATGTATAAAGGATAGATTTAATGATATTATATATGATTCCATACTGAAGTTATAATACAATTATTTATCTTTATGTTTTAATTCCATTAAATATGAAATAGAAATGGAAGTAGCGTTCATGCGTACGTACGGCTTACCGTCTCCATGAACGGTTCATTTCATTTCTTACCTCTAAATGTTATGTAATATTATAAATGCATGTATAGACTATATATATATGATATATATGATATCTAAATCAATAATATAATTCTGTATATAATGGATATGTTACTCCATGAACAACATGTAATTATAAAGAGTTTATTTTTGACTCAAGTACCAATGATCGAGAAAATGACTATTATTAACATAAATAATTACATAGTGTTCATAACATGGTAATAAGTGATATAAAAAGAATAATGAACTTGAAAAAGGATCTCAAGGAAGTATAAATTAACTCAAGTTTATTATTTTGGAGGTTAAAGAACGATCGAGTCAAGTTGGACCTAAGGTATGGGACATCGTCTCAATCTCCTTTCATTGAGGCATATTTTGTTTTATACACAAATTTATTTTATACGGTGTATAAAACCCTTTGACTTTTATGTTATACAAAAAGAATATTTTTATACGAATCATTTTACTAAATGAAAAAAGGAATGTTATTTGTTGTACGTATGCGGCGACAACGACTTCTCCGCCGCCGTGACCATTATTTGAGTTTTGACTTCCTCTACAAGCCATAACTTTTTTTTAACATGACAAATAAATACCATGTTTTAATTTTCTTTTTATTTTGGTATTGAAAATGGTTTTCATAATGTTTCTATATCAATGTGTTTTATTTATATCCTGTGATTGAAAAGTGGAAATGTTATGTTTCCTTTATGCATGTTTTATGGGATATGATTATGTTATGGTTCTTGGGCATTGTTATGAAGACGGGTGGTTCTGTGACAAAATAAGGGCGGGTGATCCCGATATATCTTTCCAATTAATTGGGTAATGTGAAGGAGTTAAAAATTAATGTTTCTCCGAAGAGATTTAGGGAATATACTGTGATGGGTGTTCCAAACGTAACCATGAGGGTTACTCCCTACGTAAGAATGTTATGAATGCCTCTAGTTACCTTTATGTCTTATGATTTCTATGATTTATTCATGATTTGATGAGTTATGTTAAAATACTTAAGTTTTATGAGTAAAGTATGATTTCATACATGGACTAATGTTTTCTTTTCGTACTTTTATATCCATTACTGAGATTTTGATGCTCATCCCAAGTTTTTGAAATGTTTTTCACAGGTCAAGGGAAAGGTACATAATGTGATGGTAGTGTCAAGGAAGTGTCAAGAAAGAATCCATGTTTTATTTTTAATATGTTTCCGTTGATGGGAAAGATGAGTACTATCTTTTATGTAACCACTTTTTTTAAATGTTAAATGTAATGCATGTTTTATGATCTAATTCTCTAAAACTCTAAACCTGAAAAGATTCTCAATGTGTATTCTTGATGTAACTCAATATTAAGTAATGTTTAAGGCTGGGGACATATACTTCTGGTCCACTTGTTTCTAAACAATGGATCAATACCATTGAAAAGATATTTTCCATACATCACTGTTCATAACATGAAGATGTCATTCGAGCGTTTTTCTATTTAGATGGTGAAGCAGAACTGTGGTGGACTCTAATTAATAATAAAAGGCCCCATGGTGAAATTGAATCCATGGAATGGGATGAGTTCAAGGACTTATTTTTCAATAAGTACTTTCCTCATATTTTTTGAACGAAGATGGAAAAGGAGTTCCATGAGCTTAAAAAAAGGATGATGAATCTTTTGGTATATACGAAGAAATTTTTACAAGGCATAAAAGGTATGCATCTAGATTTATCATCCAACATGAAACTAAAGTTGATAGATTCTTCAGTGGATTAAAACCAAGTTATTGAAATGAATTAGCTATAAGGGACTTCAGTAGTTATGAAGAGATTATACATTGTTATATCAAGGTAGAACTGGAAGGTTGTGTTACATATCAATCTCATGGTCTTGACAAGAATCAAAATATGGAGTTCAAAGAAAAATCTCAATACTATTGTGAAAAGAAGACAAATGATTTGTTATGCGCAAAGTGTGGAAAGAAGCATGGTGGAAATTGTCTTAAAGGGACTATAAAATATTTTAAGTGTGGATAATAAGGTCATCGAGCATCTGAGTTTTGATGTAATGATAAAAAGGCAGCATATGATGTGAATAAAGAAAAGACTACAAAAAACTCACCACCCAATCTTCAATGATACAAGTGAAAAAAATGGGGCATTATGCGAACCAATGCCTTAATCCAAGGCTTAATGATGATCGACATCAATAATATCTTAAGTAAAAAAGACAAAGGGATGACACATGCGATCACTGTTGCCGATGTTGAATATCAAAATGAAGTGGTGGAATGTTTAAGTGTTTATGTAACCAGATTCCAAAATTGTGTCGTGGAATCTCATTAATAGTATCGTGGAATATTGGAATAAATATCTATTGGTTTATTGTGGTTTTCAATAATTATATGGTACTTGTATCCAAGAAAAGTGATTGAAATATTTTTGGAATGTAGATGATATGGGCATAATGAAGAAATAAGGAGAAAATAATATGTTTGAAAGTATTAATGAGCTCATGACTGGTGTAAGGACAATGTGATATCATGGTGTGAGTATATAGAATTTTTGGGATTTTGGTATGTGGAAAGATTTAACTTTTGACAAAATTAATGTTTTTACTAAGGTTATATGGTAATTCATGTTTAAGAATACATGATTAAGGTATTAACATGTTTTTAATGTGACCAATAAGATATATCTTATGATATATGGGGGATATGTGATGGTATTAACATTCTTGTTATATAACCTATTTAGAAATAGTTTTCTTTATACTGTGAGTTTGGACAGAAGTATTTTGGATAAGCCTAATGGTTAGAATGGATTATGTTGGACATCATATAGTACTGTTTAAGGCTAGAACAACTTTCGATATTATTTATGGAATGTTATAATGGCGTAGTTTTTGAAAAAGGACAACCTGCAGGACAATCAACAACCCATCGCGTCAGACGAGGTTGCGGGAATCAAACCCACAACCGAAGTGCGATATGCCTTTATTTCCTTCCAATGACCTATAGGATGTCCCTTGTTAGTAGAAAATAGTTTTATTTTATTAAGAAGTATGATATATGAAGTATAAGTCCATTTTTTTAATCATATACGGTTAATATCACCATATATGGACTTACATATTTTTAATATCTTGTGCTAACCTTTTTTGTGATAGAGACAAATGGAATGAACTATCATTCTATCGCATGATCTGCTACCACATCATGAATGACACACTCAAATTCATTTCATTATATAAGATATGAAGAGGCAATTGTTCATGGAATGACCAATGATGATATTACACTGAAATCAAGTAAGTATTTATCCTAATGAAAAAAAATCCATCGACTTTAGGGAAATGATATTGAAAACCAAAAATGCAGTCCTAGTACCCTCATATCTGATTAATTAGATGGTACCTTAGATCATAAAAAATTTATGGCTCTGTGATATTTGTCTTTTTCATATCCATTCTCTCTACCACTCTCCATCAGAACATGATAGTAAAATTTACCTTCCATATCCATGTTTTCACCTTTGTTCTCCTATGTGGAAACCCAGTGATGAGATAATTTGGGTAACCATTATGTTTTATAATTTATTTTTTAAAATTATGTTTTTTTATTCCTTTTTATAATGTGGGTTTCTATGAAAAAACTTTCATGTAGTAAACCATTTTTAACCCCGACGAATTTTGAGGGAGAAATTCATTTTAAGGGGGGTAGAATGTAACACCCCTAGATTTTATGAGATATATTCCTTTTAATTTCTTTTATATCATCTTTTTTACGATAAACCAAGATTATCTTGTAGTATAAACAATAATATAATTGGATAGTGTTACACGCCAGAGCGACCTTCCTCGATAGCTTACGTGGTATGCAATACCGAGTTTCACAAAACAATGATATAATATTATTATATTATTATGAACTAGACGTTATGAAAAGTATTATCCTCATTTTTTATTTTAATACATTATCTTTCTACTTACACATTTCATGAAAATGGTATGAGAAAAAAATAAATTTTTCAGATAAAATATTTATTTTTCAAAACATGCAGTTTTTCCGCATTTTGATGGCGCACCAAATTTTAATATAGTTTTGACATGTTTATAAGTTTAGTTTAACAAAATAAACTTATTCATTTCAATTAGAATATATAAATTTACTTTGGATAAATTTTTAATATTTTTCTGATAAATTTCATATTTGATGAATATTTTTACCTTTTAATACAATGTATGTCATTAACATTAATTCTAAATTTAATTCATAGGTAAAATCATTTCAATCTTTTGTAGTGTTTTAATCAAAAACCCGTTTTTTAGACAATGGGATTAATTTGATATTAATTACTACATCTTTTTGGTTTTTAATTTGAAAAAATATATTCCATATTTGGAATCAGGAGGTTCAAATTGTGTAAATAGATAAATTTTATTTTTAGGCATTATGATTAGTAACTACTGAAAATTTTATTTACCATAGTTAAAGATAAATCAGGTAAATAAGGGTAAAAATAATATTATAAAATTAAACTAACACTTTCCTTGATATCATTGGATGATTATATTTCTCCCTAAAACATACTTGGGTCGAAATGGAATCTACTGGAGCCCACTTTTATGTGATTAAGACCTTTAATTTATTTTATTTAAACGAATGTGAAATATGCCTCACTCAAACCTTAATAATTAATTTATTTTTAATATAAGATTATAAAAAATATAAATTCAATTATAAATACTCATTTGAAATATAAAATATTTTTCATTATCATGGTAAGTTATTTTCAATTTTTGAGATATATATAATTACATTAATATCTTAGACATTAATGATGCAGCAATTATTTAATTTGTGAAATATCAATAATATAGTTTTTATTAAACTAATTATATCCATAAAAATGAAAAATCATTTGAATAAAACATATTTTTAGAGTATTTATACACCATAGTCATCCATGTGATGACTTATGGACCATTTGGATCCTTATAAAACAAATTATGACAATTATATTATTTTATTTTAAATAATTTCAAAGTTGTCACATTCATAATTTAATAAACAAAACATTTGAAAAGATGGTTGTTTTAGAAGATAAATTCCACTAAAAGTGTTCGTATGAATTCTATTAGTTTTATATTATTCATAGAATTTTATTTTTATGTTTTTTTCAACAAATATATATATTAAATAATTATACAAAAATGGTGTAGTAATAATTTTATTAAGAAAAATATCAAATAAATGGTTTTAAATATTTTAAAATAAATATTATATTAACTAAATAATGTGATCACAAATTTTATAGATGAATATGACATGTTATTAATCTATTAAATATTTTTGTTCGAACATATCTTCTGTGTTTATTTTATTTAAATTAAAATAATTAAATAGTGTCAAAATTGACACTATTTGTATATTATAAAAATAACATATAATTAAATTGAATAAAAAAACCGAAAATATTTTAAAAATACAAATTGAAAATTATATGGTCGAAAATTTCATTGATTATCTATTTATGGACAATTAAAAACACATAATTAAGTATTTATAACAATTTAAAATGTATAATATTATTACCACAAATAAAATCAAGTAGATTAAATAAAGATAAATCAAAATGATAAGGTTTAAAATAAATTCCAATAATGTATAAATTTAATTGGATAATGAAATTACCACCTTATCTAATCTCATATTCAATTTTGGGTCATTTTGGTTGTTTTTATTTGGGTTGGGTTATATTATAAATTAATATTTTTGAGGTTCCCAAAAGTGCCCCACTCCTCTCCTATGTAAGGGCACCTCCTTCCCTCCCCTCTTCACTCAATTTTGAGCCTTCAGGTTCTTCCAAACCCTGAAAATTACTCTTCTCAACCTCTATAGTAACATTATAGAGGTTTTGGTATTCTCAAAAGACCAACTCTATTTCCCTAAGAGGATGTTTAAAATAGGCACTTCAAGGAAGAGGTAATATCTTCTAACGATTCATTAAAATTTATTTCCTCTTCTACATCCTCTAATTTAGTTGTTTCATTATAAATTAATAACATCAGTGTCAATAATATACTTATATGTTATTATAAATATGAAACAAACCTATTTCACCGACTATCCATCCTACGGAAAAAAAATCACCACGTGTACGTACGTACGGATTACCATCTCCACGCCGTGGTGTAATCTGTTTCTCCACCACCACCTTACTTGGATGGGTATAATGGTAGAAATAATAAATATATATTATTTTTCTGACATGATACTTATTCTACGATATTATATAATCCACTACAAAAATAGTCAACAATTATGGAATTTTATCGTCGCTCATGCGTACGTATGGATTACTGTCTCCACAACGTGATGAGGTTCATTCTCCATGTTAACCATTCAAAAATGATTATAAATTATATATAATAAATAATCATGAAACATATGACATAATAATGCTACATGATTTATGTATATATATGTTTTATTTATTTAATTCCATTCAATTCAATAAGGAAACGAAAATAGCGTTCATGCGTATGTACTGCCCACCGTCTCCATGAACACTGTATTTCATTTCATTTATCTATCTGTTGCATATATATATATATCTATATAATGAATATATATGATATATAAATAAATTTTTACATTATGTAAGTAATAAAATATTTATATATGTAATAATTTCAAGAACAGCAAGTCCAAACACATACTATACATGAAATGATTATTACCCCAAACGTTGCTTCAACATGGAATTGACAAATAAACAGGTAATATAATGTCATATGTGGATCATATATGATATAATAATAATGATTATTATACTTTAATAAGTAAATGACATTATTTAAATCATTATCCAGGAGGTTTGGGCACATGAGGAAAAAATCAGACCTAAGGTAAGGGATTATATTGTCTCAATTTTATTTCTGTGGGACATAGGACATAGTCACCTTCTATTTATTTTGAATGGTTTTTATGCTTCAAATGAATGCTTAATAAATTTTATTATGAATAATATGATATTAACATATGAATGTAATTTTCTTAACTTTATGACACGTATGATTCCACTAATTATAAATTTTAAGGTATAATTATTCCAATCTCGTTCCTATCCGAGATTATTTATTTATAATAGTTTACTGGGGTTATATTTATCATAATTGCACGTGTTTTATAAATAAATTCATAATGTTTTTACTATTATTCCATGTAGTATTAATATCTTTTTTACATTTTATTGACTTTTACAATGTGGTATGGAAGGAATATTTCTTTTGTTTACCATACGAGGTATTTTTTGAATTTTCCTTCAAAAGTACGAGGAGAATATTTTTTTAACTTATACGGAATGAATGAGTTTTTACAATTTCAAAAAACCTTATTTACATAAATATTCTTCTACCATATTTCATGATTATTTTCAAAAAGAATTATTTTCTTTTAAAATTGCACGTCATTTTGAGAAAAGAATATGTTTTTATAGAAGAAATGATATTTTCCTCAAGAATACATTTCAAGTATTTTATCGAAACTATTTTCCATCTATGATGAAATTATTTATAATGGTTATGTTTCATGTATAATGACTCTAGTGTTTACATGTTTTTATTTTGTTTATGAGAAAATTATATCCATTGTTTTATATGTATTATGTTATGATGTGATGATGTTTATGAAACCCATTTTATTTGTTGGGTTATAATGAATGATTTATGTTTATTTTGTGCCACATGAAAGAATGATTTCATTATGAGATGGGTGGAACCTATATCTCCCTCCAATACATTGGGTAATTATTTATATCTCATGAGATTGACATGGCTGAAATGAAAATTTAATCTGGTTTAGTGATACAGGGCTGGAACAAGGAGTGAACTCAGTTCAGTAATGGACTTTGTCCACTATGATGGTCTCGGCAGTGATACTCGACTAATATGAAATGATTTTCTATGCTTATGTCTATTTGACACAAATTCTCTTGTCTTATGTTATGATTATTGTGATAACATTTCACTTCGATGATTTATTCCATGACATGATGTTATGATATATTTTGTAGGATAAGATCTTGAAATGAATATGACATGATTGATATTTCATTTTCATAACCTTACTGAGAATTTGAGCTCATCCTTTTTATGTTTTCTTTTCCCCAAGACATAATGAATCTTTTTTGGTAGGAAACATAAAGGGGAAGATCTTTATGGGAGGTTTTTAAGATCTTTAAAAATGATTAGAATATTTTCTTCCATGTTTCCAAAGACAATAAACTATTATGGTCCATGGGTGTCTGTTTTTGTTATGTATTAGGTATTTGGAAAATGAATTGTAATTTCCAGGTACTTCAAGCAGGGTCTCTACAATACTCCTAATAATATTATGAAAAAATGTGGTGTCTTTAGGCTCGAGATTTCCAAAATGAATTGGTGGGATTATTTGGTCTAGGAAGAAATACATGTGGTATTGGATTGGAGGGGTATAAAAAACCTATTATTTGATATATATTTTTTCCAATGACAATAATATTGGAAAATATTATGGAGTTTCTGTCATTGCTACAAGGAGTGTGTTCAGTGTCAGCATACACCAACCGCTTCGCAATACTTGTCTGTTTTCCTTTAAAAGTGGTAAATAATGGAAAACTGAAGGCATAGAAGTACCTAGAGGGTCTATGACTGAATATCAGATCACATGTTTTCATGTAGAATATTTCTTCCTAGTAAGATATAGTAGATATTGAAATTATAGAAGAGATGAATATGGAAGTAATGGTAAATGTTTCTTCCTCTTCTCTTCCAAATACTGATAGCCTCATTGGTGTGCATGGGGAAAATATAGTATAGAAAGACTATCGCAGAAGAGGTGGTTGTGCATCTCAGCAGTGAAAATTTTCTACATCACCATTTGTAGCTATAATAATTCCTCTAACTATCTATCAGTGTGGAAATTGATTGAAAACTATACTCTCTTATCCTATACCCACGAAGAGGTACAACAGATGTTGACGCATTGGTCATATACATTATTTTTGGCAATCTAGGACTATTCCCTATTATGGTCAGGGTTCATCATCCCCAAAGGCTACTGTGGGGAATTCAGAATCATCTAAGGCTTTAGTTCTCTAGCCATAGGCTTCATGAGCGACATATTTTTACATTGTAAATGAGTGTACAATGAATGTTGATGCAAGTCTGAAAATAGTGAGATGTACGATTCATATTGCATCTTCAGTAACAAATTATTTTTTTGATACTGGTGCCTCCCACTCATTTATATTTACATGTTTTTTTCTATTCATAAAATTCCAATGGAACTTATGACCTATACAATGGTGTCAGTGACAACTATTGGAAAAATAAAAATTTAAGGGTTTTAGTGTCCTTGATCATTAACGATATTTGATACGAATTTGGACGCGGATTTTATCATTTATGATCTAGATCTTTTTCACATTATAATTGATATGGATTGGATTTTCACTCATCAAGATGATGATTATTGTTATTATCATTGTGTTTATTTTCTTTCTATCGAAGGGTTCTCTTTGATGTTCCAGGGAGTGTGGGACCAAAGGTTTTGTCACGTGGGGCCTTCCCGCCCAAGGCTCAGAAGTTAGTTAGTTGTTGTTGCATTTGAGCCAGATGATTTTTCTTCAATTGATGACCTTCCTATGGTTGATTTGTTATTTCCCTAATGTTTTCAAAAATAACATATATGGTCATACTATTGAGATAGAGTGGTAGAGTATACGATTGAACTGGTGCTAGGTACACATCAAATATTGATGCCTTCTTTTCACAAGGCACCTAAAAAGTTGAAAGAACTCATGATTCCATTGGAAAACCTATAAGATAATTGTTTCATTCACCCTAGTTTCTCACATTGGGATTCACCAATGGTCTTTACCAATAAAGTGGATGGTTTATTTAGTTATGTGTGGACTATCAGAAGTTGAACCTTGAAATTGGTAAGAACTAATATCTTTTTCCTCATGTGGATTATTTGATTGATCAATTAGAGGGGTGAAAGTGGTTCTCAGGGATTGATCATAAGTCGAGTTTTCATCATCTCAGAGTTCAAGAGTATAATATACAAAAAATGTCCTTCAGGATAAGGTATGGCCATTATGAATATCTTGTGATACCTTTTGGTCTGACTAATTCTCCTTCAGTTTTTTCCCTTCATGAATCATATATTTCATCAATATCTTGAGACCATTATGGTAGTGTTTATGGATGATATTCTATTTTACATAAAATTGGATAATGTACATGGTCACCATCTGAGTTCAGTTTTGGAAATTTTGAGAAGTCACCATCAATATGGAAATGTTTGGAAATGTAGTTTATAGATTTAAGAATTGATGTTCTTAGGGAAAAAAATTTACGATTAGGGATTATCATCTAATCCAAATAAGGTAAATTCTATTCTTTCTTGGAAGGAACAATAGAAAATAAATGAAATTCAATCCTTCCGTGGTCATGTTGGGTATTACCGAGGGTTCGTTGAGGATATCTCTATGCTAGAATCACCTTTGATTATCATACTAGGAATGTGGGGAAATTCAACTAGTATGTGATGTTTCAGTCTTATTTTAATGAACTGAATCAAATTATGACATTGGATCATATTCTGATCAAACCTAAAACTGGAAAGGGGTTTGTGGTGTTTTATGATGGATATTTTTCTAGTTTGGGATGTGTTCTGATGTAGGATAATAATGTTGTATCATACACATCTCTTCATCTCTGACCACATGAGAAGAATGAACCAACTCATGATTTAGATATTCATGATGTTATGCATGAGCTTAATTATTGGTGACACTATCTACTTGGGGTGAAGTTCAGAGACTTCTCTGATTATAAGAGTTTGAGATTTATTTTATCTAAGAAAGACATGAATCTCAGAAATAGACGATGGATTGAATACCTTTAGAGGTTTCACTTTGACATCTTCTACAACCCAGGGAAAGGGAATGTTTTTGTAGATGCTCTTAGAATGAAGGTTCCATCAAAGGTTATTTTGGTATCGAAGGACGAGTGGAATATTTTTTTTACTTTAACTCAGTTGCATTTTGATGCTCAGTAGGATGTATCAGGTATGGTTCTAACTGATAATCAGTTGTCATCATCTCAGCAAGAAATTATTTCTCAATGTCTTTAAAATGATGACAAGTTTTAGAAGACTCAATAAATACCTTTTAATAAAGAGACCATTTTTAGTTAGTCTCTTTCATTAGATGGAATACTTCACTTTAGGAAGTGAGTTGTTAACCTAGTAGATATAATATGTTCATATTTTTTTGACTGTCATATCTCTTCAAGGGTAGTACATCTAGGATCTATAAAGATTTATTTTTATATGAGAATAATATTTAGATCGCTGTGTATGAAGCATGGCATTGCAGATTATGTGTCCCTCTATTACACCTACCAACTAATAAAAGAAGAGCACTTTAAACTCTATGTTTTGCATCATCCTATTCCAATGTTGGTTTGGAAATGGGATGAGGTTCTGGGGATTTTCATTCTTGTGTTTTCATAGAAACCCTGGGGAAAAAATTCTATCTAGGTGGTTGTTGATCAGTTGATGAAATTAGATCATTTTATTCCAATCAAATACAACACTATGGTTGAAGATCTATGTAAGATGTATGTGGATGAGATTGTGAGGTTACGTGGGAGTCCTTCTATCATTGTTTCAAATAGGGAACTTTGGTTTACCTTGAGGTTCTGTAGAAGTATTCAAGAGGCAATGGGAACTCAGATCATGTAGAGTATATCTTAACATCTACACAAAAATGGTCATATGCAGCTTGTAATTAAAATATTTGAGGATATGCATCATGCATGTGTCTAGGATTTTGGTGGATCATTGGATTTCCATCTAGGGATAGTTGTATTTGTTTAAAAAATATGTTATCATCCATCTATAAAAATGATTTACTTCATGTTTTTGTATGATCACCCATGTAAATCCACACTTTTTGGGTAGACGTGGGAGAAGTATCTTTGTTTGGACCATGTTTGGTTCAGGAGATGCCTTTGAAGTATCATGACGTGTGATGACGTTCGGTGACAACCCAAAACTAATAGAAATCATATGCAGATAAGAAACATCAACCTTTGGAGTTTTCTGCAGGTGACTAGGCTTTCATGAAAGTTTATGCTCATTTGGGACACCATCATCTAGGAAAATATAGAAATTTTGATCTGAATTATGTTGTACCTTTTGAGATCACTGAATAGATAAGGAAGGTTTATTATCAGTTAGTATCTTATACTCAATTGATGGTAACTTAGGATGTTCTCCACATATCATTGATTAGAAAGTATCAACATGATCCTTCTCATGTTATATTTTAGAGAGAAATTAAGATAGAGATGGATGGTTCTTTTTTGGAGAACAAGTTGAGATCATTAGCTCTTAGATGAATGTCTTCCCATGGGAAATCAATTCTAGTAGAAAGAGTTATATGGTAACAAGGATTATAATCTCATTAGACTTGGGAATGTGATTCAACAATGAGGGAGTAGTGGCCTCATCTTTTTTTAGGAGTTACATCTTCCACACTACTTCTCTAGGATGGAATGTAAATATTGTGGTGATTTTGTAACATCTCATTACCTTGATCTGGTAACTATTCAGTTTTTCTAAGATATGTTTTTGATCAAAGTCATCAAGATTGGTTTTCTGGATTTTCTACAGGTTGCCGAGTAGGTACACACTGTGTACTAGATATAAACATCATGTACTAGAGGTACACATTGTGTACCAAAGGTACACATCATGTACTGGTTGCTAGATATATGTTCAGAATGGGATGATCACTCTGTCAATAGTTATAAATAATTTAATATTTAAATATCAAATCTGGAACATGATGAAATGGGTTTTTGGTGTAATTATCAATTGTGGCCTACATGACATGACCAAGGTGTACACATAAGGACTCGGCCCTCACAAAGGTTAGAGTCAAGCAGTTTCTAGTTTTTATTGGACCTTTTTTCTTAGATATCATTGCTCTCAACCCTAGGATGCTCATAGCCATTTTTTTAGGATGCTCTCCTTCTAAATCGATCTGATTATCGGTTGTTCTTCATTAAATTTTAGGTGCATCACTTTGATTAAGTGATCATTATTGTTTTTCATTGCATTTGACCATGATAACACCCTATCATTGTATTACCAGATCCATTGATACATGTCGGATGACTCTAATTTTCTACTTCAAGATCAATTGTGAGATCCTATTTTAGAGTCCTTCTCCTTTATTGGTCATGGTGTAGTGGGTGTTCTTCCAAAACGTATGTGGGTTTCCTGTCTTCCACCGTCCCCTTTTTTTATATTTGCATCAATACTAATATGTGAGGATTTGATTCTAGTTAGTTCGTTGATGTTGTTGGGTGTCATTGTTGGTGGATACTTTTGAGGGCATGTGACACCCAAACATTGAGGTAGATGATTTCGTCTCTATCCGATGATAATAAACCATCTTGTCTTGCTATATAAACTGAATAATTAAATTTTCATGATTTTTTGATTAAGGTTTTTAAAAGAGAAATTTATTTTCCTTGTTTTTTGATAAATGGATTATGATATCATTTTTGAATGGTTTTCAAATAATTCAAATTGGTTTATGAAATTGAGCACATGGGTTACCTTGGGTGCTTAGGTGGAAGGTTTAGCTCGAGGCCATCATCCATTGATTTGTAATTATCATGGGGTTTATCATGGGGATTTCCACTATTTCATAGAAATGTTGTTCTATGGGACTAGTATTGAAATTGGAGGGGGGGGGGATTTACTAATGGGGTATTCCTCTATATTCTAGGCCCGTTATTCTCAGATTAGTTTTTGTACACTTGATTATTATGGTACGAGTAGTCTATGGCATGGTATGCTACTATTCCATGGAGTTGTGATACAAGTGATTATGATTTTTAATTATTTTATTTTTTAGTTAGCATTGATATTCATTTTTATGCTTGATAAAAATGGTTAGAAACATATTATTTCAAATCGATATACGTTTTTTTCCTTATAAAAATGGAAAAAGGAAAATTATTACCATGTTTTCAATAAAACTGCATTACTCCATATCATGCCATGATTTATTTTAAAATGATCATAAAATACTTGATACTAAAAGACTTTTTACAAAATAGATAGGTAGGATCATACTGATCCTGTTAGCACACAACCTATGCACCTCTTCAATGGTTTGTAGACCTTTTTATCTTCATGTGTAGGGAAAGGCATCGTGCTGTTACAAGGCGATGAGGTCTATGTTAGCTTCGTGTCTAGCTATTGGGGAGACAGTGGGATTTTGTTCCTATCATAATTTGGAGTATCTATTTGGTTTTTAGTTTTTTGTAGTTGGACTTGTCTTTTAGAGTTTTATCTACTGCTATAGTTGATTTGTTTCTGTTATCTTTCTTATAGTTATGGCATATTTTTTTAATACTATGAAATTTCATCCTTTTGATATATATTGTATTCTATGTGGTTATTAATGTTGGTTGAAATCATTCCCTCACTTTTGTAGTTCAATTCCTGGGTGTTTGTTGCTAGCACATGGGGATCGAGAATGCACATCAGGTATGTGATAGATCAGTTCGGGTTCCCGGTTTTAGGGTATCCTCGGCCAGTTCATAATAAAAAACCCTAAATATTCTAATAATATAAACAAGATATTATTTTCATTTTTAATAATAAATGGAATTATAATATCCTCATTCCATTATAAATCTTTTCTATATTTTCATATTCACATCACTTAACCAATTTGGTGATACATTCATTCATTTAATATTGGATGGAAAACATAGCAATGTATACCACCCAAAAAATGAACTAATAGATTCAACTTCTTGAATACAATATCATGCGAGTCTCGCCTACCTTCCAATTCCAAATTATTATTCCAAATTTTATAATAATATTGTTGATGCCGACTATTTATCAATAGGAATAAAAATATGGGGAAGAATATAAAAATATAAAAGGGATGTAATTAATAACACGCCAATACTATTCTATATGTATTTTCATACATATATTCAATTTATTTGATACCTTATGTTGCATGCAACACCAAAATTAAACAAACCAAGATATACTATTAGATATTAACATGATCTTTGGAACAATAATGTGACTATTTGGTATAGTACTGTGTTCCTTAGAAAAATAATAACACATATTAATGTACAAATAATTTTTATATATCATATAAATTATAATATAATATATTTATACCACAGAATAGGTAAATAGATGTTTTTAAATAGATTGATTATGCGCAAACATTTCTATAAAATGTAAATGTTTATTTAAAATTTTATAATGATTCATAATAAAATTTAATTTCAAAATTTAGATTAATAAATAAATATTTTTTTGTATTATTATCATAAGATAATTTTATGAGGAAATAATTAATTTTTCAGTGTTTCATAAAATCAGTTATAATATTTAAATAAATATTTTTCAAATAACTGATGTTTTGAGATAGAAACTAAATTTCTAATTTTTAGAAAATTATTTACATAAAATTTAGTCTATTTTTGAAATATAAATGTTCAAATATGGTTATGGTTAAAATTTGGTATATTTCATAAATATTTTATTTTTTTGTGAATCGTTTAATATGGAAATTAACGATAATTTACATTATAAGTAAATAAATAGATAATTGAGTCATGGATGATGTGTGGATATTGTAAGATCTCATTACATAAAACTTAGATACTCTATTTAATTCATTTCATTAGGGTAATCAACACTATTCTAATTCCTTATACATGAAAATAAAAAAATAAACAAAATAATCCCAAACACCCCCTCCTCTCTCTATAAACACCACCCTCACCTCACCTTCTCTACACAAATTAAAATCCTTAAAACAAGTCTAAATTCCTCCAAAATCCATTCTATATCCTCTACACCATGTATAAGACTTATTGGTATTTCTAAAATTCCAAATATAAGTTTCTAAATGATGTTTCCAAGGGCACGATATTCGAGAGGTAAAATCCTCCTTTTTCACTTTTAATTTCATTTATATTAATATCGTCCCCTCCCCTCCCCTATATAAACAGTAATATTAAATATAGTATGCTTTATTTAATGGAATTTTATTATTTTAGTTAAATATCGATCATCAATTCACTTCCACTGTCCTATTAATTCTAGAAAATAAATCATTGTACGGGAGAAGTTGATTCACCGCCTTCATGGATGAAGAATATTCATTTTTATTAATGTCTTCATGTATGGACATAAAACCATTTTTATAGTTAAAACATATTATAATATTTGTATCACAACATTTTTAATGTCTTGAAACTGTATGCAAACATATTATTATAAAAATGATACTCAATCATGATGGTCGTAAAAACCACAAAAATTAATTAACCATTTTACATTAATGTTTTATCTAGTAAATAACCCCAAAAATATATTGGACCATTAAAAATCTTGGATGTATATTTACACCATTTCATTTTAATTTTTTAAAATTATTCTTCTTTTACAAGAACATTCATGATTATACATAAGTGAAACGATCATGAAACCGCGAATCAAATTCTCTTGAAATGATGAAATTAATCATTAAATCACAATGTAATGATCATTAATAAAAATAATAAAATTATAATATATATAATATATTTTTAAGAGGTTGTAAATGAAATAAATAATTGATATAATTTTATTTTCTATGACATTAATTACGAGTGTATAATGCTTTCATAAATAAGGTAAGGTGATTCTCAGATCACTTTTATTTATATGAGATGTGTTATATTCACCACTCACTTCTTGTGTGTGGTGTTTATATAATGAACATAGATATATAATATATTAAATATCTTTCCCTCCAGGGTATTCCATGTTTCATATGGTGATTATATTCATGTGGAATATGATTTTATTGATTAAACGCTATAAGTGACTTCGTCACAATTTCCATTTCCATTCGACCAACTTCGTATTTTGTACATAATAATTTTTTTTTTCAGTGTATCAACTATAACTTTGAGATAAATTTTCATTTGATGTTACATTTCTCTTAATTATCCATATTTATTCTTTCATATATATGATAATTGTCTAACTCTTAATTTTTTTTACAAAAGGCCTCTACTTTGAATTGTGTTTTAACTGGGGAAATATTGATAAATATTTATTTCCAATTCCATACAAATATTTTGAAAAGGGATATTGTTCATGATTTAAAACTATGTATGAATAAATGCTTTGTACTTTTAGGTAAAGGTGGGTGACAACATAATATATCCCCTTGATGGATTTACAAGTCACATAAGACAACACAGTTGATGGAAATCCCTTCATGTTTAATTCCACGAATAATAGAACAGGTTTCTACCCACAAGATTAAAACATAATTTAAAAGGTCTTGCTGAAATTGGTTAATGTTACCAATACATGGAATATTATAATTAGTCATTTACACCATTCGACATTAATTTATTATAATCCATGAGATTTCCACTGTGACAAAGCCTATGGATACATTTTCATTCTCAGTATATTTATTAAATGGAATGTTTTTTTTAGATATTTCCATTTTCGTACTAATTATTCTTTATTTATTATTATTCTATTATTATTGATTCACTTTTATATGGTATGTAACCCTTCATTATAATTTTACAACACCCATTTATTTTCATTACTTCATCAGGTTATGAAGATAAAATCATTGAATAAGATTCAAGAAAGATGTTTATTTTCATTTTTTATGTTTATCATTTAATTACTAACATAATCGGGTAACCATGTATGTATATAGATGACCAATAATTTTAAACTGATCAATCCATTGTGATTTGATCACTTGTATCTATAAAAATGTATTATTGTAAACCTCTGACTATGGGATACTAGGGTATGAGTTATCACAGTGGGTATTAAAGGAAGATTAGTAGAGACCTTAGGAACATGATTTTAAAATAAAAATTACCAATATGAGAAGTATAATATTTAATTATTATATTTAAAACCCATTTATTAATATGTGAATTTTTAATCCTTGGCTCAATAATCATGATGATTATGTGAAAAATCCATGTTTGATATTATTTAGTGATCCTAATAGAAGGAAGGGAATAAATACATGAAGAAAATATAGTGATTTCCCCACTAAGGAAGTAAATAGAGTTAGTATCGTAGTTGAGAAAATTATTACCAAATTAGTACATCATATATAGGATATGATTAATAACCATACTACACCTATATTGGATCATTTCATGTGGAATAATCTCCCATCATTTAGTAGGACTAATAATCTTGTAGTGGACGATATATGAACCATGTATCTTGGAATGATATTTCTTACATTGGGATGTGAAGAATTTGCAAAGGTAATAGTAGTGGTATATTTAAAAAAGGGTTATGTTAATTAGTAGAGGTCTTCGATCAAGAATACTTAGGTAATGATGAAATATATTAAATGTAATGGTAAAAATTTTAAAAAAAATTGATAAATACTTCCCTCATGAGAAAAAACAAAAATGAAGAGAAAATTATTCATCTTAAAAAAATGAATAAGATAGCATTTCATAGTATTAGAACACCTTCAAAAGAGAAGCTATATATTATACAAATTACATATTTGATTTAAAAAACCATATTGAATAGTTCTTTGGAGGTCTTATGATAATTCTTCAAAAATGAATTGGCTTCTAAAACATGTTCACCATATGATGAAATTGTACAATGTGCAATCAAATAAGAAAAAAAATATTCTAGATCTTATATATTCCAATATAATCTTGGGAATAAAATGTCAGCTGAGATCTATAATAATGTTAATGCACCTAAGAAGAACAAGGGAATGAAGTGTTTCGAATCTTGTAAAAATTGTGGGAAGAAACATCTAGGAAACTATATGAATGGAATTAGACTTTGTTACATGTGTAGAGACAATGGTAATTTTCCTCATTAGATACATGGATGAAAAAATGTTATTTAGTTCATGTAATGAAAATAAATGGGGAATTATTCAAACTAATGTAATACGATTCATGGGAATCTACCAGAAATGAATTCAAGGGGAGATGGTCTTGAAAATATGATCACTATAATTAAGGTATATGTGCACAATGATGTGGTAGCAGATACATTAATCCTATTTTCAAATATATCTAGTGCATTATTTGATCCTTTATTTTCACACACTTTCGTATCTCCCCGGATTTCCATGATAACTATATACATCCACTTTGATTTAATAAATGAATTTTCCTTCAAAACATTTATTGGATGTGTCATTTTACTAAATATTTGTCAAGAAGTACCGATTATGGCATATAAAAGTTCTTTATTTGATGACCTTATCATAATAAAAGTGATTTTCTTTTAAATAATCCCCGATAAGGATTGGAATTCAAAACATTATATAGAAATTTATTTTATTGAATAACGAAATTATTATGTGTGAGGAAGATGTATAATTCATTATGTTAAGAAAAAAAAACTAAACCATAAAATTATTATCTAGATATACCACTAGTAGATCTAGAAAATGTAATTCATAGGGAGGAAGAGAAAAATAAATCTTGGAATGGGGAATGTAATCTTCAAATTTAAAAGGTATCAAGTATATAAAAATCCCTTAATATATTTCCTAGAGAATTAACTGGACACTCCCAAAGCATGAACATGAGTTTAATAATAATTTAATCCTTAATGTAAGATCAATATTAAACAAACCATATATAATTGACACTATGGAATTAGTGGAGCTAAAAAAACAACTAGAAGAGTTGAGTAATAATGGATTTTTTTTCTCCCCAGTGTTTCTTTATAGGTAATCCTTGTTCTATCTGTTAACAATAAATATAAATACACAAGGTTTCACCTATAAAATTGATATATCAATGATACTACAAAAAAATAACAAGTATCCTATTAATCACATTTATGATAAATCATATCCTATTCATGGAGTTCAATATTTTTCATATATTTAACTTCATTATGGATATCATCAATTCTGATTAAATAAGGATAATGTTACAAATATATCTTTTTAGATGAAGTATAGATATTATGAGTTTACATTAATTCTATTTGGATTGACTAATTATCCCTTGATTATCATTTATATAATGAATAGAGAATCCAAGGAATATCTTGATTTTTTTTGTATTATTCATTAATGATACTCTAGTGTATTCCAAAATATTTAAATACTGTGATATTAATGTGAAAATAATTCTTTAGAATATTATACGGAATGTTTTATATAGTGAATTTAGAATGTGTGAGTTATGGATTCAAGAAATTTTATTTCATTGAAATATTGTCTCTTATCATGGAATCATTGTTTATCAGATAAAGACAATGTTAGTCCAAGAGTGTCCTACAATAAAAAATGATAATGTTATTCCATATACATAAAGGTATTTAAATACTCATGAACAAAATTATCCCACAAAAGATATTGAGTTGTCAAACATAATATTTTAATAGAAGATATGGAGACAGTATATAGGTGGTTACAGATATGAGATATATATGGGTCAAAATAGTATAAAATAAATCTTTACAAATAAATAACTCAAAACCAGGCAATGATAATTACTTTATATAATCAATTATTAGGATTTATTAATACACTACCACCCAAGAAAATCAAATAAGGTTTCATATGCATTATTCGTGAAGGGACATGGTCTTCTAACCCCAATTTGGATTGAGAGAGATCTTATGTTCATGGATATACTAGATATGGATATTGGAGTTATTAAATAAGGGGAAACATCACTCATTTTTAAAATGATGTATAACAATTTTTTTTGGAGAAGATAAAAAGTTATCAAGCTAGTGATGATGATTTTCAGAAGAAAATTAATGATGTTACGGATGGAACATTGGAAGACTCCATTTATATGGATTTAATTCTTAAATTTGGAATGAGGCTATGTATTTCATCAATATTGTAGGTAAAAATGTAACTATTAGACAATTATCATAGCTACAATTTTTCTATACACCCTTTTTGTACCAATATGTAAATAGATATGAATGAACATTTTTATTGGGGAACATAAATGGGAAAATTGCTTACTATATATCAATATTCCATGTTTTTTAATAATTTAAAGTTAGGAGAGAGAATCCTAGAGTATTTATGCAAGATCTGCCTATTCCTATTTGGATGTGGGATGAAATTATGATAGACATTCTCATAGGACTATGAGGGACACATAAAATGAATGATGTTATATGGGTTGTTGTTCATCATATTATAAAATCGGAACATTTATTTAATGGAATACATGTTGAGAAACAAGAATGAATCAATATTATCGAGTATTTATGTATTTATACTGAACCTCTATCAATTGTGCCATATTTAATATCCATTTAACATGATTTTTGTTATTCTTCACAAGGATCTATATACTATAATTTATTTTAGTACTACATACCATCCAAAAACTGATAGATTGTTTCATAGGATTATTTAATCATTGGAAGACATGATGAAATTTTTCTCACTTAAATTTCATGGTATATTGGATAATTATTTATCTTTGGTAGTTTATTAGTACTATAGTTTTTTACATTCTTATATTTATATGGTTCCATATAAAGAATTTTATGGTAGAATATTATGTACTGGAATTTATTGGGATGAAGTTGGTGATATGAAATTTATAGGAAAAAAAATTGTTGAATATAAAATTAAAAAGGTAATGACTATTATAGCTCATATTAAATCATCTCAATGATGTTAAAAAATTATTCTTACAATCGGTTAACATATTTGGAATTTTAAGTGGGATATAATGTATTTATGAATGTATCTACATTGGAAGTGTGTCATAAGGTATGGTAATAAATGGTAACTGAGCCCCACACACACCAGACCAATGTAATTTATATAAATAAATTGTCATATATAATACCAATTTAAAATCACAACAAGTCTCTCCAAATGCAATGATATGGACCACATATCATTCTTAATGAAGTACATTACAACCCCAACCCATTTACTTGCCTATGAATAAATAGAACTGGAACATGATTTGTCAAATTATAAAGAGCCTATCAGTATTCATTACACTAGAGAGAAGGTATTGATAAATGAAATGACTCGACTTGTAAATATTCTTTGGTGAAACAATAAAATGGAATATGAAACATGGTAGCTTGAGGATGTTATGAATGAAAACAACATTCACCTTTTTAAAGTCTATATTCCTAAAAAATATCAAAGTGGAAATTTTTAATGGGGGTACTAATATATCACCCCATAATTATTTATCATGTATCATATTAAATAAATTTAATTTATTTGATAGCTTATATTTCACATGACATTGAACTTAAATGAACCATGATAGACAATTAGATATTAAAATTACATTTGTGATATTAATGTGACCATTAGTAATTGTGATGTGTCCATAAGAATAATTACCACACCAACTAAAGTGTAAATAAAATTAGGTATCTCATAAATAAAAATGCGATATATTTATATCTTGGAATATGTAAATAAATGTTATAAAAATAGTAAATTTTGTTTTAGTATTTTTGTGAATTGTAAATATTTATTTACAATTTTTTATGATTTAAAAAAAAATTTATTTTCATAAAACAGATTCATAAATTAATATTTTGTTGTATTATAATTATAAGATAATTTTAGGATACCATAATTAATTTTTAAATATGTTATAATATTTGTTATAATATTTAAATAATTATTTTTTAAGAAATATAGATTTTTATTAGAATATATTTTTATAATATTTTTGAAAATACTTTCATAAAATTGAGTCTTTTTTTGAAATCAACACATAGAAAAATTGTAAGATTAATTTTTTTTCTAAAATTGTTGATTTGGTGTTAATTGTGAATGATGATAATTTACGGTATTTAACATTATATGTAAATTGGAATTATAGAGTCAATGTTGTTGTATGGATGAGGTAATCACTCATTAGTTCGAAATCAAGTTCTCTAGTTATTTTATTTTTTCATGGTATTCAAAAATATTTATAGTCTTCATCCAAAATATTAAAAAAAGGAATACCATAATCAAATAAACCCTTATCCTCTCACTATAAATACCATCCCTCACAACCCCTACTCTGAAAAACATATAAGACTTGAATATTTTAAAAATTAATATCAGATAATTATCTTATTGTATTCACCACGTCTAAGTCCTAATCTTCTTACCAAATGTCCCAATCTAAGTGTATTAGGGTGGTTCCCAAGGAGATGATATTTGAGAGGTAAAATCACCCCTCTTTCACTTGGAATTGAATTTATTTTCATATCCTTTACTCACCTTTAATATATAAGGTGTCTTGGTAAATATAGTATGATATATATACTATAATTTATTTATTTCATTGAATATCCATCATCAGATATTTTCTCTTCTATTTTTAATTCGTAAAATGAATACATTGTCTGTGAGGTGTCAAATCATCAGCTTTATGGATAATGATTCTTCATTTTTCATTATCGTTTTTAACATAGAAAATAAATCTATTTTTTTTGTTAAAATATATAATAATTTGTGTATTTAAATTTATTCAATTTTATGGAATAAGTATTTAAAGATTATATTGAATAAAAAGACACTAGTTTATAATGGTTGTAAAACCCACCAAAATAAACCAATAATTTTTAATTAATGTTTTATCAAGTAAATAATCATCATGTAAAAAACCAAAATAATATATGGGAACATTTAAATTCATTAATCTATATTAATAACATCTAATTAATCCTCTATTTAATTATTCTAATTTTTTAGGAACAACCATAATTATACAATAGAGAACCAATCATGAATCTATTAAACAAATACTACTAGAACAACATAATTAAACAATTTAACTCATAGGAATGACTATAAATGAACATAATCAAGTTCTAATAAATAAAATATATATTTATAATATATGTAATTAAGTAATTAATGAGTCTAATTTTATTATAAAATATATTATGTACATGTTTGAAACTCTTTCAGACATAAGGTAATGCATTTTTCATCTCACATTTATTTCTGTGAGATATGACTTGTTGACCACATATTTTTTTGTGTATCCATTCATCCCCTTGATATATCATATCATAAATATATTTATCTTTGTGGTATTAAATGTTTCATTTTATGACTATAAATATTATGGGGCATATAATTCAATTGATTACAAGTTGTAAGGGTCTTCGTCTCAATTTCCATTTCATTGATACTTACTTTATATTGTGCACCAATTCATTTTTATATGGTTTATATACTACCACATTGAAATAATTTTTGATTTTAAAGTATGTTTCTATTAAATATCACTATTTCTTATATCATGGATATTATTACTTTATAAGTTGTATAGCATGTTTACAAACAATATTTACTTTGAATGATATTTTAATTGCCAAAATATTGATAAATCTATACCCTTTATTAGATATGAATATTTTTAAAATTGTTGTTGTTAATGAATTAAATAGATATATAAATAATTATTTTTAATTATAAAATTGAATGGTTCCCAGTATTATATACCACCTTAATGCATCGACAGGTTTCGTGAGACATAATAGTTGTCGATCATCCATTAATATTTTGTCCAAAGTAGTATCAGATGGGTTTTTACCCTTATAATTATACTAATTATTTAATGGTATTTATGGTAGTGGTTCATTTTCTAGATATATAACATCAAATAATTAATAATTTAATTTATTCAATATTCAAAAATTATTATCCAAGAGATTTTAAAATTTATAATATTTATAGATACATTTTCATTCTTAGTTTATTAAATAAATGGAGTGTTTTTCAGATATTTACCTTGACATATCTTGTAAGACTTATTTATTATTATTATATTCCTATTGATTCATGTATTAGTAGTATGTCACAATTATAGAGCATTTGAGGTCACCCATTTATTTTTTCCCTTCCCCAAGTTATAGAGATCAAATCTTTGAATAAGTGTCATGGAAGAAGTATATTTTTATTTATTATATTCTATGATTAATTAATAATTTAATAAGGGAACCATATATGTATACAGATATTAAAGACAATGATACTGATAAATCCTTTTTGATGTGATATCTTGTATCTATTGCAATATAATAATGTAAGGATATGTCTCCTAGATATTGGACTATGGGTATACACATTATGGATACCCTAACAAAAGTTTATGATATAATAGAGAAGAAAATGAGGCTTTTAATTCATAGATATTAATATATAAAGGATCACTAAATTGGAACAACACTTTGAATGGATAAATATAAGGGGTTCTCACAGAATCTTGGAAACTCATGAAGTAAAACATCACTTCTATTAGGCTAATTTTTTGTTGGTTCCCAAGGATATCTATTCACTCCCATGAATTCATTGGAATAAGAATAGAGTGGAGAAGAAAATATATAAATTAAACATTATTTTTGAGTCAAAAAGTCTCAAAAACCACTAGGGAAAATTATCATTATGAATAATTTATATTTACCCTAATTATATTCAATAATGGAAGTATTCCCAACACAACCATTTTATTTCCTTCCTTAAGTGTATTCTATAAGCCGTTCGTTGCATGTCCTATTTTCTTCCCATTTAATCAGGCATCCCCCATTTAATTCCTGTTAAATTTAAATAAATTTTTTCATTTAATAATTATATAACACAACACTATATTTTAATGGGGTTTTATTATCCATGTTGCATTACATTACCATTTAACTCCATGAATGATGTTTTATTCCAATTATCATTTAATTTCACTAAATTCTTGGTTTGTATAATTCATGGGTGAGAATGTATGATTCTAAATAATATTTATTCTATTGTTTTAATTATAATTAACCCATTATTACTTATAATTAATTTCCTAAAATAATTTTAAAATAAAAATGGGTATGGGGAATTCATGTAACTATTACATTCCCATGTTTATATATTAAAAACAATTATACCCCCAAGAAATTATCAATCAAATAGGGGAATGGGATGTTCACATTATATGCTATATTCTGAATATTTTAATTTATAAATTTTCCCATTTAAATCATAATACACATTTTTAAATTATAAATTTTATTTTATTTTTAATACAATTTTTATTATATATAGAACAATTTGAAATTTACCTAAATAAAATAAATATTCAAAATTCATTACTATACATGATACATAATATTCATATATCACATAATATATATAAATTCCATGAATACTATAATTTATTCTTGTAAGATATATAAAAATCATTCATAATAAAATTTTCAATTTTTATAAACTATTTTTATACAAAATATTATAATTTGATACACTAGGTTTTTGAAATTGTTAAAAACCACTAGGTATTGTTTTTAGCCATGTATAATTTATTTTATTGAGTAAAAATCTAGTAATGTTAATTAATAAGAAATTTATTTTCGAGGGATGGAGTTAAATTTTTATGTAATATATTTAACTTAACCAAAAGATAGAAAACAGAATTAAATAAATAAATTATAGGATTACATAAAATTAAAATTAACCTTCCTTAAAAATCTAAAACAACTAGAAAACTTCCCATTACTCTCTCTACCTAAAAACAAAAAAGGAAGGGTTTGATTAATTCAATGGCAATTAATTTTAAATTTATTTTCATCCAAATTTTCATAAATTTATTTTTTTAATGAATTATGACATGAAATTAAATTAATATGAATATTAAACAATAATGAATGTGATAAAATTATAATTACATCATTCTGAGATGTGAATTGAGTTATTCGTAGATATAATTAGGATAATATAAAAAATATATGTATGATTTTATGAATAAAAAGTGAGATTTAAGATAAGAAACATTTATACCTGGATTATATATTTACATATAATTCTTATAAAATAAACATGGTGAATTTTGGATTTATAGTTCTTCATATATTTTAGATAATTGTTTTTATGTCTCATTTAAAAAAATTGAAAATTATATTAAAATGTGATGAGTCATTTTGATAATGATATATCATTTTCAAGATAATGATGAAATTTATTTGATTAGATTTAAAATACAATGATATAACATTTATAATAGATATAATTTATTTGTAATTTTCAATCTTCTCTATAAATTTTTATTGAGTTTAGATTTAGATTAATTATTTTAAAGGTATATTTAAATTATTTTTGTGATGAAAAGAATTCAATAATATTTTGTTTTTATCTATTATAATGATATATTTTAATGAATATATTATAATTTTTTATAATAAAATTAACATTCATTGTGATTATCACTAGAACTAATGAGAATCTGGGTTAAATATAGATTTTTTAATAATATATTTGAACAATATTATTATGAAAATAAAATTTAAAAATTTTATTAGAGAATTAGAATTTAAATTCATTATTAAATTGTATAAAAAATTAAAACAATGGTGTGTGATGTTTGTATCTAGTACACAATTTTTGAAAAAAATGAATGTCTCTTGTATTAATTTTTTAAGAAGGGAAAATATTATTTTTAGTAAAAAAAATTATACTAAATGTTTTTTTATAGTGTTATGTATATATAATGTTTAATAACATTATATATTAAATTCTATTGAATATAAATATTAACTAATGGTTTGACCATTACATGGATTTTTATAACCATCTTGCTATATGTTAGAATAGACTATGTCATCATGAATGCCACCATGTGAGGGCACAATTCATAGAAGTGTAAATGTTTTCGTTATAATATGTATTATAGACACTCTCTCTACATCTCTAGGACTGTGATCTATCATATTTTCTTTATTTATCATGGGATGATGATTTTAGGAGTATGATCATCCAATTTTTTTAAACATTAAACTATTAATCACAGAATTAGAGACAAGAGTTAAAAACATTAGATCATATAAAATGGATCATTTGATATATTCAAATTTTTGGAATCCAAGGAGTCTCAATGGGTGGATATATATAGAGGCTCATAGTTTGAGATTTTGGAATTCGATATATTCTTAAAATAATTTTATATATGTGATATATTTTTTCTCATTTAATATGAGATAATATATGGATTTCATATGGTAAATCATTTGTGATGCAAACGAATAATTTATTCCATGGTAAGGAATATTTTATGACATGATATAGGGATATCATATCATACTAACCTTAATAATTATAGTACATGATGTGTCTATGTTTTGTCGATGTACTGTGAGAATAATTCAATTATATGATTCGAAATGTACTCTATAATTAATTATGGAAGTGAGATGTTATGTGATAACATTTAGGTAAACTTTAACAAAATATTTCATTAATAATATCAATTTCATAAGATTAAATATATAAATAAATCAATTGTGTTTATGTGTTAAATTCATAATAAACAAAAATTGACAACTATTTTGTAACTAAATGCTATTTAATCTTTTGTTACAAATTTTTGAGTAAATTAGTAGAATGATATAGAGTAACCCAAATAATATATATATAGGTTGAAGCGATTGAGATTTCTAGTATAATTATCATATTGATTGTCCAAGAATCTCTCTCCTAATCCATCCTTAAGTACATAAAAGGTACTAGAATAAAATGGTTTAAATGATTTTCATTTCCAATCATTGTGTTATTTCATATAGCCTATGAAGACACTCATAGAGGAAGTATTTATTTGGAATCTTTTTTGGAATATTTAGAAATAATATGATTTAATACACCAATTTTGTATATCTATAATGTATGGTACATAGTATTCATAGTATAATTTATACATGGTTTCAGTTTTATAACATTTTTAATCTTGTTATTAGATTTATTATAGTATTTATATATATATAATGTGTTCTTTTATCCTTAAAAAAACTTTATAGGTATCAAATCATTATGATGATTTATAATTTTTGAAATTATGTTTCAAATGAAGATGAAAAGAATATCATTTTTGATATCATTGAATACGATATACGTTTTTTATTATGGCTCAATTTAAAATATATGACATAATAGTCAAATATTGGTTGGTCTTGAATGATATAGGATAATATAGAATAAGATTGGATTAAAATCTATTTTTATCATTATATCACAGGATATGGTATAAGAAGTCGTATGAGCTAATATCACCACTATGAACCATTTATGTAGTTAAAAACCAGTAATTGTGTCAGTAGCATGATATAATATATATCATAAGGTAAAACATCCCAAACACCAAAGGATATATAAAATTACTATCATATAATGACATAGAGATTTCCATGGTCTATGATATAAATATATCAACAAATATGATAAATATCACATGAATTATATAATGTAGGTCACGATACACAAGTTATAAAGAAAAAACTACATTGTAGCATATGACAAGGTCATATCATTAAATATAATATGAATAAAATGTTAAATTTTTTATTCATCAATTATGAATTGAATTTTATAATTTATTAATTATAAAAAATTTATAGAAAAAATTATTTTAGGATATTTAATAAATTTTAAAATTATTATAAAATAATTAATAAATAAATATCTAGAATATTAATTTTTAATATCAAATACATTTTAATTATATACCCTAACATATAATTTTGATATAAAATGTTTATATAAAAAATATAAGGTAATTAACAAGAATTTATAAATTACAAAATAACAAAAAATATAAAATATTTTATATCGAAATATTTTTAATATGTGATATGTGTATTATTAAAATTGTATAGGGAATATATTTTGAATATAATGTTTACATATTTCATTTAATATCAAAATTTTTTGTAAATTCCATATATAAGGATTTTATGTAGCAGTTCACCTCAAAAATAAATTTGATGTTTTTGTATTTACATATTTATTGAATATACATATCTTGATGAATAAATTATGAAATGTAAATTTTTTCTTGATTTATGAATTTTCATTAAATGTATATCTCATGTCCAAATTTATGAAATGTCCATTTATTTAGTTTAACTTTTTATTTATTCATTTTTATAAATGATATATTTTTAATATTTTTATACTTTACATTAAAGTGTTAAATTGCTTTTATAAAATTATCATATATGATTGTAAAGAGTATATACTTAGTGTGATAATTTTTTTTTCATCAAAAATATATTGATGATTGAATTTAGTAGGTTCTGTGATTAAAATTTATAATTTAATTTAATTTTAAACATATTATTCAACAGAATAATGATGAAATTGAGGTATCTCTTGAGTAAAAAGTAGTTTGTAGATGTACTTTGGATCAACTTTCTCATGGGTCAATGATATTAGGATTTTTCTAGAGAAGTTATATTACATACCTATCACTCCATACTCATTAGTATAAGTATTTATAGTTTTATTTTTTTCCAATACTATATATTAAAGTGTTTTACAAACATAATACATGTGGTCCATTTAGATATAGAGAAATATTTTTGGATTTAAATTTTTATTAAAAACATAATCCTTTATTTGTTTTAAGAGTTAAACATAAATATAATTTGAACCTATTGATTTATTGGAAGTAATATGATATAGAAATATGTTACTAAAATCAGTCATACGTGTAATGAGAAAACAATAGAAAAGATAATGAAATATTAAAAACACATTCGAAATATGGAGTATAATAATCTTTCCAAATTGAACACATTTCAAGGAATTAATTTTCCAACTAGGTAGGATAATTCAAGAGATGGGATCCCATGGCTTATCTTATATAAAGTAAGGTGTAAATGGCTAAATCTAAGAGTTAGGTAAAAAATATCACTATGATATTTGGGTCATACATAGTCTTAAAAAACTATGACATAAGAAACTATAAGAAAAGAGTTTAGTTTAACCATATAATATATTGGGAGTGGAATTATTTTCCTAACAATATAATAATGATATATGATGTTATTATCATAATATACATCCAAAATAACATAGTTTGGTGTGAAGAAATAAATTAAAAACATTGGATAGAAGAATATGGATCTTAACTATCGAATTTTTTGGATGGATATTAAAGGGTTCATCATTTTAATGGGAGATCAATGAATAAAACATATGATTAAATGAATGTAAAACATGATAATAAACTGATATAGAATTTCATTATATACAATACGAAATTTACATCATCTAATATGAAATTATGATGAATACATTAAAGGATATGTTTAATAGAAGAAAATTATTTTACAACTATAAAAACATAAGAAGCGCTACTATAGAAGAAATAAAATCTTGTGTTTTAGAAGAACTACCTTCTCATGTAACCATATGTTGTAATTATTCCAAAATTGAATAAATATTTTTATGTGTAAAATAAATGAATTAAGTTGTGGTTTAAAAATAATTTTTTAGATGAACGATATCTAAATAAACATTAGTCTCTAATAATGATCCCAATACGATTGTGTATGTTAATGATTCTGAGATACTGATGATTTCATTTAAGGAAGAATATGGATACCCAATTCCTTTTATAGCTATCGTTTTATTTTTTTTACAATGAAAATGAGTTCAACTAAAATTTTACATTATTTACTCTATGAATTGAGGATACCTAAATTGAAAAAGATATTTCTGGGTTTGGGTGTTATATTGGATGTATAAATTAATAAGTTCAATCAAAAATAGGAAAAGTCTATTAGAAATTCAAAAAATGATTCATTGAGTATCCACCCAATTTATTTCAAACCTAAAGGTAGTTCCAATATTGATTGAATAGGTTTCCATAGATAGAATTATTTAATATACTTGAATGGTTTTTGTGTAACTCATAGAGGGTCCAAATAAGATATCAGTGCTATAGAATCAACTCATGTATTTTTAAGAGTATATAATACCAAATATAATCATTTAATTTTCTTTGAATATAAAATAGTAAAAAGTCAAGGAAATAATTATTAAAAACTTTAATTTTTGTTGGTCGGAGTGGACACTCAAGAGGGGGGGGGGGTGAATTGAGTTACAATCAAAATTTATGTTAAAATATTTTCTATTAAAATCCCCCAATTTATAAAAACAAGTTAAACTATAGTGACTTTTTAAAACTATAAAGGTTCAATTAGATTCTCAAAATTTTGATTAGTTCTCAGTTAATCTAATCAAAAGATTAAATTAGCTTTTGAAACTAACCTTCTGATTTAAAATAGATACAAACACTTGCTGGATTAACTATCAAAGTAACTTTAAAACATATTTTGTATTTCAAAGTAACAACAGCGGGTTATAAATTAGATATTGTATACTTTAAACTAAAACTAAAATTCACAGCAGATATAAACAAGAGGTTCAGTCTCAATCTGAGACTTAGCCCTCTCAAATTTATATATAAAAGTGATCCACACCCTGGATCAGGGTTAACAATAGTACACGACCGTCCAGGCCACGCAGGGACCTCTACCATTGTTCTTCATGGGATAACAAAGACAACAACACACAGGCTATCTAGGTCCTACTTTACCTCTTACAATATCCTCAGTGGGACACAAGAATGTGTAGAATGCTTGGAATGAGGATTCAGTATCCTCCAGTCCAACGCAGGAGACAGTGTGTGTGTAATATATACAGAGTAAAAACACTGCTTGAAAAAGTGAATAAAGAAATCACTTAGAGAGAGTATATGAATGTTTTGAAATCTCTAGTGTTTAGCAGTGCAGCTCTGGACTCGTTGGATTCAACAGAAATGCTTCTAAGTCCTTATCTGGTTTTTCTGGTGAAAAAAAGAACGTATTAGTTCAGCTTGGTGTCATTCACATGTGAAGAAATTCTCTTGATTCTTAGTGTGTTCTTCATTTGTGTTGGATTTCACACAAGAGAGTTCTTTGAAGATATTTCAATGTGTTCTTCGGTGCTCGTGATTTCTCTTCTGTTCAGTATAGAGCACTTCACGTGTATTTTCTGTCACTTCACTTATATTCTGGTATGTGTAATTTCGTGTGTGTGTGTAATCCTCCTTATATTCCTCGAGCTCCGACAATAGGAATGATTTACTTTCCATAGGTACGATGCATGGTTTCGAGAAATGCAACAACTATCATTAAATAAAATTAATTTCATAAAAAAAATCAAGTTTGACCATTAGTATTATTTAAATAATATGGACAAAAATGTTAAGAAATAGTTTCACAGTGATTATGTTATCGATGTCTCCATGAACCGAATGTACTTCATGGTGTCTTCTTCATGGTGTGTGCTTCATAGTGTGTCCTTCACGATGTCTCCTTGTCACGGTGTCTGAGTCACTGTGTCCGACTCATGGTGTCTGAGTCACGGTGTCTGACTCACAGTGTCTGAGTCACAGTGTCTGAGTCATGGTGTCTTACTCACGATGTGTCCTTCACGGTGTCTGGGTCACGGTGTCTGAGACTTAGAATTCACGATGTCAGGCTTACTGTGTTTGTCTTATAATTCACGATTTCTATGTCTTGAACACCGTCTATCACACTATGTCAAACTTCACGGTATCTTGATACGAAGACAAATAATTGTATTCAAATTTAAACATTAATATTCATAATGTGAATTAAGATAAACCATTATTGAGTAAGAGAACTTGAAACATAAATACAAGGGTTTGTTATGATAAGTTATATTTGTGATCATGCATAAGATTTGTACATAATAATGAGATTAATTAATAGTAATAATATTTTTGATCATTCATAGTATTTGTACATAATAATGAGATTAATTAATAGTAATAAGATTTTTGATCATTGAAACATGATTAATACATTAGGAGTCCAACAATCTCCCCCTTTTTTATGATCACAAATCATGTAGTTAAAATATAAATGAAATTCAACGTTAGGGGAAATAATATATAAAATAATAAAAGATAAAAGACTAAGAGATAAATCTTCCTCACTTTTCTTCCCCTTTTGGGATTATCAAAAAGTAGAGAGAATGGAGTGAAACGTTGCATTTGTCATTAAAAACGTGAAGAATACATCATACAATAGAAATACAAAAACAAAGACATCCCATAAAAAAATAGTCACTGGACTCTTTAGGGATCAGATTTTTCCTTGCCTTTATCAACAGAAAAAGATGGCGCTGATGTAGAAGAAGGCATAGATGTGGTAGAAAAAGATGGTAAAGGTGGACCTTCAAAAATAGATGGAGCCAAAGAATGTGCAGTAGAAGATCTTGTATATGGTTGGTCAATATTGATTGATCTGATCTGAGATAGGGCTTGGCAGACTGACCTGGCAGTTGAGGCTAGGGAAGGTAGACCAGGTATAAGCGGTGAAGCAGTTGGAGCAATGATAACAGTACTCTGCACATGAAGATACATCTTCAAAATATTTATGAAATCTGTAATGATTTCTCCACCATATTGCATAGACTTTTCAAAATCGTCCTTATTCTCCATGAATTTGTCCAACAATCTGGTAAATTATATAAGTTTCTGAACTTGAGCTTTAAAATCTTGAGTCACTGGAGGGATTCTCAAATTCTCTACAAGATATTTAAAGTGATTAGTCATGTCACTTTAGTAGAAAATCTGGGTGAGATAAAAGTCTATCTTCTTGGTGATCTTCTATTGAGCATCATTGGAAATATTAGAATGAATTTGAACCAAGTCAAGTTCTCTATCATTGTTCTTTATAACTTGAGATAAAGAAGAAAAATCTAAACCAATATGGGA
Source organism: Viscum album (assembly GCA_963277665.1). NCBI lineage: Eukaryota > Viridiplantae > Streptophyta > Magnoliopsida > Santalales > Viscaceae > Viscum > Viscum album. Next base: position 1,817,407,470 of record OY728157.1, read on the forward strand.
ATCATAAATTTTATCCTTGATTATGGACCCCCACAGTGAGTCATCCAAAGAAGGTGAGGAGGTCTGACCCGAGGGAGGAGAAGCCTTGACATGTATGGTGAGAACTTTGAGCTGTTTCAAAACCTTTTGAAGATAGACAGTATACTCATCTGTGAGCTTATTCAGATTATCTACAATCTCTCTCATGCATTGCAACATCTTTGTGTGTCTTTCTCCAATCTTCTCATCAAAAGATAATAGATATGGATGAAATTGAGATACAATCTCTTTAGAAATGTTGGAAAAATTTGGTTCAGGAGAAGTAGCAACAGGAGCAGGAGAAGGATCTGATCTCGAGGACTATTCCTTTTTCATGTCGGCTACCATATTTTTCAAAGTTCCAACATCAGCACTAAGCAGTTTGTTTTTGACCCTGACTTCTTGAATTTCACAAATCATCTTTGGTTGAATATGCAGAATGATATTTTCCAAAAGAATCGAGGCATCTTCTTGACTTAGTTGAGTCACAGGACTAGGTTGAGAGTATATAATCTTCTCAACACCAACCACGATAGTCTCTCCAAAGTCTTTCAAGTCATACTTAGTAACAGATGTTTGTTGTTCGGGTAAGAGTGCGGGTGAAGGTAGTGGTACATGTTCTGGTGCAGATTCTGGTTGTAGTTCAGAACTAGTTTCAGTTTCAGATTCAGATTGAGGTTGAGGTTGAGGCTCTGGTTCTGGTTCTGGGTGAGCTACTGACTTCAGTTGAAACAAAGAAGAGAGATCTATACCAGTTGCAGTCACTTGTTATGATTCACTCACATCATAAAAACATGGAAATTCATACCGAGTGTACACAGAATAGGTGACAGTTGGTTGAGAGGTTTCAGTAGATCTAGCTTCATCAATATCAAGGTTTTGAGGTTCCTCCCCCTCAAAATGTGCTTCCATTTTAGATTCTTGAGGCTCGAGATTTGGGTTAAGATCTACAGGATCATCTCTAATCTCTTCAACAAATTCTTTCCTTGCCAGCTGAAAGGAAATTTCCATCCTCTATTCAGCAGATGGTATGTTCTGAGGAACAGATTGTTCCACTGTCTATGCTTCTATACTTGATTATTTTTCAACAGGGATATCCTCTTTATTAACATTTTTATTAATAGGGATTTCTCCAAGATCAACTTCTTCCATGATAGGGAGATCTTCTGCACCACCAGACTCTTCCATGGCTTGCTGCTCTAAATCAGGGATAATAAAATCTCTTGCAACCTCAGACTGAATTTCCTGATCAACATCATCTCTAAAAGCAGGTGCTTCTTCCTCTTCAAGGACAAAAAGAGATTATTCTTCTATAAAAACAACAACAAATTCATTTCTAAAAGGTATTTCAGCAGGAACATCAACAAGGACAACATTCATTTCTTTCTCAACATGAGCTTCTTCCTCTTGAGGTATTTTAGCCTCTTCTTCTTCTTCTTCTTATTCTTTTGGGTACTCAGCCACATCATCTGGTTCCAAACTAGGATTATTTATATTCTTTGTCCTTCTTGGATAATCAACAGGATTATACTTCTTATAAAGATGATCATTATCCTCAACCCACTGCTTCTTCCAGGGGTTCCAATTAATCTTCATCCTTCAGATGATAGGCATGGATAAAAAAAAAAAAAAATCCTATGGCTTTTCTTCATTCGGTCCAACCAATCCCTTTGCAACTAACATGGACGAAATCATCCTTGATTAAAACAAGGAGGTGGATTTGGAAGTGACTTTAATCAGCTCATATATATGCTTAATGAAATATTTTCAAAGAATGATCTTATAGCCATTCTTAAACGGGTGAATCAGGAATACATTGTAAAGACCCGAAGCTTATCGTACATGGACATTACATTACATTTGCGGAATACTTAGTACATAACAAAAATACACACACAAGGATCGTAATAGTTTAGTGTCTTTGGAAACTCGGAACGTAATCTTCTAATCCTGGTGAAAGATCTTCAAAATATCCCACAAAGATCTTCCTTTTTTTTACCTAAAACCTTTCTTTATATCCTGGGGAAAAGAAAACATAAAAGGGTGAGCTCAAATGCTCAGTAAGGGTAAACAAAAGAAATATCAATCACATCATATACATAAGAACATAGCTTTTGGAAATCTTAACCTGCAAAAGAGCTCATAATATCATAACGTGGGATAAATCATAGAAGTGAAAATGAAATCATAACTTAAAACATTACCCATTGTGGCATACACACATAATCATAGAGAATCATTTCTTGTTAGTCAAGACTCATTGCCAAGACTATCTTAGTGGACAAAGTCCCTTTCTGAATCGAGTAATCCTCGTTTCAGTCCTGTTTCACTGAACCGGTATAACCTACCATTCCAGCCATGTCTATCTCATGAGATATAAAATCTTTACCCAATGCATTGGAGGGAGATATAGGTCCCACCCATCTCTTAATGAATCCTTTATTATGTGTGCCACAAAATCATAAATCATACATCATTGCATAACCCATGTAATAAAAATGGGATTCTTAAACAACATGACATCATAAAATCATTCATATAAGATAAAGGAATTCATAAAAATAATTCCATCACAACATAGTCAAATCAATGTAAAAATATGGATAGAAACAGAACCCTTTATTATCTTATATGTAAAATAATTTTGATAAAACACTTGAATTGAATTCTTGAGGAAAATATCCTTTCTTCTTCAAAATCAATTTCTTTTCACAAAACATCGTGCAATTTTAAAAGAAAGAGATTTTATTGAAAATAGTCATGAAATCTTTTAGAGGAAGCTTCATGAAAATAAGGCTTTATAAAACAGTATAAATCCGTTCGTGCCGTATAAGTTAAAAAAAACATTCTTCGTACTTTTGTCGGAAAAGTCAAAAAGTACCTCGTACGGAAAAACGACAAAAGATTCCTTTCATATTCTTTACTAAAAACTCACCTAAGGGTAAAATTGGATTTAAACTATTTCAAGTGGATGGAAACAATATTACATATTGAGGGAACATGGATGTGGATGATAAAATACACCCCAGTAAATACTTACGAATAAACAATCTCGGATAAAAATGAGATTGTGATATTTCCCTTACCTTAGGTCCGATTTGCTTCGTATGTGTCCGAACCTCCTGTATAATGATTTAAATAATGTCACTGACTTATTACAGAATCATATTCATTGTTATGATATCATATATGGTTCACTTATATTATATTACCTGTTCTTTGGTAAATTCCATGTTAAAGAAGCGTTTTGGGTAAAATCGTTTCATTTATCGTAGGTGTTTTGACTTGTTGTTCTTGACATCATTATTACTTATATCATGATTTACTTACTTCCAGAATATAAAATATGGTTTATATATCATATATATTCAGTATATATATATATATATAATAGGTAGATAAATAAAATGAAAAACACCGTTCATGGAGACGGTAGTCCGTACGTACGCATGAACGCTGTTTTCCTTTTCTTATTGTCTTGAAATGGAAGTAAGTTGATGACATACATATGTATATATATACATAAATCCAGTAGCTTTATAATGTCATATATTTCATTATTATTTCTTATATATACTTTATAATCATTCTTAAATGGTTAACACGGAGAATGAATCTCATCGCGTCGTGGAGACGGTATTCCGTACGTACGCACGCGCGGTGATTTCTTTTTCCGTAGGATGGATAGATGGTGAAATAGGGTTGTTTCATAATTATAATAACATATCAGTATATGAGTGATACTGATGTTATTACTTCATAATGAAACAACCTAATAAGAAGAAGTGGAAGAAGAAATAAAGATGAAAGAATTGGTAACGGTAATTACCTCTTCTTTGAAGTGCCTCTTTGAGACCTCCTCTTAAAGCACTAGAATTGGTCTTTGAGGAAGAACAGAACCTCTAGGATGTTGCTAGGGAAGTGGAGAAGAGATTTTGGCAGGGGTTGGCCGAGCTTGAGTGCTCAAATTGGTGTGAGGAGGAGGGGGAGGAGGTGTCCTTTTATAAGGGAGGAGAGGGGCACCTTAGGAATTCTTAAAATTATTAATTTATAATAAATCTAACCCCACTTCAAAACCTCCACAAATGACTCATATTCGAAGCTTAGATGAGATAGGGTTGTAATATCATCAACCAATCAAATTTAGACATGTTTGGATCTTATTTTAAACCTTATCAATTAGATTTAACTCTAAGTTAAATAATTTAACTTTTACCATGTCTTTTTGTTTTCTTTCACTATATGGTTAATACACTTACTATAACATGCCAAACGAACCCCAAATTGTTTATTATTAATATATATATCCTTATCTAAGTCATTTGGCCGAACCTTAGATTTTTAGGAATAAAATAACAATTAATAATATAATATTTGATTTAAAAACTATTTTGTGTCAATTTTGACACTATTTGATATATGATTTTTGTGAAAGTCATAGCAGAATTAAATGTTCGAACCAAGTTGATTAAATTAACATTAATATATCATAGTAACCTAGAAAATTAGTGGAATTCATAAAAATTCTCAAATTACATTTATTTTGGTGTTTATAACATCAATTATGTCAATATTTCATAAATAAGATAATTACTGCATCATCTTTGTGTCATAAATTAATTAAATTATTTGATGTCTAAAAATTACAAATAAAATACCATTATGTAGGAAATCTTTTTATCTTTCTAATGAATATTTATAGTTGAATTTATCTTATGTATAACCCCATATTAAAAATGATTTACTTATTAAACTTTGATTTTAACTATTTTAACCCTTCTTTAAATAAATTAATAATAAATGTCCTAATCTAATCCAAGTGGGCCTAAATGGTCATATTTTATTCCTAAGTTTGTTTTTGGTCGAATTACACTTGTCCAATAGAATTAGGACATGTGTTAGGGTAATAGTAATATCATATTTACCCTTAGTTACCCTATTTACTATTAACCGCGGTAAAAAAAGTAAAAAGTTACTATTCACCAAAAAATTATTTTTATCTCATTGAACCACATTTTAGTCCTTGATATTAACCGTGTCTCTCGGATTTTCGAAATTCCATTCACAGAAGCGGCAAAATTAAGTTTTATGAAAAATTCAGTTTTTTTAACTACCACTTAGTAGTTTCACTATTCATCAAAAATTGATGTTTTTCAGAACAATGCCAAAATTTCATCCCAAGCTATATTTCATATTCCGAATTCAAAAATGAAGTCTATTTTACCAAATTCATAACATAAAAGTTGCATTAATTAATTTTATAATTAAATCCCGCTGTTAAAACAAATAGCGTGTTTTTACGAAACAATATCTATCAAAAGATTGACACTTGTTTATGTCTGGTTTAAATGTGAAATTACGTCCAATGACCAACATTGTATTAAATTGTAAAAATATATTCTAAATATACTTTAAAACTACTCAAATTAATAATTTATCACTATTAATTATTTCGATTAAAAAAGTTGTTTTTAATTATAATTTAGTAATTTTCACTATTCATCAGAATATGAAAGTTATCCGAAAAGTACAAAAATTTCACCTTAGGCTAAATTCGATACTCCGAATCCATAAATTAAGTCCATTTTGAAAAATAAAATTTACAAAATTTCAAAAAGTGGTTATTACTATTCACAACAGCTAGTTTTAATAATATCTTAATAGCATATCGTTGTTTAGCGAAACTTGGTGTTGCGTACAACACACGCTATCGAGGAAGGTCGCGATTGCGTGTAATGCAAGGCAAGTCAAGGATGTATGTTGTGCAAGCTCCTTTTGGTGTAGCGTACAACACAAGACATTAATAAAATTAAAAAGAATATTTTTTATAAAATCTTGGGCTGTTACATTCTACCCCCCTTAAAATGAATTTCGCCCTCGAAATTCGTCGGGGTTATAAATGGTTTACTTTTCGAAAGTTTCTTTAATAAAAACCCACATCGTAAAAAGGAATATCAAAACCAATCTTTAAAAACAAAAGTATGAAACGTAACGGTTACCCAAATAAACTAATCATTGGGTTTCCACATAGGTGAAAATATGGATATGGAAGAGAAATCTAACCATCATGTTCTGATGGAGAGTGGTAGAGAACATGGCTATGGAAAAGCCAACAATCACAAATCCATAAATTTGTGACGATCTAAGGTACCATCCGATTCATCAGGTATAAGAGAACTAGGACAACATTTTTGGTTTTCAAGATCATTTCCCTAAAGTTAAAGAATTTGAATTAGAATAAATACTTACTTTATTTTGGTACAATCTCACTGTTGTTCGTGCCTTTAATAATTTCCACTTCATCTCTTAAATAAATGAAGTTGAATTTGTTATTCGTGAAGTGTTAGCAGATCATGTGATAGAATGACGGGTCATTCCATCTGTCTCAAACAAAAGGTTAGCAAAAATTATATACATAAGTCGATCTATAGTGGGATTAATCATATATGGTTCCTAAAATGGACTTATACTTCATATATCATACTGCTTAATATAATAAAACTAGTTTCTAATAAACAGGGACTTCCTGTAGGCCAGTGGTAGGCGATAAAGGCCAGTCGCACTTCGGTTGTGGGTTCGATTCCTACAGCCTTGTCCGAAGCGATGGGCTGTCGCCCGTCCTGCAGGTTGTCCCTTTTTCTAAAACTACGTTACTAAAACATCCCATCAATAATATCGAAAATCTTCTATCCTTAAACAATACTAACTTATGTCCAACATAATCCAATCTAATCTTTAGGCTTATACATAATACTGCAGTCCACTCTCATAATATAGTGACATCGATTACCAGAGATTTAATACTATCGTTGATCCCCACATATCATAAGATATGTCTTGTTGGTCACATTCCAAACATTCAAAGTCCTTAATCGTGTATTCTCTTGAATACCTTAGTGAAAACATGAGTGCAGTTAAAAGTTAACACTTTCCACATACCAAAATCCTCAAAATTATTTATACTCAAACCATGATATCACTTAGTCCTTATATCAATCATGAGCTCATGAATACTATCAAACATTTAATTTTCTCCTTATCCCTTTATTCTGTGCATATCATCTAAATTCCAAAAATATCTGAATAACCTTTCATGGATACTAGTAACATTAATCATACACTTTCAAAACACAAGAAAAGACAACAGTGTAACAATCCATAGATGTCTCTTTATTCCAAAATTACACATGATAAACATGTAATCATTCCACTACATTCTCAAACCATTGACCGAGCTTCAAAAATTCTTTCATCTCACATATCATTTGTAGTCTCTTCATCATCATCCACATAAATACTACCCATATGACCATACTGATTCTCTTCATGAGTCTTTCCCTTAGGGCATTTGTTTGCATAATGCCCATACATTCCACATTTAAAACACTTAACCATTTTTGATGTCGTAGCAATACCATTATCCTCATCCATGGTGTTAACTGACCCTTTTCCTTTGCACTTACTTGCTTTGTGTCCTTCTTTTCCACACCCAAAGCATCTTCCAGTTCCCTTGAAACATTCTCCTTTATGCCTCTTCCCACATGATGTACATAGGGGAAATTGAACTTTCTTTCCTCTATGATCATCATGGAACTCCATCTTTCTCTTATTAGTCGAGTCAGGAAACATACCAAATTTTACTTTATTGATCATGTTGTGAGATTGCTGATTCGGCATAATAATGATGTTTGGACATCCAAATCCCATTTCATTTGGTTGCTCATGAAGAATATCATTCCATTGTCCATCATATCCTCCATTATTGTGAATCATCTTGTTTCCAGCCATTTTCTAAAACCCAAACAGAATAGTGTTAGATGAAAAAATCGTAATAAAGGGGGAGTAACTTAAATATCTACCATCTTTGGTTTAATCTAATATCGTTACCATAGTTCTAGAACTATATCCTATACGTATACTTATCCTTAGGGAAATCCCTAGACATACCTTAGAAATATCTCTAGGGATCTCACTAACGTTTTCGCATCCTAGTTTCCAAAGGTTGACTAAACCTTTCCTCTGATACCAACTGTAAAGACCCGAAGCTTATCGTACATGGACATTACATTACATTTGCGGAATACTTAGTACATAACAAAAATACACACACAAGGATCGTAATAGTTTAGTGTCTTTGGAAACTCGGAACGTAATCTTCTAATCCTGGTGAAAGATCTTCAAAATATCCCACAAAGATCTTCCTTTTTTTTTACCTAAAACCTTTCTTTATATCCTGGGGAAAAGAAAACATAAAAGGGTGAGCTCAAATGCTCAGTAAGGGTAAACAAAAGAAATATCAATCACATCATATACATAAGAACATAGCTTTTGGAAATCTTAACCTGCAAAAGAGCTCATAATATCATAACGTGGGATAAATCATAGAAGTGAAAATGAAATCATAACTTAAAACATTACTCATTGTGGCATACACACATAATCATAGAGAATCATTTCTTGTTAGTCAAGACTCATTGCCAAGACTATCTTAGTGGACAAAGTCCCTTTCTGAATCGAGTAATCCTCGTTTCAGTCCTGTTTCACTGAACCGGTATAACCTACCATTCCAGCCATGTCTATCTCATGAGATATAAAATCTTTACCCAATGCATTGGAGGGAGATATAGGTCCCACCCATCTCTTAATGAATCCTTTATTATGTGTGCCACAAAATCATAAATCATACATCATTGCATAACCCATGTAATAAAAATGGGATTCTTAAACAACATGACATCATAAAATCATTCATATAAGATAAAGGAATTCATAAAAATAATTCCATCACAACATAGTCAAATCAATGTAAAAATATGGATAGAAACAGAACCCTTTATTATCTTATATGTAAAATAATTTTGATAAAACACTTGAATTGAATTCTTGAGGAAAATATCCTTTCTTATTCAAAATCAATTTCTTTTCACAAAACATCGTGCAATTTTAAAAGAAAGAGATTTTATTGAAAATAGTCATGAAATCTTTTAGAGGAAGCTTCATGAAAATAAGGCTTTATAAAACAGTATAAATCCGTTCGTGCCGTATAAGTTAAAAAAAACATTCTTCGTACTTTTGTCGGAAAAGTCAAAAAGTACCTCGTACGGAAAAACGACAAAAGATTCCTTTCATATTCTTTACTAAAAACTCACCTAAGGGTAAAATTGGATTTAAACTATTTCAAGTGGATGGAAACAATATTACATATTGAGGGAACATGGATGTGGATGATAAAATACACCCCAGTAAATACTTACGAATAAACAATCTCGGATAAAAATGAGATTGTGATATTTCCCTTACCTTAGGTCCGATTTGCTTCGTATGTGTCCGAACCTCCTGTATAATGATTTAAATAATGTCACTGACTTATTACAGAATCATATTCATTGTTATGATATCATATATGGTTCACTTATATTATATTACCTGTTCTTTTGTAAATTCCATGTTAAAGAAGCGTTTTGGGTAAAATCGTTTCATTTATCGTAGGTGTTTTGACTTGTTGTTCTTGACATCATTATTACTTATATCATGATTTACTTACTTCCAGAATATAAAATATGGTTTATATATCATATATATTCAGTATATATATATATATAATAGGTAGATAAATAAAATGAAAAACACCGTTCATGGAGACGGTAGTCCGTACGTACGCATGAACGCTGTTTTCCTTTTCTTATTGTCTTGAAATGGAAGTAAGTTGATGACATACATATGTATATATATACATAAATCCAGTAGCTTTATAATGTCATATATTTCATTATTATTTCTTATATATACTTTATAATCATTCTTAAATGGTTAACACGGAGAATGAATCTCATCGCGTCGTGGAGACGGTATTCCGTACGTACGCACGCGCGGTGATTTCTTTTTCCGTAGGATGGATAGATGGTGAAATAGGGTTGTTTCATAATTATAATAACATATCAGTATATGAGTGATACTGATGTTATTACTTCATAATGAAACAACCTAATAAGAAGAAGTGGAAGAAGAAATAAAGATGAAAGAATTGGTAACGGTAATTACCTCTTCTTTGAAGTGCCTCTTTGAGACCTCCTCTTAAAGCACTAGAATTGGTCTTTGAGGAAGACCAGAACCTCTAGGATGTTGCTAGGGAAGTGGAGAAGAGATTTTGGCAGGGGTTGGCCGAGCTTGAGTGCTCAAATTGGTGTGAGGAGGAGGGGGAGGAGGTGTCCTTTTATAAGGGAGGAGAGGGGCACCTTAGGAATTCTTAAAATTATTAATTTATAATAAATCTAACCCCACTTCAAAACCTCCAAAAATGACTCATATTCGAAGCTTAGATGAGATAGGGTTGTAATCTCATCAACCAATCAAATTTAGACATGTTTGGATCTTATTTTAAACCTTATCAATTAGATTTAACTCTAAGTTAAATAATTTAACTTTTACCGTGTCTTTTTGTTTTCTTTCACTATATGGTTAATACACTTACTATAACATGCCAAACGAACCCCAAATTGTTTATTATTAATATATATATCCTTATCTAAGTCATTTGGCCGAACCTTAGATTTTTAGGAATAAAATAACAATTAATAATATAATATTTGATTTAAAAACTATTTTGTGTCAATTTTGACACTATTTGATATATGATTTTTGTGAAAGTCATAGCAGAATTAAATGTTCGAACCAAGTTGATTAAATTAACATTAATATATCATAGTAACCTAGAAAATTATTGGAATTCATAAAAATTCTCAAATTACATTTATTTTGGTGTTTATAACATCAATTATGTCAATATTTCATAAATAAGATAATTACTGCATCATCTTTGTGTCATAAATTAATTAAATTATTTGATGTCTAAAAATTACAAATAAAATACCATTATGTAGGAAATCTTTGTATCTTTCTAATGAATATTTATAGTTGAATTTATCTTATGTATAACCCCATATTAAAAATGATTTACTTATTAAACTTTGATTTTAACTATTTTAACCCTTCTTTAAATAAATTAATAATAAATGTCCTAATCTAATCCAAGTGGGCCTAAATGGTCATATTTTATTCCTAAGTTTGTTTTTGGTCGAATTACACTTGTCCAATAGAATTAGGACATGTGTTAGGGTAATAGTAATATCATATTTACCCTTAGTTACCCTATTTACTATTAACCGCGGTAAAAAAAGTAAAAAGTTACTATTCACCAAAAAATTATTTTTATCTCATTGAACCACATTTTAGTCCTTGATATTAACCGTGTCTCTCGGATTTTCGAAATTCCATTCACAGAAGCGGCAAAATTAAGTTTTATGAAAAATTCAGTTTTTTTAACTACCACTTAGTAGTTTCACTATTCATCAAAAATTGATGTTTTTCAGAACAATGCCAAAATTTCATCCCAAGCTATATTTCATATTCCGAATTCAAAAATGAAGTCTATTTTACCAAATTCATAACATAAAAGTTGCATTAATTAATTTTATAATTAAATCCCGCTGTTAAAACAAATAGCGTGTTTTTACGAAACAATATCTATCAAAAGATTGACACTTGTTTATGTCTGGTTTAAATGTGAAATTACGTCCAATGACCAACATTGTATTAAATTGTAAAAATATATTCTAAATATACTTTAAAACTACTCAAATTAATAATTTATCACTATTAATTATTTCGATTAAAAAAGTTGTTTTTAATTATAATTTAGTAATTTTCACTATTCATCAGAATATGAAAGTTATCCGAAAAGTACAAAAATTTCACCTTAGGCTAAATTCGATACTCCGAATCCATAAATTAAGTCCATTTTGAAAAATAAAATTTACAAAATTTCAAAAAGTGGTTATTACTATTCACAACAGCTAGTTTTAATAATATCTTAATAGCATATCGTTGTTTAGCGAAACTTGGTGTTGCGTACAACACACGCTATCGAGGAAGGTCGCGATTGCGTGTAATGCAAGGCAAGTCAAGGATGTGTGTTGTGCAAGCTCCTTTTGGTGTAGCGTACAACACAAGACATTAATAAAATTAAAAAGAATATTTTTTATAAAATCTTGGGCTGTTACATTCTACCCCCCTTAAAATGAATTTCGCCCTCGAAATTCGTCGGGGTTATAAATGGTTTACTTTTCGAAAGTTTCTTTAATAAAAACCCACATCGTAAAAAGGAATATCAAAACCAATCTTTAAAAACAAAAGTATGAAACGTAACGGTTACCCAAATAAACTAATCATTGGGTTTCCACATAGGTGAAAATATGGATATGGAAGAGAAATCTAACCATCATGTTCTGATGGAGAGTGGTAGAGAACATGGCTATGGAAAAGCCAACAATCACAAATCCATAAATTTGTGACGATCTAAGGTACCATCCGATTCATCAGGTATAAGAGAACTAGGACAACATTTTTGGTTTTCAAGATCATTTCCCTAAAGTTAAAGAATTTGAATTAGAATAAATACTTACTTTATTTTGGTACAATCTCACTGTTGTTCGTGCCTTTAATAATTTCCACTTCATCTCTTAAATAAATGAAGTTGAATTTGTTATTCGTGAAGTGTTAGCAGATCATGTGATAGAATGACGGGTCATTCCATCTGTCTCAAACAAAAGGTTAGCAAAAATTATATACATAAGTCGATCTATAGTGGGATTAATCATATATGGTTCCTAAAATGGACTTATACTTCATATATCATACTGCTTAATATAATAAAACTAGTTTCTAATAAACAGGGACTTCCTGTAGGCCAGTGGTAGGCGATAAAGGCCAGTCGCACTTCGGTTGTGGGTTCGATTCCTACAGCCTTGTCCGAAGCGATGGGCTGTCGCCCGTCCTGCAGGTTGTCCCTTTTTCTAAAACTACGTTACTAAAACATCCCATCAATAATATCGAAAATCTTCTATCCTTAAACAATACTAACTTATGTCCAACATAATCCAATCTAATCTTTAGGCTTATACATAATACTGCAGTCCACTCTCATAATATAGTGACATCGATTACCAGAGATTTAATACTATCGTTGATCCCCACATATCATAAGATATGTCTTGTTGGTCACATTCCAAACATTCAAAGTCCTTAATCGTGTATTCTCTTGAATACCTTAGTGAAAACATGAGTGCAGTTAAAAGTTAACACTTTCCACATACCAAAATCCTCAAAATTATTTATACTCAAACCATGATATCACTTAGTCCTTATATCAATCATGAGCTCATGAATACTATCAAACATTTAATTTTCTCCTTATCCCTTTATTCTGTGCATATCATCTAAATTCCAAAAATATCTGAATAACCTTTCATGGATACTAGTAACATTAATCATACACTTTCAAAACACAAGGAAAGACAACAGTGTAACAATCCATAGATGTCTCTTTATTCCAAAATTACACATGATAAACATGTAATCATTCCACTACATTCTCAAACCATTGACCGAGCTTCAAAAATTCTTTCATCTCACATATCATTTGTAGTCTCTTCATCATCATCCACATAAATACTACCCATATGACCATACTGATTCTCTTCATGAGTCTTTCCCTTAGGGCATTTGTTTGCATAATGCCCATACATTCCACATTTAAAACACTTAACCATTTTTGATGTCGTAGCAATACCATTATCCTCATCCATGGTGTTAACTGACCCTTTTCCTTTGCACTTACTTGCTTTGTGTCCTTCTTTTCCACACCCAAAGCATCTTCCAGTTCCCTTGAAACATTCTCCTTTATGCCTCTTCCCACATGATGTACATAGGGGAAATTGAACTTTCTTTCCTCTATGATCATCATGGAACTCCATCTTTCTCTTATTAGTCGAGTCAGGAAACATACCAAATTTTACTTTATTGATCATGTTGTGAGATTGCTGATTCGGCATAATAATGATGTTTGGACATCCAAATCCCATTTCATTTGGTTGCTCATGAAGAATATCATTCCATTGTCCATCATATCCTCCATTATTGTGAATCATCTTGTTTCCAGCCATTTTCTAAAACCCAAACAGAATAGTGTTAGATGAAAAAATCGTAATAAAGGGGGAGTAACTTAAATATCTACCATCTTTGGTTTAATCTAATATCGTTACCATAGTTCTAGAACTATATCCTATACGTATACTTATCCTTAGGGAAATCCCTAGACATACCTTAGAAATATCTCTAGGGATCTCACTAACGTTTTCGCATCCTAGTTTCCAAAGGTTGACTAAACCTTTCCTCTGATACCAACTGTAAAGACCCGAAGCTTATCGTACATGGACATTACATTACATTTGCGGAATACTTAGTACATAACAAAAATACACACACAAGGATCGTAATAGTTTAGTGTCTTTGGAAACTCGGAACGTAATCTTCTAATCCTGGTGAAAGATCTTCAAAATATCCCACAAAGATCTTCCTTTTTTTTTACCTAAAACCTTTCTTTATATCCTGGGGAAAAGAAAACATAAAAGGGTGAGCTCAAATGCTCAGTAAGGGTAAACAAAAGAAATATCAATCACATCATATACATAAGAACATAGCTTTTGGAAATCTTAACCTGCAAAAGAGCTCATAATATCATAACGTGGGATAAATCATAGAAGTGAAAATGAAATCATAACTTAAAACATTACTCATTGTGGCATACACACATAATCATAGAGAATCATTTCTTGTTAGTCAAGACTCATTGCCAAGACTATCTTAGTGGACAAAGTCCCTTTCTGAATCGAGTAATCCTCGTTTCAGTCCTGTTTCACTGAACCGGTATAACCTACCATTCCAGCCATGTCTATCTCATGAGATATAAAATCTTTACCCAATGCATTGGAGGGAGATATAGGTCCCACCCATCTCTTAATGAATCCTTTATTATGTGTGCCACAAAATCATAAATCATACATCATTGCATAACCCATGTAATAAAAATGGGATTCTTAAACAACATGACATCATAAAATCATTCATATAAGATAAAGGAATTCATAAAAATAATTCCATCACAACATAGTCAAATCAATGTAAAAATATGGATAGAAACAGAACCCTTTATTATCTTATATGTAAAATAATTTTGATAAAACACTTGAATTGAATTCTTGAGGAAAATATCCTTTCTTATTCAAAATCAATTTCTTTTCACAAAACATCGTGCAATTTTAAAAGAAAGAGATTTTATTGAAAATAGTCATGAAATCTTTTAGAGGAAGCTTCATGAAAATAAGGCTTTATAAAACAGTATAAATCCGTTCGTGCCGTATAAGTTAAAAAAAACATTCTTCGTACTTTTGTCGGAAAAGTCAAAAAGTACCTCGTACGGAAAAACGACAAAAGATTCCTTTCATATTCTTTACTAAAAACTCACCTAAGGGTAAAATTGGATTTAAACTATTTCAAGTGGATGGAAACAATATTACATATTGAGGGAACATGGATGTGGATGATAAAATACACCCCAGTAAATACTTACGAATAAACAATCTCGGATAAAAATGAGATTGTGATATTTCCCTTACCTTAGGTCCGATTTGCTTCGTATGTGTCCGAACCTCCTGTATAATGATTTAAATAATGTCACTGACTTATTACAGAATCATATTCATTGTTATGATATCATATATGGTTCACTTATATTATATTACCTGTTCTTTTGTAAATTCCATGTTAAAGAAGCGTTTTGGGTAAAATCGTTTCATTTATCGTAGGTGTTTTGACTTGTTGTTCTTGACATCATTATTACTTATATCATGATTTACTTACTTCCAGAATATAAAATATGGTTTATATATCATATATATTCAGTATATATATATATATAATAGGTAGATAAATAAAATGAAAAACACCGTTCATGGAGACGGTAGTCCGTACGTACGCATGAACGCTGTTTTCCTTTTCTTATTGTCTTGAAATGGAAGTAAGTTGATGACATACATATGTATATATATACATAAATCCAGTAGCTTTATAATGTCATATATTTCATTATTATTTCTTATATATACTTTATAATCATTCTTAAATGGTTAACACGGAGAATGAATCTCATCGCGTCGTGGAGACGGTATTCCGTACGTACGCACGCGCGGTGATTTCTTTTTCCGTAGGATGGATAGATGGTGAAATAGGGTTGTTTCATAATTATAATAACATATCAGTATATGAGTGATACTGATGTTATTACTTCATAATGAAACAACCTAATAAGAAGAAGTGGAAGAAGAAATAAAGATGAAAGAATTGGTAACGGTAATTACCTCTTCTTTGAAGTGCCTCTTTGAGACCTCCTCTTAAAGCACTAGAATTGGTCTTTGAGGAAGACCAGAACCTCTAGGATGTTGCTAGGGAAGTGGAGAAGAGATTTTGGCAGGGGTTGGCCGAGCTTGAGTGCTCAAATTGGTGTGAGGAGGAGGGGGAGGAGGTGTCCTTTTATAAGGGAGGAGAGGGGCACCTTAGGAATTCTTAAAATTATTAATTTATAATAAATCTAACCCCACTTCAAAACCTCCAAAAATGACTCATATTCGAAGCTTAGATGAGATAGGGTTGTAATCTCATCAACCAATCAAATTTAGACATGTTTGGATCTTATTTTAAACCTTATCAATTAGATTTAACTCTAAGTTAAATAATTTAACTTTTACCGTGTCTTTTTGTTTTCTTTCACTATATGGTTAATACACTTACTATAACATGCCAAACGAACCCCAAATTGTTTATTATTAATATATATATCCTTATCTAAGTCATTTGGCCGAACCTTAGATTTTTAGGAATAAAATAACAATTAATAATATAATATTTGATTTAAAAACTATTTTGTGTCAATTTTGACACTATTTGATATATGATTTTTGTGAAAGTCATAGCAGAATTAAATGTTCGAACCAAGTTGATTAAATTAACATTAATATATCATAGTAACCTAGAAAATTAGTGGAATTCATAAAAATTCTCAAATTACATTTATTTTGGTGTTTATAACATCAATTATGTCAATATTTCATAAATAAGATAATTACTGCATCATCTTTGTGTCATAAATTAATTAAATTATTTGATGTCTAAAAATTACAAATAAAATACCATTATGTAGGAAATCTTTGTATCTTTCTAATGAATATTTATAGTTGAATTTATCTTATGTATAACCCCATATTAAAAATGATTTACTTATTAAACTTTGATTTTAACTATTTTAACCCTTCTTTAAATAAATTAATAATAAATGTCCTAATCTAATCCAAGTGGGCCTAAATGGTCATATTTTATTCCTAAGTTTGTTTTTGGTCGAATTACACTTGTCCAATAGAATTAGGACATGTGTTAGGGTAATAGTAATATCATATTTACCCTTAGTTACCCTATTTACTATTAACCGCGGTAAAAAAAGTAAAAAGTTACTATTCACCAAAAAATTATTTTTATCTCATTGAACCACATTTTAGTCCTTGATATTAACCGTGTCTCTCGGATTTTCGAAATTCCATTCACAGAAGCGGCAAAATTAAGTTTTATGAAAAATTCAGTTTTTTTAACTACCACTTAGTAGTTTCACTATTCATCAAAAATTGATGTTTTTCAGAACAATGCCAAAATTTCATCCCAAGCTATATTTCATATTCCGAATTCAAAAATGAAGTCTATTTTACCAAATTCATAACATAAAAGTTGCATTAATTAATTTTATAATTAAATCCCGCTGTTAAAACAAATAGCGTGTTTTTACGAAACAATATCTATCAAAAGATTGACACTTGTTTATGTCTGGTTTAAATGTGAAATTACGTCCAATGACCAACATTGTATTAAATTGTAAAAATATATTCTAAATATACTTTAAAACTACTCAAATTAATAATTTATCACTATTAATTATTTCGATTAAAAAAGTTGTTTTTAATTATAATTTAGTAATTTTCACTATTCATCAGAATATGAAAGTTATCCGAAAAGTACAAAAATTTCACCTTAGGCTAAATTCGATACTCCGAATCCATAAATTAAGTCCATTTTGAAAAATAAAATTTACAAAATTTCAAAAAGTGGTTATTACTATTCACAACAGCTAGTTTTAATAATATCTTAATAGCATATCGTTGTTTAGCGAAACTTGGTGTTGCGTACAACACACGCTATCGAGGAAGGTCGCGATTGCGTGTAATGCAAGGCAAGTCAAGGATGTGTGTTGTGCAAGCTCCTTTTGGTGTAGCGTACAACACAAGACATTAATAAAATTAAAAAGAATATTTTTTATAAAATCTTGGGCTGTTACATTCTACCCCCCTTAAAATGAATTTCGCCCTCGAAATTCGTCGGGGTTATAAATGGTTTACTTTTCGAAAGTTTCTTTAATAAAAACCCACATCGTAAAAAGGAATATCAAAACCAATCTTTAAAAACAAAAGTATGAAACGTAACGGTTACCCAAATAAACTAATCATTGGGTTTCCACATAGGTGAAAATATGGATATGGAAGAGAAATCTAACCATCATGTTCTGATGGAGAGTGGTAGAGAACATGGCTATGGAAAAGCCAACAATCACAAATCCATAAATTTGTGACGATCTAAGGTACCATCCGATTCATCAGGTATAAGAGAACTAGGACAACATTTTTGGTTTTCAAGATCATTTCCCTAAAGTTAAAGAATTTGAATTAGAATAAATACTTACTTTATTTTGGTACAATCTCACTGTTGTTCGTGCCTTTAATAATTTCCACTTCATCTCTTAAATAAATGAAGTTGAATTTGTTATTCGTGAAGTGTTAGCAGATCATGTGATAGAATGACGGGTCATTCCATCTGCCTCAAACAAAAGGTTAGCAAAAATTATATACATAAGTCGATCTATAGTGGGATTAATCATATATGGTTCCTAAAATGGACTTATACTTCATATATCATACTGCTTAATATAATAAAACTAGTTTCTAATAAACAGGGACTTCCTGTAGGCCAGTGGTAGGCGATAAAGGCCAGTCGCACTTCGGTTGTGGGTTCGATTCCTACAGCCTTGTCCGAAGCGATGGGCTGTCGCCCGTCCTGCAGGTTGTCCCTTTTTCTAAAACTACGTTACTAAAACATCCCATCAATAATATCGAAAATCTTCTATCCTTAAACAATACTAACTTATGTCCAACATAATCCAATCTAATCTTTAGGCTTATACATAATACTGCAGTCCACTCTCATAATATAGTGACATCGATTACCAGAGATTTAATACTATCGTTGATCCCCACATATCATAAGATATGTCTTGTTGGTCACATTCCAAACATTCAAAGTCCTTAATCGTGTATTCTCTTGAATACCTTAGTGAAAACATGAGTGCAGTTAAAAGTTAACACTTTCCACATACCAAAATCCTCAAAATTATTTATACTCAAACCATGATATCACTTAGTCCTTATATCAATCATGAGCTCATGAATACTATCAAACATTTAATTTTCTCCTTATCCCTTTATTCTGTGCATATCATCTAAATTCCAAAAATATCTGAATAACCTTTCATGGATACTAGTAACATTAATCATACACTTTCAAAACACAAGGAAAGACAACAGTGTAACAATCCATAGATGTCTCTTTATTCCAAAATTACACATGATAAACATGTAATCATTCCACTACATTCTCAAACCATTGACCGAGCTTCAAAAATTCTTTCATCTCACATATCATTTGTAGTCTCTTCATCATCATCCACATAAATACTACCCATATGACCATACTGATTCTCTTCATGAGTCTTTCCCTTAGGGCATTTGTTTGCATAATGCCCATACATTCCACATTTAAAACACTTAACCATTTTTGATGTCGTAGCAATACCATTATCCTCATCCATGGTGTTAACTGACCCTTTTCCTTTGCACTTACTTGCTTTGTGTCCTTCTTTTCCACACCCAAAGCATCTTCCAGTTCCCTTGAAACATTCTCCTTTATGCCTCTTCCCACATGATGTACATAGGGGAAATTGAACTTTCTTTCCTCTATGATCATCATGGAACTCCATCTTTCTCTTATTAGTCGAGTCAGGAAACATACCAAATTTTACTTTATTGATCATGTTGTGAGATTGCTGATTCGGCATAATAATGATGTTTGGACATCCAAATCCCATTTCATTTGGTTGCTCATGAAGAATATCATTCCATTGTCCATCATATCCTCCATTATTGTGAATCATCTTGTTTCCAGCCATTTTCTAAAACCCAAACAGAATAGTGTTAGATGAAAAAATCGTAATAAAGGGGGAGTAACTTAAATATCTACCATCTTTGGTTTAATCTAATATCGTTACCATAGTTCTAGAACTATATCCTATACGTATACTTATCCTTAGGGAAATCCCTAGACATACCTTAGAAATATCTCTAGGGATCTCACTAACGTTTTCGCATCCTAGTTTCCAAAGGTTGACTAAACCTTTCCTCTGATACCAACTGTAAAGACCCGAAGCTTATCGTACATGGACATTACATTACATTTGCGGAATACTTAGTACATAACAAAAATACACACACAAGGATCGTAATAGTTTAGTGTCTTTGGAAACTCGGAACGTAATCTTCTAATCCTGGTGAAAGATCTTCAAAATATCCCACAAAGATCTTCCTTTTTTTTTACCTAAAACCTTTCTTTATATCCTGGGGAAAAGAAAACATAAAAGGGTGAGCTCAAATGCTCAGTAAGGGTAAACAAAAGAAATATCAATCACATCATATACATAAGAACATAGCTTTTGGAAATCTTAACCTGCAAAAGAGCTCATAATATCATAACGTGGGATAAATCATAGAAGTGAAAATGAAATCATAACTTAAAACATTACTCATTGTGGCATACACACATAATCATAGAGAATCATTTCTTGTTAGTCAAGACTCATTGCCAAGACTATCTTAGTGGACAAAGTCCCTTTCTGAATCGAGTAATCCTCGTTTCAGTCCTGTTTCACTGAACCGGTATAACCTACCATTCCAGCCATGTCTATCTCATGAGATATAAAATCTTTACCCAATGCATTGGAGGGAGATATAGGTCCCACCCATCTCTTAATGAATCCTTTATTATGTGTGCCACAAAATCATAAATCATACATCATTGCATAACCCATGTAATAAAAATGGGATTCTTAAACAACATGACATCATAAAATCATTCATATAAGATAAAGGAATTCATAAAAATAATTCCATCACAACATAGTCAAATCAATGTAAAAATATGGATAGAAACAGAACCCTTTATTATCTTATATGTAAAATAATTTTGATAAAACACTTGAATTGAATTCTTGAGGAAAATATCCTTTCTTATTCAAAATCAATTTCTTTTCACAAAACATCGTGCAATTTTAAAAGAAAGAGATTTTATTGAAAATAGTCATGAAATCTTTTAGAGGAAGCTTCATGAAAATAAGGCTTTATAAAACAGTATAAATCCGTTCGTGCCGTATAAGTTAAAAAAAACATTCTTCGTACTTTTGTCGGAAAAGTCAAAAAGTACCTCGTACGGAAAAACGACAAAAGATTCCTTTCATATTCTTTACTAAAAACTCACCTAAGGGTAAAATTGGATTTAAACTATTTCAAGTGGATGGAAACAATATTACATATTGAGGGAACATGGATGTGGATGATAAAATACACCCCAGTAAATACTTACGAATAAACAATCTCGGATAAAAATGAGATTGTGATATTTCCCTTACCTTAGGTCCGATTTGCTTCGTATGTGTCCGAACCTCCTGTATAATGATTTAAATAATGTCACTGACTTATTACAGAATCATATTCATTGTTATGATATCATATATGGTTCACTTATATTATATTACCTGTTCTTTTGTAAATTCCATGTTAAAGAAGCGTTTTGGGTAAAATCGTTTCATTTATCGTAGGTGTTTTGACTTGTTGTTCTTGACATCATTATTACTTATATCATGATTTACTTACTTCCAGAATATAAAATATGGTTTATATATCATATATATTCAGTATATATATATATATAATAGGTAGATAAATAAAATGAAAAACACCGTTCATGGAGACGGTAGTCCGTACGTACGCATGAACGCTGTTTTCCTTTTCTTATTGTCTTGAAATGGAAGTAAGTTGATGACATACATATGTATATATATACATAAATCCAGTAGCTTTATAATGTCATATATTTCATTATTATTTCTTATATATACTTTATAATCATTCTTAAATGGTTAACACGGAGAATGAATCTCATCGCGTCGTGGAGACGGTATTCCGTACGTACGCACGCGCGGTGATTTCTTTTTCCGTAGGATGGATAGATGGTGAAATAGGGTTGTTTCATAATTATAATAACATATCAGTATATGAGTGATACTGATGTTATTACTTCATAATGAAACAACCTAATAAGAAGAAGTGGAAGAAGAAATAAAGATGAAAGAATTGGTAACGGTAATTACCTCTTCTTTGAAGTGCCTCTTTGAGACCTCCTCTTAAAGCACTAGAATTGGTCTTTGAGGAAGACCAGAACCTCTAGGATGTTGCTAGGGAAGTGGAGAAGAGATTTTGGCAGGGGTTGGCCGAGCTTGAGTGCTCAAATTGGTGTGAGGAGGAGGGGGAGGAGGTGTCCTTTTATAAGGGAGGAGAGGGGCACCTTAGGAATTCTTAAAATTATTAATTTATAATAAATCTAACCCCACTTCAAAACCTCCAAAAATGACTCATATTCGAAGCTTAGATGAGATAGGGTTGTAATCTCATCAACCAATCAAATTTAGACATGTTTGGATCTTATTTTAAACCTTATCAATTAGATTTAACTCTAAGTTAAATAATTTAACTTTTACCGTGTCTTTTTGTTTTCTTTCACTATATGGTTAATACACTTACTATAACATGCCAAACGAACCCCAAATTGTTTATTATTAATATATATATCCTTATCTAAGTCATTTGGCCGAACCTTAGATTTTTAGGAATAAAATAACAATTAATAATATAATATTTGATTTAAAAACTATTTTGTGTCAATTTTGACACTATTTGATATATGATTTTTGTGAAAGTCATAGCAGAATTAAATGTTCGAACCAAGTTGATTAAATTAACATTAATATATCATAGTAACCTAGAAAATTAGTGGAATTCATAAAAATTCTCAAATTACATTTATTTTGGTGTTTATAACATCAATTATGTCAATATTTCATAAATAAGATAATTACTGCATCATCTTTGTGTCATAAATTAATTAAATTATTTGATGTCTAAAAATTACAAATAAAATACCATTATGTAGGAAATCTTTTTATCTTTCTAATGAATATTTATAGTTGAATTTATCTTATGTATAACCCCATATTAAAAATGATTTACTTATTAAACTTTGATTTTAACTATTTTAACCCTTCTTTAAATAAATTAATAATAAATGTCCTAATCTAATCCAAGTGGGCCTAAATGGTCATATTTTATTCCTAAGTTTGTTTTTGGTCGAATTACACTTGTCCAATAGAATTAGGACATGTGTTAGGGTAATAGTAATATCATATTTACCCTTAGTTACCCTATTTACTATTAACCGCGGTAAAAAAAGTAAAAAGTTACTATTCACCAAAAAATTATTTTTATCTCATTGAACCACATTTTAGTCCTTGATATTAACCGTGTCTCTCGGATTTTCGAAATTCCATTCACAGAAGCGGCAAAATTAAGTTTTATGAAAAATTCAGTTTTTTTAACTACCACTTAGTAGTTTCACTATTCATCAAAAATTGATGTTTTTCAGAACAATGCCAAAATTTCATCCCAAGCTATATTTCATATTCCGAATTCAAAAATGAAGTCTATTTTACCAAATTCATAACATAAAAGTTGCATTAATTAATTTTATAATTAAATCCCGCTGTTAAAACAAATAGCGTGTTTTTACGAAACAATATCTATCAAAAGATTGACACTTGTTTATGTCTGGTTTAAATGTGAAATTACGTCCAATGACCAACATTGTATTAAATTGTAAAAATATATTCTAAATATACTTTAAAACTACTCAAATTAATAAGTTATCACTATTAATTATTTCGATTAAAAAAGTTGTTTTTAATTATAATTTAGTAATTTTCACTATTCATCAGAATATGAAAGTTATCCGAAAAGTACAAAAATTTCACCTTAGGCTAAATTCGATACTCCGAATCCATAAATTAAGTCCATTTTGAAAAATAAAATTTACAAAATTTCAAAAAGTGGTTATTACTATTCACAACAGCTAGTTTTAATAATATCTTAATAGCATATCGTTGTTTAGCGAAACTTGGTGTTGCGTACAACACACGCTATCGAGGAAGGTCGCGATTGCGTGTAATGCAAGGCAAGTCAAGGATGTGTGTTGTGCAAGCTCCTTTTGGTGTAGCGTACAACACAAGACATTAATAAAATTAAAAAGAATATTTTTTATAAAATCTTGGGCTGTTACATACATCCTCATACTTCATTACAGAAAAATATCCTTTCCTAGGACTAATCAACTTCTGAGCAAATTTGAACAACAGTCTTGTGTCCTCATCCAATTCATCTACTGTTTCCCTTTTCTTGGTTCCATTTCCTGTTAATATTTCCAAGGCATTCTTCGGGTTAAATATGTCAATTGTTTGGGGAGGGAATCTCTGGTAGTAATCACAAATCCCTTCATGTGGAATTCTCAGGCATGCATCCCATAACCTTGAAGAGAATGAACACTTTTGTCCATTTATCCAGCTTGTCACCACAAAACATTCTCCAGCATTAAAGGAAAACATTACATACTAGTAAAATTGAGATACCAACCTCGGATAAATCGGTCTATCATTTATAGAGAACCATTCGAGCAATCCATATTCTCTTAATATTTCCAGGACCAAAGACTTGATAGTAAACAAACACTCAGGGTAGATCTCCTTTTCAAGAACTACAGTACAACTTACTTGGTTCGGATTTAGAGGTCCTTTAGGTGCTATCCACGGTGCCCGCTTCTTTTTCTTAGAGAATCACTTCTCATATGAGGGTGAAGATGGACACATCATCCTTGGCATTCACTGATGGTTCATACGAGAGAGAAGGAGAGAAGGTTTGCAAGATTGAGAATGTTCAGGAGAGAGTTCGGGTGAAAAATCGAATGAAAACCCTTTTTTATCATTTGGGAATGTCAAACGTCATAAAAATAAAACCGCGGGAAAGTAAACAACGGTGAAATAAAAATTACCCCTATACGGATTAAAATAAATATATAAATAATCTTCACGGTGAGACTACGAGTAGGCATTACGGTGCGATGAAAAATAGTCGTCACGGTGAGACAGTTGGTGGTCATCCCGATGAGACAGTGAACATTCTGTGCAGTCACAGTGCGATAGTTAGTGAACTATTCTATCACAGTGAGATAGTTAAGTGATAGACCGTGAACACAAGGTGTTAACTATGAGACCGTAAACATGAAACAGTAACTGAGAAAATGTGAATCATGAAACTGTAAAGTAGAATATAGTAAAATAGTAAATAGTAAGATCTATAATATTTCTATTTATGGTTAATCATACCAAGATCATGTATGATGTAGTCTAATCTCTTAGAATTTAATGGTTTAGTGAATATATCAGCAATTTGATATTCAATACCAATGAACTCTAAAGTGATATCACTTTTTTTGGTAATGATCCCTCAAAAAGTGATGTCTTACATCAATATGATTTGTCCTAGAATGTGAAATAGGATTCTTTGAAATGTTAATAGCATCTGTGTTGTCACAATTTATTAGTACATGTGTAAATTGATATCCATAGATGAGTAATGTGTGTTTCATCTACAAAATTTGTGCACAACAACTGCAAGCAGCTATGTATTATGCTTCTGCAGTAGATAATGCAACATGATGTTGTTTCTTACTACACCATGATACTAGTGACTTTCCTAAAAGGTGACATGTTCCAGAGGTGTGTTTTCTATCTAACTTACATCTAGAAAAATCAGCATCATAATAACTAACTAATTCAAATTATAGTCCTTTTGGATAGAATAATCCCAAATTGGGAGTATTCTTGAGGTATATGAAAATTCTCGTTACAACATTTAAATGTGATTCTATAGGGTTTTCTTGAAAATAAGCACACATACACACACCAAACATAATACCAGGACGACTAGCAGTCAAGTGGATTAGACTTCCAATCATTCCTCCATAAGTGGTTTGATCAATAGATTTTCCATCTTCATCAAGATCAAAATTACAGGTGGTACTCATGGGAGTGTCACTTCTTTTTGTTCTATCCAATCCAAAACGTTTTAATAGATCTCTAGTATACTTAATTTGAGTCAAAATAATTCCATCATTGTTTTGAAAGATTTGGAATCCAAGAAGGAATTTAAGTTCACCCACTAAACTCATTTCAAATTTGTTTTGCATTATTTTAGAAAAATCAGTACACAAAGAAGTTTTTGAAGATCCAAAAATAATATCATATACATATATTTGAAAAACTAAAACATCTATAGAAATTCATTTTATAAAAAAGATAGTATTAACTATTCCTTTTATAAAACCTTTAAAAATTATAAAAGTACTTAATTTGTCGTACCAAGATCTTGGGACTTTCTTTAAACCATATAAAGCTTTTGATAATTTAAAAATATTATTTGGAAAATTAGGGTTTGTAAATCCAGGTGGATGTTCAACAAAAACATCCTCAGCTATATACCCATTTAAGAATGCACTCTTCACATCCATTTTATATAGTTTAAAATTCAGATGTGTAGCATAAGAAAGTAGGATCCTAATGGCTTCTAATCTGTCCAATGAAGCAAAAGTCTCCTCATAGTCAATTACTTCCTCTTGACTATAGACTAGTGCAACTAACATATCTTTGTTTCTAACTATATTTCCAGATTCATCTACATTATTTCTAAACAACCATTTATTGCCTATGGTGAAAGTTTCCTTAGTTCTTTCTACTAGTTTCTAAACATTATTCCATTCAAATTGATTAAGTTTTTATTTCATAGAAATTACCCAAAATTCATCATTAATAGCATCATCAATGTTTTTAGGTTCAAGATGTGACAAGAAGGTTTGATGTTAAACTTGATTTCTAAGAGAAGATCTAGTCTATGTCCCTCTATCTAGATTTCCTAAAACATCATCTAAAGGATGATTCTTTAGAATCCTAGTTGATCTAGTAAAGGAATGGCTATAAATTTTAGGTTCTTCTCAAGGTTTGAGTTCATTAGAGGCAGATTCTGGAATATTTACAGAACTTGATGTTTTTATAGTAGGTTCATTAGAATTATCATTAATGTTCAGAATAGATAGGTCTTCTTCAAGATTTTCAAGAGATGATTTATGTTCATGTGGATCAGTTTCATCAAATATGATGTGAACATATTCTTCCACACATTTTTTTCTTTTATTAAAAACTCTATAGGCTTTGCTAGTTAAATAATAACCAAGAAAAATTCCTTCATAACTCTTAGAAGTGAACTTATCCAGATTATCCTTGGTATTGAGAACAAAGAACATTCAACAAAAGACTCTAATGTATCTAACTTTAGGTTTTCTATTATTCCATAATTCATAATGGGTATTTTTGAGAACAAGTCTGACTAAGACACTATTGATGATATAACAAGCTATATTTACAGATTCAGCCCAAAAATAAATAGGCAGGTCATACTAATTAAGCATGGTTCTTGCAATTTATTGAAGGGTTCTATTTCTTCTTTCTACAACACCATTCTGTTGAGGTGTCCTAAGGGAAGATAAATTGTGAGTATAGCCATTTTGTGAGCAGAAGGAGTCAAACTCATGATTTTCAAACTCACAGCCATGATCACTTCTTAGGGTCTTAATCTTAAGTCCACTATGGTTTTCTATAGACTTGGAGTTTTTAACAAAGTAAGAACAAGCTTCACTTTTTTGATCCAAGAATTATACCCAAGTATATCTAGAAAAGTAATCTACTAAGACATAGACATAGTGCTTCCCATTTAAACTAGAAACTCTTAAGGGTCTAAACATGTCCTTGTGAACCAACTCGAGAGGTTGATAATTTGACACTTTTTTCTTTGGTTTGAAATAGATTTTTAGTTTCTTTCCTTTTTGATAGGGATTACAAACTTTGTCTTTTGGAAACTCATGTTTTCGAAAGTATCTAACTATGTTTTTCCTAGTAAGTTTTCTAAGTGAGTGTATATTACAGTGTCATAATATTTTATTCCATAACCAAGACTCTTTATGAAAAGCATTTAAACAAGTAATATTTTTCTTAGCCAAGGAATTTAAATCAACTGCATAAACATTTTCATTTCTCAAAGAAGAAAATACTAAAACATTATTTGAATTAAAAACTTAAAAACATTACCAGAATAATTTTAAAATTTAACATTAAACCCATCATCACATAATTGAGATATACTTAGAAATTTATATTTTAACCCATCAAAAAATAAAACTTTAGAAATTAAAATTGTATCAATGGTACCAATCTGGCCTAGGATGATGATTTTTCCTTTAGAATTATCACCAAAGGTGACATAACCTCCATCAAAATTTATTAAGCTCTCAAAGCATGAATAATCCCAAGACATATTTCTTGAACATCCACTGTCCAAATACCATGTCTCGTTATGGGAACTCTTCAAACATGTTTCTTACAAAACAGTTTTAAATAGAGAATGATTTTGGTACCCAGATTCTCTTGGGTCTAGAAAGGTTATCAATCAAATCTTTAGGTAAGAAACTTTGTTCTATGGGTCTCATATAATCAATATATTCAACATATTTTGAAAGATAAACTCTATTTGATTTATAATTATGTGAATAAATAGTTGAAGCATATGAATTTCTATAACTAGAACTAGCATAATTTTGTCCATATTTAGGAACAAATCTAGTTTTAGTGAACTGTCTTTTTCCTGGTTGGTAGCCTATTCTAGTAGTGTATTTTGGTGCCACTTGCTTTCCTATCATTTGAGTTAGAGAATCCTTTCCATTTGTGAACTTTTATAAGTCATTTCAAAGATTCTCATTAGACATTTTTTGTTCTGTATTTTCCTTTAACAGTTGAGATTTATTTTCTTTTTCTATATCAAGGGAGGATTTAACAATAGTAGTGAGAGCATTATATTTCTATTATGACTTATATTTTTCTTCAAGTTCATTACATGTTTCTTCCATCATGTTATAGTATTCAAATAATTCAGCTTTAGTCATGTCTTCAGGATCAGAATCAGATTCAGCATCAACTCCAGAATAATAGGAATTTAAAATAAAAGTATCTAAGGATACCTCGGATGTGTTGGTCATGATACACATGTTGGCACGATTCTTTTCAGGATAAGAAACATAAGATTCACTTGTGCTGGTTTTTGAAGCAGTCCAGGTATCTTTTATAGCTTTCTTATACTTACTGTCCTTGTAGTCATGTTTCTTCTTGAACATCAGTTTTGGACAATAAGATTTTATGTGATCTTATCTTTTTCATTCATAGCAGACTACTTCATCACTTTTATCTGGATTTTTCCAATAATTTTTCTAGTGACATTTGTTGTCAAATTTACCATTGTAGTATGTTTTTCTAAAAAAATTCTTCTTCCTATAGAATTTTTGAAACCTCCTGGCTATCTGATCCATTTTAGCATCACTGTCAGAGTCTGAATCGTCACTTGTATAACTTTTAGTTTTTATTTGATCTTTGTCTTTGTCCTTGATCTTTGAAGCAGTAGAATTAAATTCCACGGATTTTCTCTTGGGTTCATCATATTCTTCCTTATTCCCCCTGAGTTCTTCCTCATACATCATAATCTTACCAATTAGTTCTTTAACAGGCAGAGCTCCAATGTCACATGATTCTCTGATTGAAACAGAAGTGCCTCTCCATCTATCTAGAAAACATCTCAGTATCCTCATGATTTGTTCCTTTGCTAGAACTGCCTTTCCAAGTGAACTCATTGTATTGACTATTTCTTTGAACCTGAGATACATATCAGAAATAGGTTCATCAGTCTTCATTTTAAAATGATCATATTTAATAGTATAAGTATTTAATCTCATTTCTTTAACATTAGTTGTTCCCTCATGAGAAACACCTAAAGTATCCCATATTTTATAAGCTGTTTTACAGGAAGATATTCTATTGAATTCCTCATCCCCTAATGCACAATACAAAGCATTCATATCTTTATAGTTATTATTGTATGCTACTTTAGTAGGTTCATCCCAAGTAGTTATTTCAGTTTCTGGAATTTTATAATGAGATTCTATAGCAGTACGGATATCAAAACCCATACTTTCTAAATGTATTTTCATCTTACGTTTACACTAGGCATAGTTTGTACCATTGAAGAAAGGTGGCCTATTGGTAGAAGCACCTTCTAGTCTATTTTCCATAGCTATATTTTAGAAAGAATATTTAAATAGATAAAATTTAGAACAAATAGAAATTTAAGATTTTTAAATTTGCAACTAAAATAATAGTTGAAAAACTGAATGTTTTGAAAACATGTATTAATAAAAACATATCTGATACCAAATGTTGGTCGGAGTGGACACTCAAGATGGGGGGGGGGTGAATTGATTTCCAATCAAGATTTCTGGTAAAATATTTTCTATTAAAATCCCCCAATTAAAAAAAAAGATAAACTATAGTGAATTTGTAAAATTGTAATGGTTCAATTAGATTCTCAAAAGATTGATTAGTCCTCATTTAATCTAATCAGAAGATTAAATTACCTTTTGAAACTAACCTAATGATTTACAATAGATAAAAAAACTTTCTAGATTAACTATCAAAGTAACTTTAAAACAGATTTTGTATTTCAAAGTAACAGCAGCAGAATATAAATTAGATATTGTATACTTTAAACTTAAAATAAAATGAACAACAGATATAACCAAGAGGTTTAGTCTCAATACGAGACTTATTCCTCTCAAATTTATATATACAAGTGATCCACACACTAGATCGGGGTCAATAATAGTACACGACTGTCCAGGCCACGCATGGACCTCTACCACTATTCTTCGTGGTAAAACAAAGATAACAGCGCATAGGCTGTCCAGGTCCTACTGGACCTCTACCACTATCCTCAGTGGGACACAAGAAGGTGTAGAAAGTTTGGAATGAGGATTTAGTATCCCCCCATCTAGTGCAGGAGACAATATTTGTGTAAGATATATAGAGTACAAACACTACTCAAAAAAGTAAATAATGAAATCACTTAGAGAGAGTATATGAAAGTTTATAAATCTCTAGTGATTAGCAGTGCAGCTCTGGACTCATTGGATTCCAAAAAAATTCTTCTAAGTCCTCTGGTTTTTCTGTAGAAAAACAGAGTGCCTTTGTTCATCTTGGTGTCTTTCACATGTGAAGAAATTCTCTTGATTCTTTGTGTGTTCTTCAGTTGTGTTGGATTGCACACAAGAGAGTTCTTTGAAGATATTGCAATGTGTTCTTCGGTGCTCATGATTTCTCTTCTGTTCAGTATAGAGAACTTCGCGTGTATTTTCTGTAGCTTCTCATATATTCTGGTATGTGTATTTTTGTGTGTGTGTGTGTGTAATACTCCTTATATTCCTCGAGATATGACAATAGGAATGATTTCCTTTCCATAGGTACGAGGTACGGTTTCCTGACATGCCACAACTATCATTAAATAACATTAATTGCATTAAAAACATAAAATATGACCGTTAGTATTATTTAAATAATATTGACAAAAAGGTTAAGAAATGGAGTCACAATTATTATGTAAACGGTGTCTCCATGAACCGGTATGTCCTTTACTGTGTCTCCTTGACGGTGTGTGCTTCACGGTGTGTCCTTCACGGTGTCTCCTTGTCACAGTGTCTGAGTCACGGTGTCTGAATCACAGTGTCTGAGTCACGGTGTTTGAATCACGATGTCTGAGTCCCGGTGTCTGAGTCACGGTGTCTAACTCATGATGTGTCCTTCACAGTGTGTCCATCACGGTGTCTGGGTCACTGTGTCTAAGACATAGAATTCGCGGTGTCAGGCTTACTGTGTTTGTCTTACACTTCACGGTGTCTGTGTCTTGCACACAGTCTGTCTTACTGTGTCAAACTTCATGTTGTCTTGATACTTAGAAAAATAACTGTATTCAAACTTAAACAGTAATATGCATAATATGAATTAATCATAACCATTATTGAGTAAGAGAACCTGAAACATAAATACAAGGGTTTGATAAGATAAGTAAGATTTGTGATCATGCATAAGATTTGTACATAATAATGAGATTAATTAACAGTAATAATATTTGTTATGATTCATAATATTTGTAGATAATAATGAGATTAATTAATAGTAATACAATTTTTTATCATTAAAACATGATTAATAAATGTGGAGTCCAACACTTTTCATTCAAATATAGTATTAATAATTGATATTATGCATATTTATAATGTGAAGTAATATTTCAAATATATTTGGATCTATATAAAATATGTGCATAGTAATATCATTTCACTTATGTGCTACCATAATATATTTGTTAACAAATAGTATTTGAAAATAAAATTTGATTTTTCACAAGGTTTATTATTTAAAAAATAATATTTCATTTTTTAATAAGGGATAATGATTTTAAAAAATTATCTCTTATAAAATATTGTATGCGAGATATTTGTTAATGTATGAGGATTCTAGATTCCATCACTGATAAGTGGTATATTTTAATGCATAAATTCCTCTTTATATTGCACCAAACATGTATAATACCTTATCAGATAAGGTGGTAAATGAGTTCTTCGTTAGATATTCCTAAAAATAAGAAATGTGTGTTATTTCCTATAAATAACTAATTTTGTGTTTATTAGCATGATTCTATACGTATATTAATTTTTTAAGAGGATTGTGGGAGTAAATTTTCTTTTTAATAATCAATAAGTATAAAAAATAAAATATTATAACAACCAAAATTAAAAGATAATGTCATTTTATATTCTAAAATATTTTAGTATGCATTTTTGAATAATGAAAATGTTCAGTGTTACATTTAGTTACTAAAATGATATAAATTTTTTTGGAAAGAATATTTTGATATAGATGATGGTGATAAAATTATAAAGAGTTATACATAACTATCAATGACTATTAACATTATTAAATGTGATATTATTACATAAAAAGATTGAATACTAAAAATATTTTAACATTAGGAATATGTTTCCAATATATAACAATTATTAAAAAATAAATTTTTTTGTAGATGATAAACATTATGAAATCATAGTGGGGGGTTTTATCATATCATCACATATGTATATGGAAGGAATTACATTAAATTTTTCTGAGTTTAACAAAGCTAAAATGTGAAATAATTATAAGGTATCTTTGAAGGTATATCATAAAGGATATGATTATATGGGTTCTAATTTATGGTTTTTAGTATTATTATTTATGTTTATTTATATATTTTGTATCAGGTTTTGAATAATCCATATACACTTTATTATATGTTCTTGTTAGTTGCACCTCACATATAAATTGGATTAATACTTGACCTCTAAAATTATGAATTTGGGTTATTACTAATTGATGTTTATCAAGTAATATTATAGGATACGATGAAATGATAATATAATCATATCAAATAAAAGTGTTTTCTATGATAGATGACCCATGAAGTATACCACATAGAGGGTTAAATATATGTCATCTATATTTTAGGAGTTTATGTTTCATATTTGGATATTTACAACATATGATTTTAGACAAGACACCTAGAATGAGAACTATTTTACTTTGATAGAATTATTATAGTAGCCTTTCAATTAAGCATATCAAATGTTGTTTGGGTATTTTTTTATCATGTCATCCCTTACGCTTAATAAAGATGATATTTTTCATCTTTTTTGATGAGAATGACATATGGGCCCTAGATTGAGATTGATTGAAGAGGGTATAACCTTACCTTGATAATTGAAATTTAATGTGATTATATATAACATTTGAGAAATACTATGTGACATGAATTGACCCTTTTGGACCCCACATGGGTTAGTGGTAACCCAAGTGTGCCACACCAAACCTACCATTAATAGGCCAAGGATAGACAACTACCACTACGAAGGAATACATCACATAGGATGTCTTAAACTAATAAAAAACTAAACAACTGTATTTACTGAGAGAATTTTTTTATAATATAACACTAGATACATGAATCATATATAAGAAACCATGTATGTAACATATACTAATAATTCAAATAGCTTGACATATGCGTCATCCAAAATAAAGGGAAAAATAAAATGTCATAATAACCAAAATAGAAACACACTATGATTGATTGATAATGGGAACTCTATATCACTTCATCACCTAAATCATTCACTATTTCATAATTTTTCCCAGTATGGCTTGAGTCTAACTAACTCAATCCCTCCTCCATTGTCCTGGGTTAGGTGACAAGCTCTAAATTTCCTAACTAATATAAGAGGCCTTGGCTTATGTACCAATACACACACAACCATGTCCATGCTGAAGTGAATAGGAATAATAATAAAATATGAAAAATCTATAGAATAAACCATTCATGGAAATCATCTATGTAGTGAAAAATAATAAAAAATTAATCTAAAATGAAAATAGGAAAAAACACACCCGACTAAAAATATGTCCCATCCACAAAAACTAGAAAATTAATTTGCTGAGAAAGTCTTTCTCCATATATCCATATTCTAACCACAATAAGAAGTAAAATTCACCCATATATCCATAAGATTCACATTAATCTCTACCAACCTATCATTAATCTATATTAGATATGACACATATTGGAAAATCCCATGTAGGGGTGAGTATATACATAACCAGCAGGATGCCCCGAAAGCCAAAGAGTAGGAAATAATAGACATGATATATGTAAAAATATCAATCCATAGTAACATGTAAATGATAAAAAATATATAAGGATATATTCCCCCAAATTAAACCTGGCTGGAAGAGAAATTTGATCTCCATCTCATATTCCATCCTATGAAATGATCCTGCCATTAGTTTTAAGAGATCCATCCATGATTCACATCATGGAACATGTATATATAAAGAACCATCCATTTCAAACCACAAATTACCAAAATGGGTCAATGTATATGGTAAAAAAATCTAGTAAGAGGACTTATTCCATTGATTAATAAGATGGCTCCACTTAGTTGATAGATTGAGGATCCATGCCTTGTTCTAATATGAGGGTTCCACTCTGATAATGGAGGCCCAATTCAATGACTTTATAGGATGGTTAAACATTAACGGTTGTCGAACCATGACCTATCTCCACCAGAGGGTTCCACTCGAATAGTATAGGACCCATGACCAAAATGTTCCAGAGGGTTCCAGGATACAAATATATATATATATATATATATATATATATACATATAGGACCCATGCATTGTCCCAACATGATGGATCCACTTTATGGGTAGCGGACCCATGCCCTGTCATGGTTGGATTGTTCCTCTCTATTGGTATAGGACCCATGTCTATAATCCAAAGGAGTGTTCCAATCTAAATATGTGTAGATATAGGACTTGTTACTTGTCCCTTTATGAGGGTTCCACTCTATGGGTATAGGACCCATGCCCCATCCTTGCAGGAGGCTTCTACACCGATTATCCCATATAATCACTTCCATTATAGAGTGTCTCCTAAAGAATCAACACAATAAAAACAACTCACATCATATCCCAAAATCCAGTTATAATGTCATAATCATTTTCTAAATGGATAAAATCTGGATAGGCTACATACTAAAAAAATTATGTGTTCAAATAAATGAGACATGAGAGGTAAAAGTTTGTGGAAGAAAAAAGGACGTACACAGTGCCTAGGGGGACCCACAAAGTGTGTGGTCCCACCATACTTCCTATTCATGTATATTATATCATATGGATATATTTTCATGTAGATATACAAGTCATGTAAAAGTCTCATATGGTGCGTCTCATCCACCCTGGGCCCACCCATGTTCTCGTGGCCATGCCATGTAGTCTTGCACATGCCTGTGTACTCCCACACACGGTGTGTACTCCAACACATAGTTCTTACCATATGATTATCTCACCTAACCTGCCTAACCGGGGAGGTTCACAAGGTATATGTCCCATCCATATGGATTTTGATGATGATATTTACTAGAAAAAATAGTGTTTATACTATCTAGGTACTAAAATGTGTGTATTCATTAGCTATAATGTCATGTAGTTTAAATTTTCACATAACATCATATCATATACTATATTTATAGATCTATGAATTCTACATAGACTTTTATCTTCAGGACACCCAAAATCATTTCTAATCTCCATAAATCTCTTGTTCTGACCATCCATTGGCTATAAAATTTAATCTATCTATCCCTTACAAACCTGTTGTGCACTGCTGCATCTCTGGTTATCATCCATTACCTCATCTGATTCCCACTCCATGGATTAATCACCCTAATCATTCCATATTTCCAAATCTATCCCCAATTCATCAATCTATTCATCAAAATTGAATCCATATTGAATATGGGGGTTTGATTGAATTCGATCTAGCTACACTATTGTTGAATTGTGATCCAATGGTTCAATAACGATGAATGTGAAAAAAGGGAGGGGTAAAAGAATAATATATAGGGGTGAACCAATCATTGTCCAATATTTCATGGACAAATAATATCGATCAAGGAATATTGTTTGAGGAAA
This sequence comes from Viscum album, assembly GCA_963277665.1. Taxonomy (NCBI): domain Eukaryota; kingdom Viridiplantae; phylum Streptophyta; class Magnoliopsida; order Santalales; family Viscaceae; genus Viscum; species Viscum album. The sequence goes on from OY728157.1 coordinate 1,817,444,238, forward strand.
TACAACATAATGCGGGTAAACCAATTATGTATCCAAATTAATTTGATTTGGGAACAGGAAAATGTTCTTATCTGATATAGATCTGATAAATTTAAATGATCATTTTTAATATTTTTATTCATGGTGGTGGAAATGAAAAAAATAAAAATCCTCCTCAATTTATATCAATTGTTGGTGAATAGTTCTACTTCAATTGAAGGAGGAAGTTCTATTTTGTTCACTTTATCACAATTTGCCTTCATCTAGTTGATGATAGTCACCAGATCTATATCTTCTAATGACATAAGGGATATGGTATTCACTACACATGGAGTGTGTAATACATACTTGTATCTCCAGATTCGAAAAGGTTTAAGTGATTAAAGGGGAATACCCTTGATATGAAATGGGTACGGTATTCACTACACAATTGTACTGGCATGGGAAATTGTAGTGAAATTAAGGATACATAATTGCATAACATAAAAACTCATAAAATAGTTTTATGAGGGATAATGGGGCCTCACGTCGTTTGACAATAAATTTTTTAGTAATTGGCATATGGAATAACCTATCGCACCATGAGGAAATGTTGATAAAATACACAAGATAAGGAAGATACATGAATAAAGAGGAGAAAAGAAAAGATCCCTTACATGAGAATGTGACTCAAAATTATTGGGGGGGGGGTATTCTTGAAAGAATAAGGGTGATAGAGGAGGACTCTGGAGAGTAGTGGGTATAGTATGTATGTTATATGTGGATTCTGAGTGATGATAATGTTTAGCCTTGGTAGGTTTATATTGGAAAACAAAAGTATTTCATTAATATTTAGGTTTTAGACTCCACATAATAAATAAGAAAAACCACAAAACGTCCCATGTATTTTTCTAATGGTTTAGGAGAAATGGGATTTGATTCCATTATTTTATATGTCTATAGTAAGAACATTATAAATTAATAACATTTCTTATGTTGAGGTTATTTTTTACTCTTAAAGACATTATTTTAAAACCATAAAATATATTAATGGTTTTGGAGGATTCATAAATTTATATTATATTAATAAAATAAATTTAAAATTACATTATTATAATGTTAAAACATATATATAGCTAAGGATTCCATTTAAAATACTTATTACATTAGTTTTGGTTCATTATTATCTCATAATACACAATCTATCTTTAAACGGTATTTAATTTTTACCTAAAAATCCGATTATTTTAGAAAAATTATGAAAAATTAACCATTTGATAACTTCGACATTATGATTCAAAAAAAATATTCATTTTTTTCTAAATATTTGTATATATAAGATCATTTTGACATTGAAAATAATAACCAACATTTATTGAAAATGATGGGTATTTTTACAACAACAGTTTTTTAACCCATATACATGTACATTTGAAATCATCATAAATTATATATCAATTAAGATTAAATTAAAATTATTTAATAGTAATATTTTATTAAAATATGATTCATTTCAAAAATACTTTAATTCATTAAAATAAATTATTTCCTTGAATTTTTATATTAAAAAACTATTTTTATTATTATATCGAAATAAAAATCATTTATAAAACAATAGTAATAGGATGAAAATATATTCAAAATTCTGTAAACATTATTTTACATACTCAAAATTCTAGTGACATGATACATATCCCTTTAATAAACTATAAAAATCCATAAGATTAAGGTGCATGATGGTTGTTTCCCTTGGACTTCGGGGATGACCTCCTTTGATGGGAGGTTTAAACATTACAATCAGTTTCTAACGGGTTTGTTCGTAGAACCAGAAACATCCAATGATTCCACATCCATTCGGACCTACATTCCAAAGGTAGGTGCTCATTAGTTTGTGGACTGATGAGGCTTAGGAATTTGCATTGGTCGAGAGGATGGGAGTTCAGACTCATCACACCTTTTTTAGGGGAATTATTATCTACTTCGAGACTCTCTTTATATATTTAAGTTATGTTCATGAATCCTTATTACATTACCAAGTATAAAATGAGTTTTCCTTTAGATCTTACAATCAATGATCAATATGTAGGAAATTTAGAGAATCTTTTATATGTATTTGAGGTTCTTCACTGATAAAGAATCATCTGTATTTGTTAGAGATTCTTAGTCAATGGTATCCTTTGATACGTAAAAGTATCTTTGTCCTTATGATGACCATACTGGTTTTAAAGCCACTCAGTGGGGAACATGAAGTTTATTATCATTTAGAAGGACATGAATTATTTCAGAGTTGAAATCGAACCCGCAGATGGGCTACCTGCGTATCCTTTTTCTATAAAAGGAATCAGAACCCACGTAGTTAGAGTAAGGGAGTATGATGTTTGTGATTGATGGCTCAAAGAAGGATGTAATAATTACTTTTACACTCTATGATCACGTGAGTCATGCTCAGTGTGAGAAACAAGAGGTATTGGTAAAAATTAGACAATTTTTCTATGAAAGATGCAATCATAAGAAATAATATGGGGCTTATGTATGTTTGACTGCCCAGATAAATGAAGATTAGAATTTACTTTAGGGAAGAAATCCAGGAACATGGTCCATAAAGGTATATGTGCTTCATGGAGATTTGAATAATCTATCTTGGGGTTTACTCATGAAAAGGATGCCCAAATTAGGAGAGGACTTATTATTGGGTTTTAATCCTGAAAAGGAATACCATATCAAAGGTAAATTAAGACTGGTTAAGAGAAATTAAGACTGGGGCTTACTCCTGAAAAGGAGTCCCCGGTTAAGAGAATTGAAAAAATAAGGGACTGGGGCTTACACATAAGGAGGATACCCAGGTTAATGAGTTCTCTCATTGTAAAGTATGAGGTTGAATAAATGAAATCTCAATCTTTAGTGACATAAAGATGTGTAAATCACTAGATTTTGAGAGTTATTCCACATAATTCCGTTCAGATAAGGATTTCAAATCAAGAAATCATGCCATAAATGGATTTGAAGAGTGTCTTGAAGACTGAATCATGAATAGGAGAGGTGGAATGAAATAAGAGGGGTGAAATGGGCAAGAAGGCCCCCCATGGAGGCATAGGCGTGCAAGTCTTGTCAGGCGTGCAAGTACTGCGTGGGTGCGCAAGTCGCGGTCGCGCAGTTATACCTGCGCGACACATGTGTACTTGCACGACGGTAAACCAGCAGGGTAATACTTGAGCGACTCTTGGTTAAAGCCTTTATAATCCTCTTGAGGTTTTTCCAGAAGAGGGGCGCAAAAGTTCTATTAAAGGAGTAAGGAGATGCCCAAGTGTGGCCTTTTCCCTTAAGGGATGGCCACTCAGGAATGCAAGTGTTGATGAGTTTCAACACATAGGCCTTCCACCCCCTCTTTAGATCTTCCGTTCTAGGTAAGAAATTACCATAGAAGTGTTTCGGAAGCTTTTAGAAGAGACTAGGGAACCAGGAGCTCAAATCTGAGTTTCTGGAAAAATTCCTCCCCTTTATGGGGGGCCCAGATAGTCTATTTATAGGCAAGAGAAGACCCCTGGCGGTTATCACTTAGGTCTCGCAAGTTACTTGCACGACCATTATGCGTCGCACAAGTGGACTTGCGCGACTATGAGGGAACTTGCGCAACCTATGGGCAATGTTCTCTTTGTTAACCCCTTTGTCAATTTTTGATGTTTTCTTCCAAGGCTGAATCAATTTGTGCTAAGTCATTTTCCTTTCCATTCGTTTTAGAAAATATGACGATAAAGGAACGTCAACAAAAGTCCTCCCTCAGAGTTGGATCCAAAAGAAATGAGGATTTGACTCTTAGGAAAATGAGAATCAAAATAAAATTAGTGCGCGCAAGGTCTGGCGCACAAATGAGCTTTGGGCGCGCTGGATAGGGCCTTTGGTATCATAGCCTATGGGGCGCAGGGTTACATCCTTATCTATAAATATAGGGACTCACTTCTGTACAAGCATATGTATTTTAAACTCTCGAGCTCTCGCCGCGCAAGATGTATTTTCCGTGCAAGTTGCTCTGTTTCCCGCCGTTTCCTTGATGTTGTGCTGCTGTATAGGTATCTGGACCTGCACGGTGATACTTATGTTCCAAATACTTGCGTGTCACCTCCATCCATGCACGCCAAGTTTAGACTTGCGCGCCTTAATGCCTTTTCTATTTTTCTGAATTCCTTCACAATGTTTATGAAAAATAAACCCATTTAAGAGTTAGTTTATTCAACTTTGGTGCAGAATCAATGAATCTTAGACCCGGAACGGCTGATGAACTGGCTAGAAAGTGGATTGATGACATTATGAACATCATTGGCCAAGATTACTATGATATCTGCGACAAAACTCTCCCAGATTTGGCTATGTACTTGAAGAAATATCATCTTAATTTCCCACAGAGCATCTACCTACCTCTATATGGTCATGGTCATCTGCAAGGAGTCAATGTTCCAGATGCATAGAACTATATTACTGAGATGCATCTACACTACTACTCCTCTATTTTGGTTATGCTGTGCATTAAGAGCAACAACAATGGTGTGAACATTCAAATTCTTCCTCCATGTCATTACCTTGTAGATATGAAAATGGAAAACCCATGGGCTGAAATGTTTTCTGCTGCCGGTTGGTGGAGAGAAGACAAACATGGCATTAGAGAAATATCTGAAAAGAGTACTCTCTCCAAATGGCTCTTTACTTCCAATGATTCATTCTCAAATCCATGTATCCATCTTCCAAGTCTCTTGGACAGAAACAGAGTCACTGTTTGATCAGCAGATAATTTTCTCAAACTACACTCAAGAACATTATTTTACAATTGTTCCAAGAAGATCTGGTATCACAACATCTCTTATGGTATCCAATTGAATGAATTAACTCCAGTTGGCTGCTGATGATGCTCGGGATGCCGTAAATCAAATGAAGAGTTACGTTAAAATTATTTTGTAATTCCTGAAAAAAGAGAAGAGACTCCAGTCTGTGGATGTCCTTCTAACTCTTGTGCATCAATGAAAAACACTTTCACGTTCAATAATTTGTACCTGAATTCTTTTTCTACATTCTTTAGATTTTACTTAATCCAATGGGACTAGTAAGCATAGTTTGATTTTTACTAGGATTAATGTAAATAACCCTACAACCATTGATTCTTTTAATTGATCAATATTACCTAAATCATACAAAATGTATGTTTAGTGAGTTGGAACTTGACTTTTATTCAGCGTTCCTTTGTCTTTTGTGGGCAGTTTAAAGTCATCCAGGTCGGACATAAAGAGGCTAATATTTATGGTCGAAATAACATTGACCGAATGAATTAGAATTGACTCAATTATTTGACAATTTATCTGAAAAAATATTACCATACTCAAGTATGAGGGAAAATATGTAAATGTTAACTTAAGAATATTTGAACCTGAGGAATGATATGAAAAAGAGCTAAAAGGATTTAGAAGAAGTAGTTCCCAAGAATGAAGTTACCATTATTTAACAAACCCGTTAGGGGGTTGAATTATGTAGGACCACCTAAGGGCATTGGCTGCATAGTTAAATAAATAGTATCTTTTGGATAACAAGTCTGTTATGTAGACTGTTTATGCAAGGCCACCTATGAGCACGTGCTGCATAGTCAGGGAAAAGACCTCTCAGAAATTTACTTTCCTAGTGCTAAAAGCCAGTGGAAGTTTATGGAGATTCAAATCTTCCAAAGTATAAAGTTTACTGTATGGAAAGAGGTACTTGAAATATGGAAAAGATATTTCCAAACAATATTATCGAAGAACTGGATGGATATTACCCCTATGAAGGTCTGACCTAAAAGTAGGGAAGGAGAATATAAACCATATACTTGAATACTTTCAGATCATGAAAAGGGATATGGGACAAATATGTTAAGGATGACAGTTTTTATGGATCTTTACATACTTTCATTTAAGACAAAAAAGGACAAAAGAGGCATTCTTCCCAAGAATTAAGTTACCACTATCCGAAAAACCCGTTAGGGGGTCCAATTATGTAGGGCCACATAAGGGAATTGGCTGCATAGTCAGATAATAATATCTTTTGGCTAACTCGTCTGTTATGTAGACTGTTTATGCAAGGCCGCCTATGGGCACATGCTGCATAGTCAGGCAAAATAATTCTCAGAAGTTTGACATTTTTGTGACCTAGAAGTCATGAAAAGGGTTTATAAAGATCTGAAAATATTTACGGTTTGGATTATGACACATAAATATGGGTATTGTTCAATGTATATAGAGATACACAGATCAATGCTAACCATAATCATGTTGTGGCTGGGTCCTGAATTGAAATGTTGGACTTCACTACGTATCCCATAAGAATGGGAATCAAGCTCATACGTAGTTCTTAAATTACAGTTTAACGTCGTGTGGGACAAAAGGATTAGAGATCTTATTTTAGGGTCATAGAGCTTGGACCATTGTAAGAAATACAGAGTGTGTGTTTTCATAAGGACTTTTCAGCCATAGAACTGAATGTGGAATTTGGGGTTAGGCCCAAAGACTTGGGGCTGGATTTGAGGGACACTCGAATGTTCCTACATATCCCATAAAGATGGGAATCAAACCAACGCAGTTCTAGAAATACCCTTTGTAAAAATTTGGTTCGTACATGTGAAGGGTAAAAGGGGACTTTAGTACAATGATGGTTTAACCCAAGATAAAAGGTTTGGGCATTGCCATGTATGCACGTAGTCTTTGAAATGAATAATGATTGAAAAATCAATGTAAATAATGGTTCCCTATTAGGTGAGGGTATCAAAGAATATTGTAGTTTATTGTCATACTGGACAAAAGTGTTGTATTGTTTAACATCTTATAACAAGGAAGAAAGTGAACCAATGTAAAGATATTGATTCTAGGGGTGGTTTCATGAATCAACATCGTATGAGATGGAGGTGAACCGATGTGAAGAGATTGATTTTGGGATTGAACCTTGGGAGGTTGCCTATGTACCCAGCATGGAAGGCAAGGATCAAAGTCTGCGTAGTTCAATTAAAGAATGAATTAATGATAAAGTTGTTCTTGGGGACAATGACCTAAAAAAATGATGTTTTTGGGACTTACACATGGTTAGTAGCCCAAAGAGAGTATTATGGTTGAGGTTTTCTCTAAGATCACGTGAGTCATACTCAGTGTGAGAAACAAGATGTAACGACAACCATAACGATGCATAGATTAATGTCATGTAGGATATATAAAGGGACTATGCAGTTTAAAGTCTTGTAGTTAGGACTATTGGTGCTGCACAATTTAATGTCATGTAGCAGGGACAATGTACATTTTAATGTCATGTAGGAAATATCAAGGACTTTATGTACAGTTTAGCGTCATGTAGTTAGGATGATGGGGACAATATAGTTTAACGTCATGTTGGATGAAAGGGGGACGATGTAGTTTAATGTTATGCAGTGAGGACAAAAGAGTACACCATTTAACGTCATGTTGGATGCATTGGGGACTTTTTCCACAATTTAACATCATGTTGGACGAAAAAGGGACGATATAGTTTAGCGTCATGTTGGATGAATGTGCGAATAGTTTAAGGTCATATGCATGGACTGTGGATGGTTAAGTTTAATCTCATGCTTGACAAAAGTGTAGTTTAAGGTCATACAGGATCTTTGATGATTATGTAGTTTAATGTATTTTCGGATGTAAGGGACTCTTATACAGTTTAGCATCATGTAGTTAGGACATCACAGTTTAACGTCTTGCTGGACGTAAGGGACTTGCAAATAGTTTAGGGTCATATGCATGGACCGTTGATGATGCAGTTTAAGGTCATACTGGACCATTGATGTAGTTTAAGGCCATACAGGACCTAGTTGTAGTTTAAAGTCATACTGGACCATTTAGGGAACTTTTTCATAGTTTAACATCATGTTGGACATATGTGCAAATAGTTTAAGGTCATATGTATGTACCATTGCTGTATAGTTTAATGTCATATAGCAAGGACAATGAAGGTGACACAGTTTAATGTCATGTTGTACATATGTGCAAATAGTTTAAGGTCATATGTATGGACCATTGCTGTATAGTTTAACGTCATATAGCAACGACAATGAATTTTGTGTTTATACAAAATACTTCTTCAAAAATATGGCATTGGTTGGAGTAGTGATGAGTTCTCTATCCATCGAGATTAATGAATAAGCTCCATTGGAGTAGACCCTCTGTATTGAATAAAGTCCTTCCCATTTTGGATCAAGATTGGGAGGTTTCTTTCCTGGTATCATTGGAGTTCTGAGAACTAATAACAATTCTCCCTGAGTGAATGAACGAAGACAAATTTTTTTGTTAAAAGCTCGTGCTATTCGATTCTAATAGACTTCCATGTGGTGAAAAGTGCACAATCTTTTCTCATCTAACCATTCCAATTCAGTCAATCACTTTTGATATTGTTCATCTGTAGCTGATTGATCACAAATGGCAACTCTGAGTGAGGGTAGTTGAACTTCAATGGGCAAGATGGCTTCCATTCCATATACCAATGAATATGGAGTTGACCGAGTTGCAGTGCGGGTGGTAGTCCGATATGGACATAAAGCATGAAAGTGTTTATCAGGCCATGAACTCTTATCTTTATCCACCATCTTTTGCAGTATATTTGAAAGAGTCTTATTAACGGCCTCTATCTGGCCGTTGGCCACTGTATGATACCGAGATGAATGGTTGTATTTGATGTTTTATTTTTGATACAACTTCTTCACTTCGGATGAACAGAAGTTGGTGCCATTGTCTGTCAATATGGTATGAGGGACACCGAATCTGGTAATGATGTTAGACTTGATGAAGCTAAAAACGCATTTAGAACTGACTTCCTTGAGAGGTCTTGCCTCTTCCCGTTTGGAAAAGAAGTCAGTAGCAGTAAGAATGTAATTAAACTGCTTGGCCGTAGCCGAAGGGTAAGGTCCCACCACATCCATACCCCATGTGGAAAATGGCCATTAGTATTTAGCTGTATGAAGCAACTCTAGAGGTTTATGAATGAAGTTGGAATGTACTTGGAATGAATGACACTTATTTGTAAAATCGACACAATCTTGTATCATTGAAGGTCAAAAGTATCCAAGCCTTTGAATCTGATTAGACAGTCTATGTCCAGACTGGTGGGCACCACAGAATCCTACATGCACTTATTTCATGACAACCATTGTCTCTTCACCATCAATGCATCTGAAGAGAACTCCATCAAAACCACATTTGTAGAGAATTTTCTCTAGGTGATCTAGGCTATCATAAAGAGTAAAATTGACCACACGTCGTCAGATTTGTTCTTTCTCAGCTCTATCAGGTGGAAATGTTCCATTTTGGAGGTATTCCCTAATAGGTGACATCCATCCTGTAGTATGACCATACGGTTCAGGAATGGGACTAATTTCATTAATTTCTTCTATTCTGATTCAAACATAGGGTGAAATTGCACGACGGTGGGCAATACTGATGGTTGTCTCGTCCCGATTTGGATCTGCCAGAGCTATGGCTATATTAGCCAGTGCATCATCTTGAGCATTTTGTGATCTTTGGACATAAGAAAATGTTGGTTCCAAAGGGAATTACGCCATTATCTCTCTAACGTAATCATACAGAGGGATTAGTTCTTATTTTCTGATGGCATAATCCCCATTGACTTGTTTGATTACTAAGTCTGAATCAACTTTCACCTTTAAGTGATTCACTTGTGCTTGAAGTGCTAATTCAAAGACTACAATGAGAGATTGATAGTCTTCTTCATTATTGGTACCACCTTCCCACAATAAGAAGAAATAAGGTAACACTTTCTTTTCCGGAGAAATGAGCACAATTCTTAAGCCAACTTTGTTGAATTTAAGATTTCCCATTTTCCTCCCTGTTGGACTTCTGGAAGCACCATCAAAATACATTTCCCATGACTGAGGACTTTCTTGAATAGATAATACTTCCTCATCAGGGAGTTCAATATCTAAAGATGTGTCTTCCACTGAAGGGTGTTCAGTCAGGAAATCAGCCAGATCTTGGACCTTTATCGCCTTTTGAGACACATACTGAATGTCGAATTGCTACAAAATAACTTCCCACCTTTATAGACGTCCTATAAGCATTGGAAGACTAAGCAGGTTATTGTGAGATACCAATTGGACCTTGTGATGTTGCAGGTAGTGTCTTAACTTCTGAACTGCAAATATTAATGCTAGGCAACACTTCTCAATACTTGAATACCGGGTTTTTGCTTCATGCATAGTTCGACTAAGATAGTAGAGGATTTTTTCATTCCCAGCATCATTCTTTTGAGAAAAAAGGCACCCAATTATCGCTCTAGAGTTGTCACGTAGAGGATAAGTGGTCTTCCTTCAACAGGTGGCATGAGTACCGGTGGACTCATGAGGTATTTCTTGAGAATATCGAATGATTCTTGACATTCTTCAGTCCACTGGTAAGTGACTCCCTTCTTCATCAATTTGGTGAAGGGTAAACATTTCCCTGCTAAATTGGCGATGAAACGCTGAATATAGGCTAAGTGTCCTTGAAGTCCTTTTAATTCTTTAAAATTTTGAGGAGGTGACATACCAAGGATTGACTTGGTCTTCTCAGGATTGAATTCAATACCATGATGTCGTATAACAAAGCCGATAAATTTTCCCGAGGTTACCCCAAAGGCACATTTTAAGGGGTTCATCTTCAAATTATGTTGTCGAAGCTTGCGGAATATGACTTCCAAATCAGCCAAGTGATTAGAAAGTTTTTTGGATTTAACTACCAAATCGTCTACATAGCATTCAACAAACTTCCCTAAGAAGGGTTTGAAGATACGATGCATGGAACACTAATAAGTTTCACCTACATTCTTTAAGCCAAAGGGCATTACCCGGTAGAAAAACACACCCTTAGGGGCTCTGAAGGCTGTATATTCTTCATCTTCCGGGGCCATTTGGATCTGATTATATCTGGAATATCCATCCATGAAGGAAAGTGCTTCATAGCCAGCTGTTCCATCAATTAAAAGTTATGTAATCGGAACTGGGAAATCATCCTTAGGACAATGCCAATTAAGATCTCTGAAATCGATGCAAACTCTAATTTTTCTGTTCTTCTTCTTTACAGGGACAATATTATCCAACCACTTGGGATATTGAACTCCTCTGACAAAGTTATATTTGATAATCTTATCCACTTCAGCTTCAATTTTGGAAGCATAAGTTGGGTGTGTTCTTCTCGCGGCTTGCTTAAGTCCTCAATGTTCTTCTGGTAAACCCAAATGATGAGTAGCAACATCAGGATCAAGACCGGGCCTTTCTGTGTAGTTCCATGAAAATATATCTCTATTTTTCTTTAGAAATGAAATATACATCTCTTGGTCTTCAAGAGTCATGGCCGCATTGATTAAAGTGGGGCGTGAATCTTCTTTTGTACCCAGATTTATTTCTCTGAGTTCATCCATAGTGGTAGAGATACCCTATTCAAATACTGGAGGAGAATCTATGAGATCTTCCTCATCATCATCATCATGTGTTATTTCTTCCATTTCTACTTTCATAGTAGTTGATAAAATAGAATTTTCATGATTAGAAGAGATGTCAAAATTTGCATATCTTGAAGAAGAAGCTTCCATTTCCAACCCGATTGATGATGAAGGGTCTTCTTTGGGTAATAAAGAGGAGATGATGGATTGAAAATCGACATCATTGTTTACCTAAAATGTTTCTATAACTTCTTCTGGCCTAATTGGAGAAGCATAGACTTGTTTTATTTCAGAAGATGAAATGAAGACGTCACCATTTGTTCTTTCATCACTACTTGGTAGATTACCAATTTCTCCCCTATTGTCTAGCTCAATTTCTGTAATTGACATTATAGATCTTTCCATAAGAGTATTTTGATTTGGGTCTATCTTTAAAATTTGAATGATATGAAAGACATAATCTGTACTCACATATGTAAATGGATTTACTGGAATTTTCTCCAAACCATATGGATCATTAACTTTGGTAATCTCCTTTGTTGTGGATTTCTCCCTTCCCTTCATGTGATAGAATTCCGCCTCAATGTATTGAGACTCACATGTCTTGAATGGGGCCTTATCACCATAAAATATCCCAACATGAACATCGAAACAATATTTGAGACATTGATGGTATGATGAAGGGATAGTCGCATGTTGATGTAGCCAGGGTCTTCCAAGCAAGATGTTGAAGGATGAGTCTTGATCAACAAACATGAAATCTGAATTGGATACAAGATCTACAAATTGATTTCTGAGTGTAACTTCACCCAGTGGTTCTTGTTCATTTTTATCATATCCTTGTAACATCATGGTAGAAGGAGGTAAATCATATTCCGTGAGGCCCAATTGAGGAAGTGTACGAATGGGCATGAGGTTGACTCTTGAACCATTGTCAATGAAAGTTATTCGGCTGTCTACGCCATTGACCTTGCCAGACAAGTACAATGGTCTAATATGTCCATGCAAAACATCATCTTCATCTTCATCAGTAAAAGATATTATTGCACGGAATTCTTCTGGATTATTCTCTATGTGATAGACTTAAGCTGCAACAATTTCAGTTTCAAACTCCTGAGGACTTGACAAAGACTTGATGAGTGCTTCTCGAAGATCTTTTGACAGATTCAGAGCATCCATAATTCATAACTTGGATGGTATATGGGCCAAGTGTTTCAATATATCATACTTTTTATCCAGAGGTCTGCGTTTCCCAACAGGAATATGTGGTTTAGAAGGTACCTTGGAAGCAGATGCCTTGGAAGTTGATGCATGTTGTATCGATATAGGAGTTGGAAATATTCCTGGTTTTGGATGATTAGACCGATTTGATCTATTTACTTCCTCAGTGGAAGAAGATGGAACCTTCAACCGGTCTTCCAAAATAACTGTGCCAGGACTGAATTTCCTATTAGTAGAAGGGCTTTCTTGTTCTTGCTGAGCTCGCTGAAGGGCTCTACCATGAGTTTCTGCTGCATACACAGTTCTAGCAGGGGTAGAATTGGAATAGTGGCTTTTGAAAGATCCACATCTTCCCCTATATACTGAGCACCTGGAACTTCCTATGATTCCTCTGTTTGGTACAGGGAATTCAGGCTCATTGAAATCAAAACTGCGACTGACATATGGATCTGTTAATTGAATCATATTAACAGAACCAAAGATTAACTCTTTGTCTGATGAAGACTCTGCCTGATTAGCCTATTTAGGCTGTGCCATTTGGTGGGGCGGTGCCTCTGGCTTTGAAGTAGATGGAATGAAGTCCGCCAAAGTCAAAGAAAACTTAGGCTTTGACACATACTCATCTTCTTCTAATTCTTTTTCTTTCTTTGAATCATGTCGTTTCTTTGAGGACTTTCCCTCTGACGAAGAAGGTTTTGCCGCAACATTCATGGTAGATGACACAATTGGTTTCTTTAATTATGTTCGAAAAATATCATGAGTTGGTCTGATTGTCTTTCTGACCATCCAATCATCATACTTCTGTGAATTTTTTCTTTTGACTTCTTGTCATTCGCCTTCCTCCTCTGGAACTGTAGCAGTAACACATGCTACCTGAGCTGAAGAGCCTTTCAGTTTGACTTGTCCCGAGTCGACCATCTTTTGCAGGAGGTATTTGAAGACAAAACACTCCTGGATGGGATGCCCCAACATTTGATGAAAAGGAAAATAATTGGGACGGTCTTCATCTCCTTTCTTGTTTGGCCTCTTGGGCATTGGAAATTGAACCAATTTTTTTTCCAGAGCCGAAATTAAATAACCAGGAACTTGTTCATTTTGG